>OU466861.1:53974590-54602923 GCA_911865555.2 Thlaspi arvense
TCAGGATTATATTGCATCACACGTGTGGGTGTCATGACTTCAATTTCCCAAAATCAACGTCAAACGTTAGTGTAATTATAAGAAAATGGAGGAATGAGAATCCGGTGGGTAGCTATAAACATATATCTATGAGCATATTGTTGACTTGTATAATATAGAAGGGAAATATATTAATTATGTCGAGAAAGTAAATATCTCGAAGATTTTTATGGATTACATGACGATTAAGAAGATAAAGCGCAATTAAGTATAAACTAAACAGAGATTATGACTTAAAAAGGAGATTGGATAGAAGACTTTGGAGGGTAAGTGGCGCATGGGATTACCAACGGCCAAGCAAATACACGAACGGGGCAACCATACAAAAGGGACGGGTCATAATATTTTTTTTGTCACTATTTTGGATTTTCAATTATAATGTCGTAATTATAAATGATACTCATGTGTAAGAACGCATGGACCCGCTTATTGTTATCTTTTCACATTCAATGTAATAAAATAAATTCAAGAGTCAATCTTGGTTAAAGCTTCAAAACCAATAATCAACTTTGCACAGCCTACAGACTACAAAGTACGTGGAGAAGTTGAGCTTTTCAGAATACATTTATTTGAAGAGAAAATCTTGCCTATGGTCTAGATTTACCTTCAAACTTAGAGTTTTTTCCTTGTTCTTTAAATGTAATTAATCTATTATCAACATCTTTATTAAAGCTAAGTTTTTTTTTTGGGGGGGGGGGGGGGGGGATTTAATGTTAGTAACAATGGTAAGTTGTTACACCATAGAAGTTTCAAGATTGATTTCAGACTGTATATATATATATATATATATCACCTCAAATCTTTAACAAAAAAACATCACCTCGAATTATTTCTTTCTTATTACTTAAACAAATAATGTACCAAAGTTTTATCCTCGGATATATATATCTAACAATTTATGAGAAATACATTTATATATCATAGGAATAGTTAAGCCTCGTTTTATACACAACTTTGGAGGATAAATCATCTCTACTTGTAATTTTGAAAACCATAGTCTAACATGACGATTAAACCTCAACCACATAATCATTTTTTCCCTGTTTTAAAATTTATAGAAAACCATAGCCAAACTAAAATGATTATGTGGCGTAAATGATTTCTGGTAGATCTTTACAAGAATATCAGGGGAAAAAGCCATTATAATAAAGCAGTAGAAAAGATAATATACAAAAGTACTATGTCGATCGGTTATATATAACATATATTTGTATTGCTGAACTTTAAAACTAGAATATACAAATGTACTATCAATCATAAGTTCTGTTAACATTTGGATCCAATAGTTTTAAATTAGAATAAAGCTTATAGTCAATAGTTTAGCTGTTACAAGAAATAATAGTTCAAAACTATCCTATTCACGTACGTGTTAAATTGAAAAGTACTATGCAGATATTTAAAACTAGTTACTAATACGAAACACACATTTTTCTACTAATTAACACATCTTAATTAAATCGATCATTTTAAAAGCAAAAATTTGTCTAACTTGTAAACCCAAACACACATAATATTTGGTTCATTGGCATTTCCAATTTGTATTTACCCCCAAAAAGAATAGTAAATATATATTTGATATAATTAGAATTAGGATAACAAAGTAAAAAAAAAAAAAAAAAACTAGTTAACTATGAAAGAAAACGTACACGAAACATAATCGCATATTCCACCCCCCAAAAAATGAAATAAACCTTTAGCATAATAATATGTCACCGTAATTAGTCTAATATCCATAAGCATGATGGACCACAAATCGTTATATAATCAGGTAAGGCAAAATATCACAATATCTCTATTTCGATTTTCTGCACCACAACACAAACACAACATTGTTTCTTTAAAACCAAAAAAAAAAAAAAAAAAAAAAACTGACGTCGGTAACATAGCTTAGCTCCAAGCCTCCAACATACAAGATTGTCCCCATTAATTTTAGAGTAATAACTACCACTAAATATAAGATATGGAGATTTGGCACACGTAGTCTTTAAATCGATATTTTACGATTGAAACTCTTTATCTTTCCACTGCCAGGTTTTTTTTAATGGTTTACCATTTATGATTTATAGGGAAAAATTTATTTACTACAGACAAAAATAAGAAATTTGGTTTTTATATAAAAAAATAAGAAAAAATGAGCCGTATATTAAAAAAATAAGTGGAGGCAACTAGGGGAACTTGATGCGGTTAGGGAGACATCAACCCTTTCGTGACCCTTTGAGCCACTTTCACCGCGTTTACATTAATTCATTTTTCCCCTTGCAAAATTTATTTGTTAAATTTATGTTTGTACGAAAAAACCATATTAACATGTATATTAATTTTCAAACCATACCATATTTTTAATATGGTACTATATGAGGATGTAATTCGACATATATATAAAAAACAAGTACAGTACTCCTGTAATTTATGAAAACGCGGAATAGAGAAACAATAATATACTTTCACTATTTTTGAAAGTATGATATTTTACTTTATTTATATACTTTTACAACATTTTTTTTTTTTTTTATTTCTTAACTACTTTTTTGTTTTCTACTCCTATATTAACACTAGTTTTTCTATTTCCAAATAATATAAAGATTTTTTGTAAAACTAAATATATTAATTAAAATCTAAAACATTATACTTTAAAAAATAAAAATAAAAACTAAAACATTAAACTTTAAAAGCCATAACGAGTTCGTGTCTAGAAACATTAACTCGAAATTAAATTATTCCATTTTTGTATAAATTGAGTCTTTATCGTACACCCAATAGTTCTTGCTGCCAAGCATATTCAAAACGCGTGTTTAATTGACTTACCGTCAAACATAATTATCCTGGCGAATATGAGAGCAATTAACAAATATCATAATTAGAATCCCCCTTGTTGTGTTGTTGTTTTGGTGAAAAAGCAGCACTTTTGATTTCATATAACATATTTAATCTGTGTAACGAAATATCTATTAGAGATTAATGTTCCACTATACATATTATATCCTGCTCGTACCCCGTGATATATAATGCACCACTTGACACCAAATACAGCTTATATATCTTTCACCCATATGATATTAGCCATATTGCCATAATTGGACACTTTTACTGTTTATAGTCACATTCAGTTTTGTGTTTAAAAATATGGCACTTGTAAAGTTGGACGTATAGTATTGAATTTTATTACGTCCAAAAAAGAGCAAAACTTTACTCGGAGCTAATTTTCCTGTTTTTACAAGAATAGCAAATTAGATTTATACGATAAAGTAATTGTATCAAATGAACATGTCAAATCAAAATTTAGCTTTCATAATATATAAGAAAGAAAAAAAAAATAGTAAGAACCCATCCTACAATGGAAGATCCAAAATCCATAAAGTTCAATACAGACAAACACTTTGAATAATAGTAGATTTTCAATGTCATTTTAAATAATAGTAGAAAATAACAATGGTTTTGGCGATTTAAACAATGTGCCACTTACATTGGTATATTCACCACAATAATCAAAATGTTGGTGACAAATTAAAATCATGTTTTAGTAGTTTAATATGGAATGGTGCAGTCACACTAAAATTTTGTTGGAACGCCCAAAGTTTTCGGGTCAATTTACCGCTCTCAACGCACATGGTAATATTCCTCTATAGTTTTGGTATGTTCACAAAAGTTAAAACACTAGATGCATCAAGAAAAAATGAATAATACTATTAAAATATTGTAAAAAAATAATAAAATTTTATGCATGAAAATCAGAGCAGGCAGATCCGAGAAAGCTTAGCTACATATAAATATATAACATTCACATTTCGCAATGGCAAGGGTCAATTAACGCATATCGCCTCCCCTGGATATCCCTGTCTGTTTTTGTTTTCTTTTTCCTTTTGTTGCAATATTATTATTATTTTCTAAATCTTGCTATTGTGAAGACTGAAAGACTGTGAAGTGGAAAGATACCACACTAATTATAATCACTATTTTTAAATAATACTACATTAAAGCACTATTAAGTTAAAGTGTTTTAGTTTTACGGGGAAAAAAAATGGAATTAAACCCCTGATGGTTTAAAAGCATATCATAAAGCAGTGGTCCAAGGGATTGCAATTTTTTTTTCTTGTATTTATTTTAACCATAAAGTTGCAATATGTATAATAATCATATGCAGTTTTCGAACATTGTTGTTGTTAGTCAAATTATTATAATTTTTCCTTCTTTATAATGGATAATTGTGAGATTCCTGTCAGCATTATAATAATGTTTGAGGCACTTTCTTTGAATCGTATCTATATCTTAAACTATAGTACATCAAACAAATTGCAATTTTCGTCACTAGGCAATGATTAATGATTACAGTTGATTTAGTTTCATAATCATGTGTTTATTTGTTAGCGGGCGGCAAAAACATAAAAATATCTAATTTAGGCCCAATATAATGCAAGACAAGATCTGTTATTATAAGCCCACAGGGCCGTAACTTTCAAATTCCATTTTTTTGATAATTATAAATGAGTCAGCATTATAGATCGTTGACCGTGGAGTGGTTAGACTTAACATTAAAAAATCCGCACGAGATGCTGACACGTGTCATTCTGATTAAGAAAAAGATTTGTCTCTTACCAGATTTGCTGCTTCCTCCTAATTAACAGCAAAATCCCGATTCGAGTTGAAGAAGCCAACTTAGAAAAAAATCCCAAAAAATCAAAAAATACAAATGGGAGATGAAAATCCGAGGATAATGTACGGTGTGATCATCACCGTGTACGTTGATCGTCAAACGACGGCCGTCCGATCGTTTCGAGCGATACGTAAGAATGAAGGGACGTGGAAGCGTGAGATCGGAAGAACACGTGGCTATGATCGGAGAGCGAACCTGTTAGCGTATATTCGTCAGCTGAGGGCTGAAAGTCTCGCCGGAGATTCGAAACGCGACGGTGTAGAGAGTGACAACATGCCCGAGCGGCCGAACCCGAAGGTAACGTTTTTTTCATTTTGTTATGATGTTTTTTTTTTCATTCAATTGATATTATGAGCTTTTATAACTTAACTGGGCCAGATATGGGTCATGATGACCTGCGTTTATACTTGTGCAAAGATTAGAGAACAAGTAGGCAATTGCGTCTCAATCATCTGATTATTGATATTGCTTAGAGTAGCCTACGTAAATTGTAAAGATTAAACCTCTTACTACGTACTAAATCTTAATTTTTTTGAAATATATTGTTTTTTTCTTTTGTGTGTAGCTAAGTTATTGTTCTAAACCATATTAGTTTGTTATTGTGTTGATTTTTGAAAAATAGCAGAAAAAGAAAAGAAGGTGGATACGGAAAATGATGAGTAAGTTCCGGCTACCGTTTCACCGGGCATTTCGTCGGAAAAATAGGACGTGGAGATACCGCCAGTTTATTCCAGATAAAGAAGGAGAAACAAAGAGCAAGGCTTACAATTCAGATATTTGGGTAACTTCGTGTTCCGATTTATCTATTCTTTTATACAGCTTAACTCGCTTTTGTAATTGAAACTATTCTTAATTTTAATCTTGTTTTCTGTTTTCCGAATGAAGAAAAAGCTCAAACATGTGGTTGGAGGGTTATCACGCGGCTGTGTACGAAGTAGTAGACGAGACACAAAACAAGAATCAAGTTACTACAGCGAGGAGTAATTAGTTAAGTACATCATTTCTTTTTTTTCACATGACCTTTTTATTTTTTTTCTTCCAGAACTTAAGGAAGATGAAAATCAAATCAATACATAAAAGCAGGAAATAAAAAGAATTTGGAAAAAAAGGCATAAAAGATCATGCCTCATTATACAACAATGCAGAAACAAGGATACAATTACACATAATAATTTACATAAAATTAAATTAAAAAAGGGGACAACAGCGAGTTTTTTTTTTCCCAATTCCCTGTATGGCTAAGTGGCTAGTCATGTTATCCTTTTATACTTCTCCTGCAAATTTTGAAGTCAACTGTAATAATGCTGGAGAGAATTTTGAGAAATATGCAGAGGAGATTTTTGTTTGCTTCGGTTAAAATTTAAAGTTACCGACCTCTATTACCGCCTCTCTGGTTCCTTGGGAAGAGCAAACGGCGAAGCGAACCAGTTGGAGAAGCAGGGGAACGAGACGACGATGCGAAGTCGCTTGATTCCACATCGATAAACCGAATATGATGGCTTTGTCCTTGCCAAGTTTCAAGATCAATTATGTCATTGCTCAAAGAGTCATCCGAACTGTAACCTTCTTCTTCGTCGTCTTCATCGTAAACAGCTCGACCACGCGGCTCTATGACATAATCTCCCAACACAACAGCGCCTGGAGTCGATGACATTATCGTGCTTATCACATCTCTCCTGTCTCTTTCCCTCTCGAGCCTCTTCCATTTGGTTTCCAGAGCTGGATCAACAGCTCTCGGGCAAGCATGCGGGTGGGTTTCCTTCATGTGTTTCTTGAGCTTTTTGAAGTTTCCAACAAAGGAGCAGTCTTCCTGCATACAGGTCCTTCTCTTGGAGTTGAAATGCATCCGGGCATCTTCCACAACAGTCAAGCCTTTCACTTGACCTCTGCACAGCGGACACAGAAGCTCGGGTTGTCCCGAGTTTTCGCTGCCGTATGATTTCCTGTATTGGTCGAGGCAGTTCGCAAATCGGCTGCTTGTTGCGCACATGTATGGACGACATCCTTTGTGATGGGACGAACACAGGAGAAGAACAGCGTTGTGTGGAGACTCCAAACATACTGGGCAAGTTGACCCCGCCCATTCTTTCTTGCAACAAGACGGTGGTGATGGATATGGAGTTGCAATGTGAGAGCTACGATTCACTTTCTTGATTTTCCCCATTCGATCAATAAAAAAACCTATTCAACAAAAGAAACCAGAAAGGTGAACGAACAAGCCCATCATTCACAATTCTACTTAGTGTAGTATCCATGTGAATTCACTAATATCGCTCTCTAAACGAACAGTTGACCATGGATCGGAAAAGATGATAATTCATAAAATCAAGCAGAAGCAATGCTCATTAGTAGCCATTGGCCACGGATCTGAAAATCTGACTCAGGAAGTCATGCAATAGCTACCAGATAACTACACTTTACTTGAACGTGATCGAGTGAGCGTTAACCGGATCCGGAAAATAGCAATCACAAGCAAAAGACACGATTAGATCCAAAGAAAATGAAAAACTCTAGATCTGTAGAAGCAATTCTGGCAATTTCAACCAATAAATCATGCAAAATTAAGCAAAATCATCAATGGCAACGCAGATTCTCGAATTCCACATATAAGATCGAGACGAATCATACAGTTCAATGTTCGACAAAAAATGACTCGAGATCTTCGCTCAGAACGGAATCCTAATCGAGAAACTAAGATAGATCTCTCTCCCGAAATGGAAGATCGGGGACTTCTAGCGAATCTTATCTATAGATAATTCGAGAACGAGACGACGAATATCAACAATATAATAGGTTCACAGATGCGGAGAAGGCGCGGGGAAACAGTACCGGAGATAAGCGGAGGAGAATCGCGGTGATTGCCGGAGGAGGAGAGAGCTCCGAGCTTCAAGGATGTTCGAAAAAAGGGAAAAGCGATTGCTTCTACAAATTGACGTACGCAAACTAAGCCAGAGACTCTTATTTTTCCTTTTGTTTTTAAAATAGCGGTTAGATTCCAAATGTCGTCATTTTGACGCAACCGTTTTTCTCATCCAAATTCTCGTATTGAGGGAGTATCTCGCGGTACGATATAAGCAAGCGTAGTGTTCCGAATATTCTGATATAAGGGGCTGTGTAAACCCATTGCACTCGCGGTTATAAGAGGCCCACATTTAGGAGTTAACCAAAATACTAGTATTCGTATTTTTTTTTTGGTAAAAGAAAATAAAATTAGGTTTCGAATGAAAAATTTAAAACAATTAGGGAGTAAAATAATTTATGTATTTTTTACTAAACTATCATAGTTTGTGTGTCACAAAGTGAGAAAGAATTATTATATCCATTCCATTTATTAAAACCTGAAACATGAGCCAATTTTTCTTGAAGAAAAAAAACCATCTACAAATTTTTAAATATTTCTTAGCTTATAATCAAAGTAATAAAAGTTTTAAGAAGATTATCCTGTCATATATAAAAACTAAAGAATAGGAATATATAGTACCAATATAAGAAGAATATGGCTTCATTCTTAGAGGGTTTTTATTAATCTAAAATATAAACATAATAAATTCAAGCAGTTCAAACCGGATTGTACATAGTTAGTTAATTTTTAGAGAAACAAATAGAAACTTAACCAAAAAAAAAAAAAAAAAAAACAGATCCAAACTGGTACGGGTGTTTTAATTAGATTGGTTTATATGTTCCGGTCAGACTAAATGATCAAATAAACCAACTAGGATTAGCTGATCTCTGTCCCTAACTTGCCAGAGACGCTTACATTAATTCCACATATCATAGACGGGAACCATGTTGGGAGTGAAGAAGCCGAAGCTCTTTTCAACCTCTCCTTGCTTCAAATCCTCATTGAACATCTCGAAGAAAAACGTCACCACGGGAACCGCAGGCCGCCTCGGCGTAGCCCTAGTACCCGTACTGATGAGTTTCTTAAGCAACCCTCGATTATACGCACGTGCGTTCTCCACGCTAGTGTACGGCGGATTCCCTCTCGTAGGCCAGCCAGTCTCCGCCACGTACACCTTCACTCCTCCGTGGCCGAGTTTCTCCAACGCCGCGTTGAAACTGTCCACCGCCGCATCGAATAGGTTCGTGTACTGGTAGTTCCCGTCGACCACGACCGGTTTGCTTGAACCGAACGTCGCGTATTCCAATGACACGTGGCTAGGATCAGACGCGTAGGCGAAATAAGGGTATATGTTGACCATGAGTGGCGAATCTGTAGAGCTTAGAACCGATGCGATCTCGGTTAAAATCTCGGTTATCTGCGGTTTAAATACTCCGGCTGATGGTGGGTAAGAGTTCGCGAGTGAGGCTGCGGATAAGACAGTGGTGACGTGGATCGTCCTTGAGATTCTGGTTTCGGTCAACGCTTTTTTTATGTTTCTCATCGCTTGTGGCACGTAACGTCCGATCTCTGATTCGATCACTTCGTTTCCCACCGTGATCCAGCTGAAAGCGACGTTGTATGGTAGTATAAACGTTTTGACCCAATACAAAGCGTATTCGTATTGATCGGCTAATGTTTTGATCTCTTCGTTTTTTGGTCCGGTGGCTACGAGAATATTGGTTCCTTGTAAGGACTTGAGGAGGTCAGGGAATGGCTCGTACAGTCTTATCCAACCGACGTTGATTTTCTGGTAAAGAGATACTATTTGGGCCGGAGATGGAAGATTATCTCCGTTTCTACCGGTACAAACTCCGGCGAATCGAGTGTTTGCGGCGCCGACTCCGATTGATCTGGCTGAAGTAAAGAGAAGAGTGATTACGAGGAACATTGTCGAGTTGCTCATGTTTGGCTCCTTATGGTAGTGTTTGTCTGTGTATGATTAATATTTATGTTTTGTAGTTTAATGTGGACTTATATACAACTCTTAAATATGTAATGAAGGTAATATATGGAAATATTGTTGGTGAATCTCGTGTCTATTAATGATATGTATATGGGATCTATAATGAATTTAGGACAGATTGAGCACGTTTCATATGCTGCTTCTGTTTCATTGTGTATGCACAGTTACAAAAATTTATGAGAAAAAAAAAAGTTGATATCTTGGCTAGTTTAGATTTTAGATTTTATCATTCTTTAAATTTTTGCTTGAAAATAAGATAAAATTAATTAATTTTTAAAAAATGACTTGAAAAATATCTACAATATTAATGAAATCTGCAAAGTACTAAAAAAGTGCGAACTAGGCCACTCAATCCAACGCCATACTAGATCCTTCAAAAAGATTTAAGAGTTTGGAACCAATTATATTGAAGAATTGTCATGTTGGTTCTCCCACGTCAGTTGTAAAAACTTTGATATCATGTCCACCTACAGACTAAACACTTTCAGTTAGCGTGGATTAAACTACCAGTTAACTTATTTTAGCTTTCAATTAAGAGTTTAAGTTTAAATTAAATAGTTATTCACTGCTTTTTTCTCTTGATTTGTCTGTGTTGTTTGAAGACTTTTAGTTTGATCATCTTTATATCACCAAAAGAAGAAAAACAAAATCACAACAATTAAATGCAGAAATAAATTTCAGCATCTTGTCTAAATTAATTCTGTAGAATAAACAAAAGTAAAATCACACTAACATATAAACTGTTTTAAAAAGATTTTAAAACACTAGTGATAAAAAGAAGTCCCAAATTCTACGGTTGTGTCGGGTCTGCGAGGTTTCCGCGTAGTTCCTCCACAAATTTGAATCCCTAAATTGTACCCATCACTTAGGAGGTGTATTCAATTTAACATTTAAAATCATTTGAAAGGATTTAAGTTTTAATGAGTTTTTAGATGATTTGATTGAATTATGGAAATTATTATGATTTGATATCAAAATTCTATCAAACTCCATCTAAAACCATGAGATTTAGATTCTTATATTTTTAACTAGGTTATTCCATCAAAACATCTTAGAGTCACTCCAAGTTTTTTAAAATTTACTACTTAAATTATTTCCAATAACAATGAATTTGAAGTTACATTTTATAATCAATAGTTCAATAATACTGAATTTTAAATAATTTTTTAAAAAATTATGTTTTCATAACATATATAATTTATGATTTTAATACAAATCACTATAAATTCTATTTTGAATACATCCTCCTTAATTTGGTGTGTGTAAGAGATTACAGAGAATTTATGAATATGATTCTTCTGATATTTGTGTGTATATGTGAAGATGTTCATGTTGGTGAATGCGGAATGTATGTAAGGGTAATGTTTAGGAAGCGTGCGTTATTACTTAAAGACATTTAATCGTCGATATCATGATATAATCAAATTCTCAGGCATGGATTGCAACATTCAAACAAATAAACAGTGATGATTACTTAAATAGTACAATATAGAGCAAGTTACACAAATGTAAACAAAAATGAATTGGAAAACAAATCTTTTATTAGGAAAACTGGCTAATTTTTTTTTTTAAAATAACGAATACATTTAATACGTGATTTCACCTGGTTTTGTAATCTAATGAAACAATACAAAATCGCGTTATAGCTTTGTTATTCCACGGACGTTGAAACTTAGAGTAGATGACCAACGAAAATATATATATATATATATTATTGAAAGTCATATATATATGTATACCAGTAATGATATTAGCGCCTATTGTAGAATAACTTACGGGTCACTTCACTTGTTATTGGTTGATGACGAGATGCAATCTCATTATCATTCACATTACATCACACATGAATGATATATGTTCCAAACAGACATGCCAAAAACAACATAGATCCAAAATGTGGAAGAAACCCATCATTCCACATAAAGATTAAGACCTGATCATAGGCAGTCAACGTTTTAAACATCTTACTAATTACTAGTTCATTGGGTTGTGTAAGAGTTTTCCCTATTAAAACAAAGATTACTTTATCACCAGCTATATTAATTTCCACAAACGAGGCTCCTCAAAATCGGTAAATCATACACGGTACTTTTAAAATAACGTTTTCCATAAATAATTGAAATAACCTTATCTTAATTTATATATGCATTAACAAAGCCAGCTATATTCCATTTCATTCCGTCATTAGTTTGGCCATCTAATTTCTTGTCACTCAATTAAATTCCAGAGCCTTTAACGATTGTAGTCTAATTAGTGGGCTCTAAGAGTCATTTTCATATTAATATGTATCATATGTACATCCACATGCAATTAATACATCCTCCTCCTTGTGATACAATCACAATCAAAGTTTTTTTTCCCTTTGTTCCGAACTAGAGCAAATCCAACAAGAACCAAAAATAGTGGTATCGTCATAAACACTACGAAGGCACCAAAACCGAAAGTTAAAAACCAAAATAAAAGTCTGAAAGGAAATCATATTTGGATATGTATGGACTTCTGAAAAAGGTAATGACCAATTTCACATTTTACTAAAAAAAGAGGGATCATATTTTAATTAAGGAAAGGGTACGAAAAGAAAAAGACTGGAAAGAATGAATTAACGTGCTCGTATCTCGTGAGTCATCTAACGAATTAAAACGTAACACGTGTCGAAACAGAGGAGGTGCACGAGTGCTACCCTACGCCTCACACCTGCCTATCATATTCTCTGAATAAAAGCTGGAAAAAAAAAATTCTGCCAAAAATGAACCGTTCTTCTGTTGCCTGCAAATAACGCGAAAATCTCTCTGGAAAAAAAAAAAGGAAAAAAAGAAAAAAAAGAAAAAGAACCGAACCAGTCGTGGGAAGGATCCGAAAGAACATGAACCAGAGAAATTTGAAGAAACCCTAATCTTAGCCACGCTTTTATCCATCTTTTCTTTTCTTCTTCCATCGTTCTAATCTGAAAGGCGCCAAGATTGTTACGGGGCGGAGCTAGGCTAGGGTTAGGTTTAGGCTTCGGAAAATTAGGGTTAGGGTTTTGATTACCGGCTGTTTCTCCCGTTATCTGGGAGGTGCACGAGGAGGAAAAATTGAAGGCGGAGTCATTTCTGGGCGATTGGGGATTTAGGGTTAAGTGCTCCGTTTTATGGGCCGCGCGGGAGTTTATGGTGGTGGTTTGTGTCGGTTATGAACGTTGACCAATGCCAGTGGCCGACGAAGATGATGGGTAGGGGAGTGGACGGAGGTTGTGGTACTGAAGAGAGGCCTTGTCGACCACTTCGCAGGGCTACGCTTGCGAAGGAAAATGGGGATAAGTGCTACGAGGATAAGGGTTCGCCGGAAATCGATTTGTTAGCTCAGGCCAGCAAACACCTCTCAGAGAGGTCTCCGTATGATGCTCCTGAAGACGGCTCTACTTTGAGGGTAAGTGTGCCTACTCTGCCCATTGCGCTAGCTAATTTGCTCAACCAGACTGATAACAAGAAACGGCACAAGAAGTCTCACTCTGGGACGGAGAGCAAGAAGAAGAAGAAGTCTTCTAGGCAAGGGGAGAAGTCGCGAGCTGGGAGCATCTGGGTTGAGCATCATGACTACTTTAGGCGCTTAGAATTGCCTGATTTAGAAACTTTGTCAGATTTAGCATCTCTACGGTCTTTATCTTCTAAGAACTGCTTTTCAGTTCCATCGGTGGGATACGAATCCATTGATATTCAACAGAGGGAGACTGATGCCAGTGCAAAGAACGAGGATGCTGTTCTGGAAGAAACTAGAGACTTTCTTAGCAAAGAGGTATCTCAAGGCGCAGTGAAGAAAGAAGAGGTTAACGAGGATGTTGCGCAGCCAATGAGTGTTGACAGTGTGGGGGATGAAATCTCCTCTGGGCCAGTCTATCCTGGTAGCTTAGAATGGGTTTTAGGTAGTAGAAATAGGATTTTGTTGACATCAGAAAGGCCTTCCAAAAAGCGGAGGCGTATTGGTGCTGATGCAGGTTTGGGAAAGTTAGTGGTTGCTTCTGGCAAAGGGAATGCATTGTTATGTGATTTTTGCTGCACTGGTGATGCCAAGGAATATCATAACCAGTTGATTGTTTGCACTTCCTGCAAAGCTATGGTTCATAGAAAATGCTATGGTGTGGTTGAAGATACAGATGAATCTTGGTTGTGCTCTTGGTGTGAGCTGGGGAGTGGTCGTAGTGATCCTGAAAGACCGTGCTTGCTCTGTCCCAAAAAGGGTGGCATCCTGAAACCTGTTCACTCGAATACTGAGAATGGTGGGTCAGTGGAGTTTGCTCACCTGTTTTGCTCTCTGTGGATGCCTGAGGTGTATGTAGAAGACTTGAAAAAAATGGAGCCTATCATGAATTTGCCTGGAATAAAGGAAACTCGGAGGAAGTTATTGTGTAACTTGTGCAAGGTGAAATCTGGTGCTTGCATTCGGTGTTGTAATGGTATGTATTGTTGCTTTCTGTGCATCCAGTCTACTTATGAGCATGAATAACATGAATATTCTTAATGACAGGCCCTGTCGTATAGTTTGGGTCTTTTACTTAAGTTCTTATTCCTTGAAACATCTTTAATTGTGCAAAAGAATACTCGTACGACAAACAAATAGCGAGTACTGGTTCTCATTATCTACCGTTGGAAAAAGCCTACATTTCACCTGCAATTGGGGTTCATCTGGCTTTATTGCTTTTGCATCTAGATTTTGTTTCTTACATGAATATTTTGCTGCTGCATTTACTGTGAAAGTGAAATTGTACACAGCTTGGGCCTAACTAAAATCAATAGGCAAAGGACGTTACCTTTCTCGGCTCTCCATGTTCTTACTTGATGTACTTATCCAAACATATGGCTTCATCGTGGAACTACTTGTGACACTTTTCTTTGATTCTTTGGTGAATATCAGATTTGTAATTAATGCTTCATTACTATCTCTTGATCATAGGAGCATGTCGAACGTCTTTCCATCCTATATGTGCAAGGGAGGCAGGGAATAGGCTAGAGCTCTGGGGGAAACATGGGCGTGATACTGTAAGTTTCATCACGTACATAACAGAATCATAGACATTAGTACTGTTCTTTCTTTAACAATATAAGAAAAACTTGTAGGTTGAACTGCGAGCTTTCTGTTCGAAGCATTCGGAGATTCAAGAAAGTGGAAGGTCCGTAGAGGGAGGAGAAACTAATGCTGCTAATGGTCGTTCTCCTGTTTGTCATCTTCCATCAGAATCTGTAAGAGAAGGTCACCTAAGTAATGATGAGATGGGAGTTGACGTAGGAACACCGGGTACAGGTTCTGATATTTCGAGAAACAGTGAGTTGCGAGAACTGGAATCACCGCGTTCAAACTTCAACTGGCCTGCAACAGACAATGTGGAATCAGGGATGACTGGGAGAAGCACTGATACTGAAGGAACTCTGCCTGAGTCTCTTAGTTTTGGATTGATTTTGAAAAAGGTGTGCATATTCTTTAAAGTTGGATTAATTGTACCTGTTGACTCTCTTTCTCACTGATTCACATATTTTTAGTTGATCGACTTGGGGAAAGTGGATGTGAAGGATGTGGCTGCAGAGATTGGGGTCAATCCTGATGCTTTGAGTGCCAAACTTATGGTAACGAGTATAACTTCTCACATACCTGCTTAAAACCTCTGTGTTCTCATTATGGGTTTTTGTATATTGATTTCAAAGTTTTGCGCTACAGGATGGAGACTTGTTACCTGATTTACTAGGCAAGATAGTGAAATGGCTTACCCAGCATGCACACATGGGCACTGGGAACAAAGGAGAAATTTTTAAAAGTACGAACACTACTAAATCTGAGCGTCGGGTAGCTATCTGTACTGAAGGCCTGGTGATGTCAGATTCTGTCACAAAGGCGTTTTCTTTGGAGCGAACACTTGAAAGCAATATTTGTAATAAGAATACGATATGCACCTCTACTGAAAATTGTACTGGTAATGGTATTGTGGTTGATGAAGCTAAAGCTAATAGGCCAGTCTTAAAGAATGAAAGAAGTGGGAATTTGGCATCTGATCATTCTTCAGAAGAACAGGTAATCTCCCATGGTTCATCACAAATAGTTGTTTCTTGTTAGTTATCAAAGGCTTTAGATCTGTCACCACGGTTCAATCAGCTGTTTTGGTATATTTTTGTATGCACAAGGACCTGCTGATGAGGTATTTGACGTTGTGCCTTGTTTCTTATATTCAGAAATCAGTAGTGCTTGATCAGGAAGTTCATCTCGGGAAAAATTCAGTTCATCTTTCTGGTATGTTCTTCTAACTTTTCACTATTTCTTCTTGCATATCCCATGTAGCTTTCCTCCATGTATGTTCTTTTGTTTTACATAGTTGCTTGGAGTTTTTTTTCTATCTGAGTATGTCTCTTCATCGTCTAGTGTTTATTTCACTTCATTATGTTCTTAGTTGATGCCTTGGTGGTAGCTGCTGTTGATCTTATTTTTAATTTGCTGCGTAGATGATCACGGAGAACAATCAAACTCCGGTTCTTCAGGAGTCATGCTGGAGAATGCCTTTTCTTTGGGGCCAAATAATTCTCAGAATCGTGGAAATTTGAACTGCCCAAGTCCTATCATCTTGGATCTCCTGTAAGCTTCTATACATAATTGGGAGACAGTCTCTTTTCTTCTCTCGGGTACATAAGCATTCTGCCTACTAAATCACTTTTATTTATTTTTTTGATGCAGTGATCATGATGCATATCCTGGTTTCAATCCTCATCCTTATATCCATAAAGAATTGTCAGAGATGGGCAAAGGAAAAACCCTGAAAAGCAGCGCGGATTCTTATGTGGATAGTATTACAACCAAACCTGATGGTAGAGACTTTATGATTTATGCTACAGCTTTTAGAACATTTGGTAACATTATAACATTTGGCAGGCTCTGAAGAAGGAAATGAACATCTGCAGGACGATGGCGATTGCACTATCTGTTGTAATCACCAAAGTCAGAGTGCAGACTGCGGAGAGACATTCTGTCAGTTATCCAAAGCTAGGAAGTTGGGCATACTGGATCTGTCTCCTGAAGATGAAGTGGAAGGAGAACTTCTATATTATCAGCTTCAGTTACTTGACACTGCAGTTTCAAGAAAGCAACTTTCTGGTGATTTTATTGCCCATTGTTATTTGCATGGTCCCAGTCTTCATATTTTCTTGTCCTATATAGTTCCTGTTATATTTTTCTAAATGCGGCACCCTTTTCTCAGACAATCTAGTCTATGGAGTTACCAAAAAACTGCCCCTGGAGATTGATGAACAGCATGGACGAAGATGGGATGATGTTCTCGTCAACAAATATTTCCATGATGTCAGGGAAGCAAGAAAGCAAGGGCGGAAAGAGAAAAGACACAAACAAGCCCAGGCTGTTCTAGCTGCTGCTACTGCTGCAGCAGCAACATCTTCTCGGAATACATCGCTTAGGAAAGATATGTCAGAAGAACCTACACAACAAGAGGTTGATGTTGTTACGTCTAGATTTTTTCCTCAATGTATTTATCCTTCTTGTGCCATGTTTCTTATCCTTTGTCATTCTTGCTGGTTATATATCGGACAGATGAGTACTTCTAGACGTAAAGTTACTGGCAGCTCTCATGTAGTGCCACAGACAAAGGAAACACTTTTAAAGATGGCTGTTTCCGGTCCACCATCAGAGAAGCGGTCAGATCATCGTACACCAGACTTTTCATTAGAAAATCCACGAAGTTGTGACATCTGCAGACGCTCGGAAACTATATGGAACCTGATTGTAGTGTGCTCTAGTTGCAAGGTGGATATACATTTCCTGTGAATAATATATAATTCTTAATCAAGGCATGATTCTCTTCGAGGGACAGCTTTTATGCACGGTATGGTCTCTGATCAGGCTCCAATTACAGGTTGCTGTTCACATGGATTGCTACAAATGTGCTAAAGAATCTTCTGGTCCTTGGTACTGTGAACTGTGTGCGGAATCTACTGGTTCTTTCAATTTTTGGGAAAAGCCGTGTTCTTCCACAGAGTGTACTTTATGTGCTGGCACAACTGGGGCTTTTAGGAAAGCCACGAATGGGCAGTGGGTACATGCATTTTGTGCTGAGGTGAAGTTTTCTACTACAGCAGAAGTTATTTGCAGGGTACGAGTATCCAGTAATGAACATTGCAAATAATTTGGTATTTTAATTTCTTGCAGTGGGCTTTGGAATCAACCTTCAGAAGGGGGCAAATAAATCCTGTGCAGGGAATGGTGGGTTTATATTATTTTTACTGAGTAATCAGTATCATGTGTAAGCTATCTTACAAATGCTAAAGCTTAATGTATGATGCTTTGCTAGGAGACTTTGGCCAAGAACAAGGACACCTGTTGTGTATGCCAACGGATATATGGTGCATGCATTAAGGTACTAACCCTTTCGTACTTTCTATTCCAAAGATTGGGACAAAGATTGAACAAAACTTTTATGTTGTCAATTTTACAGTGTAGTTATGGTAACTGCCAGACGACATTTCACCCCTCCTGTGCAAGAAACGCTGGCTTTCATATGATTGGTGGTGGGAAACTTCCACATAAAGCGTACTGTGAGAAGCATAGCTTGGAGCAGAAAGCAAAGGTCTTATTTGTCATCTTTATAGTCATATTCATGATGGCCTACTTGTATCATAAGGTTGCTTAGATCTGTCTGACTGTGTTTGCAGGCCGAATCTCAGAAACATGGTGGAGAGGAGCTGAAAAGTCTCAAGCATTATAGGGTAAGAATTCGTAGCGACGGCAAAATGATTTTGCTCTGTTCTCTTGTCAACTTTTTTTTTAACTCTTGAAGTTTTATGCTTAATCTTTTCCAGGTTGAACTTGAGAGGTTACGCCTTCTGTGTGAGCGGATAGTCAAGAGGGAGAAGTTAAAAGTAAGTAAAACCACCGAAACCCTAAATCTTCCTTTCATTGAAATGAAACAAATGGGCGAGAGTTGACCTTTTACTGGTATGGTATAATTGCAGCGAGAGTTGGCGGTTTCCTCGCATGAAATACTCGCTGCCAAAAGGGATCACGCTGCACGTTCGTTAGCAGTCCGGAATCCGTTTCCTCCTCCAGAAGTTTCGTCGGACTCAGCTACAACGTCAATAAAAGGTCATCAAGATAGTAATATATCTGGCAGTGAAGCAATACAGAGGTCAGATGATATCACCATTGACAGCACAGCCTCTGTTAAGCGCCGAGGGAAAGGTCCCATTTTGATGGACACTGATCAGAAAACCGACGATAGTGCCACTTCCAAGGGTCGGTATTCCCGTAAGCCAACGGAAAGCCAGATATTTTCCGGGAAAACCGTTCCCCGCAAGCATTGTATAGTGTCGCCTAGTGTATCAGAGGATGGAGATAAAGACTCAAAGCCCAAGAAGGTGAGGAGAATCTCTTTGTCCTAAAGTTACATGCATCGTAAGTTGGACTCTTTCTGCTCAACACAAGCTCATTCATGAGAGATCTTATACTCGTTTGTGTTGATAACTGATAATAGCAGCATGTAGAAACATTTGCCAAGGAGCTTGTGATGACATCGGATGAAGCTTCTTTCAAAAACCGGCGGCTCCCAAAGGGATACTTCTACGTTCCTGTTGATTGCCTGCAAGAAGACAAGCCGGGGAACCAGAAGGCGGCGGCGGCTTCGCCTGACAAGCCAATCAACCAGATGGCCTCTTCAGGTGATGACCCGTCAGGTAAAGACGGCTAAAGCTTGAGAACATACGTACTGGGCTCATTGCTCTTCACAGATACTGCCCATTGGTGGACATCGCCTTCTGCGCCCTTCCCAAGGATTCACCAACAAAAGAACAGAAGCTACGACTGAGACTCTCAGCTCAAACGGCTATTGTGAAGATTTTGAGAGTTGAGAGTAAAGAACAAAGGCTTCAGATTGGATTTTAGGGTAGTGAGGAAAAACGCTCCCTATGACCTTATTAAGATCGATCACGTGTAGTTCTGTTTGTATAAAGAAATGGGGAAAAAGGGTTTGCATAAGTGTAAATATTCATCATTAAATTGTGTCTAAAAATCTGACAAAGGGAAATAATAGGTTTTTTCTTTCTAAAAATTCTTTGGTTATGCATTTTCCTCACACGTTAATTTGCCTATTGGCCTCATTTTTAACATGTGGTAAACCAAGTAGAAGAATAGAAGAACGTTAGATCAAAAATTGATAGACGATTAGACAAATGCAGGGAACTATCTGAAAGAACTCTTTTATGAAATGTATTTGATTTTTTTTTAACTATGGTATCATGTCATGTTTATAGTATTAATTATATCTTGAAACTGATTCATGTTTCATTGGGGTCACTAACCTTTTGCAGACGAACCAACCAAACCGATTAAATTTCTTTTTTGGGTAGATGGATAACAAAGCTGTAGTAGTGTGTGCGCAAAACCATATCTGTAAATTTGTTCATGTGGACAACTGATTGAAACAGACATTTTCTTGTACACTCTGCAGTCAATCTCAAGATGCTAAACCCCGATCTATGGTTCATATTTGCGAGTTGCATGTGAGAATTACACTAGTCAATAGAGATTAGAGGCAACAAGATTTCAAGTGTAAAACTTGGCAATTCTTATCCCATATTTTTGTTGGTGCAATGGTAGTACATCATGATCCAAACTTGGACAATAATTTTGTGTTTTCAATGGTAAGCAATGTGGATTTTTATTCTTAGTAACTACTCAAATTCTTATTTGGGAGGTATTCGATTAAAGAATTCAACTGAATTAGAAGGAATTAAGCTTTCTATTAAATTTTAGTGTTATTCAATGTTGTATTTTACAAATTCTTTTAAATTTATGTGTTATTAGATTTAATATTTGACAGTCGTTTTTCTAAATTACTTTAAATTCTAGTGTTATTCAATTTAATGATTTTTTAATTCTATTAATTGTTAGTGTTATTCAATTTTAGTTTTCTTCCTAGACTATTGTCATTTTAAAGAAATTTAATAGAATTTTAATGAAATTTTCTAAAGAACCAATTCCTATCATTTTTGCTATCATTTTGATAGAATTGGTTTAAATTCTCAACATAACTTTAAATTACTTCAAAATATATTATTTTTTAATTTTTTTTGTATTCTCTTAAAATCAACCATCCAATACCCCACCTTATTTGATTTATTGAGTATGACGTACTAAACCGACGGTGGAAAAGGCGCCCAAAATAAATTCACTTAATAGTCAACAAAACAACAATATTGGCCTAATTTGACGTTATTGGCCTAATTTGACGTTATGACAACTGATGCGGATTTGAACTTTGACCACAATTTCAAATGTTAGAATACACACAGAGCAAAGCAGGTAAACAAGCACAATAGAAAAAGTGAGTTTCAGCAAGATGTTGTATCTAGACTTTTTTTTGTTGTTGATATGTTCATCAATATTGATATGTGTAACAATGAAATTGGATGAGACGATGAGTTTCTGATCATCTGCAAAACAAGATTATTACCCACAGCAAAAATTTGCTATCTATGTCCTCTAAATTGTATCAGAGTTCTTCTGGTTCTCTGGAATTTGAGCAATAACTTCCTCTTTAAGGCAACATCATTTTGAATCTAATTAGTATTACGATAATTGGGTATGTTAATATTATAAAGCAAAAAAGGAATTTTGTCTTATAACCATTTCCTCACTAAAACGCGAATTGGGCGGAGGCTTACAAGTTACAATTTTGTCACTTGTGTTGGTCGCTTCTGGGACCAATGCTTCTCCTGAATACAAATTTCCTTAGTTTTCAAATCCAAAAGCAATCAAGAACAACGTCCATACATAAAGCATCCTAATGTCAACATATCTGAAATTTCTATACACTTATGAGAAGAAAAAAAACAGGACAAGGGGAATGAATCATTCATGGATCATGGTTAATGGAAGCCTCATATGTTTATGTTTCCAATGATACAAATAGCTTTAAGTCGACAATTGAAGTAGCACTACAAGATAATTGAGAAGTTTATGTTTTCATTGTTTCTCTCCTTACTTGTCGCCCACTCCTCATTGTTGAATTGGGCCTCCTAATTGGATATTGTACGGCGAGTCGCTAAGCATCTTTTTTTTGGTAGAAATTATCAAAAGTGAACAGAAATCCGATTTGTTAGGGAATTTGGAAAGTAATTAGTTACGCTAAGTTCTGAATTATCCGAGTCGGGGTTGCAAAAAATATACGCTTATTATAAAAAGGGCACAAGCAGATTCAATTAGTAAAGAAGCAATGGACATTATGAAACTTTGTCTGGCTAGGCTCGAGCTTTACAAGATTGATGTGCCTGGTGAGAGTGATGCGGGGGTTATGATATTAAGTGGTAGTCCGGGAGGCATAAGTGAACGGATTCAGTTGATAAAACACGCAGGACAAGGACGAGGAAGCGGTCCAAGAGCTGGATTCTCCAAAGCATTCGTTGATAGATTAGATTGGTTACTCTTTGGGCGCAAAGATCGGAAGTTATTGGTGAAACAGATCTTCGACTACATCGTCCCCAACTTCTGTTTCAAGGATCTTGATATTGTGCCGCCCGCGTGTCCTGTCCTCGTCTTTCACTTTTATTACAGACAAGAACACGAAGACGAGGTTCGTTACGTTGATATCAGACGCATTGTTTGGTTCACGTTGAGAAGCAGAAACCCTGCTCTGATATCCGAAGGTGTATTAGCCGGACCAGCTGTACCAATTGCTCCACCGACGACGGAGATCCTAGATTCTTACCAAAGCTCGGAACCGTGTCGTCTTTGTGGGGTAGGGTTTCCGAAAGAAGACGAGATCGTTCATAAGACGAGATGCAATCACATCTTTCACGCGACTTGTATCTCTCCTTACTTGTCGCGCACTCCTCATTGTCCTGTTTGCTCCGCTCACTTGCCACCTGTCGACATCCGAACTCTCCTCTTCTCCTAAGGTTTTTGGTCGATTTTTCATATTTGGTGCTATTTCTTATGAATTTTTAATTTCGTAAGTATTTGCTAGTTATTATTTATAAGGTTTTTCTGGAGATTAGAAAACAAAAATACATTGGTTGTTTTAGTAAGATTTACTATTAAATTGCAATAGTTTATTTCGGTCGTTACCATGCAAATTTATATTAACGGACCAATCGTATGTCATATATGCAAACGAGGTCGAATCTTTAGTGCGATACAGTTGAATTTCCTGGACTTACCAAAAGTGTATATTTTCTCGCACAAATTATTAGTATTTGCTAGTAAATTAAAAAAAAATCTGAAGATAGTATAATGTTAAAACTTAAACAACACAACAAAGAGGGCTCTAAATCAAATAAGTTACTCGTATAACGAAACCAAAGTAAAGAGTCTTTTGCTCATATATATGTTCTGCATTTAAAGGCCTTTTGATATTTTCTCCAGTATGCGATTTGTATACCTTTGGTTTTTTTTACAAAATTTGCCCTCTCCTCCAATCTCTCTCTCTCTCTCCCTCGTTTGTTTTCTTTCAGTCAAAGTTGTGTGACCTGTGAGTGTGTATGTTTCTAAATTAGCTCCACTTAAAGCTGATTGAGAAGTTACATGTTCTTCTAGAGAAGTGCATTCCAAACAGCTCCTTCTCCTTCGCTACACACTTCGTGGACTATCTTCATCCTCTCTACCGACTTGCAAATCCCACTGCAGCTCCACTCGAATGACGCCACACACACATCGCCTGCCTCTGCCTTCCATCTACAATCTACAATAACCATCAGAGAAAACAGAAGAGATAAGAGTGAGATTGCTTAAATCTCTCTTGTTTTGTGTGGAGACGTTGTTTTGAGCTTTACCTGGAGGAGTCCCACAACAGAAGTTTCGGTCATCGATGTGTTCAACCTCAAGTCCGATAAACCATGACCCTAAAGACACATCTTCATTAGCATACTTATGCAAAATCGGCCTGCACACAAAAGTTCAAAACCTTTTTGAGAACAAACACATGATGTTGTTATACAGTTATGGTGAGGAGGATGCAGAGTCGCGTACTTGTTGATGGATATGTATTTGGCAAGATCCTTAGAGATGGCATAGATCTGTCCCGTAGCATGTCGAAAGTATTTGTTGCCTTCCTCTCCAAATTTCCAATACTCAGGTTCATGGTACTTCACTGACCTGAAACAGTTTTTTGATTAACTAATATTCTCACAAATTCTCTTACCAAACAACAACGCAAGAAAATATTTGAAGCTTAAGCCACAAAAGTAATTACTTTTGAGCAAGAACAGGTCCTGATTTCATACACCCAATGTAGACCCTCGACTTTGAGCGGTGACGAGCAAGTGTGGATGCAAGCATACCTGCAAATGCAAAGTTATATAAACATTTTTTGATTGCTG
This sequence comes from Thlaspi arvense, assembly GCA_911865555.2. Classification (NCBI taxonomy): domain Eukaryota; kingdom Viridiplantae; phylum Streptophyta; class Magnoliopsida; order Brassicales; family Brassicaceae; genus Thlaspi; species Thlaspi arvense. Next base: position 53,998,464 of record OU466861.1, read on the forward strand.
CCATTGAATGAGATAGCAGCTAAAGAAACGAGCAAGATCATGTTTTTTGTAACTGTTGTTGTTTTTACCGAGATTCACGTGAACATCATCATCAACCTTGATATAGAACTCTGCATCCCATTTAGCTACTGCAGTAGAGAAGAATATTTTGGTTTTTGCTGAGAGTTCGTGATATCCTTCAACATGCTCCTGAAAACCATAAGAGTTTCAAACAGAAAGGAAAAATTGAAAAATTGTATCATTTCTTAGAAATCTAGAAATTATTTAGCTCACCAGCCTAAGGAAGTCTTTGTGTTGAGAATCTTCCGAATCAATAGCTCTGTCCAGTATACTATTCGACGTCGCACTGCCAACAAATTTGTATACACTTAAAGTCAATCTCAACGTTATATACATCAGAAGTAAAGTAAAACCTCTGAGAGAAAGAGAAGCAAAAGCTTCACCTGTGTCCAATCATGAACTTGATGACAATTCCCTTCTCTTGTTCCAGTTTCTCAAGCTTCTCCCCTGTAACATATCGACACACACATATATATATATGAACTAGATCCGAGATGCGAAAGTGTGAACCAACCAGATTAGATTGAAATGAGGATCACTAAGTCACCTTGAGGCATCCACGTTTCCCTGACTGAATCACGCCGTTTTCTACTGCTAAACGCGGTGTTAATTCCCATAACCATGAACACTTTCTTCCTCGGGGTTGCTCCCATTACAGAGGAGGTTGTTTCCGTTTCTTGAGAGGTCTTTGTAGAAGACAACTGCATTTGCAACGTAGAAACTGACTTATCCAGCGATCTATCAACCCTCCAAAGACACACACAGAGATCACTCAGACACAGAAAAAACAAAGTCCAATTTGCAAAAGAAGTCAGTTTTCTCACTCACTGTATTGCTTCATGTGTTCTCAAAACTTCGTCCATTACATCTTTTTCTTGCGTAGCTTTCTGCATTTTGAGCAAAATCAAAGATGAACAAACGTAAGATCTCCAAAAAGTAAACCCAGAATCTCTTTGAAACAAAGTCTTACAAAGTAACATCCAGAGAGGTAAAACTATTCGATTGAACTGTCCAAAACTATGAATTAGTCATTAATAACGAGACACAGATGATAGATTCCCTTAACTGGTGTAACTCTAGATTTAATCAACCACTAATTTAACTTCCCAAAAAATAACAATTTTGCATAAAAACTCTACTAAAACTGAATCTCGAAGCATACTTTCTTATGAGCACAATCGTCTGACACAATCTGAAGTTCATGATCACGACGGTGCTGTGAAATCAGCAGACTACCGGAATCCGACGACGGCTCCCATGACCTGAAACGCACAAATCGACAGTTGCAAACAAAAGCAAAAACCCATCAACAAAAATCGAACAGGGCAAAAGAAAAAAAAAGGAGAAGTTTGACGATTGGTGCAGGAGGAGAAAGGAAGGGAATTTATGAGAAAAGATGAAAGCTTGAAACCTTGAGGTGAAAATGGCTCCGAGGGCGAAGAAAGAGATGCAGAGAAACGGAACCCATCTGAGAGAAATCGTTGCTCTCTTGGAGACTTTGTGCTTCATCGTGGAGAGGGTGAAATAAGAGAGAGAGAGAGAGAGAGAGTGAGATCAGAGATGGGCAGATTTAAAGGAAACACACAATCGAGAAAATTTCAAGTGATGCAATTTGTGCCAATGTCATGCGAAGAGAAAAAAGAAATTAGTAAGTTTCCAAATAAACATTTTATTACACTTTTTGACTTTTGTTAGGCATCTTTAATGTATTTCCCACGGACCACGGTCGAATATATATACCAAAGTCACATTCTTTTTAAGTTGAAAATATATATGTAGAGAAACAATCGGAAGAGTTATCAGTTTATTTTATCTTCTTCCATTTCTAATTTTCTATTTCTTGAGTATTTTCTCAACATCTATTGTGGTTTTTAGTTTCTTCTTATTGTTTTTTATGTTTTAATTTTTAAACACTGTCAAATGCTAAATTTAGAAGTTTTAAAACTGTGAAATTTTGTAGGAACAAAAAATATTGTTTAGTTTACAAAAAAAAAAATGGTATTGCGTGGTTAATCTATTACAAACAAAAAGAAATACCAAAGTATTTTACATCTGATATTAATAGTCAGTTAAACTGACCTAAATAAATTCGAAAGAAATGCTACTAATGCATGAAAGGACTATTAACATATAATATATGATAAATAAATAAAAGAACAATCAACCAAAGATCATGTGTACATCTAATATAGTTTACTCTATCTTTCTTTCTTAGACTAAGTGAATGTTACGGAGAGAATAATCAAAAGCAGGCATTTTGAATTGAAAATGTGATTAGACCGTCAATCAAATATAGTTAGGCAGAAGAATGCGTGCCGTTTCGTCGGCCGCGTTATTCACGTCGCACGCCGTGATGTGCAGTTTGTGGACTTTTTGAGGTATGTCAACAGATCATGGGCTTAACAAATATCAGGCCTTATTCGATCATATTAGGCCTAATTCAATACAATTTAATTGAGAAAACAGGTCTGATAACTATTTGGGAGCTGAAAAATCCAAGGAGATAGTATTCGTTCATATATTAACACTAAATTCTTATAAAGAACAAACCAGGGAAGAAGATAAATTATATAGAAAAATAAAATAACCTATCAAACATGTGATCGCCAATTTGAACATCTGAATTTAATTGTGATTTGCTTTAATTCAGATAGTGTTCGTGTAGTGTTTCATCTTTCTTTCATTAGCAACCTCAAGTAAAAAAGAACTATATATATAGTAGTAGATTATTATTATTATTATTAGATACCAATGCCCCATATATCAAGACTAACGAACTTGAGAATCTTCTCATTCAAATACACAACCCGCGACCAAACATGCAGTTCTCTTATGTTCATAAAAACCTCAAAAAATTATCTTAATATGTAGTAATCAAACAATATCAGCATTTGAAGAAATCAATGTTGGAGATAGTGTTGAGCCCCAACTATTGCAAGTGATAATTACGAGCAGCAACAAGCGAAGATCGCACGGCTTGGACTGAAGCCTTGCAAGCTGTTAAAGAAACGTTTCCACGAATGTCAAACGAAGAGCTAATGGCAACGACGACTGATGTCTCAGTCTCGACCGATAAGCTAAGACAGAGATTAATGAAAGAAGAAGTTGACGAAACAATCATCGAAGATTGCGAAGATATTATGAAGACCAATTTCGTCGCTTTGCATGATGAGGTCATGACGCTTAAGCAATACCAATATCATCTCGTAGATTCTCCCAAGAACGTTAATAACAAACCTATGTCCAAAAAAATTCATGAATTATCTCTCTCTTTCTCTCTCTCAACATTTGATTTATTTTGGGATTTAAAAGTTAAAGTGGACTTTTTGTGTAATAATGGAAAACCATCAATTGATCGACAGCATGCGTTTAGAGTTTATGGACCATAGTACTGAAAACCATTAGAGTTTATTATATAGTCTATATAAAGTGTAGGCCTAATTAGATTTCTCATGCAGATCTTTTGTAATTTAATCTGAGTCGTACAATCTTTTTATAGTACTATGTAACTACTATTACTATAAAAGATTGTATACGACTAAAATTATATTACAAATCTCAATCTCTCAAATCTCAACAGTGAAAGACCAAAATGAAGATTAAGGATTTTTATACCTCCAGCTTCATGGCCGAAGATACGTGGAAACAATTAAGTTTGTCTATGCGGAAACAAAAAAAGAGAGTAAAACTCCGAAATTATCATCTTCTTTGCTTTGCCTCTTGCACATTCACGCAATAATGCTTTATGGTCTAATGAACTTTTGTTAGGCATCTTTAATGTCAGTTAAATATAGATTTGAAAGAGATGCTAGAACTATTGATATATATACTACGATATGCATAAAAAAAATAGAACAATAAACTGAGGATCATGTAAATCACTGATGACATATGTAATACAGTTTACTCTTTCTTTCTTTCTTAGACTAACTAAGCGTATTTTGAATTGAAAATGTAATTAAACCATGGATGATAAACAACATTATGTTCAATACATTTAGTTTTTTGTGCAATTCTTGTTCTTTTTTTTGTCTCATTTCTCACATTAAGAGAGAGCTAATTTTAGTTTTATACGGTATAATGCAAAACTCAAGCTAAAATTTAACTTTTTATTTCCAGAATTAGTGAGCGATGATAAAGTTGTAGGAAAACTGATGAGTGTCTACTCGAGCAGTGAAAACCTCTATTTCACAATGATGCCGAAGATCATACACCCTAAAATCATCGTTTTGAGTCTTCATGGCATTGAGGAGGTGGTTTGCAAGCTGATGAGTCTCTACTCTAGTGTGGGTTCGAAGGACTATGTTCTCGAAAGTTTGGAGGACAAATGCCCTTCAGCATGGAGAAACCTCTTCTACGCACATGCATCTTTCTCCCAAATGTTGGCATCCAACTCCACCTTGTATAGTATGTATAGTATATTATTCATTACATGCTAAACTGACTATGTATAATACACGCATGATGCATACACATACAATCATAAAGAGACTTGTAGAAGAAAGTTTAGAAACTTTGTATTATTTCTTTAATTTGATTCATAAAGAGACATATAACATAGTTGACTTCAACAAAAATAAATAAAGGAACAGAAACACGGAGCAATGAAATTTCAAAAGGGAATAAACATATTCGGGTGACATTAAGAAAGAAGCTAGGATAAATATTTCAGATTAATCCCATTAATCCAAGACACCAAATAATCAACAAAAATATCCATGTATTGGCAATTTTGATTCATTGTAACCAAATAAAAATGTTGCCGTAATCTATAGCATGAGACTATTGATATGTCAGATCATTTTTTACATTTACTGAAAAACTTTCTTGTATAGATCTCTTTTTCTCTCTCTTTCTTTTTAGTTTTTGTTAACATCTGGTTTATACTCTCGTCGTTTCATAGATGCAATAGGTAAAAAAGTAAGTAAAACATTGAATTATGTGTTCCGTGTTGATGTTGCTCTCGTCTTTGATTTCCTTTTATTTTTCCGATTAGAAAACTCCAACCACACAGGTTAGTAGAAATTTATGTCGATATATGTAATTAGAAACACGTGAAAGCTATGCACCCACGTATGTGCTTTTTAACCACGATCAAATCCACCAAGAGAGAGGCAAAACACGGGCGGTGGAAAAGACTCTCAGGCGAGACACCGGTTGTAAACGCAGCTCAAAGATAGAACAAGATGACCAACATATTGATTTACACTTTTGCTTAGCTTAGATTACTCCACTCTTAATTTTAATTACGTTAAGGCTCGTACCGAAAAAAAAGCTAATTATTATTATTATTATTATTATTATATATAAGCAAAACATAAAACATGATAGAAATATATATATATATATATATATATATATATATCATGTTTTGCTTATATTCCGCATATGTTTAATATATATTATATTTTTTTCTTAATATAAACTTTTATAAGTAATACTGTATTGATAGGATTTTAATTGAAATAATATATTATCTTTAAATTCACTAAAAATAAAATCAATTTGATGTTTCGGAAATATTTGATATGAGACACTTGGCATTCATTTCCATGTTATGTGAGAGAGATAGATTACTCAATCGTTTATATCAAATAGTGTTTCAAAAATCAAATATGGTGGATTAAGTTGTTTGTTTTATTAGTAAATCTTACCAAATCACCAATGTAATTTTTGCTTAGAAAATCTTTAAATCACTAGGAAATACTTAAAATTCATTGAAATTAAGATGAGAGTCGTGACCAACTCCATTTCTTTTTGAGATGTTTTGCTTGTGAAATAATCATCACGTTCGAATAGTTCATGGTTATTAGTCTAGTGCTTTTTGATTGAGAGCGTACCATGACAATCTATAGTAAGTGATTGAGATATACATTCGCATGGAAGGATGGTTATGTGAAGAATCCACCAAAGCATATTGAATGAATGAATATCGAACATCAACCAAACAGAAGACAAACCATCGTTACAATAAGCAGAGACAGCATAAACTACTACTATTGCACAGTTTCCAAATTTCCTAAAAATCGAATCGGATTCCCTAACAAATTTGATCCAACTACTAAAATTTACTGTCTATGAATTTTATTTTATAGTGATAGTGACACGTAGCTAAAACTTGGGAATACTAACACATGTCTTGAAATTGGCCTAATTGATATTATTATATGTAACTAGGGATTTCCCCGCGCTACGCGCAGGATGTGTTGTTATTTTATTTTAATAATTAATTATGATTTAAATCAATTAGTATACTGTTGATATTAGATTGGTAGCTAATATTTAATTATGGCAGCGTAAAAGTGTAAGAGTTCTGAATTATCTATAGGTAATATAAACATGTAAAGTATGGTAGGTTGATAATGATGTCGGTGTATGAATTTGTGAGTAGATGCTTGAGACTTAGTATTTATTAGTAATGCAATTTTATTGAACAGAATTGAAGATGTATCGTAGTACAAATTATTGTTGACATTAATTAATGTTGTATGTTGCCAAAATTGTTCATGAAGCTTCAATATATGATGTTGGCGAGTTTCCGTTGATGTGTGTAGAGGGGGTGAAGAAGAATCTTGTTAGTGGAGTAGAATGGAGCTGTAGATTTCCTGCATTTGTTTTAGAGTATGAAGTTGTGTATGTAAATCAAGTTGGCTACATTAAAAAGTGATCAGTGAATAATATATTAAAAGTTAATACTTTTGTATATTTTTGGATTGACGCTTGTGATAAGCATGGTTGTATATTTCCTGTCTTTGATGTTGAGTGTATGGCAGAAATTTGCTGCTTGTGCATCCCATATTAAGAGTCTGATAATAGTGTTCCTGTAAATTAAATTGTGAGTAATTTTTTTTAAAAAAAAACTGTATATGAAGTACCTGCTTAGCTGTAAGCCTACCAAAATATTTGATTTTGAGTTTTGATTTTTTAGATCGGAGCCCTGAATAATGCGGATATTCCCGAGGACATCTAATATTTTTTTTGGAAGTGTAATTTGACTGAGTATGATAATTATAGCAGACAAATATTGAACTAAGGAAAGAAAGTGTTGTGATTTAAATTGCTTTACCTGGTAGCTCGTATCTTGTACATGCGATCTGTAGTAGTTGTTTGTAGCTTTTGATAAAAAATTTGTTGGTAGGTATTTGAGGTAAATTTTCCTTAACTTCGAAAAATGTAGTTTCTCGGGTGAAGCGAATGACATATTGATGAGGAGTGAGTTTATATCTCCGATTATTTTCCAAAACTATGAATTTGGAAAGCTCATATATCAACCCCGCGTTTAATTTATGTTGTTGCAGCTCAATTATTGATAAATGCATCATGCTCTCGATCACTATACCCTTTGAGAATTGTTATGAAATAAGAAAATATGTTAACAAATTTGTTTAATAAGGGAATTTAATGTCTTACGTTTGCATCAATGAGTAGATAGACGAATCCCATTTTGTGATCTTCATTTGTGTGGTCGAATGTTTCTATAATGCGAAAAATGCGAACAATGATTCTCCTTTTGTAAGCTCCTAAACATAAATTCGATAAGTTTGTGTATTTTGCGAGCCTATGTTGCTGCACCAGTCCTGCTGAAAAATGGTAGGATAAATGTTGTTTTAACAATTTAACAATTTTAATATGGTCAAGACTGAAAATGTCAAATATTTAACAATTTTAAATGGTTATGATGCACATATTAGTGTGTAGGTGTAGATATATACCTTTACTTTTTGGTGATGTTTTTTCGCAGCCGTTATTCTCGTTTGGAACTATGATTTCCTGACTTACGGAGGTTGGACCAGCTATTGTAGATTCTCCTGATACAGTGGTTGAGTTCCATCTTTTCGAAAGCATAATCGATTTCCGCATAGACCGTGCTTTTTTTGCATTCACTGTAGAACATAGATAGTAAACTATTTTAGATAAATTGTTTGTTTTTTCAGTAGCGTACTTCGAATTGCGGGCTGTGAAATGCTGGGTGTTGAGGCGTCTGTTTACCGAATATAGAGCATCTGGTACAACCACCTATAAAATAAGAATAGGAATGAGCTTATTCATTTATTAGTAATTGTAACAATTGTGCGTGGATTGCTGTAAATAGGTAATGTTAGTGTTTGAAGTTAAAAAACTTACAATGATAATATCTGGTTAAGGTGCTTTGTTGTATGCCTTGGCGTTGATCTGATAATAAAGTGATTTAGGAGATATAAAGTTTGATATATGGCAACATCAATAATACGAAATGATTGAATATAGAAAAAGGGTACAGAGAGGGACCAGATTTGGTTTGAAAGTCTTGATCTCCACGTTTTCGTTTTCTCTGTTTATTGTGTGTCTCTTCCATGGATTGATTTTGTTGGCCGTCTTTTGCCATACTATCTGGTTGGGAAGATGAGTTCGTTCTTTCTAGCCTATTAACTTCGTAGAGGATGTGCTTGTTATAGGTGTGAGGGTTATTTGTATGTTCTTTTCTAATTTACGGAAGTTGATTTGAGAGTATATTCTACTTTCCAAATATAATCTGGTTTATGATTTTGATATTAATATAGGTGCCTATTTCAACGGAATTATTAATTATCTCTCATATTTGCAAATTTCATGGAGGCCTGATTGATTTGATTGTTCGAGTTGAAGACAGCCGGTGTGGTATGTTCGAGTTTTTGGACTTGTTTAGTTTAAAAGTCCGAAAACTCTTTTCATTCCACGACTAAGTTACACGAAATTTTATAAACTGAACATGATCCATCAAGTTATGCAATCAAGAAAGAAACAATTAAGCGATACTTAAAGAGCGGAACATGTGGAGACCAAAAATAAGTATGTATATAATTCCATCTTATTCAATTGGAAATGTTTGGTAGCGAACATGGTTAGTGGGTAGGTAAATGGAGATATATTTTTATAACCTTCTAAAGAGGAAGATTAGAAAGTTTATTATTAAACGGGTAAACAAAAAAGACAGTTCATTAAACTGGTTTAAATTTGGAAAGCAAAATGGAAATGAACGAAAAACTAAAGATTCTTGAAACGAAAGATGAGAGTAGCAATATACGCAGTAATGAGAAGAGTGATGGTGCATTCAGTGACGTGGACGCTTGGTCTCATTCTCACCATTGAACACCAACTCGTCCGAAATGAATTCTGTGTTTGTTATCCCCTCTTCTCCTGTGACTTCCAACTTTCCCTCATTGTCTTCAACGTTCAAGGATTCTTCAGTGGATGTGGAGTTGAGGTCGACATTATCGTCTACAATACGTGAAACCGTGATTGTTTGTCGTGAAGTTTGAAAGTTGTATGTGGTAAGCTTGATTTGGAATTCGCATGTCCGGCCAATAATTTATTTCAGACACTCAATGGTGTCATTTAGAACATCATTGGCACTTCTTCCGGCAAGTTTCATTGCATTTGGGTCGAATAGGACGAACGTAGCGGTGTCGTTGTTCGCATCACGGACTGAAATTTCAAAGCGGTACCTGCGTTGAAGTAGATGTTGTTGTATTGGATGTTTTGAGTTATTTTGTTCAAGCGGAGAATTCAGAAAATTGTAGTAATGTAACCTGATAAGACCAACATTGTTGGTCTGTTTACATGTGGTGGAATACAGTGAAACTTCAGACTTGCCTAACTTAGATTTGCACTTGCATGAGATGTAGTACCAGCCTGATTGTTCTGGAACATCCACTATTGTACAACAACAATAGAAGCTAGCACTCTGTGTAGTAAAAGTTGTTATATCAAAAGATTTCATGTTTTCAAGCTCGGGTAATAGTAATAGAATGAGTGAAGCAGGAAGAATGAGATTCTAACGAAGCAAATGACGATTAAACAGTTCAAAGGGAACTGAATTATACCTGGGGTGTTTCATTTTTGATGAATTGGTAGATCTCAGTTAGAGTGACTTTCTCTAATTTGGTAATAGCAGCAGATGAGGAAGTGATTTCTGGAATTCTTTTTGTGGCTCCAGCCAACCTGTCAAATTGACTTTACAGAATTAGACACTTTCCGTATTATATATGTTAATAATAATAACAGTAAAGTATGGAAGCAGACAATGTCATGAACTCTTTAGTTTCTGCAATGTCTCTATCGAAAAATAGACGGGTCGCTGATGTTGAGCTCAAGGTTACTGCACCTGGAAACGTGACAAACATATGTAATGAGAGTTGTAAATGGGTTTCTACTTGTCAATGGTGCAATTTTAATAATAAACCGTAAGGTTCTTTGATGTTTTCATATGGGGGTGTATTTTGTGACCAGTGAAGCCTAAAATCAAGTACTGTAATTTGAAACAGAATATCAATATCTAAGATGTTAACTGGTTTACCAAAAGTTTTTGGATTCACGGTGGTTATGAGCAGGACAACGGGTTGGACGTCGCTTGTATTCCATCTCTCTCGAAATGCAGCAGCGATATTGCCCCAGAGGTAAATACAGACGGTTTCACCACTGTTAAGGCAATTTATGAGATGATACGATCAGTGGGTAGTTTTAATGAGTACATATATTTTAAAGTAATTTTAAACATAACGTATTACTCTTTCATACGCAGGTGCAAGAAGACTCTATCTTTTGATCTGTCGCCTATGACTTGAGTTGCGTCTTCGTTTGTGGGACGAAGGTTATCTCCGCTAATGAGGCGAATTTGTCCAATGGCATCTAGAAGAAGCATAACTGAAGTGAGTAAAACTGAAATGGTTTTGAGGTTGAGTAATGCGATGTAGTTTTTTACTTACCGAAGAGATCGGTTTCCATGTTGGCGATGGCAGAAAAATCATTGAAGGTGCGTAATCTGAATTTCTGGGTTTCTATTTCGTGATCCCCCTCAGTTACCTCCACCATTGTTGTGTGGTCTGTGAAACATATGGTCTTATTGTGGTCGGATACTTTATAAATCTTTTTGCAGGGATTGATCAAGAATTTTTTAAGCTTGTAAACAGAGTTTCGCTTCAGGTTCTCCTCATGTCTAAACAGCCGGTTTGCAGAAATGAAACCTTGAACTGCATTAGACTGTGGAATTGTAATTAGAATAATGTTTACATCGTGTGCTAAATGTCTGTATGGAAAGAGTAGGGAGAGACATACCTCGGAGTCGAGTAAAAGCAGTTCAACACCCATGAGGATGTTGCATTTTTTGAAATTCCTGGCTTCCCAAAAATGGACCAGGCGGGCTAAAACTTCCTCGTTGCAGAAATCACCTTGATTATTGTTGAGTATCTGGAAAGTTGATGGCCGGCCGGAACGACGGAGAGCTGTAGAAGCCATGGATAAATTTGTTATTTGGTTGTAACAGTTTTGGAAGCTTTGGTGTAGGTGGAGGGATTGTGTGGGGTTGGATTTTATAAGCCTGCGTGAGAGCGAGGGTTAGTTTGAGGGGAGTGGTCATTGAAGACATTGAATTGTGAGAATCGAGTGGGAATTGAAGATGAGAAAGTGGAGAGGTAGATCGATTACAGAGCAATTTAGGTTTTGGAATCTCAAGTGTTGGAAGGCGGAAAAACATTCTCGAGAAATCAGACAACATACGTCGTCAACCTATTTGTTTGGGCTTTGTTTTTTTATATGGGCTTTTTTTTAATGGGCTTTTGTTTGTTACCTGGGTTTTTGTTTTTTAACTGGGCTTTCGTTTACTTTATGGTCCTCCGAAAGTGTTCAACCTCGTGCTTTATAGTTCGACCTAAATCATTTAGATTATATTATAGAACACTCTAAACTGCATATGTAAGTATATATATATATATATATATCAATATATTTTTGGTGATTATAATTGAGCACGTGTAGTGGTGGAGACAGATGTAGATTTTATTTATGGAGTTCGAAATCGAGGTTTGACAATTTATTATTATGACTGTGGAAGAAAACAAAAGAGACAGAGCAGCAACTGAATTTGTAGTATAAGCGGCCATGAACTATATGGTAATATCGTTCAGCTATAGTTCCGCTACTTTAGGTGATCCTTCCTTCATTTTACCAATAAGATACCTTTTTTTAAGTTGCCACATGTTTGCTTTGTTATCCCAAACAAAAGATGATGGAGTCTGAGTGAAAGCATAGTTTGTAGGCGAATCATATGTCGTATTGGCTTCCATCCATGATATCATGTTCGAGTAGGAAAGAGCAGTCCTATTACAAAGAGAAGTAGTTGAAATTTGAAAGAGTATTTGGAACTCATAGCGAATCTGAGTTAGAATCTTACAATGGTTGATAGACTTTGGCATCAGGTTGGAAGTGGGTTTGATGATTGTGCAGAACTTTGTTGTCACATTTTTGACCAACTTCATTGAATACCATAATATTGTTGAATTGATGTGCAGCATGGTTTGTAATCTTTGGAGGGTTAGCCCCCACTCTTTTGGATTTCTGAAGATGAATCCATGCAAAACTCTATATTAGAATATACTATAAACGATGTTGAACACTATGGATTGTTTGAAAAAGATAAGAGTTAATTAAGTACAACCTTCTGAGGAATGTCGGACTTTCTTTTTCCTGAATTAAAGTGATAAAAAGCATCATGAGAAACATATAAGAAGACCATGTTAATTTTTTTTTCCGTCGTCCATGTGGTATGTGATTGACGAAGCACATACATGACGTTTATATATTAAGTTTCTTTGGGGATTTAGGAGGACAATTAATATTGTAATTGTAATTATAATAATTGTATTGTAAATTATAATAATTGTAATTGCATAATTTAAGGTGTTTTTATGGTGTATATAGAAACTTTCTGTGTGAAAATTAGATTTGCAGAACTGTCGTAATTAGGAGCATTTATTGGGAATATACCAATAAGAAAATCGAATTTGGTTAGTAATTGTTGATAATACGCTGATGTGGCATCATATGAGAAATTTTAAAATGCTGATGTGGATAGCCTAAGAAGCCCCAAATAGTTCCTTTTATTTAGTATAGATTATTTCTTTTATGTTTAGTATTTGCTAATCTTGTTAATGAATTTCACCATCTGCTGGTTTTCTCTTATCATATTTTAAATGTATACAATGATCTTGATATCATAACATTTTTGCTTATTATATTTATTAGTGGAGTTACTAAAACTTGAGAATATTAATACATGTCTTGAAAAATGGCCTAAATATTAGTATTATCTGTAATTATAATTGTTTATGTTTAGTACATGTTTGCTAATGTTGTTAATAATTTTATTATCTACTGATTTTTTTTTATCACATTTTAAATATATAAATAATCTTGATGCATTATATCATAACATTTTGACTTTATTATAAGAGCTGATTTTAATTATTTTTGGTTGATAGTAAATAGTAAGAACTAAGAATCTGGGTCATTCTTTCCTATTCATAAAAAGGTGAAAATTAAAATAATTACTTGAGGAGAAGGAAATTTACAAACGGAAAAGTCGAAAATATATAAAAAAAGAATTTGCGTATTTTCCTATTCCTCAGTTAACCCTAATTTCTCCAACAACTCTCCTCGTATTTAAACAAACGCCTCTCTACAGCATTCCCGAACCAACAACAATCCTCTTGAGTTTTCGATTCCTCTCGTCTTCGACCTTCTCCTCGTCTTAAGAACAGAGGTATCTCTCCAGATTCATCGACCCTTTTTTTTTTTAATTCTAATTTCAAGCTTATTAGTGATTTTGATTTATTGGGCGATAGTTTTTTTTTTCCGATATTTGTTGTCTCGATCCGTCGTGAATTGTTTGTCTCTGTAAGCGTCGAATTCTCCATGATCTGATTGTATTCTTCCTGATGACGATGATTTTCGCAAGTCTCTTAGATGTATTCAATTCAATTCTCCTTTAGGTTCCTGTAGGGTTTCGTTTGAGGATTTTCAATCTTATCGAGTGATAGGTAGGCGTGTCAAAGTGGATCCAAATCCCTGGGTTGACCCATCCCAAATCCGATCCATAAACCCTATTGGATTGAAAAATTTGATTCTAATGGTTTGATGGGTCAATTGGGTTGGGATGATATGGTTTAACTTGTTTCACCCAATAATTTGTTTTTTTTTTTTCAGATCGGAATTTTTTTGCCTTACCTACTTTTGATTTCTCCTTGTATCGTTGTTGAATTGATCAGTTTTCGTTTATAGATGCTGTGTGAGATTTGTGAGATTCTAACATATTTCATTCATCAGTTAATATCTTCTCCTCTAATTCGTTTCCTTCTTCAGCGTTTTGTTTTACAGGAGCTTTAAGTTTTTTGCAGTTTCGTCACAGGATCCGACTTTTCGAAGCTTCTTTTATGTCTGACAAGATTTCTCCGTTTTGCTTTCGATCTGGTTGCTTGGCAAGTACTGTGCTACATCCAGAATTAAGGACTACAAGTTCCTCCATAACCATAGGCTCACGCATCTTCAAGCCGGAGACTCCTTTGAAGACTGTCGCTCAGCTTCCCGGTTCACAAAAAGCTCGTCCGCTCTTCGACCACTTCGACTGATACTTTTTTTTCCGGCTAAGAAACTCACAAGATGGCGATGCAGAACATTGGTGCGTCGAACCGTGACGATGCCTTTTACAGGTACAAGATGCCAAAGATGCTTACCAAGACTGAAGGCAAAGGTAATGGCATCAAGACCAACATTGTGAACAATGTTGATATTGCGAAAGCCTTGGGCAGGCCTGCTTCTTACACGACCAAGTACTTTGGTTGCGAGCTCGGTGCTCAGTCCAAGTTCGACGAGAAGACTGGGACGTCGCTTGTGAATGGAGCACACAGCACGGCAAAGCTCGCGGCGCTTCTGGAGTCTTTTATCAAGAGGTATGTGCAGTGCTATGGATGTGGCAACCCTGAGACTGATATCATTATCACCAAAGCGCAGTTGATCAACCTTAAGTGTGCTGCTTGCGGGTTTATCTCTGCGGTTGACATGAGGGACAAGTTGACGACTTTCATTCTGAAGAACCCACCAGAGTCGAAGAAGGGCTCAAAGGACAAGAAGGCTATGAGGAGGGCTGAGAAGGAGAGGCTCAAAGAAGGGGAAGCAGCCGATGAGGAGCAGAGAAAGCTGAAGAAGGAAGCTAAGAAGAAAGCTTCTTCTAACGGGAAGGTTGCTTCTTCTTCCAAGACGTCCAAGAACCATACTTCCTCTGATGAGGATATCAGCCCCAAGCTTGACGAGGTGGCGCAGGAGGTGGATGATGATGAAGACGATGATGATGACGATGGTATCCAGTGGCAAACCGATACTTCCCGAGAAGCTGCAGAGAAGAGAATGAAAGAACAGTTGAGTGCTGCAACTGCGGAACTGGTGGTGCTCTCTGTTAAAGAAGCAGAGGAAGAAGAGAAGAAGGCGGCGCACAAAAGCAAAACGAATGGCGATGTGAAAGCTGAGAAACCCAAGGAAGAGAAGAAGCTCGTGCAGGAGATGAAAGAGTATCTGAAGAAAGGTTCACCGATAAGCGAGCTCAAAACTTTCATCTCTTCCCTCTCTGCGCATCCTCCTCAAGACGTCATGGACGCACTCTTCAATGCGCTCTTTGATGGTGTGGGCAAAGGATTTGCAAAAGAAGTGACGAAGAAGAAGAATTACTTGGTGGCTGCAACGCAAGAGGATGGATCACAGATGCTTCTGCTCAGTTCAATCGAATCATTCTGCGGGAAGAATGGAAACGGAGAAGCGGCTAAAGAGGTGGCTCTGGTTCTGAAAGCATTGTACGATGAAGACATCATTGAGGAAGACTTTGTTTTGGAGTGGTACCAAAAGGGTCTAACCGGAGTCGACAAAAGCTCGCCGGTTTGGAAGAATGTGAAGCCTTTTGTCGAGTGGCTCCAGAGCGCTGAGTCCGAGTCCGAAGAGGAGGATTGAGAGTTTTTTGCTCTTTGGCTGTTTTTGTTTTGTTTTATGGATTTTATTTTTCAGTTTTTGGGTCAGTTTTCAGAATTTCTATCTTTCGGCGAAACTTAAAAAAAAACCTTTTTCTTATCTGGCTTTGTTGCTTTTCAATGGTGGTGTTTTAATCTGTGGTTTTGGATTCGAGTACAAAACCACTAGGCTGTTTTTATTTAAATATGTTATTTTCAATGTTTTCATTATTTTGCTCAAACAATAACAAATCGTACTGTTTATCTTATTTGTTTGCAAACCGTAGCACGATTATTGATGTTACATTGATTTTGACAGACAGGTGTTAAATGAATGACAAGTACGAGTACGACGGCCGAATTTTGTTCTCGTGAAAACTTATTCTGAACCAAAAAAAATTATTTGATTTGCAAAATTTCACTTTTACAAGACAAAAAAACAAAAAAACAAAAAGTTCTAAGATATGTTCACGCTACTCATATTTCTAAAGATGTGATGACTCGGGAAAATATTTGTGTGTTCACGAGTCTGTTTGAGATGGCTTCTTCGTTGGTCATTGACTTGTTGGTATAATTGTCATTATTATTATTTTTATTTTAATATATCGGATTAACCTTGATGTGATAGTGGGCCGTATATTACAAAAAAATCGAAACATGCGAAAAACAGAAACAGGCCCGTTTGAACGGAGCGTGATAAATAGAGAGATGTGCCGTCAAAATCAATACGAATAAAATAAATGACATTAATTAATTTAAAAAAATCACAACAAACATTCCTAACCGGCCACCCATATGCTTTCCCCACGCGCCAACGGAATAACAATAAGGATCCTTTTTGATACTTTTGGGTTTCTTTTTTTTTTCTATTTATATTTACGTATTTATATATTTTTTTCTAGAAATTATTGTGTTGTTATTAAGTTGTTAGCATTAAAAAACTAAAGTATAAAGTAAGGTCGCTTTTTAATAACAACGATAAATGGTCTATTTGGCTAGGATTGTAACTGAAGATTAAATATTGTATATGAATCTATCTATAATTGTTTTAGCTTCTAGCTTTAAATTATATAAAGATTTTTAAATTGTTTGGACAAACAAAAATTGATGCTGGGGTGTGAGTTTTTAGAGGATCATTTATCGCTTTTAGAAAAATGATAGGTAAAAGATGTAGTAAATACGATCTTCACCAATCACCTCATTTAAAATAATGAATTTAAAAAATCAGTATTCAGCAGCACAACAAATATACTCAATGGATTCCAAAAGCCATGGATTTCTGTATACATATCATTTTTGGAATTATCGGATTGTAAATTAAAATAAAATATGATAGGTTGTTAATTGCAACCACATGAAATAAGATAGCCTTGAAACTGATACATTTTGATTTACTTTGATTTTGTTGAAAGTAGAAAAACATAAATTTTCTAAAATAAAATTACCGTGTAAAAAATAAGTTCAATCAATAATTAATTTATCCCAAAAAAATAAAAGATAAACAAGTAATATTGACAACAAACAAGGTAATGTTTTATTTATTTTATCTAATGTGAGAAAATGGACATTGTGAAGTTTTAATACATCCATCTCCTGAAAATAAGAAAAGAGTTTTACAGTGAGACAAAAAGAAAATTGGTCTTTCTATTATCTGTTCAATTATTTTTCCCAAATCTAACTAAGACTGTTTTAATTTTTTACTTAAGAAAGGTGGTGAAAATCCAAACTGTTAAGGTCACCTTCTTAAGTATACTAATACTAGTATAATTAATTATTATTTTTTCTAAATTATTTTTAAACCTACAGAAACATTCCTTTTTCAGTTCTTTTAGACACCGAAGATAAATAATTGTTCTTCTTTCTCAAAAACAAAACAATTCGTTAATTAATTATTTGCTCGGTGAACAACACAAGGAAGAAGGACACATAATTTATTTATTTTGTTACGTAAAAAAAACAAAGAAACATCATTAAGTGAACCTAAAAAATAGGGGGAAAACAATAAATGGAGAAAAGAAAAAAATGACATAAAAGGAGGGAGAGTGAGATGCACGCGCGATCGGACGGTGTAAAAGAGCAGGTTACTGCATAAAGTTTGTTGTCGTGTGGCAGAAACTGTAAATTCGAACAAAATCAAGCAAAATCCCGTAGCAGCGTAACAGTAAATCGGTAATCCATCTCTCTCTTCTCTTCTCTATCCCTCCGCTTTTGCATCCGTTCCGTGCCCGTTTCAATTCTCTCTCTCTCTCTCTCTCTCTCTCTCTCTCTCAGACATACGGTCTCTCTCTCCCTCTCTCTCTCTAACACCTAACAGTACCTACCTCTTCTTCTTCTTCTTCTTTTTCGCTGACTTCTCTGCTGTGAAAACGACCTATAGCCTATGTCACCGCCGGCGGCAACCGCCGACATCCTCCGCGAAGTCGACCCGAGGATCTGGCGCGCTTGTGCCGGCGCCTCTGTGCAGATCCCCTCTCTGTACTCTAGGGTTTACTACTTCCCGCAGGGCCATGTCGAGCACTGTTGCGCTTCGTCGGTCATCTCTTCCTTCCCTTCCTCCACCTCTCCGGTTCCCTGCGTCGTCTCCTCCATCGAGTTGCTGGCCGATCCGATCACTGATGAGGTTTTCGCTCACCTCTTCCTCCAGCCGATGGCTCCCGAGCAGTTCATCCCCCCTAATTACTCTCGATTCGGGAGATACGAGAGTGATGAAGAGGAGAACAAGGTGGTTACATTCGCCAAGATTCTCACGCCGTCCGATGCTAATAATGGCGGCGGTTTCTCCGTCCCGCGTTACTGCGCGGATTCAGTCTTCCCCCCGCTCGATTTCCAGGCAGATCCTCCGGTCCAGAAGCTGTTCATCACCGATATCCACGGTATTGTCTGGGATTTCCGGCATATCTACCGCGGCACACCGAGGAGGCACCTATTAACCACCGGATGGAGCAAGTTCGTCAACAACAAGAAGCTTATCGCTGGGGATTCGGTCGTTTTTATGAGGAAATCGGTAGATGAGATGTTTATCGGCGTAAGGCGAGCACCTATCTCCAGCAACGGCGGAACAAGCTTCTACGGCGGCGGGGATGAGTACTCCAGTTATTACCAGGCCAAGGAAGACGATGTTATTGTGAAGAAGGGGTTTAGGAGGACCGGGAAAGGGAAGCTGACGGCTGAAGCAGTCTCGGAGGCGATTAGCAAAGCCGCTCAGGGTCTGCCGTTCGAGGTGGTCTATTATCCCACTGCTGGTTGGTCCGACTTCGTGGTGAGGGCCGAAGATGTCGAGGCCTCAATGGCTGTTTACTGGACTCCTGGAACTAGAGTTAAGATGGCTATGGAGACTGAGGACTCCTCCAGGATTACATGGTTTCAGGGCATCGTCTCCTCCACATTCCAGGAAACTGGTCCATGGCGTGGATCTCCATGGAAACAGCTTCAGGTATACAGTGTTTTCCAATGGCCTATTCGCTTATATATCTCTCTCTGATCTTGTGCTGCTGGGAAATTTACAGAATCGATTTTATATCTCTATGCAACGATTACCTTTCATGAGTATTGATAATCTCATTCTGGTTATGCAAATGCCAATTGGGTTTTGGAGGATTGCTGCGTTGAGGATGCTTATTCTGAAATCTGTATATTTTGATTGGAAAACAGGATTTAGTATGAGAATGATTGCTGCATCACTTAGTTTAGCTATTTGAGATTCATCCACAAAGATAACATTCTGCTTCCTCTCTGATCATTTCTTTGTGCTGCACTCAGCTTTCCAGTGGTATGATTTACATTCTGCTTCCTATCTGATCATTTTCGTTGGTTTGAACTTATCGCAGATCACATGGGACGAACCTGAGATCCTGCAAAACGTGAAGAGGGTGAATCCTTGGCAAGTGGAAGTGGTTGCAAACTCGAGCCAGCTCCATGCCACTTTCCCTCCAGCAAAGAGGTTGAAGTTCCCCCATAACGCAGGTGGGTTCATGAGTGCAGAGGAAGGAGAACAGCTCTATTCTCACAGAGGACTGTCCAGTGTAGCACCAGTTGGGGATCCAAGTCCCTACATGTGCTCGTATACTACATTTCCTGCTGGCATGCAGGGAGCCAGGCATTATGAATTTGGGTCTTACAATCCAACCGGATTCATCGGAGAAAATCCTCCCCAGTCCAATAACTTCTTTAGTCCGCTTCCCGGTTTGGGAAAACTCTCGACTGAGATGAACTTCGGCAGCCCACCGTCGGATGACTTGTCGCCTAATAGCAATACCACTAACCTCTCCTCCGGAAATGACCCAGTCGGAAACCGAGCCCCCACTTCTGCAAGAGCAAGCTCGTTTCAGCTGTTTGGTAAGATCATCAACGTGCAGGAGCTTTCTGAGAGCGGTCTTGCTGAGTCGGGCTTGTATGAAGAGGACGGAAGCAAAGAGTCAAGCGACAACGAAGTTAATGAGACACAATTGTCACTGACACATGGCCCTCAAGGCCTGTGAAGAGTCTAGGTGCCTAGAGATTCCAACAGCCACGCAGGTTATAGCTGCAAAGGTATCTTGATCTATCACAAACTACATCAGTCTATTAAATCATTGCGTTTTTCTTTTCTTTCAAATTGATTAGGTTATAGTATCAGTATTCAATTACAATTTTGCACAATGCTTTCCCTTGAAACATCCCGATCATACTTGTGAAAACTATCTCTGTCTCTCGAGTCATCGACTTGTGGTAATTGGAATTTGGAACTAAACATTACTTGGATTAACTTTTCAAAGCCTATCTTTCATCATCATCATATATATTGTTATTACAGTCAATGTCGTTTCTCCGTACTTGGTATGCTTTTATTACTGCTGCTATTAAGCATCTCTTCTATTTTTTACCCCATTATTGGTCTCTTATTCATTTATAGGACACATATAATTGGCTCATTCAACATTCTCTGAACAATATGCAATGAATGCAATATCACTGTTCAGTCCAGTCCCTACTTGATTTCATAAGTCATTACATGCTTCCATTACAATTTGGACCTACAAAAGCTTCTTAACTACTATAATCCCTATAATGGTGAAGATCAGATCTAATTGTGGAATGATTTGTGCTTGGTCAGGTGAATCAAAGGACTGGATCTTGCTGGAATCTCCCAAGTTTATATAAGCCGTACTATATAGTTATCTCTGGTGTATCTGGCATTGACTTTCTCTGGGTTTTTTCTTTGCCACGTGACAATCTTTTTTTCTGTTTTTTTTTTTTTTACCAATTGCTCAGACATTTTGATGAACATCTCGCTCTCTCCTAATCGTTTACTATTATTCTATTGGGGTAAATGTCTATTGGGTTTTTTTTTTTACCTAACCACTACTTTAATCAAGACTCTGTTATGGAGTTAAAAAAGAATCTATATGGCTTTATTAAATTCCTCTATGCTATGGGTCTAATGATGCATCTAAGTTAACGGCGCCAACTAGAGAGAATTAAGTGTCCTCTTTGGGTTTTTTAAAATTAATGTAGTAAACTGCCAATAATGCTTTGCCCTGTCTCTATAAGGAATCTCAAGGTCCCTTCACTTTTCCGGCTCTTTAATCTTGTAACTGATTTATCTCTGTAGCAGCACCTATTTGTCAAGAAGCTAGGGGTTGGTTTAGATTCAGAAACTAATCAAGACAAATACTGTATTAGGTTGGTTTAGATTAGCAGATTAAGACGACTTTTTA
Source organism: Thlaspi arvense (assembly GCA_911865555.2). NCBI lineage: Eukaryota > Viridiplantae > Streptophyta > Magnoliopsida > Brassicales > Brassicaceae > Thlaspi > Thlaspi arvense. Next base: position 54,020,005 of record OU466861.1, read on the forward strand.
ATTTATGGGCCCGATGGACAATACAAAGACACTGAATATTTCATGATCCAAGTGACTCCGATTCGTTGTCAAAAATATTTCTGATTATTTCTGCACGGTAATTTTTACACACTCAACACGTTAATTGTGCTATTAAGCTAATTATATTCTGTAAATTTGGTCTGGTATACAGTACATTGCATACATGCACACACCTGGAAGAAGAGTGATCTGGATCTTGATATTTATTTCCTTAAGTAGTAATAGTATGACAAAGATAAAAGGATCCATTCTTGGAAAATTAGCTGTCAAGGCAAAGTTGTATGTGCTTAGGAAAAAGCAAAAGAAAAAAAAAATGTAAAATAGTCACATTTCAGAATACGGTCATGTGTTAGGGAAACACAGATAATTTCTGCAGACAAACAGGCAAAAAATAAGGAAATTGGTTCTGACTTCTATCATAGTCTCTGGGTGTAATTATTCGGTGTATATTATAAATCGTCTTATTTTTATACATTTTAAAAAAATAAGTGTTAGTAGCTGTAAGAAAATAAAAACTAAAATGTATTAGCATGTTTTTTTTCTTCTTGACAAGTGGGTAAAATTTGTGTGGTACAAAGCAGCAAAAAGGGTGAGTACGAATAATATGAGGGGAGGAGTGGTGTCCTCTGCGGAAGAAACAAAGCCTGAAAATTTCTGGTGTGACTTTCCAAATAGCTTTTTTTATTATTCTTTTCGCTTCTGTTTACATTGATATAAGAATAATTTGGTTTTTGGAATTTTTAATCAAATAAATCTGCCGCCAAACACAGTGAAACATCGATTTGACTTCAACCGAAAAATGAACGATTTGGTTGCAGTGGAATAGTTAGAAGATGTAAGACCAACCCAAATGGTGACACTAAGGAGTCTAATGAAGAGTGTCTAATATTATAACTGAATAAAAAAATTATAAAGAGTGTCTAATATATAAGACCAGTATCTAATATATAATTTCTTTTTTAATTTAAGAACATATAGATGTTAACATGTGAGTGGACGAAAAAATTAACACACAAAATCTTTTTTTTTTTGTCTCTCTCTAATTGCAATAAGTAGGCATGAGATTTTAAACCGAACCGAACCAACCAAACCGAATTTTTTGGTTTTCGGTTCTGGTTCGGTTATTGAAGAAAAACCGATCAGACATATTTTAAATCTCGTTCGGTTATCGGTTCGGTTCGGTTTACTGAACCGAACGGTTACCCGAATTTTTTTAAAAAAGATTATACCAAAATATACCAAATTGTACCAAATTATATCGAACTGAATATCCGAACTATCCGAAAATATATGAAATTATCCAAAAATACCCGAAATAACCCAAATCTACCCGAAATTAACCAAATTTAACCTAATTTAAACAAAAAAAAATTAGTTTGGATAGTTTCAGATAAAAAAATTAATATCTGAACTATCCGAACCGAACCGAACGAATTAAATTTTGGTTATTTTCGGTAATATTTCAGTAATCCGAACTATCTAAATTATCCGATCTGAATTATCCGAAGTATCTGAAGTCCCAGACTTAGCAACAGACACTGGAATTTCAAAGGAGAAGGCTTCTCAACAAGCAGTGAATTGCTCAATTGCATTTCTATTATTTATATGTTTCTATGTATTATCTTTGTAAAAATGTATTATGATTTAAAATTTGTTAAAATAAGTTTTTACATAAATTTATTTACATCCATCAAAGTGTCTCCATTGTATGTTTAAAAACAAGAAAATCCTACAAAGTGTTTTATACACCTAAAGTACACAAAATATTAATGATTAATCATTAAGATCCCTTCTAGTAGTATTATTATTGGGTTGCTCTAAAAGGTCAAAAGGGTGAATTTTTTTTTAAGAAAAAGTTTGAAAGAGGAAAAGAAACAAAAAATAAATGAATAGTGAATTGTTTAGTAGTATGAAGTGGGTTTGAAATAGTACTGTAACCCCTCCCCCCCCCAAAAAAAAAAAACCAAAAACACAAATTGGCTGATAATCTAAAAATAAAATCATAATTCACAAATAAAAAAATTAAATAAACTCATCCTAAAAAAAAAAGAGCACGAGATGCTTTTGTCTCTCTGCACCAAGTCAAATCAAAATCAAATCAGATGAATCTGTCAGTTTTTAATCATTAGCTATTTTCGTTTTACCTTTCCCTTCCTTCTGCAACTCTCTTCCGTATAGACAACTCTCTCTTTTTCGCAGTCAATTTTTTTTTTTCATTCAAACGGAACCAACCAATAAAAATTGTAATCATCTAAAGTTTTCATCTACCTGTGATATTTATTATGTACAACAGTGAACAGTACAAGTCTCTTCGTTTTGAACTTTCATTTGACGCCATTGCACAACATATTATTAACTTCAACTTTAACAAAACGTCTTAATTTCATATTTCATTAATGTTCAGACTTTGGAATATAAATCCCCCAAAAAGGTTTTAAAAACAAGAAAGCAAAAAAACATATATTTTATAGATATTAATAAAAGTAAAAACAGAGCAGATTAACAACAAACCGATTCATCTAAAAGCCTAATTTTCTTTTACCGGTGGCTACAGAAATCCAGAAGCAATTTTCTTCCATCAACAATCTCATCAAAGAAATCATCAATCTGAGCAACAATACTCTCTGTTCCATTCCTCAAATTCCCAATATTCACTTTCACACTCTCCACTCTCTCTCTTAACACTTTCTCCGCCGCTGCCGCCTCCTCCCCCTCTCCTCCTCCGCCGCACCACCGTCGTTCCAGCTCAGCCTTGAGCTCCTCCATCGCGTTCTTGCTCCTCCTAAACTCATACATCATTACTCCTTTCTTCATCCCTGTCCTCTCCATTTCCGCCGCCACTCTCTGCTTCAGTCTCACCATCGCAGACGCTGTCATCGTCACCGTCGCCGCTGTCTCGCCGGGAATACAGTAAACAAGGCCTTGCATTAAGATCATGAGAAGCAGCGAGTTTATGTTCTTCATTGTGTTCATTACTCCTCTAAAGCCGCTGAATCCGTTCTGTATCTTCGATGACTCCATCGCCGTCGTCGTAACTTGCTCCGACAGAAACGGAAACCTTAGAATCCGATTCTCCATTAAAGCTCTGTTTTCTTCCTCTATCCCCACCGCTTCTCTCCGACATCCAGATACTGCTCGTATCACCTGTCTCCGTTTTTAAAATTAAAAGAATTCAATTTTACAAAAATCGAACTTTATTCGGGAATAAGCCAAAAAGATTCAAACTTTATTACATCCATACCTGTCGGGAAATCTGACGGTGGTGGTGGCCGTCGAGAGTAGAGGCGATGGAAATCGCGGCGGAGCAAAAGTTTTCCATAGATGAGAGAGAGGATTTGATGACGTGGCAAACGTCCCAGAGCTTGGAGGTTTCGTCCATGTAGTCGTCGAGCCATTTGTCACCGACAGGGAGATTGAGTTTTTGGACGAGAAGTGTGAGATGAGAGTGAGAGGTTCTTAGGAGACAGATCACTCTCTGTAGGAACTGTACGGACATGAAGTTGTTGGAGAGGTAAACCCTTTCGAGATCTTCCATTGATCTGTTTAGAAACGAGTAGATTCCGTTTACGGAGTTTGTACAAGACGAATCCATTGTTTTTGCCGAAACAGAGAATTCTCAAAAAAAGATTTGATTTTTGTTTGTGGGTTTTGGTGTATTGATGATTCTATGGGAGGGAAAATTGGAAATGAGAGAATTTAAAGGTTAGTGGAAGTGTGTATAGATGAAAAAAGAGAGAGAGAAAGAAAGAAGAATAAGAAGAAGAAGAAGAAGAAGCAGAAGCAGAGATTATTTTCAAAGGATGAAAGTGATTGTTTGGAGCAATGATGGTTGTTTCCTATAGAGGAGGAAATGATCATTGGTTAATATCTCAAATTTTTACCAATATATATTATTTCTACTATATTTTATGGAAAGAAATAGTTTCCAATAAAGGCATATATATACTACAAAGAGGATTTTAATTTTAATATAAAGACAATAGTTTTTTAGGGGGAAAAAATAAAGAAATTACATAGGACATGAATTTCCATGGAATCCAAATAAATTTGTCATCAATTTTCTGAGACATAAATAAAATTAAAATAATACTCCGAATAAAAATTGAAAATTGTTTTCTAGAAGCTGCTCGTATCATTCTTTTTTTCTTTGGTTGGGGTTAGATAGATTTTTTCGTCCGAATAAAAACTCTTGTAACTAAAAATCAATATAGTAAGAACTAAAAATGATATTGATCATGCTTCAGTACATTAATAATCGAATTAGTGGTTTAGTATATGACTTAGCATTTTCGACAAGGGTCTAACACCACTTTACGCTTCACTAAAACCAATTTTCTTCTGACGTTATCTGGTACAAATATAATAATGGTGTCTGGTATAAACATAATAGTGTCTACAAACCTCACAATCTTTATTTATCCAATGATTGTATAGTGTCTCTATGTCTGTATTTTGTTTTTCTAACAACACCATTATAAACCATGACCCTTTTATTTTCAACAACTAACAGAGATAACAATACTTGTTACAGTTTTTTTTCACACAAACAATTTTATACCTGGCTACAACTATAATCACATAACCATGACACTTATTTATATTAATGTTTTCACTATTACACGTTGCTTACATCTTTCATTCGGTTTTCGATTCAATAATAATAATATAACAACGGATGCAATCATTTGCTAAAAATAATTATTTGTTTTAATACTGTTCGTGAAAATGGGTACTTCTTACGGTACCGTATCATTCTACTCGCATGCACATCCTTCTTCGTAGGACATTTTTTTATGGTTTTTTGTCAACATTCGACATTTACAATGTGTATCATTTCTTACTATATACTTTAATGCATATATAACTCCTTGTCGCAAAGCAACTAAGTTGAAATTCATATAATTAATTATAAAGACGTTTTTTTTAATTATTTGCCAGTGTATATATCTTTGTGTTAAAACAGTTTGAAGCACAGCAAAAGTATAATGTACGTGTACGTCTCTAAGTTACTTTAGAAATTAGAATATATTCACTAACTATTATTTAATACAATCCAACGAAATGAAATAATCAAATAAACTTGATTGTATGATGATTTGAATTGATATTACTAATGTGATCGAGATAGGTCATATTGTATAACAATTAGATTCGTCCATATTATTAATATAGTAGCGAAATTAAAATATACAAGAAATGAAATCAAGCTCGTACCACCAAGTGGCATTTCGGACCCATTTAACGGCGGATACCAAGAAAAGAAATATATAACATATTGACGCAATGGAACATTTACTAAAAATAATTAAGTAGATCGGGAAAAAAAATAATTTAATGCAAAAGGGCAATAGATGTTGCAAGCTAAGCAGTGTATATAAGTTGCTTTATTCCCGTTAATAAGCCGGCGCGTATTCTATACTCTTATCTGTGTTTTTTTTAATTTGAGGACTTTTTCTTATTCCATTCGTACACACTCTTTCTAAAGTCTAAACCACCGATATATATAAACATTATCATCTGATTGTATGCAATTATGATTCTTCTCGTTTAATTAGGTTGATATATAAAATAAATACTTCTATATCGTGAAAGTAAAACAATAGGGGCTAAATGTAAAACTGATTTTGTCCAAACAAATTTGACCACAGTATTAAAAGATGAAAGTTCATATGTAACTACCGGTTTATATGTAAAAATAAAAATGCATACAAAATAATCAATCTCGCATTACGGCATACTCTACCGTAAAGATATACGTTCCACTCGGATCAATGAAACAGGAGTCCATATTATTTGGTCAATAATTATATTTACTGTCCATATTGTAGATTTTATAAATGAAAACAATGTATTAAATATTATATATTGCATTTATTTATGGATGTGTGATTAAAAAAATTAATAGGTGTGGTAGAGCGGGGACCACCAAATCTAAAGGAAGCGTCGGGCGACTCAATAATTTCCGATACTTCATTTTTTTGTGCAACGTATTTACTTCATTTCTTTAGTACTCTAAAATTTGATGTTTAAGGTTTTGCACAGAGATTAAGAAGTTATTTAATTTTTTTTTTTCAAAACAAAACATCAATTCTAAAAATAATTCAACCAATAGAAAAATAATATATAGAATAAAACAATTACTTTTTACATTAACTTCTGAAAACATCATCTAATTATGAACAAAATTTTTTTCTAAAACATCTTATAAAGAAAAACAGAGAAAGTATAATTTTTTATCACATTTTTTATATTTGCTGTTTTCTCTACAATTTGTCTTTATATTATTATTTAGATACAAATCGATTTCCCAGGTAGACGTGAAAGACATACTCATAACTATTAGAATTATTTTAGTTTTCATTATTTATGAAAAACAAAACAAACAGGGACAAAACGAACTCTATTCAGCAAACTATCTAAAAATTAATATATAAATATTTCAAAAAGATGGTATATTGGTAAGACTTATTATATAAACAAATAATTAGAAATTTACGTAAATAGTTTTGGTCAGATGGAAATGTATGTTTAAGCGTATATCTATCGATCCAGCCGTAGAAAGTAGTTTATAAATAAAGTAGATTTGCGAGAATGTTTCGTTTTTTCAGTAATGGCTTAAGATAAGGAAACAACTGTTTTTGGTCCATACTCTCTTCTCCTTCTGTCTACCATTTCAAATGGATCTTCCAATTTTCTTCATTTCGTTGTCCCGTTTAATTCTGGCTGAGAATGTTTATATACCAAGTGATTTCTTTGGTTTTAGTCTCCAGATTTATGGCTAAGGGTAAATGTTTGAAAAAAACCTTGAACTCTAAGATAATTATTTTGAAAAGAAAATAGTAAAATTTACGAGGTTGAAGTTTTTTGTAGAGTCGTCTACAACTTTGTTAAAACTCGACTGAAAAAATAACATAATAAAAAACCGAAACCTTTATACCCGTTTTACCTAACTAGTAGAAGCTATGGTCGTTATTAATCAAGGTCAAAAGGAACTTTTAAGTTTTAACAGAGAAACAAATGAAGTAAGGTTAAAAGAAAAGGCTGTAGTAAGTAAATAACTGATAAGCACTCTGATCAGTGATACTCCAATCGAACGGTGGAGATCAATGGAAGAGTTGATTAAATAGAGGGTAAAGAGCCGCCACTAAAGATATAGTTTATCACTTTATCTACTTATATATATTTTTAATGTAAAAGTAAAAGTGTTGAGCCGAAATTAGGATGTAAAGGTATATGCTATTTCAACGTTAAATGGTAGAGATTTGTGATTGTAATATTCCACTTCGTATAATGTACACTAAATTATAGTTTTTTTTAATATATACAATGTTGATGTGGTCCAAATTCTTGATACTAAGGAATAAGGATTATATATTATGAAGAACTAAAGAAAGGAATGATTGAGGTTTGAGGAGGAGCGTAATACACTGAACGTGACGAGTGTTTTATATATATATCTAGGAATTATATAATTTTGGAAAAATGTTTCAACAATGCAAGAATTTTGGTTGTTTTGCAAAACGCTAAAAATCCTAAATAAGAAGAATTCAAAAATTGTGTGTTGGTTAGTGAGTTAATTCCAAAATACAAGACACATTTATATAAAACTGCCAAACCAAATTCCCTATCCGTCTTAACCGGATAAAGTTATAAAGTCAACTGGTTACAAAACAGAAGTGGGTCCTTCGCTTTATTTTATTTTTATTGCACCAAACCAAAGTAATGAATTGAAAGCCAAAACGAGTTGCAAAAGTTTTAGATTAATATAATTCTCAGAAACTGGAACTATAAACTATCAAACGAAATCACAAATCGAGTGACTTGAATATGTAATAAAATAGAGAAAAAAAAGAAGAAGAATGAATATTTGGATAGAGGAAACAAAAAAACATGACTTGTAAAGTGCATATTAAGAGAGGATATGAGATGTAGGCAGTTGGGTAGCTTAATGAGATTTAGGACCACAGTATGGGCTTCTTCTGCTATTACGTCTATTTCAACATGATAAGTAACATTCTCATTTCTATTTTCCAAAATCAATATTTTTTTTTATTTCGAAATTCCCCTAATAATCAATTTTAGTGGCCCTATCTCTATCTGTGACAAGGTCGGCCCTTTTCTTCTCATTCTACTACACCCACAAAGCCACACCTATTTTTCATCATCATCACTCTTCTTAAAGCATATAATAGAAAAAGAAAAAGAAAATATACATTTAAGTAAAAAGAAGCTGACTGAATACAGTTGTGTCATCTGTCATGTGTGCGTATGTATGCCGTATGATGTGGATTGTGTAAAGTTTATGTATGCACCTAATGCGGCTACTGGGTCCCTCATATGGGACCAAACTTTAGTATTCAGATTCATGGTATCAAGAACCAAGACAATCGTCTCATTACAAGTCCTACCCTCTTTATCCATTTGAGGCTATGCCAAAGACTTGACTATGGATTATTTATAGTGACAGTTTTGGTTTTATATGCAACTATCTATGTATGGGAGTGATAGATGGGAGTTGGCACCTGGTCAGGTCATGTTTAAGAGCAGACGAGTGTGCAGAGGTCTTGTGTCCTGGCTTGTGAGATGTTTGTGAAAGGAAATATCCGGAACTTTCCATTGGCCATGCAGGTCAGTGTTAGCTGAGCATCACTCACCATTGCCTGTTTAGTTCACAATTTTTTTTACAGTGTTGCATCATTAACCAAAACAGTGATCTGCTTATGTGAACAGGATCACAAGAAAGCTTTTAAGGTTTATATGATATACCTCGCAGGAAGTAGTCATATCACTGCAGCTCCATTTTCTGGTTGGAACACAGTCAACATAGCGACACCAATTGCAATGACGGTTCAGATTGATGCCCCAGCTCGCTGCTATTAAAGCCCCAGCAAGTCTAAACAAAACAAAAATGTGTAAAGCTTTATCATGTCGCAAGAGAACACGGAGAGATAATGATAGATCAATAAATAATCTAAGAGAGAGATTCTCACATTCCACAAAACAAGACCAGGCATACAATCCTTAACACCGGTCTGTCAAACATTTCTTTACGCCTTGTGGAACTTTTCATATCATCCTCAAACAGTTTTCCCTTGTGAGGTGGAGGGTCCTGACTCAGCTGTGGGGTGAATAATAGCACGAACCCAAGAAGGAACCCTGATATGAAACCGCCAATATTCGCAAAGTTGTCTATGTAAGGGAGGAAGCCTATCAGGAAATTGACAGTGGAGATAGTGAATATCATCACTAACGCAGAAACCTGTAGCAACCAAACAAAAACAAAAATCAGCAAAGGTATGAGAAGAAGATAGCTTAGGGACAGAACAAACAAACACAAGAAATGCTTGACCTTGCAGCTATAAAGATTCCAGTTCCTTGCAAGTGCAGAAAGCATGGCTCCAATCAAGCCAAAGAAAGCAGCACCAGAACAGATCGATGGGATGTTTCGAACAAACAACACAGCAAAGAGACTACCAACAATGCCAGAGAGGAAGTATATCACTGCAATCCTCACTACACAAGACCAAAAGCAAAAAGCAAAAGAGAAAGGCTGATTATAAAGGGTGAGAAGTATAAAGTATAGGTGAAATAACCAAAGCCAAGCAAGTGCAGTTTTACATGGTCCGTATTGCTGCTCCATGTATATCCCTACGAAAATCAAACTCCCGAGATTTATGAAAAGATGAAACAATCCGCTGTGAAGCCACGGGGATGTCAAAACACGCCAAATCTCATGCTTCTCCACCAGAGCATTCCAGAAAAGACCTCCCATGTCTACGAATCTGCAAACTCACAAGAAAAATAAGCTAAAATCCGCACCTGATTCCCTCAGTTTGCTTAAGAAACCTATAGCTCTCAGAAGAAGCAGCATCTTCTATTCTATTAGTAGCTTAAATTCAGTTTGCTTCATCAAACAGAGTGTAAATCCACACAAATAAGCAATCTGGAACAACACAGAGTTGGAAAGAAGAACTTGAAGCTGGTATCGAAGAAAATTGAGATCCAATGTTATCAGACTCAGTGAAAATGGCGGACGCAAAACATCGTAACATACTCCAATAAGAAATCTCTTGAAAGATCTTCCGCATCTAATTAGAGGTCGATTCCAGAAACAGAAACAAAAATAAACGCGGAAGAGAGCTACTCACGTAGAAGCGGAGGGGCCGAGCATAGGATTCTCGGAGAGAGGCTGAAAGGAGAATCGGCCGAGCAATTTGGCGGCGCAGTGGCCGTTAGAGTTCCGGGAGCAGTCGTTGACGCCCATAGTTACAGCGAAGATGACGATTTGAAGAAGCACGAAGGCGGAGACGAGCCAAGTGTCGCGCGTGATTTGCCGTGATCGGTGACGGAATAAGGGGAATTTGTCCCAGCTAGTATCGCCGGCGATGGAAGTAGAAAACGAGAGACTGTGAGAGATTTCATCGATCTGCGTCTTTGGCTTCGTAGGGACCTCCATTGAAAAGGCGGAGCGAGAAATTAGGGATCGGAGACGAATGTGTTGCTTTAAAAGTTTCTAGAAAGTGATTTCTAGAGTGGCGGGAAAATGCTTTTGAGAGCAAACCGAACGCCAACCGTTTATTTTAATCCGGTTTATTTCTATCTACATTAGTTCATCGTTTATTTTAGGGCTCTTTATTTTAAGATTCGGATGCTTATATTTGGGTCCAATTCAATACTCATGGATTCTGTATTTATCTCTCTCGAAATGGATTCAGTGAACTGTCTCGTCTTGGGCCTCTCTTGGGCTGCTTTTCTTGATGCGAACAACATCTAAAAATTGTAATATCACTAAGCCATTAATTTCTCAAGCAAAGAATGTATTCGTGTTTGTGGAATGCACGAAACGAATTTTACATGCAATAATTAATAAATGTTATCCGTAAATTTCGACGTTTGGTTTGGTTAGTAGTTAGTACTTAGTTATCAAAATGCTAATTTAACAATATGCAAAAAAAGAAGTAAAGAAACAGTGACTACAGTATTTAATATTATAAAATGCTGTTTTATCTCTTATCTATATGGTTCTTTCAATTTTAGGATGCTAAATGGAATTTAAATGTGGTCACCATTTGTCTAGAAACCATGCCTAAAAATAAGTTAGAATATCATCATATCCAGCTTCATAATTAGTGGAGTAGTTTAATACTATAAATTTACCAGGCCTTTTGGTAAACAAATACAGAAAAAATGCTGCACTTGTATAAAGTTGGTGGCTGCCATTTACTAACCCATTTGGATTGAAAATAGAGTATGTAAAACTAAATTTATAGTTCATATTGAATTCCACATGGCATATCTTTATATATATCATGTATAATTGCTTCATAATTTGTTTTTGTTTGCCTAATCTGTTTTGTTAGTGCAACAATATATAGACATGTACTCATCATATAGAGTCAAAGGGAACAAAAATGAACCTGGCATAAATGTAAATAAATAGAGAGACCCAATTAGTGTTTTCTTGTTTTCTCACATTGTTGTTGCTCAAAGACGACCTTTCTTTCAACGGTACGAAACTCTCTGATTTATCTTCCTCGTTGGATCTTTTTCCACTTACTTTCTTTCTTTCTTGGTGGTTTTTAAAATTTTAAACTGAAAAACAAGCGTCAATATAGATACTTCTTCTTCTTCTTCCATTCAAAACCGCTTTTTGATTTGGTTTTGTTGAATCTCGACTCGCTGAAGATGGGAGATGAAGATTGGATCGAACTGAAATTCAGACTCGCTGATGGGACCGACATTGGGCCAACCAAATACAGCCAATTCATGACTGTTGCGTCTCTTAAGGAGAGAATCATTTCTCAATGGCCTAAAGGTAAAGATGCTTTCAAATACAGTTTGTTTTTTTTATCGTTCAACTTTGTATTATGTTTCTCAAAGTTTTGCAATTTGTTTAAGTTATATAATTGATATATCTGAAACCATGAACTCTTGTTCCATATTGTTCTAAGTGCTGATCTTTTTGTTCTTGTAACAGACAGAGAAAATGCTCCAAAAACGATAAATGAGATCAAGGTCATCAATGGTGGCAAAATACTGGAGAACAACACAACACTTTCTGAAACCAGATCACTACCGTTTGGTGAACTAATTCCTGGAATGGTAACCACAATGCATGTTGTTCTTCGTCCTCCTCTCTTAGTCCCCAAAAACGGTACTTTCATTACATTTTCCTCTTCAATTAATTCTCAATTGTTTTTCTGTGTATTGTATATCTCAAACTTTTCTTTTTACTATTGGTCAGAGAAACTGCAGGATAAACCTCCAGTGAAGAACAGTTGTGTATGCTGCATTTTGTAACTCAACTAGAGATTTTTTTTTTTTTTTTAAATCTTTTTACATAATTTATGCTATTTGGATTATCCTCCATGGAAAAGCTTTCCATAGCCTCAACGACTTTTCTTCTTCATTAAAAAGATTCCACTAAGAGGCTTCAATGTTTTCCTTAAGCATTGATCTCAGAGAGTGGTCTGAGTAGACAAATGTAACAAGAAGCCAAGGTGCTTCTCCTACGCATCTAATTCAATGAGCACATGCATTGTGGAAGGTTGTAGGGTAAGTTTTGTTATCAGAAAGGGACACCATTCTTAAGATGGGAGTGGGTCACAGTTTCACTTAATGGGTGAGGGAAAAATGATGGCATGACATGACAATATGACATGACATGAGTTGCTGCTTTCAATCAACTACTTAGGACACTAAAAGATACTATTATGGGTTACTTTTGAAAACGACCATTTTGGTCTTGTCCCTTTAATATTGTCTCTCTCTCTGTCTATTTACTAGTATCGGAACTCGGCTTCTGATTCTCAGGGCTCTTAATGGGCCATTTAACTGAACCAGGCCGACGAGTAATTTGTAGTTAAGAAGTTTAAAAGATTATATTTTAATTTTAGTTGTTTAATATAAACAGACGAGTGCAATGAATTGTCAAAAAAAAAAAAAAAGACGAGTGCAATTAATTGTTTTATTTTTTATTTTATGTTAAAAAGGACAGTGGAAATGTTTAACGAACTGTTAAACGGTATGCTAACAGAAGTATCATTTCTGATTATTTATACATCAGCCATATCCATAAAATCTGTGTGGTGACAATTTCGTCCAAAAAGTAAAAGATAAAGTTTTTGTTTAATACTTTATAATCCGACCACTTATGCGAATGGGGCGAATGGGGGTATTACTCGTACACGTATGAATGATTGCATTCGCTTCCTTTTCTCATAGTTTAATTTTTCTTTTTCCTTTTCTCCTAGTTTCATCTTCATCCTGACTCGTTACATGGTTAAACATAAGCCATGTATATAATTGAGAGAGAATTTGGACTCACTGTTCTACTTAATATAATCACTCACTCGATATAATCACAAGCCAGGTATATAATTAGATGTTGTATATATGTCGATGTGCAAAGTTTTTATATCCAATTGTAAACTGTCCGGTACAAATCGGTTCTCACTAAACCAAATTTTAATGTGTAAACCACATCATCATATCTAATACGAAACAATCCATTAGACAGAAAAAGGCTAAAAAAAAATTATAAAAAATAATCACTTACTCCATAGGGCTATTGAATTTCCCATTTTCTAATATAATTAAAGTGGTTTTAATGTATATGGATAATGTGGTGTCTTACATTAACCCTTAATTATATCTGGGCCATGTTGTGAACTTATTCCTTCAAAATTATATCAAAATAAAAAGTTGATCTGAAAAGCGCTACCTAAACTTCTGACGTAAATATATGACATAGCCAACACTAATTACATGACTAAACAACTCTAAAAAACACCGAGGAGATCAGTACTATATGTCGATCGACCGAACACTTTAATTAAATAATAAACTATATTACCACTATGATAGGAAGTGAACCATATCAGATATTTTAAAACTTTACAATATTAAATCTTAATATCAGATTCATCACAGCTTAAGTAATTTTACTACTTAGGTCCGAATTGGTCCATCCATTGTATTGATATCCGAATTCTGCGTTTGTCCCAAATTCTTCCTAATCATATATATATGTATGTATATCTATTATATTTTCTTAGATCAGTACAAATAATATGATCAGTAAATTTTATTTACTTTCAGGGGTGAATAAGCTTTTCAAGATTTTTTTTCGGAAGCCTATCACGGATTCAAGTATTCAAAACCTAGGCTATACTGAATCTCAAAAATCCAAAGTGATCCAAACAAAGTGATTTAATTCTTAATGAGAATCCAACTTAAATGCACTAAAGTCAGAAAGTTTTCAACTTTTGATCAATTTAATACTTTGACTGCGATGGCTATGAGATGAAAATGCAAGTTGATTAGTGTGTTGTTACCCGTTTCAGAGGCAGCCATGGAGGTAATGAACTTGGACGATTATATTTGACTTTAATTAGACGATTCTATTCCAATATAATATATGCTTTAATTGCTATATGTGTATAATGTATATAAAAAAAAATTGCAATAGATCTTGGCGTAGCCAGGCAGCCTCCTCGTTTTATTCCACACTAGCACTTTATATGCCAATATTCTCCCCTCACCCTTTAATTTATGTTTGTATGTATCCATTTTCTTAAAAAATGTTAGAGAGTGGAATCTATATTAAAATGTACTCAAATTCGAATTTGAAATAGTTTAAAGCGCATGTCATTTATACAACCGTTTATTGGTCTTTATCAAATTTTGTGAAGCAAACAAACAAACAAACCAATGCATCGGTAATAAATACATGTTATATACTTAATATTTTAAACATCATAAACAATTACAAACAAGAAAACTTCCACATGATGTATACATCAGTTTATTTAAACGACGATCAAACCTACATGTGTAATTCCCACATTTGTATAAATATTTGTTTTATGTTGTTACCATGCTGATAAGTGATAACTAAATTGATTTGTTCGCAAACTGCGTGTTCTCAAATTGTGTTCCAACATAACATGTATGCAAAATCGCTTTACTACACATTATTGGTTTAGCTTATTATTTAACATACAGAAAACCACATATAATATTTTTTTACTTTTTTATATGTACACAAAATAAATCAGCCCAACTACACATGCAGTCGTATGTGTATACTCGCACAGTTATTTTTGAACTAGATTTCATATGCTCGCATAATTGCCTATAAGTTTTGGAAAAATATACTTTTGTATTATGTTATAACATGTTCACTTAGAGTAGTAGTATATTTTCAAAAAGAGCTTGCATGTTATTTGCTTTTATTCGTCGTGAAAATGATTGTGGATTTTCGAGTGAATCAATAATAGTCACCTGAAATTGACTCACACGTGGTGAACATCGCTGATGCATTTGATGGAGTATATTTTTTATAAAATATACCATAAACAAACAACGAATCAGGAATATATCGAACACTATCTGATATTAATTGCCACTTCAAAATTAGAGATCGTGCGACAACAAAATAGTCTGGTTTATCCAATAGAGGAACAACAGTAAGAAACGTGACTAAAAAAGAAACAGAATCCAGAGAAAAAAAAAACACAAAACAAAAAAAAGTAAGAAACAATTATTATATATTTGTATTAGATGACTGTGAAGTCCACTACCAACACAAATCGCAGAATGCACGGAAACAACAAAACCAAGTAGTATAAATTTGGCATATAGTATATTTATATATGTGTTCTTGACTTCTTGGCTTGTCAATAGAGACACGTTTATGGATATTGTGGTCGATTCGATTGTCATTTTGGAAGTTAAATGGCGGCCGAGTCAGATTCCTCTCAGGCCTTCTTCAATTTATTCGTGGGTTGTTTCTCGAATCTCGAGATTTATTTATAAATTGTTTTCATACTTTGTAACAGCCATCATACCTTTTTGGGGGGTAAAATACACAGCCATCATACTTTACTACTATCGATTATATATTAGTTAACAAAAAGTTAATTTTTTTTTTTTTATATTTTAGTTAGCGTTATCATCCCAGTAACCAGTGCCCTAGCGTTTGCTTATAAGCTGTAGTCTGTAGAAAATCAATCTGTATTTCAAAATTTCTTTCTATGTAAATCCGTTAACTATTATACCAAACTCTAAAACCTGAAACCAAATAGTCTAAAATAAAGATAAAAATTTAAAATTTATTTCTATAAAACTTTTGGATTATGGGCGGGGTTTTTTTGTGTGTGGCTAAGATTATGGTCGGGTTATGTTTATTTGGATGCATTTTTCGAAAGAAGAAAAAATTGGATGCATTCTCAAAAATTTTAAAACGTACATAGTTGCTGATTAAAATCCATATCTGTTAAACAAAAATAGTATTTCATGAAAGCCAGATACCCATAATCAATTAAAATATAAGTTTAATAATTAACGCATTTTTAACAGAAAATTTTAATAATATAAACCATGTTTAGCTTAGATCTGATCTTTATTTACAAGTTTTTATTTTTTAAGTCTTGACATAATATCTGGACCCTGAACAATCATTTATTTACAAAACGTAAATATACTATTTTAATTAACAAACAACATGCTCTATGTCCAAAAAATCTCCTTAACATTTAGACCCAAATAAAAGAAAAAGCAATGAGCAAAAAAAAAAAAAAAAAACTCCACTACTCCGATCGGCAAAAACTAGGTTCCCTGATCAACTTAAACGTGACACAACAGTAAAACCTAGTTCCGGAAATAAATATACACAACAGTAGTATATGCATATACCGTATTTTTCGAGGAAAAGAGAAGTATGTATACGTATAATAGCGTGGCAAAACAAACCCCATAAATTCAGTAAAAAGGACCCCACGAGTTTTTATTCTATAAATAACGCCCCAAACCTCTCCCCCTTAAATGCAACAACACTCATCTTTCCCAAACAAACTACCTTTTGTTTTTCTTTCCGCTTCTTCAGATAATTAAAGGAAACTTCATTTTCTTTTTTTCTTTTCTTTTCTAAGTTGATCAAAGATGTCGCTAGCTATTGCAGAGGTTTACACGGTGAGGAAGCTTCACAGAGAGAGTATGAAGAAACCGGCGAAACCGGCGGTTACTGGCGATGGAGACGAAAAGATCGCCGGAGGTGGGATCCGTGGGGACATAAAATCGCCGGTGAAACAGAGTGGTTCTAGAAGGTTCGGACGGTGGTTTGTTGGAAAGCCGGGCGTGAAGAAAAGCTCTGCTAAAGTTTCGGATCCCATGACGATTGAGTGAAAGTTTTCTCTTATTTTCGTATTTTTATTTTGTTTCTTTTTCTTTCTTTCTTTATCTATTTTATCACGTCTTTACTCTTTTTTTTGGTTCTCGCCTTTTCTAGTTTCTTCTCTTCTTCTTCTTCTTCTTCTTTTTTTATTGTGAGATTTCATAAATAGTTGATAAAAGTTGTAAAGTATGAACTTAAAATATGAGCTATATATATATATATATGTCGTATGGAAGTTCTGCACTGAGTTTCCCTAATATAAGAACATTTTTGGATTTGAACTCGGACTCACGATGCGGAGTAACTATTTATACAAACCTCTATAACACTAGCTTAAGTCATTAACAAAACATATCCCAAATCCAATTTCGGCGCTACGCAATATACATTTTAAAATTTGACTTTATTGAGCTATATATGTCAAGACGAGTCACATAAATACAGTTAAAGACACACTATTCTTTTTTATAAAAAAGATATAGGAAAACACTTTCAAAAGGAAAAAATAGTGGGTTAAAGAAAAAAGAATTGGTGGATGTTCAAAAGTATGATAACAAATTAAAAATCTATGAGGGTGACTAGGAGAAGGGGTCACATTGTTTTATAGATTTATTTGCAGCCAATCAGAATATTATGGCTTTCAACATACAAACAGCTAAAAAAAAGTTAATTAGTTTTACTGGCTTTACTAAATTTCACTTGCAGCTACTATTTTTAGTTGTTCTTGATATTTTTTTCCTCTTTCCTGTTTGTTGCAGCCATTTAGGAGCTTTTGTTTTTCTAAACCCACTCATAAATAAATTAAAAAAATAAACACTTTAACTTTTTAATGATAACCGAAGTATATTTTTAGTTTATCATTTGTAAGTAAAGAAAACGAAACCGAAAACAATTATAAAGAAAAAGTAAACGACAACAATATTATACCTTAAAATATCTTTTGTAGCAAGTTGAAGATATTGAATCTATTCTCTGTGGATAAAGTTATATCATCAATTAGATAATATCTTCTATTAATTTGTAATATGGAATCCACTATCTGTTCTTACTTAGAACTCCAGCCAAAACCTTGGATTCATTGCTTATCTCTCTTGATGTAGTTGAGATTACTTCACTTTCTCTGTGTACTTCGCCTTACCTTTAAACTGTTCAATAGAGTAGCTGAAACCTCGACAAAATGTAATATTATAGCCATATCACTATAAATCTAGGTTGCATGGAAACTCCGTCCGAGGTACGTTTCCCGTTTCCGAAACGTTTCGGAAACTGAAACTCTCGGAAACTCGTCGGAAACACGAAAAATCACGTTTACTAAAAATTCTAATTTGGAAACATTTTGGAAACGCGTTTCCATTTTAGAAACACGCGTTTCCATTTTGGAAAAAAGATAAAAACTAATTTCTTGTTTTTATAGAACAAATAAATAATTATAAAAATTAAATTAAATAATCAATTTACTTATTTATAGTAAATAATAAATATTTTGATTTAGTAATTAAGATTAATTTTGAAATTATTAAGTTTGAAAATTATTCTCTGGATGAATTAGAATTAGAGATAGATTGGTTAATGAAACTAATAAAATTGATAATAAAAACAATCTTCTAAATTTTTGACTTTACATATTTTAAATTTTATAGTTTAATAATTATGTAAAAATTATATATTAGATTTTGTTGATTAAATATTCTACTTATAATTAGATCTTTAATACTTAATATATATATATATATATATATATATACGTTTCCAAAACGTTTCCATTTTTATATTTTTTTTAAATAGCGTTTTCGCGTTTCGAAACGTTCCGCTTCCACGTATCCGTTTCCATTTCCGTGCAACATAGCTATAAATTTGCTTACACCTACAAATCGTGAACATTCACAAACAAAGAAAAGGACCACAAGAGTAAAAAACAAAGTTATAATGGGGGTGGGGTGAGTTATCAATTTAAGGAGTTATGGGCCGTTAGCCAAAAAGAAAAAGAGTTATAGCCAAAAAGAAAAAGAAGTAAAAAGTAAAAAGAGAAGGACCAAAAGTGTAAAAAACGTAGAAATTAAGAAAAGACGGTGAGGTGCTGTGCACGTAACTGAAATCCCAAAAAAAAAAAAAAAAAGTCTGGCGACTCTCTTCCTTTCTCCTTCCTCTCGCACACACCTTCACGCAATGACGCCAACCTTCGAAATTTATTCCACCTCCCTCGCTTCTCAAATCTTCCCGCCCCCTCCTCAAACTTATATCGGACGCTACGTTTCTCCGGCGGCGGCGGCGGAGGCGGAACCTTTCCTGTCAAATCTACCGACCAATTCTCTCCGGCCAGCTCGAATTTCAGGTATGGTTTGTACTTTATACTAGTGTTCTGATTAGAGAACTACTGTCGAATCGAATTAGCAGATTGATCGCGTCGAATTTTTCGGTGAAACCTAGGAAATTTTGGGGGATTTTAAGTTTGCTGTGGCGAAGGATCGATGGAGAAACCCAGTAAATGTGCTGTTTGCCACCATTCATTTCGTGCTTCAATCTGCGTAGCTTGTGTTAATCGCGGGTATGCTGGGTTTATCTATTTGAAATCGGTATCGGACGATTTTACTTGAGCTCCGGGAACAATCTCTTACTTGTGCGTTTCCTTGGCAATTTCTGCAGGTTAAATGAATACAAAATCATGTTGGACTCGTTGAAGAGCCGTCGGGATATTTCATACTTGAGATTAAGTGGTTTGCTTGTCACAAAGGTTTGCTTCTCTGCTCATTGAAAGGAGTTGGAATTCTCTGATCTGAATTTGCTTTTTTTTTTTGTTTTCTGCAAAAATGATGTTTTTCTTCACTGTTGTTGACCAGGAGAAAGCAATGAGTCAACGTTGTTGGGTGGAGCTTCAGAATGAGAAGCTTGCTAGGCTGCGGGAGAAGCTCCAGCTACAAGTGGATAAACTGCATAAAAGTCTGAAGATAACTCATTTCTTTAGCACTAAGTGACTTTAAACTGCGAATTCTAAGAAACCTACTCTATGATGCAGGTAAAAGCACATTTCGGAGACTATCTCACAATCTGAAAGAGAGATATGGCATTATCGAATCAACTAACGTTGCTGTAATGTGATACCTTTTTTTTTGTTCATTATCTTCCTTTTCTTTCAAAAGGAATTGTATGAAGCTGGTTTTGCCATGGCTAAGTCCCATCTCTCTTTCATCTCTACAGTTGGAAAAGAGCCGTGTTCGCCACTTGGGGAGCCACTATTCAGATACTATTGGCAATCACTACTTGGTATATGTAAGATCTGCATCTCATAATACCTTTAGTTGTGTGCTTGAACCAGTCCTTTGGTAGAACGTTTTTTTTCTATTCAGTGTCATGTATATGAACATAAGGCAGCATTTGTGATCTACAGATCGAGCTTACTTCAGAACGCCTTTATAAACAGGCTTTGGTCATGAAACAGATTTGCAAATTATTCCCTCTATCCAGGGTAAGGAGATCATATTTAAAGGTTCTTACTATAGAGTTGTTAAAAATACTGAAGAATTCTTCGCCAAAAAGATTTTGGTAAAGCAAATTTTGTTTATTCGTGAGGCAATCCATTATCTACATTGGTATTACTAAATATAAGTCTGTTCAGGTGACACTAGAGGGCCATAACAAAGATGGGTGTAGTGGACAGTATGATCAAATCTGCAATGCTCTCTTACCACAAGGTCTCAACCCACTCTCTGTTCCGCCAAAAGAGCTCGCAGCCTCGTTAGGGTAACATGTCCTCGTCTTTAAACTGTCATTTTGTGGTACAAAAGTAACCTAAGAAATATGCAGACTCATCTCTTTAAAGAATCTCATAGTCCTGCTGACCATTCTACTCATAATCATCTTTTATATTTGATTCAGTAGTTTGATAAATTTAACATTCCCATGGTTGGTGGTTGGATCAGGTACATGGTGCAGCTTCTGAATCTTGTTGTGCATAAGCTCGCAGTGCCTGCACTCCATAATTTGGGTTTTGGGGTAGGTGCCAACATATCCTTAGACACAATTTTATGCTAAACAGTTTCCTCAGTCTTGGAAGATTACACACACGCACACTTACTCACAGTCACTTCATCCAATGTTTTGTATAGGAAACAATTTTGGGAGATATTTCGTTTATGTTACTTCCTGAAATGGAAATTGACTGATTAACAAGGATTAAAAATTTGCATTATTTTGTCTCAGGGTTCTTGTTCAAGAATATGGCAACGAGATTCTTATTGGAACTCACATCCTTCTTCTCCAAGGTGAACCAATTTTTACATGACAGAGATTGTTTGTTTCTCCATTAGATTTGGAGATTTGAATGACTGTGTCTTTTTTTTTTGGCAGCGATGAGTATCCGCTTTTTGTACCATCCCATGATCACTACTCCATTGAAGAAAAGAGTTCATGGACGGGTAGAGATACAACCAATTTTGGCGTCACTTCACTGAAATCAGATGGAAGTGTAGAAGAAGATGATCATGACCTCGACGTCATCAACCTTTCCTCTGCCTCTCCTCAATCTGTTGAAACATTAGGAAATCTGCAGAGAGGAATTGCACATCTCAAGCAAAGCGTGGCTCACTTAACTGTGTATGGCTACAGTTCCTTGTCTATGGAAGTTCCTTCTGGAGCCTCGACTTTTGAAACATTTGCAAAATTGCTGGCCACATTATCTTCACTCAAGGAAGTTCAGTCTGCTTTTTCCCTTGGTTTGTCAAGGTAAAATCGTTGAATTATTTTCATAACTTGTACCCGAATTTTAGACACTTGATACTTTTACATTACAGTTCCAACAAGCAAAGACAGGAGCCGAACAAATCCGTGTGGAATTTGAACTCCTCAAGTTCCAGCACGTTGCTGAACAGCCCTCATACTCAGCCAACATCGGTATGACTTTTGGTTCATAGGATTAGTTTCAAAAGAAATAGTAAAATTTGGATGAGAAGTGTCGTGATATTTCCTATCTGTCTTTGTAGTGGAACAATAGCTATTATAATGTTCCAAATCGAGATCCAAGCTATATGGTGGAGTTTCCTGATGTGCAAAGGGACAAAAACTCTATTGGCGAGTGGAATTTGGTCGAGCATCCTCGTTCTTCACATCAACCAATGATTTTTAACCATCCAAACAAGTATTGAGGTAAAGAAAATACGTCTTTGCAGGAACTCAGATTGTCGATATGTATGTTCATTGTTCATTACCCTAAGCATCTTCAATTCTAGGCACCCATAAATGGTGCATTTGATCTAATTCTTGATACGTCTTCTTCTGTAATTTGTGTTAACATGTATATTTAGTATCATAGCAAATTAGCAATTGCTTCATTCTTATTCTTTTGGAGCAAAGTGGAGTAAATACATTGTGGAACAACAATGATGGTCATGTGCACTTGTCACATGACAATATCATCCGGCTTGTTTGGGCTTTTAATAGGAAGAAAAATAAAAAAAGGAAGCCACCATTAACTCACTCAACCAAAAAAGAACCAACCCCTTTTTTCCACACCACACAATGGGAACAAAAGCAATTATATGTGAAGCCCATCACATCCTTTGCTTTTCAAGGTTACATAATTGTTGGGAAATAACATATGTTTACTAACATTAATAAAGCAAGTCAGTTTGATATCCAATTTATACGAGAGAAAATAATACCATATTACAATATCATTTTTTTGTTGGTTGCTTAACGACAATGGTGGTGTTGGTTTCTCTATTCAAATAGTTTATTTGGATGAAGATGAAAATTTTATTTGTTTTATAATAAAATCAGAGCAACAGCCACTGAATTATTTAATGAGTTTATTTAAACTATGCAAATTTTTAAAATTCACCTGAATGAATCAAATTGATTCATGTGAATGATGATCCTAATATAACAAATGACTAAAATACTTTATCCAGATAAAACATTTAGATGTAAATGCTATATGGAAAAATAAACATGATATAAATGATATTTTCTAATTATTTTGAAAAATCAAAAATCATATTTCCCACCAAATTTATGAAATCATATTTTTTCTGTTAAAACCATGAAATATTGTTTTTTCACCAAAACCATGAAATTGTGTGTTTTTTTTATTGCAAAAATCACAGAACCACATTTTTTAGCCAAAATCATATAATTACATTTTCTCGCTAAAATTGCAAAATTACATTTCCTACTAAAATCAAAAATTATGTTTTTTTGTTTAAACTGCAAAATTGTTTTTTTTTCTACCAAAACCATGAAATAATATTTTATTGTCAAAATCATAAAATCATGTTTCCCTGCTAAAACCTTAAAATCACTTTTTCCCACTAAAATTGCAAAATTGCATTTTTTGCTAAAATCAAAATCATGTTTTTATTTAAATCACAAAATTATTTTTTCTCACAAAAATTACAAAATCGCATTTTTCGCCAAAACTAAAATCAGTCAATCGTCAAAATTACAAAATCAGGGTTTTTTTGTTAAAATTATAAAATTTTGACCACAAAATTGTATTTTTTCACCAAAACTGTGAAATTATGTTTTCTATCAAAACTATTTGATTAATAAATATATTTTACATCAAATTAAAATTAAAAATAAAATAACTAAAATTGAGATTACAAATGTGATTATATGAAAATATGGGTATTTTGTTATTAAAATCATCTAAATGGAAATGTAAATTTATAGCCAAACTAATGAAACAAATAAAGTTACATTCAGATGCATCATTCAAATGAACATTCAACAATAGAACGAACAACTTTGAAATAAACCATTGGAATATAGCATTTGGATAAAAATGATAGATGAGGACAACCAGGCCCAGTATCATTTTTTGGGTACGCGGAAGAAGGAAAATCAGTCTCAGTTCAGTTCAAGTTCGAATCTTTGAACGACATGCGGTTTACATATAAGGAATTAGTATATAACTATGTCTATATATGCCTCCTTTAATATTATTTCTCATATTCCCCCTTTTCTTTTGTAATATAGAGAATATTAAGTATTCTTCGTGAAGCAATATTACTAATATTCGAATCTTTTTGTCCCTTTGTTGAACGTTTGATGATCATTCGTCCACAAGAATCTCAGGGCATGATAGATTCGCAGTTTTGATTTGCTCAGTATATGATAAATTACATTTTTGAAAAGGAACTTTCAAATTACTTTGATATGATTTTTTTTTACTGAATTAATTATAAAAGTTTTGGATCTTACATTCATAATCTTCCTAACATCTAGAATTAGTCCGTTCTATATTTCGATTTAAAGAATATATTTTCATTTTAAAAGAGGTTTGAATCCAGAATACAAGAAAATTAATTCGTTGTACTACTATACTAAACCACCACCACTTTGATCTTTTGATATGATGTTATACTCTAAATTTTCAAGAAAGGTGCAACAAACTTTTACTGCAGCAAAATTTGTAAAAGATGCAATTCCTATTAAACTTGCAAGTCGGAAGATAGATATTTTCAGGTGTACTTGAGAAGAATGTAAGAAATCAGAGGGGGGGGGGAAAGTACGGAGAAGATAACGGGAAAAAGCAAGAAAAATGCGTAACTTTTGTGGTCGTAAACGAAAAAGAGAGAAAGAAGATAATGAAAATAGTGGAAGATCGGTGTCTTCGTGATGAATTAAAGTAGAAATGTGTGTACGTAACTTTTGTGATCATACTATCTTTTCTTCCTCAACTACAACACGTAACAATGATATCAATAATGCATGCATATACATTAGAACATATATAAATAATGGCATTTTCTTTAGAGTTGTAAATGATATATACTGGATTACCGGATTACTAAAGAGTTTCACATAATTGTAAATTCTAATAAACCGTCATCTAATGTATAATATATATCCTATATCTAAAATTATTGCTACCTAGGATCTTGATCCCACTAGTATATCGGTAATACAAAACTAACTCTATGATACAAAAAAGGCTTCGAAAAACTTCGATACACACTACTGAATGAATCTAGCTAGCCAAAATCTATATGATCTTTCGAGAAACCAATTGATTCTCTCACATGATCATCATAGAATATTGTTGTTTCATTTCTTTCATCACTTGCGTATCACCGCACCCATTCATATGTATCATATTATATATAATGGATTGAAAAATATTTATTCATGGACTCTTTATTAAAGTAAAACCAAGACAGGAAATAAAGCTAAATAAAAAAAAAATTAAACAGACATGCTTGTCTTTGTCGAACACACAGATTTTATTACACAAGTGGTGCCAAACTAATTAAGATCCATAATTTAAAAATAAATGAGAGATTTTAAAATGTTATCTTTTGTGTTTGGTAGGCCATTAAAGCTCCAATTATTTGTCACTAAGTCAGGGAAGAAGACTAAGCATAAAGATGCCACTGCATAACCATATGGACCACCCCAAAACAAACCCAAAGTTGTATAAGAAAAAGAAAACAAAACAATAATAAAATAAAAATAGACGTAAAAAATCCTACACCTTTGTTCCACCTAGATGAACCTAATTTATAGAGAAAAAGACATTGATTCTTTCGCAGACCCATTAATATGCATTTACAAAAATATGTGAAAATGGTTTCGAAAAATTGCGGAAGGGATCCTGGCTGGTTTACTGGTTTGACAATATGTAATTCGGGATATATAGAATATTTAAGTTTTTTGAAATACTAGTTGTTATATAATCATTCTATTTTTTGTTACATAATAATCATTCTATTTTTAAATATATGTATAGTTGTTAAGAATTTTTTTTACAAGCATGAATAATTTAAAATTTCTATATGCTAAACTAATGTCTTATTTTTGAATTAATTTTTAACATTAAAATTATAAAACTGTAGATTAATCAAGCTAACAAATTCAACTACTCTATAAGAAAAAATGTTCAAAAAAAACGGACGTAAGTATATTATTTTCTCTCTCAAACCTAGTATTTAATATATGATCCCCAAAACATGAGACTCTTTCTATTTCTGGAATGCAGAAACGATGCAGTAAATTCACACCAACGGACCGAATAGTCGATTGATCGCGCCACGTGGCGAAACCGGAGGGTATCGAGCTCTTCAAAGAGTTTCCGGTTTATGACATCATGTCGTGCGTACTTGAGAGATGCAAGCGCACGATAAGGTCTCTCTTCGGTTCTGTGAAAGACTCATCTTTTTCCTTTTCCCCAGCGTTTTGTCGTTAAACGTTTCGTTGCTTTAAATTGATTATTATTATTATTATTATTTCTTTAATAATCAATTGATTATCATTACTATTTCTGTAACTTGGTTATTATTCTAATGGTGATGTACACAAATAAAGGAAAGAGAAAAAAAAAAAAATCCTTTTTATCATCTCCTTTCCATGATGGGAACGCTTGACCTTTAAGTTTTTTTTTTTTGAGACTGTAAGTGTCCAAAGGAACTCGAAAAACTTCTCCTTCCATTAGATTTTCTGTGGCCGGAATGAAAAATATCTCTTGTTTGATTACCCATTTATGCATTTCGAGAATATTTTTTTGTTGACTCATCTCTCAACTTCGTCATCAATTCCTCTGCTTTTCGATTGAGGTCTGTTTAAATTTCTTCTCTCTGTTTTACTCTTGAAAGTTTGGATCTTGGGGAGTTTGGGATTTCTCTTCTTTTGACCAAAGGTCCAATCTTTTTATAGTCTTTGGAATATTTCGAAATGATGAAGAAATTATTCTGTTTGTGGATGTGTTTCAGTGAGCAAACGTTATTGGATCTATAATTGAAGGTGAGTATCAGAAAAACAGTTTCTTTCTTTCTTCTTTTGATTTCTACTAGTGGATTTTGAGAGAGTGTTAATTTTAATATATGCATAATTGGTTGATGATATGTTAAAAAGAGGGATAGAGAGATGATGAGTTCTTCTTCTCCAACTCAACTTGCGTCTTTAAGAGACATGGGAATCTATGAGCCATTTCAACAACTTGTCTCTTGGGGAAATGTTTTCAAATCCGATATCATCGATCACAGTCCTAATACTGCTTCTTCCTCAATCATTCAAGTGGATGCTATCATTGATGATCACAACAACAACAACAACATCATCAAGGTCTTTGAATATTTTCTCTCTTCAAATTTTATTGATCTTGAAAGGACGTTATACTTCACTTGTGTTTTTTGCTAATGGTTTGAAATTTGAATTACGCGCATGCAGATGAATTACGCTACTTCGCATAACCAGATCGAAGCAGAACCTTCTAGTACTGATCATCAGGATGACGATGGCAGGATTCATGATAATAATAAGGTTTTAAGACCAAAAAAGAGAAAAAAAAAATACATATTCTTAAAGAAAAGTTTCGGTTTTTGTGATATTGATTGATGTTCTTTTCTCATATACTGTCAATAGACGAAACGGCGTTTAGCACAGAACAGAGAAGCTGCTCGCAAAAGTCGTTTGAGAAAGAAGGTAAAGCCAATCTCTTTTTGTTTCACTGAATCTCACAAAACTAAGTTAGTCTACTACTAATTAACTCTGTTTTGCTTCTTTAGGCTTACGTTCAACAGTTGGAAGAAAGTCGGTTAAAGTTATCTCAGTTAGAGCAAGAACTCGAAAAGGCTAAGCAGCAGGTAAGTTGTTTCAAACTGTTCTGTCTTGTATTAATATTTGCTGTTTTTCATAACTGACTCTTGTCTTTCTTGAAAAGGGATTACGCGGACGAAACTCGTCGGATTCAAGCTATTTAGGAGCATCAGGGAGCATAAACACAGGGATTGCTGCATTTGAGATGGAATATTCGCATTGGCTCGAAGAACAAAGCAGGAGAATTAGCGAAATACGAACGGCGCTTCAAGCTCATATAAGCGACGTAGAGCTCAGGATGCTTGTGGAGAGCTGCTTGAACCATTACGCGAACCTCTTTCGGATGAAGTCTGATGCAGCGAGAGCCGATGTTTTCTACTTGATATCCGGAATGTGGCGAACTTCCACTGAAAGATTCTTCCAATGGATCGGAGGGTTTCGTCCTTCCGAGCTTTTAAACGTGAGAACACTCAGAATCCAGATTTCTAAAAGTTGCAATCTTCTTTTTTGGAAAATCCAAAACGTTTTTTTTTAAATTTCTTTTTTTGCAGGTTGTGATGCCTTATCTTCAGCCATTAACGGACCAGCAAATCTTGGAAGTGAGAAACCTCCAACAATCATCACAACAAGCAGAGGATGCTCTGTCTCAAGGGATCGATAAACTTCAACAGAGTTTAGCAGAAAGCATTGTGATCGATGTGATTATCGAGTCCACTGAGTTCCCTCCTCACATGGCTGCAGCGATAGAGAATCTTCAAGCGTTGGAAGGGTTCGTGAATCAAGTGAGTAGAACAACACAAAGCAAAAGAAAGTTTGTGTCTTTTTTGTTGTGTGTATATTTTTTCAAGATTCAAGAAATCAAAAATTGTTTTGTAATGAACAGGCGGATCATCTGAGGCAGCAAACGTTGCAGCAAATGGCGAAGATCTTGACGACAAGACAAGCGGCTAGAGGTTTGCTTGCTTTGGGAGAGTATCTTCATAGGCTTCGTGCTCTTAGTTCTCTATGGGCAGCTCGTCCACGAGAACCCACTTAAAGGATAACAAAGAGACAGAGACTCGAAGTTTTAAAAAGCAGACTCAAGCTTGGGAAAATGATGGATATGTTATAGGATCTTTGCTAAGTAGAGTGATGCTGTTGATTAGAGAACTTTATGAAGTATCTCGCTCCATATATATTTCAAACAAGAAGATGTAAATTTGGGTGGAAAACTTTGTAATATATTGTTTAGATACAAAATAAGCCTCTCTCTCTGCTCACATTAGTGTAATGTTTTTGAAATTTGAGCAATGTGATAATATGTGTGCCGAATCTAAAATTTGAGGTATGTTCAGGGGCTATAATGTAAAAGGGTATTATTGTAATTAACCTTTGCTGCGCTTCAATCGTCCACAAAAATTTCCCGGGAATTTGATTTTTTTTTTTCTTAGTAAAAAGAAAAGTCTCTTGTTCGGTTGATTTTTTTTCATTTTCAGAGTTTGCTTATACATCCCGCGGAGCAATTTGTTCATGTTGATAAGAAGGGGAATTCGATTTTTATGAATTCTGATTCCTGGGTCTGCGAAATTCATCGGTTTCTGGGTCGGAAATTGAAGTTATGAGCAACCTGCGAGCTATCTGTAGACCACACACGGTGTTCTCTTCGATCGTGTGTTGTAGTAGAAACCAAATTCGATCGATTGTTAGGGTTTCGATTCAAAGCGTCGGATACAGAACTCGGTTGTCGAATTCGTCTCCGTCTTCGTCGTGGTTTAGGTCTAGAGATACGAATCTTTGGTTTCGTGTGAGTCAGAGGAAGACTCTCGTCAGGGCAGCATCGAACTGGGGCGAAGAGAGATCTCCGTACGACACTCTCGGTATGCTTCTTCTACCAATTTTGAGGATTTTTCTGTATCTGCAGTTTCATTCGTTGCTTGCTCTCTTGTATGTATGTGTCAAGATTTAGCTTAGTGGTAGTGGAAATAAGATTCTACTGTGTTGTGTTTCAATCTAAGATATGGTTTCATGTTGTTTTGATTTTGAGTACAGAGTTGGATCGAGATGCAGAGGAAGAGCAGATCAAGGTGGCATACAGACGATTAGCCAAATTCTATCATCCTGATGGTAACTTCTATGGATCTTTAGAGCCAATTTAAACTCAAGATTCGTGTGATTGTTTACAATTCTTGCATGGTTTGTGTGTTTGTCTTTGTAGTTTATGATGGAAAAGGGACACTTGAAGAAGGAGAGACAGCAGAAGGTAGATTCATCAAGATTCAGGCTGCGTACGAGCTGCTCATGGACACTGAGAAGAGAAGACAGTATGATTTGGACAACCGAGTGAATCCAATGAAGGTATATTGTTATAGAAATCACAGACTTTGGAACTGGGATTGTTTAAGGATGAGATGGTTTGGGATTTGTGTAGGCATCACAAGCTTGGATGGAATGGCTGATGAGAAAGCGTAAAGCGTTTGATCAGAGAGGCGACATGGCGATTGCAGCTTGGGCTGAGCAACAACAGCTTGAGATAAACCTTCGTGCTCGTCGTCTTTCTCGTTCCAAGGTCAGAAGAACAACAACGATCGTGTTTTTCGAGCTTCTTCTTCCCAAGTTGTAATGATCTTTTGCTCTGTTTTTTGTAGGTGGATCCGGAAGAAGAGAGAAAGATCTTGGAGAAGGAGAAGAAAGCGTCGAGAGAGTTGTTCAACAGCACTCTAAAGCGACACACGCTGGTACTGAAGAAAAGAGATCTGATGCGGAAGAAAGCAGAGGAAGATAAGAAAAAGCTCATCACTCAGCTATTAGCAGCAGAAGGTCTCGAGCTCGATACTGAAGAAGAAGAGGAAGAAGCAGCCAAGTGAGACGTTTTAGAAGAAGCTTCATCTTCTATACCTTACTACTTCAAAGTAATTATTGGTACTTGCTTTCTCTCTCCCTTTGTAGAAACATACATGTAGTTTCACGTTTGATAAAATCTAATAAAAAAAAGTATCATCATATTTGATAATTACAAGATCTTCAGTTACTGAGACTAACATCAAATCAGTCGAAGTGGTAGAACCATAATGATTATCAATTCTCATAAAGGCGTGTGTTGTTTACTGCTGCTTAAAAAAAGAAAAAAAATTCTTATCCGGTCCTTAATATAAGAAAACTTCAAAGCACAATATCTTTTGCTCATAAAATTCGAGAGAGGCTCAAATACAAAAATGGATAAAGGTCCAGGGAACAATTAAAATAGGAAGTTGTATCACTCGTCACCAGGAATTGACTTGATAATGTCAGAATCACCTGAAACCATTCAAAAAAAAGAAAAATCATTAGTAAGGATCGAAGATGAAGAACAACCAAAATATATATTTATATATATATTCTTGGTGATGTTATTTTACCAGGATCAACGATGCTCAGACAAGAAACACGGAAGTACTTTCCACAAGCTGTACCCAAATCAACGTTATCTGAAACCCAATGGAGAGAGATGAAAACACAGTCAAGCAAAAGTTATACCGCAGGAATAATGGATGAATTAGCCTAGAAGATCGTGTTTCTCGAAACATGAAAGTATGCTGAATAGAATAGATACTTCATTCATCTGCTTCCTTTCATGTTATGGAATCAAAGTCTATTTTGGGTATATCAATGAGGTAAGATCAAAATTTTGTATAATGAGGTAAGATCAACGTTCTATATAATGAGGTAAGATCAAAGTTCTGTATAATGAGGTAAGATCAATGTTCTGTATAAGAAGAGTGAAGAACGAGACTAACATCCTGCTGTTCAAACCCAAATCCTAGAAAGATACAACATTCATTTGGGAAATGATGTAATGCGGATATAAATACAGTAATCTGTAACAGCAATAGCAAGTCCATATACTAGTTTCCTCTACTTAGGATCATAAGTTCATCATCAGCTTAATGGTGTCAATAGAGAGGATTTTCCACACTTTCATCTAATTTGGAATATACATTCTACAGTTACAAAACAAATAGTCTCTGAATCTAAAGGAGGTAAAGAAGATTGTTCAGAAGAAGAAGAAAGGAACTCACTTCCATTGTAGTGGTGAACACCAACTTTGGCGAGCATTGCGTAGTACTCAATCTCCGATCTTCTCAACGGTGGGCAATTGGAGGAGATGAGAATTAGCTTTCCTGTGAAAATAAGCAAAACCCAGAATAAATTTAGAAAAAGGATGTCAAAGCTAAGGCATTTTTTTGGTATGCACACCAGGTGTTCGACTAAATTACCTTTGGAGCCACGGAGGGATTTGAGGACAGACTTGTAACCAAGAGTGTATTTACCACTCTTCATCACAAGAGCCAACCTGCTGTTGATACCCTCGTGAGACTTCTTCTGCAATTAAGCATAAACCCCAGAAACAACTTAGACATTGAGATCGAAAACGAACACAGACGACGAGGGGATAAAAAAACTTTGATGAGAGATAACGTTACGCACCGTTTTCTTGGCGGTCACCATTTTCACCGGCGATGGGAAGCAGAGAGATCAAAATGGCTTGGATCTGTACGGCCGAGAGATAACGAGAGGAAGAGGAGGAGCACGATGACCAAATCGGAAAAACGCCGCTTATTGACCTTTTATATCTCTCTTGTCAATTTTGCTAGGGTTTTGCTTTTTTCAATTTCCTATTAAATTCCATTTGTACCCTTAATTTTCCTAACCCATTTTTTCTCATCACCCCCTTAAATAATAATGAAATATTAAAATTAATTACAACTCGCTCCTTTATTTCAACATTTTGGGTCAGATGACATGAAATGTATTTGAAACTTTAATATTTACACAAAAAAACAAAAAAGTACAGAAACAAACAGGGTGTGAGCTATTATGTTTCAAGTTTCAACAATCTTTGTTTTCTGGTGCAGTAAAATACGAACAGGTCGGATACAAAATATGTATATATGAATCAAATTTAGAGAAAGTGGACTGAACTGGTTAATCTACAAAAAAAAGTATATAGATATAGTTTTGGTACTTTTTTACACCCATATGCATATTTTTTCTCCAATCAATAAATTTTGGATCTTTAAATCCATAATCTTTATGTACTAGAGACCAATCGCTGACGATATTTAGTAGATATCAGCAAAACAACACCCTTTTAATCGGTCAAACTAAGCACTCTTAATAAATTTTGGGCTATTTTTTTTTGTTTTTCTTAACTTGTGCGTAGCAATTATTTATCCTTGCATGGACACGTTAACACTATTTTGTACTATCGTTTTAACATATAAGTAGTGTGGATATAGTATAGTGCGATGTTGTCTAGATTATGTGGTTTTGCAAGCTGGTTTAGAATTTTCATAGTTTTTTTAATCAAATACAAATGAATGAAATATAAGTGACACGAGAGTGTATTACCGTGACCTTAGGCCTTAGATCATACTCTCTAAATCGGCATATATAAATCCGTCGGTCCAAATGTATAAATACTCAGAGCAAACTTCGCGTTGAGGATCTCCCTCTCTCTTTATCTTCTTCCCTTGTCGGCGCGTAAGAACAACAACCGAGACAAAAACAAAATAGAACTCCACGTGTCGCAGTCTGAGACTAGGGTAGTCGTCATGCACATCTCTAACATAGAGTACGTAACATCTAAGAATATTCCAATACGAACCCTAAACCTTTTGCCTTCACCAAGGGCTAGGTAATATAATCTTTATTTTCATCATATATATACATGTCTCTCACTTGGATCATTTTCATTTATTTCTGTATGTACATATATATTCCTATTAGGCTATTAGTGGCAGTCTATGAAAATATAGCAAATGCCAAGAAAACTAATGTTTAAATATGGGGGTAAAATTAACAATAAGGATATTAAAATATGAGTAAACTACTTGCTTATAAAACAAGACTAAGAAAAAAGATTCCGAGTATTATATAAAATGAGTATATATACAATGCAAGTGATGCACCTAGCCATGTGACACAGATTCGTCCAAATTAAGAACAAAATATCTATACGCTCACCCATTTGTAACTCCTTTTATCTCTCTCTTTTACAAACACAACAAAACATAGAACTCTCCTTTCGTCGGCTCATTTACTTGTATGTACACCGTTTCTTTCCAAGTCAATCAAATTCTCTCGTACCAACTTTTTTATAGATTACTATTGTGTTTTTGTTTTTGTTTTTGTTTTGCAGTGATCATTGGATATGGGTCGGGTTAAACTGGAGCTGAAGCGGATAGAGAAAAGCGCGAACAGACAAATTACGTTCTCAAAACGTAAAAAAGGTCTAATAAAAAAGGCTTATGAATTGGCAACACTTTGTGACATCGATCTTGCTCTTCTCATGTTCTCACCCTCCGATCGCCTTTGTCTCTTTTCCGGTCAAACAAGGTATTTCTATTTTTTCTTCAAGAACATTCCACGCCCTTCTGGAATCTTCTCGCTACGGATTTTTCAACTTATGAAAGTGTGATGACGTTTGCGTATATATCGATTTGTGTTTTCGAATCTATTAGAAGTAGCAACCGAACGTTGACACGTTTTTGCATATTACTGAATCTTTGGTGAACATTAGTTCTAATAAATATAGATACTACTATTATTAGTGCACAATAATTAGAATATCTTTAAATTATAAGTTATGACGAAAATGATAATAAAAGCTAAAAAGATAATATATTATTATAACTATCGGCTTTAACGAAACGAAATAGTTTTTTTTTTTTCCGGCCAAGTTTGTATTTTGTAGTTTAGTTTTAAATTAGAATTTTAGTGTTTCTCCGCGAGCTTTTTAACTTAGAATTTTTAGAATTCTAATTTTGTTGGTATAACGTCGTCCTCGTAAGCCACACAAGTACAAGAGGACCCAACTATATATATATACATAGTACCTTTCTTTAGATCAGTGAGTGAATATGTAGATTATCATTTGTGTTGAACAAAAAGATATGTTTTTAAGTTTGATAATTACTGTCATTTCAGTTTAAAATAAATTAAAGTAAAAAGAAACATATTCGAAACACACAAAAATGAAATTTAACTCTATTTTATATAGTTATATGAACTCTTTTTAATTCAAATTTTACAACGACAACTAGTTTCTAGTAGATGTTAGCAAAATATCCAAAATCTGTTATATAATAAGATTGCTCCATTCGAATTTGGATAATAAGTATTTCGGATCAGAATACCCTAAAATGCCCACATCTGCTCTACGTAATACAAAAGCCTAGCAGGTGGATACACGGCACTCTATACAAGAAACACGTCATGTTCCGATGACATCAATGTGCAAACAATGCATGCAATGACCAGTGTGGGTCCCATCCAATCAAACACTTATCATCATTTTTTCTTTCAGAATTTAGATTTGTATCCTGTGATAAGCACGAAACCTACGGTACATAGCTTCTATCCTTTATTCGCGATCTCTACAACTTAAGTATGTTGCGATCGAGCCTTCAACGATACATTTGTACAAAAATATATGTAAAATACACACATGCATGTGGTGTTGTATCTCCACTATCTTAATTTTGAGTTTTAATTTCAGGATTGAGGACGTTTTCGCGAGGTACATCAATCTTCCTGATCAAGAAAGAGAGAAGTACGTATGTTCCTCGCATTAATCTAATTGGTTTATTGATTTATATATTCACATCTTTTTGGGTTAATTTTTTTACATCTGCAGTGCTATAGTTTTACCCGATCAAAGCAAACGACAGTGAGTATAATATAGTTCAATTTGATATAGAATAATTACTTAATTTCATCTATATTTTGGTACTAATGAAACTTCCTTCTCTGTTTTGTAGAGGTATCCAAAACAAAGAGGTGAGAACAATCTATAAAAACAATATTAGTTTAATGGGTCCATAAGCTGTTTACAAGTATATGATCGTTATTTCTAATTGCAACGATCAAGCTTCAAATCTAAGTATTTGCTTTACAAATGCATACGTTAAATTTTTCTTATCAGCATTTTATTTTCGTGACAGTATTTGCTAAGGACTCTCCAACAACTCAAAACTGAGAACGACATGGCCCTCCAAATCAATGAACCTCGGTTTATTTCTCCTTGTCCTTTATAACAAAGTTCTTCATCTTATTACTATTCGATTTAGTGATATAATATAACATTATGTTGATATGTTTTAACAATTCAAAACTGCACACTGACCTTTTATCTTATGACTCTGGGAAAAGCCCTGAAGCTATCCAGTCCGATGTCGAGGTTATTAATTTCCCGGTTTACCAAAACATATAAATATATAACTATTATAAAGTTTGACAACAACAAAAAAGTTATTATAACAATTGCCTAATTATATTTGCAAATTTACAGGAACTTGAGCAAGAGGTTTGTAGATTACAACAACAGCTTCAGATTTCAGAGGAAGAGCTGAGGTATTTTTGTATAATTTGTCGTATTTAAAAATGATTTATTTGATAAAATATACTAAAAAGACAATATCATGTTGCGTAAAGACTGAGATTCTTGTGATCTAATATACATAGGAAATTCGAACCTGATCCAGTGAGGCTAACATCAATAGAGGAGATCGAAGCATGTGAAACTTATCTAATAGATACACTGACACGTGTCATTCAGAGAAGGGTAACACATACTTCATCTCTGCATATTTAAGAGGAAGATAATAATAATTGAGTATTATGGTTGATAATCGCAGGAACATTTGCTGAGCAAAACCTGCGAAGCGCCAAATACCAAACAAAGCATGGAAAAGATCCCTCTGAACGACGTCGTTGACGGCTGGGACCAGAGGCTGAGCCTAAACAAGCCCATGCGATAGCTATTTCAGCCCATCAATCCAATCAGCTCAGGTCTTTCTAGTTCAACCCAACTTGTTTGTGACTTTATAAATTTAATAATGATAATTATTCGAATTGATTTTTGTTTTTTCCCTCCACCAGTTGCGATCAGCTGTTCCGAAGGAGTAATTCAAGTGCAAATCAAAATCTAAAATGATGTTTGTTGGGATGTTTGTTGGGTGAACCGTATAAATTGTCAAATTCTACTTTTTTCAAAAATGCATATTGTTAACAAAAATAAAACAGCGAGCTATTTCATAAGTAGGTCTATGTTTACTATGTCTTTTTCTCTTTCAAATTTGAGGTTTTTTTTTTCTTTCTCTGTTTTGAAAAATAACTTTGAACTATTTGTTTAATAAAATTTTCATAATTTTTATAATTAGAACCATAGTCGGTCTATGAAACATTTTGAACAAACAAAACTATAGTAAGATTAAAAATGTTGATATAACATGTGCGAACTTATATTATACTGTGTAGTTTGTAGTTTTTAGGCACGACCGATCAAAATAAAAATATGGAAAATAAATAAGAATATGGGTTTCGATGCCTAAAAATCTATGATACTTTATCAGCAATTGTTTATATACTTTATCAGCAATTGTTTATAAATCTATGATACTTTATTAGTAAATGATTAGAAAACGATGACTTTTATGCCTATAAATCTATGATACTTCATTAGAGCGATGAGAAATAACATTAAAAAGAAAAACAATCTTAATTGTATAAGACAAGGTTACAATGTTATAATGTATATATCAAGCGGTAAAAACACATAAACACTTGATAAAGGATGATAGAAAAAGAACCATTACACATAGAAACCTTCATTTGTTCAATGTTTAAGGATAGGATCAACGACCTATAAATTAAAATAAACAAATTATAAATTAGTAAAATGTGAATGTTAATTCTTATCAATTTCATAAAAATTTAATAGAAAATCAATCAAATTCATGAATTATTAAAACTAATCCTTATTTTTAACCAGTTAAACAAAAAGTATAATGAATTACCATTTTTCATTTTGAGAAAATTTCTCATGTGAGGATCAACGCATAGACCAAGGCTTTTGTATCTTGGATCGTAAATTTTATATTCTAGCCTGAAAAAGATGTATATCTGTTATGTTTTTAAAGAAAATCTGTTTCTAATTACTTAGATATTTTAAATTGAAAGATTCACACATATAGAAAATTTATATATGAAAAAGTGTCGATATGAAAAAAAAAACAACCTTTCTTCTTCTCCAAAATTGGTTGCAGTTGGACCAACATTTCCATCTATTGATGAAATCATTATCTGCAATATTAAATTAAATTTTGTTATCTTAATATTTCATTATTTGTCATATGTGTTACACGAACTTATACCCTGCGTTGAGTAGAAGATGACGATTCTTCAAAATGAGAGATATGTGGATTAATTTGTTGCTGAGATCCTAAACCTCCATTCTGTAATATTTATATTAACAAAAAAAAATTCAGTGCACATAATCATTTGTACATCATTGATAATATATGTATTATTATTGTAGTTGGTCTTCCAACAATGACGAAAGAATGAGTGGATGATTGACTAATTGCATGTGTCTAGTTGATAATTCCCTAACTATATGTTTTTATGTTTTAGTGAATATATGTTGTTTATTGACATTCTAACAGCTATAATTTGGAGATCATGTATCATAAATATTCAGAAAGAACCATAATTTCATTCATTGCAGAAAATAAAATTTACTTGTGGAGGTATGATTGAGTTTGCATATGGATCTCTATGCATCTGAGTGTTGAGGTTTGAGAATCGAGAACTCAATGAAGGTTGATTTTTCTGAGTGTTGAGGTTTGAGAACTGAGAACTCGATGAAGGCTGATGCATTGATCTTTGCATGCTGCCATAATGCCTATGGAAACAAGGTTCAAAAAATAAATTTAGAATTTAAAAATATAAAAAACAAAAAAACTTATTTTTTTCTCTTGTGATAAATCTAATAGTTCACGACTTGCTTACATAGTAGAAATTGAGGGCATTTGAAGCATGTGCATCGATGAGATGTTACGTTGCAGAGCATCACCAACGGTACGGATCCCATAAATTTGATTTTGCTGAGGATATGTCCTGCACAAACCCAATAGATTTCTAAAACATATATAATATAAGAGAAGCATATAATGTTTGGATTATTTTGATTACTTTAAATCATTTAATTCTAAACTAAATGATTCTGTAGTAAAAATAAAACTGCAAAAATATACAAGTGGATAAAACTATGGGAAGGGTGTGATTATACCTAACTGAATTGTTAACCATCCTCCTTAAATTACGAAGCCCGTTTTGCCAATTGGTTAAACCTGATGGGTGCTGACCATGCATGTTAGTAGGAGAAGTGATTGAGACATGTTGATACGGTTGATACAACACATAATTTCCTGACCTACATTTCATGAAAATAATATTTTTATGAGTGTTATATATATATATATATATATATATATTTCTTTACGTGTGAGTACTAGTACTAATTTCAAATGAGATTGTTAGGCGCTACCATGCTATTGGGCTAGTATGCTCTGAATTCACCCTCATAGTTTCATCCAAACCATAAGAATTATGGCATTGGTTGTTAAGAATGCATTCCCTATACCATTCAAAGACAATATAACAAGTGAATTCAGTACTTCAAATTGATATAGTATTAAATTTTAAATCATGTACCTAATTGCAAAAGTATTATCGTAAGGATGATATCGCTATTTCTAAAACATATATAATATAAGAGAAGCATATAATGTTTGGTTTATTTTGATTACTTTGTAGTAAAAATAAAACTGCAAAAATATACAAGTGGATAAAACCGATGGAAAGGGTGTGATTATACCTAACTGAATTGTTAACCATCCTCCTTAAATTACGAAGCCCATTTTGCCAATTGGTTAAACCTGATGGGTGCTGATCATGCATGTTAGCAGGAGAAGTGATTGAGACATGTTGATACGGTTGATACAGCACATAATTTCCTGACCTACATTTCATGAAAATAATATTTTTATGAGTGTTATATATATATTTCTTTACGTGTGAGTACTAGTACTAATTTCAAATGAGATTGTTGGGCGCTACCATGCTATTGGGCTAGTATGCTCTGAATTCACCCTCATAGTTTCATCCAAACCATAAGAATTATGGTATTGGTTGTTAAGCATGCATTCCCTATACCATTCAAAGACAATATAACAAGTGAATTCAGTACTTCAAATTGATATAGTATTAAATTTTAAATCATGTACCTAATTGCAAAAGTATTGTCGTAAGGATGATATCGCTGATGCTGCATATGAACCAATATATTTAGTTAAATATAATATGTTTTTAGAGACATTTGTATTGGTCTATTGATGGTTAAGTAACAAATATTGCTCTAGACAAACAAATAAAAAATTGTTGATGTGGACTTACTGGATTCTGATAAGGTGTTACACGTGGAGCGGTAGCAGCTAAAATATTGTTATTTGAGAAATGATGCAACTGTTGAGGAAATGGTGAACCAATTGCATTAATACTTCTTCGGCGTTGCTGTTGCCGGTGCTGATAGACATTGTGTTGTTGCCGGTGCTGTCAACAATAAATACAAAATTAAATTATTAGCATACCATGTCACAATGAGTAACTAGGCTTAGATCTATTGGTATATGTTAAAATGCAGAAATATACAACTTTAAGTGCTATTATGATAACGATATGCAACTAATATCTGATTGTTGAGAGGATACTTATAAGTTGTTTTTTTGTCACACTATCCTTTACATCATCTATATCTCCAACAGCTTTATGATTAATAAACCTAAACAAAAACAATTTAACAGAGAAAGATAGTAACATACCATTGCCGGAATGAATAGTCCCGATGATTCAAAAAACTGAAAAGGATTCAATATCGGAGTTTCACTGCTATGAAACGTATCACTCCGAGAAAACATGGCTGCTAAGCATATCTTGTATAGATAAGAATCTTATGTACTAAAATGAGAGGTGGAAAAAAGAGAAACCTATATCTTTAATCTGATGTGGCATTGTTAATTTTTTAATGTAATATTTTATTTAATTTAAAATGAGTTATCAAAAATAAATTAGTAAATAGATCTCTAAAAACAGATAAGTACTCACTTACATCATTTTTGTGATACTCTCATTTTCATATATATTTTTTTAATATAAATTTGCATTTTAAGAAGAAAAATCACATATAATTTTGTAAAGAACATTAACAAAATACTTTGTTACAATATTGTATGGAAAATAGTTTGTTACATTATTTTGTATCAATAAAGGCCTGGTTCTAGGTATGTGCTCGAAATATATTTGCACAAGGTTCATTGATTTTTTACAAATTTTAGTTAGATTTTAGAGGGTTTGTTGAATCTTTTTGCAAATTATGTTTATTAAGTTTATAAATAGCACAAGATTTATTAAATTTATGGACCAGGTCTAAATAAATGTAAAATGTTATTATAAACAATAAAAATTACAGATATACAATAATTTAAATTAAATAGTGTGAAAATAATTATTGATTACTCAGCTAAAACATTCGAATATCATAGTCGGAGACCTCGTGGTCTATTTTTGCTTCCCTCTTTATAAGCGGTATTTCATCTTTCTTTATTTTGGGATTGAAACCCACCACTCCATACTGTCAGGGCCGGCCTAGAGGGTAGGTGGGCTAAGCCAGCGCTTAGGGCCACCAATATTTTTGAAAAAAACTAGGCTAAAAAATGAGTCACAAATTTTGAAAAAATCTAAAAAATGAGCCACAAATTTAAAATGATCAAATAAAATTTACATTTTCCTCTTTTATAGCTTTGTGCCACTATTTTAATTGGACCGAGCCTGTATACTGTCATATTCATCACATTTTCCATTTGAACAAAATAATACTCCATTATATTTTATTTGAAATAGAGAGATAGTTAAGAACCTGATGCTGCTGCATGTGAGGAAATAAGGCTGATGGATTGAGGCCCGTATTAGAAGTATAGGCTTGGGCCCATTGTTGGAACACACCATTAGGATTTGACAAGTGGCATTCACTCATGATGTTGTTGTTTTGGTTCAAGCTTGAACTACTTCCTTGCAACAACGTTTCATACATTGTTGAATGGGCCGATGCGTCAAATAGATGGGCTTGATTAAGCTCATTTTCAGCCAGCCAGCCTCCAATGATGTCGTTTACAAAAAGCCCACCTATATTTTGGTGTTGTATAGTAGATGCTTCATATGAAGATAACTGGTCACTTAAAATATGTTCCTGAGTATCAGAAAAAAAAAAGAAGAGAAAAAACTATTTAACTGTTAATATTGTAAAATATATTTATGATGAGAAAAATTAAGAGTAGCGTAAGGTTTTGACCCGTCGTTCATTAACACGTACTAAGATGTCCATGAGCTGCTTCTCACAAGTTTCGTACTCTTCCATTGTTGTAAACCTGATTGGATCTGGCTAGTATTTTCTAATTGTATATTTGCATATAACAATTAGTCACTAACTGTTATTAGATATATTTTCATGTATTGTATCAAACTTTTTATTTTAATTATAAAGGTAATAACTAGAGTAAAGACCTTAGTTCTTCCTCTGCCATATGCTGCTGTTGTTGTAACTTATACACTTCTTGCTCAAATTCCTTAAAAATTTAGATTCAAATATACAATAAAAGAATCAAAACGAAGATTAGGAGAAATAATTTTACATAATAGTTAAAGAAAAAAGAATCTATAGAAGATTCACCTCAACGTCGGAGTTCATAGCAGCAGGGCTTTTTAAAACCAGCGATATGAAATAACAACAACAAAAAGTTAACGTCCATATTCTTGAAAATAAAATGTATATAGACTAAAGAAAATATTATAATGAAAAAGAAAGAGAAAGAAGTTGAGACTTGGTGAGTTGAAGAGCAATATCATTTTCTGTCTTGAGTTGCTGCAAAGTCCGCAGTAGATACTGTCACGCGACAAATAATGTTTACAAATTTAATAATATAGAATATATCATTGTGAATTTCTTTTCACTATATGAACTATAAAGTATCTTTTTCTATGCTTTTTTTAACATATCTTTTTTCTACGTTGGACCGGAGATAAGGTACATTTGAAGTTTCAACCTCAAATCATAAAACGAAATAGCTAGCAAATTCATAATATTAGGCTTAATTACCTCTTTGCTCTGAAAATCTCTGCAGAAAAAGCGATCAAAACATGAAAATCTCAATAAGATTATAACTATTAAAATGTTCAAATTATAAATAAGAAAAAATATGAGGAATAGTAGGAGTAAGTTGCGTACGAGCATCGGCTCTGATCGGAGAATGATAGGGCACTGAAATAAAATTAAAAAAAATATAACAACGAAGATAGGGCACTGAAATAAAATTAAAAAAAATATAACAACGAACAAATTAAATTAGACAATAAACAGGAAAAATACTAGGAAAAGAATCTAAGGAGAATGCTCAGCGTACTTCTCTCGTTCTTGGTCAGGAAGATTGATGAATCTTGTGAAAACGTCTTCGATCCTGACCAAAATATATGAAAACAAAATATTTCCTCTAATATTTATTTGTGCAGTAACCAAAAAAAAGTGTGGAAATATATAATAAGAAACCTTGTTTTGCCGGAAAATAGGCTAAGACGATCAGAGGGAGAGAACATGAGGAGAGCAATGTCAATGTCACAAAGAATGGACAATTCATAAGCTTTCTTTTTTTTTGATAAAATGTGAATATAATTACCAAACAAACGTTCCGATTACAAGAGTTTGGTGACTAGAGTGAAAAGGATGAGCCCAAAAAAAGATAAAAAGCCCGACCAATTACATAATAGCCGCTAGCGAGGAGCAGAAATAATAGAGAGAGCTGAGTCTTCATTCGAAAGCGAACCAGGAGGATAGGAGATCCGAGTTCCTGGTTCTGTTTCGCGCCAAGATTGAATCCCGTATTGATCTGTCAATTTGCCTGAACACATGGTCCACCGTATGAGAAGTACTCTCATGTAGCCGCGAATTTCTCTCCTTCCAGATAGAGAAGATGGTGGCGTGGGCCGCAAGCAGCTTGAGGATGAGAGGCATCTGAGGAGAAGGGTCCAACATCCAAGAGACTAGTCCCGACCAATTCAAAAGCAGGACAGTTGGCTCCCCTAGCCGTCGGAAAACTAATTTCCAAACCTGAATAGAGATCTCACAGTGGAGGAGGAGATGATCCCTGGTCTCGTCGTGTAAGTTGCAGAGACAGCAAGAAGCGTTGTTGATTTGGCCCCATTTGACTAGCCTTGTTCTGACAGGTAGTCTGTCCAGCTGCGCCACCCAAAAGGTGAAGGCATGTTTAGGAATGTAGCCTTTGAACCACACCGCTTTGTGCCAAGGAACGGGCGGAGACACCGGTCTGATTTCCTCCCAAGTATGAGCCGTGGAGAAGAAATCCCTATGTGTGTTACCTGTTTTCCAGAGGTAGAGATCCTCCCCTCTCTCGGGATTTGGGAGCTCAATTGTAGTGAGGGTGTCTATAACCTTCCGGATCAGGCTGTTGCGAGTAGCAGCTCGGGGGAGAGACCAAGAACCAGAGGTACAGGCAGAGGCGACAGAGCTTTGTAGAGGAATGCCCAGGGTTCGAGGTCCTTCTGACCCAACAAAATCCATCAACGGGCCTAAAGGTGTCCAGGAATCAAACCAGAAGCTGCATCTCTTGCCATTGTTTATCGTACAGGTTAGGAACCTCTTTGCGAGGGGTCTTAACCGCAGTATGAATCTCCATATCCACGATGAGTTACCTTTTCCTTCCGTTTGCCAAAAGTTTGTGCGCTTCAGGCGGTGCTCTTTAATCCAAGCGAGCCATAGTGACCCACTTGAAGAGAACAGCAACCATATGAGCTTC
Organism: Thlaspi arvense; assembly: GCA_911865555.2. Taxonomy (NCBI): domain Eukaryota; kingdom Viridiplantae; phylum Streptophyta; class Magnoliopsida; order Brassicales; family Brassicaceae; genus Thlaspi; species Thlaspi arvense. The sequence goes on from OU466861.1 coordinate 54,064,453, forward strand.
AGATTCAAGACTTTGTTCCACTGAGAGAAGTTCCGGAGCCCCAGACCCCCTTCAGTTTTAGGAAGGCAAAGCTGTTGCCATGATACTTTCGCCCCACGGTGGTGTTCTAAGCTGCCAGACCAGAGAAATCTACTGCATAACGATTCTAGAGATTTTAGGCAGCTCTTTGGAAGCGAGAAAGCAGCTAACCAGAAGTTTATTGAGCTATAACCCACCGAGGAGATCAGCTGCAACCTTCCTGCAAAGGAAAGGGTTTTTACTGACCAACTAGTGAACCTTCTTTTAAGAGCATCAATAAGGGGCGAGTACTCTGCTCTCTTCAGCTTGCGGTGCATCAGCGGTAGTCCAAGGTATCTGACCGGGAGTGAACCGAGGAGGAATCCGAGAGATGTGGATTCTATGGTTTCCGCCTGGTTCAATCCTGCAACATAAAGAGCAGATTTCTCCTTATTCATTATCAATCCTGAAAGCTCCGAGAACTCTTCCATGGTGCTAATAATGGCCTGCAGGGAGCTTGTCTTTCCATCGTAGAAAAGCATGACATCGTCCGCAAAGGAGAGATGAGAGATTTTAGGATTATGCGCCTTTGGGTGATAACCGATTATCCCATCATTGAACTTGGATTTGATAAGGCAGTCAAAGACTTCCATTGCCATAACAAAGAGGTATGGGGAGAGGGAGTCACCTTGTCTCAGACCCTTCGTTCCTTTAAAATAGCCGCAGAGACCCCCGTTGATACACACTGAGAAGCTGGTGGTGGTGAGGCACTGTGAGATCCAGTTCACAAAAGAGCGAGGGAACTCAGCTGCCCGGAGAGAACCTGGATGATGAAGTCCCATCGAACTGAGTCAAAAGCCTTCCGAATATCCACTTTCAGCAGACCTCTTTTCGAGGTGTTCTTATGATTAGACCCTTGGACAAGCTCAGTTGCTAGAAGTACATTCTCGACGAGGAGTCTCCCTTTCAGAAAAGCAGACTGAGTGTTGGAGATCATATTCGGCAGAATTGCTTGCAGCCGTCTCGCAAGGATTCTGGAGATAACCTTATAGACCGTATTGCAGCACGAAATTGGCCTGAAGTCTTTTAACTGATCTGCACCGGGATGCTTGGGAATCAGGGCGAGGATCGTGGAGTTGATTTGCTTCAACATCTGACCAGAGGAGAAAAATTCAAGAACAGCTTGAGTGAAGTCTTCCCCTACAACATCCCAAGCGGCACGGAAGAATTCAGGAGTGTATCCATCGGGCCCCGGGGATTTATTGAGAGGGAGGGAGAAGAGTTCTCTCCTTACATCCGCTGCAGAAACTGGAGCAGAGAGCATCTCCTTTGTTGCAGGATCACATCTAATCGGAGTAAGGGCGCCAATGGATTCCATATTCGACTCCGTGAGGGGGGCCTGATATTCGCCTAGAAGATTGCTGTAGAAGTCCACACAGCAACGTTGGATCTCCTGAATTGTTTCGTGCTTAACACCCGAGCTGTCGAGGATGTAGTGGATCTGATTAGCTGATCGCCTAACTGCCATGTAACGGTGGAAAAATGCTGTGTTCCTGTCGCCACACTCAACCCAAGTTACTCGTGAGCGTTGGTGCAGAAAGAGCTCCTCCGCAACGGCAAGGTCCATCCAGTCTTTGTGAGCCTCTTTTTCTAGAGCAGCTATAGCGGGCGTTGGGGAGGAGAGGAGGTTGCGCTGGCAGATGGTGAGTTTGTCAAGCGCTTCCAGAACTCTCAGCTGTAGATTTGAATACTGCTCACGGTTGATGGTTTTGATGATACTCTTAAGCGCTTTCAACTTCTTAACCAGACAGAACAGTTTCGTCCCCTCGAAGCGAAGCTCCTCCCATGCCGCCGAGATCCTTGGCAAAAAAACCTGGTGTTTAGCAATGAAGTTGAAGAATTTGAATGGTCTGTTGTTGTCCGCAAGGGAGCGACCGAGCTCGACACAAGCTGGGCTATGATCCGAGAAGAGGCTCTCCTCGAAGTGACCGCAGGAGTATGGGAAATTAAGAATCCAGCTGCCGTTGACTAGGATACGATCGAGCTTTTTAACGATGGGATTGGCTTCTTGGTTATTCCACCAAGTGAACTTGTTTCCCCTGTACGTGAGGTCAAAGAGTCCAGCTTGGTGCAGGCACTCTCTCTAAGCTCTTCCATCCCTCTTGAGATTCTCGTGCTCCCCCTGGAGTCATCTTCCGGATCAAGAGATTGGTTGAAATCCCCCAGGACTAACCACGGAGTTGAGGAAGTGACCGGGTTAGAAGAAAGGTTCACCAAATCTTCCCATAGTTCTCTTCTCCCAGTAGGACTGTTAACTGCGTAGACAAAGGTAACTGTAACTTCCTGAGCGCACTCAGGCAGCTTCACCCGGCAGGAGATGGCCTGCTTTGATTTGTGGAAAACCGAGAGTCTTACGTTCGAGCCCCAAAGAACCCATATTCTCCCCAGGTCAGAGAATTCATAGTTGGTGACATAGCTCCAGCCCGGGAAAGAAGAATTCAGAATCTTCTGTGATTTATGCTCCTTCACTCTAGTCTCTACTATACACCCAAAAGAGGCTTTACTACGCCTAAGCCATCTACAGAAGCTACTACGTCTAAAGGAATTGTTAAAGCCCCGGACGTTCCAACAAAAAAAGTCGACTATCATCAGACTTAGAGATGTTTGGGGCCTTTGCCCCGTGACTTCCCCTCCGCCCTTTTGATTTTCTGATGCCGCTTAGAGACCACTTCAATAAGCCTCTCGCTATCCTGCGGATTATCATCTTCCTCAGAGTAATAGCTAGGGTCCCCCGAGCTTGAATCAGAGAGCGCTGTGGAGGGTAGTTCCGAGTCAGACGGAGAGGATGGGACAGGGGGTTTTCTGCTAGAGGAGAGCCCTTTGGGTTTCCGCGTGGTTGCAGGGGATTCCCGAGTCATGATCTTTTTGCCTTCCGCCTTCGATTCTGGTTTATATTTCAAATTCTCCTGTAGGGAGGGGGGGACAACCGCTTGCCGTGTGGCGCTTTCCTCCTTTCCTTTGATTTCTCTCTGGGAATCAGTTTTCTTTTTAGCTCGTGGGCAGGTGTCCGTGAAGTGCAAAGTGGATTTGCATCCCGCACAGGTGATCGGAGCGGAGGGGCATCGGCGAAGCGAATGACCAATCTGGCTACAGAACTCACAGGTTGGGGGGAGCCAAGGAGATGATACCTCGACTCGCCGAGTTTCCCCTGACTGGAATCGCACATTGACAAACTCCGGAAGGGGTTTCGAGGGGTCTATCAGGGTTAGCACTCTCGCCACTTCTAGGTTTGTCATATTGAGAGTTGTTGGGTGGCACTTGACTGGGTCTCCCACAAGCCCTGCAATGTGCTCGAGACCCTCCTCAGAATAGAACTGTAGGGGGACGTTCCGGAAGTCAATCCAGACCGGGGCGGAGATTAATGTTGGGATTTCAGGCGTCAATCCAGGCTCCCATTTCCCGACAAACATCGACTGGTTTTCTATGTGCCACATGCCCTGCGCTAGGACCCTCTGTCGAGTTAGCGGGCAGGGAATTCGTATAAGAAAGGATCTGTCATTAAGCTTCGAAACAGTGATGTCGCGAAGCCTTTTACTCCAGATGCCGTTGGTGATGGCGTGAAGCGCTCCCGGAGAAGGTGCTTTGCCATGGAACTGTGCCAGAATAAATTTCTCCTACCGGTATTGATTCCTGGTAATGACTTCGTTCGGAATGGTGACGCAGGGTTCGCCTGAGTCAAGGGTGAAATTTTCCCCTTTCTTCACCATCTTCTTGTTTGAGGGGCTCACGACTTCCGCCCAGGAGGGCTTGCTGGATTTCTCAGGTTCGTCGGCGGGGGCCTGTGAAGCTGGAGAGCGGATCTCTACGGAGTCGAGGACGACCGTGTCGCTGGTGCTAGAGGCGGCTGGCGAATCCAGGCGGATAGCGTCAGTGGGATTTGGGCACTTTTCAGTGGCCATAGAAGTCGCTGGTTGGTCCAATTTCAGGGACTCATTTGTGAGGTCGGGTTTTTGGATGGGAGAGGGGAGGGTTGAAAAAGGGGGTGGGCGAGATTTTGGGAGGTGATTTGGACTAAGGGGGGAGCCGAGAATGGGAGGTTTCTTTTTCTTAGCCATTGGGGTTGCCGACGACGGTGGCCAGGGACCGGCGCCGGTGGAGATGGAGGTCGGTGGAAAATTGCCTTCTTAATCGCCTTTTTGGTTTTACTACCTTCTTTATCCTCTTTCGTTTCAAATTAGAAATTCATAAGCTTTCTTTATCAAACCATTTCGTCGTTTTGAGAACGTAACTTGTCGATTTGTTGTGTTATCTATCCGCTTTATCTCCAATTTCACTCGTCCCATGTCTCTCTTATAATCTGATCAATGCAACAAATAAATTCAAAGATTCTTCTCTTTCTTTTTGGGAATGCAAAAATCTGATCAGTGGAGGCAGAAAAGTGTTTATGTATCAAAAATGTATGGACGAGAGAAAAGAGAAGCATGAAAGAAGGGGAGGTTATGTATCTAAGAAAGAGATTTGGTTATAAACAAATGGGAGAGATTGAAGGGTTTTGTTCTTTGAACGGATTTAGAATGATCTTATATTATGCCACGCAAAATTTATATGAAATCGAGTTATGTATTAATAGGTCCATCTCTGGTCTACAAATCAATGCACATGCAAAATTAGAAATTGGCCCTCGTTTCTCCATCTCGGCATACAAAATAACATTTTTTAGGTTCGTACATCGTTAGCTTATATATTTAATCATCGTATTTCTAGTCCCATTACTCTTTGGCTAATCGTGTGTATATCGGTACTATTCGTGAATCGTGACACTCTCTCGTGGATACGGAGGATTCAGCGACAACAGACGAGTTAAAATTTGACATGTCCATATATATAATTAAGACGTTGATTCCATATACGTCCGTACAAACAAAAAAGCAAAGATCTCGAAGTCACACAATGTCATTAGATTGAAATTTTACTAAGTTTTATGCATTGAAATTTGTGCTTCGAGTCTCGTTTAAGCTTTCTATGTTACAAATCTTACATTATTTTATAAATGATTTTCTCATATCACATATCAACACATATCCTGCGACGTAGACCTTGCTCTTACATAAACATCTACGGCTTCTCCTACTGTCATAAATATGTTTTCATTTTTCAGTTTCTCCTCCAATTTTGCTTGCTTCAATTTGTGATGTACCCTCCATCTCGGACTAGCAATCACTAACTGCACGTCCAAAGATAAAATAATATTTTTAATTTGAATAACCAATATATAATTAGTGAAAAATATAAATTTTGCGCATATGTTATAAATTCTATATGGAAAAATATTAAAATGTACCCGGATGTCATTAGAAGCCAGCTCTTGATGTAATTCTTCAAGTGCGACCACTCCTGATGTATCTACCCCCATCACGCCTTCAAATTTATTTTGAGAAAGGTGGAAAAAGAAATATATAAATAAAATGATTGTATCTTGTTAACTAGATGCAAGTTTCATTAGTTTTTAAAACATATAAAACAATTCTTTATAGTATCATAGAAATGTGTAGATACTTACAAGACATGTCGAGAATTACTACTTGAAGAAGTTTTTCCTTTCTAACTTCTTGTTCATCTTCCTCTTCTTCTACTTCTCGAACTGAATTCAATATTCTGAAAGTAATAAAGAAAAGGAAAAACCACCGTTAAATCCTAGAGTTTTCTTAAGAGTAACAAATGAGAGCTTCATAAAAAGAGAAAACAACTTAATTAGTGAAATAGAAATTAACCGGTCTCTAATAAAATTAGCATTGGCAAAACATAGCAATGGAGAGCTGATTCGAAGAGTCAATAATCCTTGAGTCTTGGTAGCCATTGGGTACTGATTTATGTCACCGAAAATATCTGTTCTTGACAACCTCCCTAAAGCCTCAGCGTTTGGTCTTATTGAACTCAAAATAATTCTCATAAACGATATCCCCACCTACATATATACAAAAAAAAACCATATAAAACTTGATGCTATACCAACCCATCGGATCTATATAAATTGGACCGCAAGAACAACTGATTAAGTGGATCAAAAAATTATAGGGTTAGGCAAAAGGATATATACAGAGACTTTAATTAGCATTACAATATAGATGGTGTTAGTGAGGAGTCAATTATAAGAATTGATGCCCAACTGTCAAAAGTTACATTGTCTTGTTCATCTACAACTTGGCTTCATAGTTTCGTGACCCACCACCAAACTTGTGTATTTGAATTTATGTGTACTAAATACTTCCACTTGTATGAAACGTTAAATAACATTATTACTGTTTTGTCTTTCAGGGTCCATGCACAACAAATTTGGTCGGCCTCCTAGCTTCATTTATAACAAATTGATATGGTTTTATATATATAGGACGTTGACGCTTTTGGTCCTATAGATTTAATTCACATGATTGGATATAGAGCTTACAGTTGACTCGACCCCATCAGGTCACCAATCAATCAATTTGAATAGCAACAACATCTTAATTTTAATGCGTACGTGTGGTTATTAAATAACTCGTCGGCATATTTATTTTCCAGGATAAGATTTTTTGGTGGGTTACAAAAAAAAAATAGAAAAGCAGTAGTGAAAGGAGAAAGACTTACGGCGAGGAGAAGGCCGACCTCGACGGAGGCAAAGAGGACGCCGAAGAAGGCGGCGATGAGGACGAGAAAATCGAGCTTATCGAGTTTCCAAATGTGCAAAGCGCCGGAGATATCGATAAGGCCAGGAAGCGCCGAAAGAATGATGGACGCAAGAATTGCGGTCGGTGTAAAGTAGAGAAACCTTGTCAAAACCTCAAGCGAGATCATCACCGTGATCGCCATTACTATGTTCGACACCACCGTTTCGCAGCCGGCGCTAAAATTCACCGCCGTCCTCGAAAATGACCCTATTAGAAATTCTAAACCGGTCAACTTCGGTTTGGAATTTTGAATGAACCGGCCGGTTTAGCAAAGAAGAACATTTTACCGGTTGCTACATAGCAAGATGTAAAAGAACCAGCGATGTTGCTAAATCCCATTGCCATCATCTCTTTGTTCCCATCTAGACGATATCCTTTTATTGTCGCAAAAGATCTCCCCACTGCAATTGCTTCCTATTATTTAATATAATTTAATCTAATTAATCGGTTATACAGATTAACCAGTGATTAATTTTAGTTAATAAAGTGTGTGACAGGAATAAACCGTGAGAGCGATGATTGCAGAAATAAGACCAATTTTGACGACTTGGCCGAGATGTGGACTGTTAAACTGTAATTGGTTAACCGAAGGTTGGTTAAACCCTGGTTTAATGTGTTTAACAATCTTAACCCCTCGTGCCTCAGCATTGGTTAAATACACGATTAAGGTTGCTAATATCACTGATATAAGCGGCGCCATTGCAGGAATCCAAAACAGTTTTTTGTTTCTTTTCCCCTGAATTCATGAAAACCAAGTAAATGAAAATTGTGACGTGGAATTATAATTTATAAATGTAATATATGGCAAATAAATGGCTTACTTACAATAAATCTAGCTAGGAGGATGAAAATGAGGAATGAGCTACCAATGACAAAGTTCAGAGGTTGCCACTGCAAAAGTTGAAAAAAGATTCGATATTCGTCACTTCAAAGCTAAACCAAAAAATAAAATAAAAATAAATGGGAAGGAAAATGAACAAATAAACCGGTACGTACCGGATGATGAAGCGAGTGGAAAACTGAAGATAAAACCGAAACCACATCGGTATTATTGGTAAAATGAGACAAACCAAATAAACCTTTGAGTTGTTGTAAACCAATGACAATGGCAGCACCGGCCATGAACCCGACAAGTGCAGCATGTGACAGAAAATCCACCAAAAACCCTAACCTGGTAGTATAGATTAATAAAGCAATTTTTTTTTATTAGAAACAATAGACCTTTGTCGTCATCGTTGGTCCATAATTCTAATATTTTAAATCTAACGTTATTTTTTATATGTATGAAATAATAACGAATCTCTATGCAATTAATTTGCCTGAAGAGTCCAAAGATGGCTTGAAACGCGCCAGCAAAAAACGTGACCGTGAAGATAATTTTCCGGTAAGCAATTGGGTCGGTGACCGGATCTTGAAGATCACGAACCATTGATGAAAGCAGAAGCGAAACAACAGCTACAGGACCAATAGCTAATTCTCTCGAACTTCCCATTGTAGAATATATCAGAGGTGGTACCACACTTGTATCTGTTTTATATATGTGTCTTTAAATAAAATTTAATTAAAATGTAAGGAATTATGAAAATTTAAGCTGAAGGATGTTGGACTTACAAAGACCGTACTCTGGATCAAGTCCAGCCAAATTAGCATATCCTATGCTCTGCAGAAATGAAATTGAAAATATATCTAAGAAACCATTATACTGACATATCGATTAATATTGGTGAGCTAGTAAAGTTACCTGAGGAATGCAAAGGCTAGCGAGAGTGAGACCAGCCATCAAATCTTTCTTGAACATGTTTAGTCTGTATTGTTTTCCCCAGCTTAGTATAGGAAAAACCGATTTAAGACAAGAGTAAACCGGGTTTGATGATGAGTTCTTCGTCTTGCTCCTTCTATGATTCTTCTTGGACAACACGTTTGCTTTTATGTACCCAACAAGCTCTTGCCACATGGTTGGTGGCGCCGGCGTATTTGTCAGCCACCGCGACAACGGCTCTTCCGCAGGGCCGACTTCCGCCTGGTGGCTCTGGTGGTTCTGAAGCTCTATGCCCATTTTGTTATCTTTGTGGGTTTTTGAGTGTGTGATAGAGAAGTGCTAACTTTGTTTTCGGCTCTCCATATAGGCATATATATATATAATCCTGAAACCATAATAAAGTATTTCCATATTGTTTTTTTTGCGTACAAATGTATTTCCATACTTTGGTCCTGACTGAACAAAAAAAAGAGTAAATAAAACGAGAATACTTTGTATTTTGTTTTCGAATTACAACTTTGTATTTTATATTATATCAATAAAATATCTTTCTTTTAATACACAAAAATTTAGAATTATTTATATATATATATAGTTAAACGATAGTGTTGAGGTGATTTTCCAACAGCTAATTTGATCGCAAGACATTGACAAAATATTTGACCTTTAGAAAAAAAACTAGAAAACAATGAATTCAAGCGACTCAACCTGTAGAATAGCATCTCCAGAAGTGGAGTTTCTGAGTCATGACTCATGATATCTATAAAAACTCCCTCAACTTTACAGTAAAAGGGAATGGATGAAGATTGAGCAATCCGCACACATCTAACAACCTCATGGTGAATCATTTGTTATTATGTTTTGAGTTTTTGACCCTGTATCAGAGATGACACATGTATTCCGTTCATCGTTATCAAAATTCTCTGGTCGAGGATAGTTCTCTCGATAGAACTCTAGAGTTCTGACTTAGAAATCTCACACCTCTCATTTTCAAACCACTTCTAGATTCACCAAATATTAAACTAAGACATAGAAGTTAACCACTATTTCTCGTCCCATAAATCTGGTTTATTGAACTCGTAAATGTTATTTTTGCTTTTTACTTATGTTTCATGAGGAGGAAAAAAAAATCCTATGTGCATGCTGATCGAATCATATATCATCGCTCTCCGGCAATCGAACATCATCGACGTTGAATCTTCCATGACGAATAAAATTAGTCGTTTAGTAATCAAAAACATATTTTCCTTCGGTGAATATTATTTTATTTAGCGTATATATGTATAGTTGGACATGTGAGTAAATCAAATGTTGTTATCCGACTGTATGTCTTTTTGAACATATGAAATATTAACAAACCAACAAGAGGGCTTGATGCAATACGTGATAACTTTGTCCGAATATATATCACGGTCGTACATAATATCAAGAATATTATTGACGTGAAAGATAAGTTCTACCTTGTGTTGACAAATTTTGAAACCGCAAAGACGTATTGATGACTCGTAAAATTAAAAAGAAACACAAGATTTAATACGTGTTGCATTTTCTTATTTTTAGGAGTACTCATTTACTCAGAAAATCTAAAAATAAGAATATGCAAGACCAATAATATGCCATTCGATTCAGCAATAGTATTAACCTTTTTTAAAAGACAATAATATTTAACGAAAATTTATAGAAATTAAAGAATTGCTTTATCTATTATCAATTGGCGATGATAAATGGGACCACATGAATCCTCATAATTGTTTTCTTAGGAATTTTTTTATCAACTTTGAAAACTTGAGCGCAAAATGAATAAATACCAACTTTGGATGGTCAGATAATTTCATATATAGTTTGACAACTAATTTTCAGAATATACTCGCTGACAAAACCAAAATATTTTCAGTATATACAGGTCATATTTCCACGGATATGTCGACTATTTTTTTTTGACGTATATGCAACAATTGTTTGACGAAACAACTTTTGGAAATAAGTCGAAAAAACAAAATCTGTCGGAAATTTTCAGTAATTAGGAAACAAACTAATGTTCCAAATTATCTACATTAGAACATACTTCGAAATTAGTTAACATACGAATTATGATCCAAAAGGAATATTTTGAGTGGAGATATCCTGGTTTCCAAATAAAAACAAAAATGGTTCGATGGAGAAAGAAGGCACTACTATATACAATAACTGACTTTGAAAGAAAAGGAAGATGAAAAAGAAATGCGAATGATAATTTCATTAGTCATTATATATAATATATGGTTGTTCTTTTTCTTTTTGTTGGGTCTCTTTTTCTTATCTTTATGTGGAAGAATATGGAGTTGAACGGAGGAGATGTGGTCTTTGGGCATTTTCGGTCCACATTCTCTTTCCATTTTGGAATTTTTGGTTACTATATAATCAAAACTAATTGGAATATATTCATCATACGGTCATGATCTAAGCATGGCTCGTATATCTTTCCACTATGAACCACTCTTATTCACTCCTCTTCCTCTCAACTCTTTTTCATCTACCAGAATCCACCAAACTAGCTATTGTTAGGTCATACTCATAGACTCGTAAGTTTAATTACTTGGTCCAACGGATCTCCACAATGGCAACTTTTTTTTACGTAAAGTTTGTTGATCAATAGTAAATTTACAAATCTGCGTTATGTAATGTTCAAAAAAAAAAGCGTAATGCATGTCAATTAAAAGAAAGAAGAAACTGTTCAGAACATAAACAATCTGTTAAGTGTTAACCCGATATAAGATAAACTCATGATAACCCCTTTTATATATAAAAGGCAATGAAACGCGTGGCCGCGTCCTACGCTTACGGGGGACCATCAACAGTGCCTTGAGAAGTTTATTTGTAAATATATCTTTTGATGTATTATTGAATATCAATTAGAAATTTGGAATATTGAGTAAATAAATAATAAATCACTGGTTGGTTTTATAGCAATCGATCGCAAGAAATAGCATTCCAATTTCCAAACGGTTATAAGTGTATGTACTCATGGATAAAGAAAGACGTTTTATTAAATCAAAAGTCTCTCTCTCTCAAATTTTGTGATGGCGGATAGATTTATATATCACGTAAAAGCTATATATATAAAAAAAAATCCATGCAAAACCGTTTTACAATGGTATAAACCGATCTAAAATACTATATCTATATAGTATCATTTTTGATAATTTACAATCAAAAATTGCCTTACAAACCCACATTTACAAGTACAATGCTTAATTTATTGAAGACAATCAATAAAAACACACAAAAGAATAAACTTGAAGAACAAAAAATGTTGATCTTAACTAAAACTTCAATAATTTAGTTGAAAAGTTATAAATAATTGCAAATTCTTTTGTTAATTTATAGATATAAGTAGAACCTATATTAATTTGTTTCATTCAACATATTTTTTAGCTGCAACCTTATGGTTCCCTCTTATTAGCACCCAAAAAATAGAGTTATATTTTGTATGCTAAATGAAATTGGTTTCTTATCTTTTAAGAAAATCAACAAAAGAAACTTTTTTACTAAAGTAAGTCCAAGGTACGGCAGCAATGTCGACGTGGCCTTCTTCGGATCCTCACCGTCTTCCATTACACGTCCGAATATGTAAACCGGTATAAGCTTGTTAAACCGGTGGTTTACACTTGCACATACTGTATGTAGACAGGCTTGTAAGTTATGGGAGAGTAGACAGAAACAAAGTGAAAACCGGCAAAATGTTCAATGCTTTACTCATCATGTCTCCATTGCTCAGCCGTACAAGAGCCGTGGCCAAACCAACTCTCACTTACATTTACAAATTACTATTTCGGTTACCTTAAATTTTCGTAAACCAGCTTCTTGGTTTATTTGTTGGTACGACGAACAAGCATTATCTGTAAGGCATTATTAGTGGCTGATCAAATACGACGACCGACAATCTTTCTTCTCCTTTCTCTTCTTCTTCTCTCCATCGTCTTCATCATTAGAGCATCGTATACGAATTCAGTAGCTTCGAGATGATCTCTCTTTACCTTTAGATCATCTTCTAAACTGTTATCCCACCAAATTTCCAATCCTCGGTGAATTTCTAGGGTTGGAGATCTATCTCATCGATTTTGCTGTCTCACAACTATCCGATGAGAAGTTCTGGGTTGGTTCTTCTCAACTTCTTCTTCTTCTACTACTTCTTCAATCCGATTTCCTCTGGTACAGTATCTTCAATCCGATTTCGATAGTTTCTATACCTTTTAGGTGCTCATGAAGTTTCCAGCTTTAGCATCAGCTTTTAGATGATGATTCGAGCTTGGGGTTTAAGTATTTTCTAGGTTTAGTCTAGTTTTTCAACTTAAAGCTGTTGGGTTCTGCAAATAATGGATGTTATGATTTGAATTTCTGAACTTTATGATTCCAATTGATTGTTACTATTGGTGGCGATTGGCACTTTTGTTCATCCTCTTGAGTGATCTTATAGATTCTGTATTTGCTTGGCCTGAGTGTTAAAATCATGAGTGTGTGGCTTTAACTACTCTCTTGGTTGATCTAACAAGGTTGGATCTTTGGATGTTATGATGATGAATCCTATAGACTCTGATTTGCTTTCGTTTGTGTTTGTCTTTCAAGTAGAGGGAGCTTTTGTTGGAACTTATGGGATAAACTATGGAAGGATTGCGGATAACATACCGTCGCCGGAAAAAGTAGTGTTGCTTCTAAAGCAAGCCAAAATTCGGAATGTTCGTATCTACGACGCAGACCACAGTGTGCTCGAAGCTTTCAGTGGGACTGGTTTAGACCTTGTGGTTGGACTACCAAATGGGTTCTTGAAAGAGATGAGCTCAAACGCCGATCACGCAGCGACTTGGGTCAAAGAGAATGTTCAGTCTTTCTTACCGGAGACTCGGATCCGTGGCATCGCCATAGGGAACGAAGTTCTCGGAGGCGGCGACTCCGAGCTCTCGGGAGCCTTGCTCGGCGCTGCTAAAAACGTCTACAACGCGTTGAAGAAACTGAATCTTGAGGACACCGTGCAGATCACCACGGCTCATTCGCAGGCTGTGTTTGCTAACTCCTACCCTCCTTCGTCCTGTATATTCAAAGAGAATGTTGTTCAGTTCATGAAGCCACTGTTGGAGTTCTTTCATCAGATTGGCTCTCCTTTTTGTTTGAACGCTTACCCTTTCTTGGCCTACACTTATAACCCCACCGAGATCGACATCAACTATGCTCTATTCAAGCCCACGGAAGGCATCTACGACCCGAAAACAGATCTTCGTTATGACAACATGCTTGATGCTCAGATTGATGCTGCCTACATGGCGCTGCAAGATGCTGGTTTCAAGAAGATGGAGGTTGTTATTACCGAAACAGGGTGGGCTTCTAAAGGTGACTCCGATGAACCTGCAGCGACGCCGGAGAACGCGAGGACTTATAACTATAACCTCAGGAAAAGGCTTGCAAAGAGGAAAGGGACACCTCTTAGACCCAAAACGGTGCTCAAGGCATACATCTTTGCATTGTTCAACGAAAATTCAAAACCTGGCAAGAGCTCAGAGACACACTTTGGACTTTATAAGCCTGATGGAACTATATCTTATGATATTGGATTCGACAGTCTAAAATCAGATGCTGCCAAGTCACCCTTTTCATCGTCAAAGGTAATGAAATAGTACATGTTTGGTTTGGCGCTGACCATATCCATTATCCATTATTTTACTCTGTGGATCCTTTATACTCAGATTCAAGCTAATGCATAGTGAGTAACAATCTCTTGTGTGTTTTGTTGCAGAGAGCTTGTTACTATGTGGCACTAGTCATCTCTGTCTCGGTTTTCCTCCTGATGATATAACTGCAGAAGTGGTATGAGCTTTGACTGTTGGATTTTGTCATACATTTTTAATAATATGATAGATTGATTATTACTAGGAGTGAGAGAGGCTAACGAAATGGTAGGAGCACAAATTTATGGGATTTCTCATACATCGCAGCCATATAGATAATATTTTCTTATATCATCATCAGACACATATATGTATATCAATCTTATGTGAACAAATTTATACATAAATTTGGATCTCTACTTAGATTAAAAGGTAGTACTAGAGAATTACGGATTTGTGTTTCTGCCTACAGAAGAATAAGCTCTGAAAGATTACTGATTTGATGCCACAAGCATAACAAAATCATATTCAAAAGATTCACATCAGGATTTGTGTTTGGATCGATCTCAGCTCGAAGCAGAGTGCCTAGCAGAAGAGAAACCACAGCAACGGGTCCAATTGCTATATCCCTCGAACAAAATCGAATCTGTAAAACGAAACCATACTGGATTCATCAGTTATCATCATCCCCTGTTTCTCAAAAGAAAACCTGTCGGAAATTTTTAGTAATCAACCACACAAATCATTTTCCAAATTATCTACACTAGAACATACACTTCGATATTAGTTAACATACGAATTCTGATCCAAAAGGAATATTTTGAGTGGAGCTAGATATCCGGGTTTCCAAATAAAAACAAAAATGGTTCGATGGAGAAAGAAGGCACTATATATAATAATCGATTTTTTGAAGGAAAAGAAGTGTGAATGATAATTTCATTATTCTTTATGTGGAAGAAAATGGAATTGAACGGAGGAGATGTGGTCTTTTGGTATGTTCGGTCCACATTCTTTTTCCATTTTGGAATTTTTGGTTACTATAATCAAAAACTAATGGAAATATTCATCATACGGTCATCATCTAAGGCATCATGGGCTCACTCTTATTCACTCCTCTCAACTCTTTTTTTATCTACCAGAATCCTCCAAACTAGCCATTGTAACGTCATACTCATAGACTCGTACTTGGTCCAACGGATCTCAACAATGCCAATTTTTTTTTTATGTAAAGCTTTTCTGATCAATAAATTTACAAATCTGCATAATGTAATGTTCAAACAAAAAAAACTGCGTAATGCATGTCAATTAAAAGAAAGAAGAAAGTGTTCAGAACATAAACAATCTTGTTAACCGATATAAGATAAACTCATGATAACCCCCTTTATATATAAAAGGCAATTAAACGTGTGGCCGCGTCCTACGCTTACGGTAGCCGAGAGAAACAAAAGTGCGATTATTATTTGTAGTCACATTCGATATGCTCTGGTGGATTCTCCACATCACACCATCCTTGCATACGAATGTGTATGTCCATGCTATGGTACGCTCTCAATCACTTACTATAGATTGTCATGGTACGCTCTCAATCAAAAAGCACTAGACCAATAACCATGAACCATTCGAAGGTGATGGTTATCTCACAAGCAAAACATCTCAGAAAGAAATGGAGTTGGTCACGACTCTCGTCTTAATTTTAATGAATTTTAAGGATTTCATAGTGATTTAGGTTTTGCAAGCAAAAGTTACATTGGTGATTTCATAAAATTTACTAATAATACAACAACTCAATCCATCGTACTTGATTTTTGGAACACTATTTGAAATAAACGATTGAATAATCTATCTCTCTAACATAATGTGGAAATGTCAAAGTGTCTCATAACAAATATTTTCGAAACATCAAATTGATTTTATTTAGTGAATTTAAAGATAATATATTTTTTAGATTAAAATCCTATGAATTGTATTACAGTACTTATAAAAACCTATATTAAGAAAAAAAAACATAATATATAATAGCTTAACACTGAAATAAAATCCATAAAACAAAACAAAAACAGCCAAAGAGCAAAAAACTCTCAATCCTCCTCTTCGGACTCGGACTCAGCGCTCTGGAGCCACTCGACAAAAGGCTTCACATTCTTCCAAACCGGCGAGCTTTTGTCGACTCCGGTTAGACCCTTTTGGTACCACTCCAAAACAAAGTCTTCCTCAATGATGTCTTCATCGTACAATGCTTTCAGAACCAGAGCCACCTCTTTAGCCGCTTCTCCGTTTCCATTCTTCCCGCAGAATGATTCGATTGAACTGAGCAGAAGCATCTGTGATCCATCCTCTTGCGTTGCAGCCACCAAGTAATTCTTCTTCTTCGTCACTTCTTTTGCAAATCCTTTGCCCACACCATCAAAGAGCGCATCGAAAGGTGGAAGATACAGGCGTATGAAAAGTACCCAAAGGGGCAGTCTCGAGGAAGGTGGAAACACCTCAAGCAGATTCTTCAGGCTGAGAATTTCCAAGATTGTCCTCCCCATGAACCCAATTGTAAGTTTTGAGTAGAATCAGATACTCTCCTCTATGCGGAAATCAATTTTTCTTCTTTTTGTGTGCAGATGTCAACATTGAGTCGCCTCCATCCACTCAGCCATGCAAGAGAATTTGCGATATAACAGGATATGAGGTACGCAAAGCTTTCGCAAGAGTTTGATCGGCCCCTATGATCTATCTTGTCTTGACATTCTTGTTTTGGACTGCGACAGGCACCATATGTCGACCCAAGAACAAACCTGCGGTATGCAAATTCCCAGGTTTTCAAGGCCGTAAGGTCACTCTCTGCCGAGCAAGTCCAGCAGTATCTCTCCATACGCAATGCTGCTGTTGTTCTCAAGTAGCTTCAGCTCAAACAAAACTACAGGAGCCAAACAGTCTCTCCTTCCTCTTTTTTTTCTATCTTCTACATGTTTGTGTTATGTACGGTCTCCAATTTTGGAACATCGTTTGATTTTACTAAAGTTATCATCCAACATATCGATTTTTGGGTACAAAGAAAGAGACTTTGAATCTTTCGACATCAACATTGTTATGATAAACCTTAGCAAGCTACAAATACAAATGACAATGGAGTTGCCTTAATCTCATGGGGCTTTCCTCAGGATCAAAGCCAATATGTAACAAAGAGCAGAGTCCACCGATGATAGCGCAACAATGAAGACAGCTACAAGACAGAGACTCAGTGTGGCAGTCTTGAGCTGTTGCCAAAACAAAAGGTTACATTACATAACTGTTCAAACAATAGCATAGCAAAAGTGTACACGCAGCACATACCGTGGTTGTAAAACTTGGCCACTCTATGAATTTCAGCTGGCTCGGTTGCTCAGATAGAAAGGTGAAGAGAGATCTCGTGCTCCTTTAAAACAAAAGTTCCACAAAGGCAATTCAATGGAACCAAATCTTGCAGAGGAAACAAGAAAGAATCAGCTTTGATTGTGTGAAAATGTATACCAGACAATGTCCTTAACAAGGCTCAACCATAAGGGCTCTTCGTCATGGAAGCTCGGACTTTGACGACCGAAACCTACAGATACCGCGCAATACCCACCCACATGCTTATAGCTAACTCTCCCATTGAGACTCTACAAGAAGCAAAACATACATACACAAGCTTACGTCAAAGCTGCCTGAGTTGTTCCTTGTCTTAACCCGCTTTCAGAAAATATGAAATTACCGAATCCCCGCGAAACTTGAAGCTACTGGGTCCCAACTCATTGCGTCTCCGAATCCGGTGTGACGGGATTGCGGGATGAGCCAACCGGATTGATCCTATGAATCAAAATTGAAGACCAAAATCATAAGAAACGAGCACGGTGAGCAAGCATAAGCCACAGGATCGAATAGTGACCTGCTCCGTTTGTGAGCAGTCCCTGAGAAAGCACCATCCTCTACAAATCCAAGTTAATTCGAGACCAAGCCTAAAAATCGCTGTAGAGGAAGACGAAAAGGTTGGTCGTCGCTCGCTAGCCTTCGATTTGCTATGGGCCTTTTGGGCTTCTAATTCGATAGATAAAAATCCCGTTCTATATTGTTGGGCTTATCATATGGACACTTCAACGGGCTGCACCAAATAAATAAGGTCTTTGGGCTTCAAAATCGATAGCTAAAAAGCCCATTTTACATTGTTGGGCTTATCAAAGTCGGATCGGATTTGGGATGTGTCAACCCAGGGATTTGGATCCACTTTGACACGCCTACCTATCACTCGATAAGATTGAAAATCCTCAAACGAAACCCTACAGGAACCTAAAGGAGAATTGAATTGAATACATCTAAGAGACTTGCGAAAATCATCGTCATCAGGAAGAATACAATCAGATCATGGAGAATTCGACGCTTACAGAGACAAACAATTCACGACGGATCGAGACAACAAATATCGGAAAAAAAAAACTATCGCCCAATAAATCAAAATCACTAATAAGCTTGAAATTAGAATTAAAAAAAAAAGGGTCGATGAATCTGGAGAGATACCTCTGTTCTTAAGACGATGAGAAGGTCGAAGACGAGAGGAATCGAAAACTCAAGAGGATTGTTGTTGGTTCGAGAGGCGTTTCCTTAAATACGAGGAGAGTTGTTGGAGAAATTAGGGTTAACTTAGGAATAGGAAAATACCCAAATTCCTTTTTTATATATTTTCGACTTTTTCGTTTGCAAAAATATTTCCTTCTCCTCAAGTAATTATTTTAATTTTCACTTTTTTTTTATGAATAGGAAAGAATGATCCAGATTCTTAGTTCTTACTATTTACTATCAACCAAAAATAATTAAAATCAGCTCTTATAATAAGTCAAAATGTTACGATAGAATGCATCAAGATTATTTATATATTTAAAATGTGATAAAAAAAATCAGTAGATAATGAAATTATTAACAACATTAGCAAACATGTACTAAACATAAACAATTATAATTACAGATAATACTAATATTTAGGCCATTTTTCAAGACATGTATTAATATTCTCAAGTTTTAGTAACTCCACTAATAAGTATAATAAGTAAAAATGTTATGATATCAAGATTATTGTATACATTTAAAATCTGATAAGAAGACCAGCAGATGGTGAAATCATTAACAACATTAGTAAGCATGTATACTAAACATAAACAAAATTAATATTACATTGAAAGTGAAATTAAATGTCATTCACCTGTTCCTTTTAACCGTAACTATTACTCAACTAAACCAACCCACATTTTATTTTAATTTAATATTCTACGTAAATTAATTAACCAAACCAAATCGCAGTTTTGCAGTCTCAAAAGATTTTTAATTTTTCGAAGAAAATGCTATAACTCATCTGTTTAAGCTCTCTAAAATTTCTTATCCAATAACCTGTTGTCTCAATTAAAATGTATTGAGTTGGGCCTAATATAATCTAATGAGGCCTGATATATATCAAGCCCATGAGCTGTTGACAAATCTCAAAAAGTCCACAGATAAAACGACACGTATTCTTTTGCTTAACCATATTTGATTAACGGTTTAATTACATGTTCAATTTCAAAAACTTTCTTACTTTTATTTTTTTGAACATTTGCTTGCATTAATAATTAAAAGTGGCAAAGGTGGTTTTTAAAACCCACCTTAGATTACAGCCCAAAATCAATGAAACCCATTATAACCTTTTGTCGAACCCAATTGAAAATAGTGAATAACAGAAGCCCAAATAAATCCCCACACCCCAAGCCCAGCTATTGCCGACTTGCAATAGAACCAGAGAACCCCAACAATTATAGCGAAGCCTGTTATTTATCTCCCTCCATAGAACTTTATTTGTAAAACATTTTTTGATGGATATGGAATATCAATTAGAAATTAAATTTAGAATCTTGAGAAAATAAATGATAAAACTCTTTTGTTAGTTTGATGGCAAATCGTCCGCAAAAAATAAAAGCATTCAAAACGATTATACGCGTTTGAACTCAAGGATTAGAAGACGTTTTGTACCGTTTATGAAATCGAAAAGTTTTTCGATACAAAACCGCTTTACAATGGTATAAACTGATCTAAAATACTGTATAGTATCATTTTGGTCGTTTACACTCAAACGCTACATTACTCGTTGTTAATCAATCAAAACTGCCTTACAAACGCACTTGATTCAATAATGCTTAATTTATTAATGACAACTAAGTTAACATAGTACATGTTATAATAACGAGTAAAACACATACATCTCTAATATTTTTTTGTTTGTCAGCACATAATCGTAATTGCTTACATATATTAATGTATGTATGATTAACAAAATTATCATTAAAACAAAAAGTTTATTAAAAACATGTACGTATGATTAAAATTTACATATATTATATATTTGTAAACAGTTGACTAATTATTTATTTTATTATTATTGGGCGGCACCTGATAATTTATTAATTGCTTATTTGTAATTTTTTGATAACTTGCTTATTTGTAGTTTATCACTACGAATAAAACTTGTAGTTGTCGATTATATACCCCCGAACAATTTCAAAGGTTAGGGTTAGTTTTTTATAACCTAATAATAATAAATTTTTAGGTTAGGAGCATAAAAAACCTTAAATATTTATTTATTTGAAACAAAAATAAAACTTAAAAATATTTATTTATTGAATTATTATTAATTTAAATTTATAGAAAATTCTTAAAGATAAAATGATATATTTATTGCTAAATTTTAATATATTTTCTTAATATGTGTAAAAACTTTTAAACATCTTTCTTTTAAGAATAAATAGAATATAAAATAATAGGGCATAATATCAATAGTTACCACTTTATTTGTTCCTGATAGGGCAGATTATCGCGTAATCATTTCTTTTCTTTTTTATCAAACACACCATTTTTTTTGTTTGGTAGTCGTTAGGGCTGGGCAAATTATCCGTTATATTTGATTCGATCCGTTATTTGCTTCGATTCAATTCGAAAAATCCGGATATCCGTAGCTTTACGGAGCAAAGCAAATACTAAATTTTGATATCCGTTAAAAACGGAGCAAATCACAAATATTAAAATTCTAAAAGCCGGATATCCGATCCGTTCCGATTTACATATATATGTGTGTATATATATAAATTATTACATATAGAATGTATAGTTAATATAATCATATGTAAATTTTTGTGAATTTATATATATTTTATTAGTTATTTTAATACAAAATTTTAAAAGAAAAATTTTAAATTTAATATATGAGTTAATTTTTGACTTTTTAATTATTTTTATAAATAATTTTAATTATTTTATAAATATTTTAATTATTTTATAATTAATTTAATATTTTTGAAACGGATCGGATATCCGGTCAAAAATACGGATTTTAACGAATATCCGAATACCGGATATCCGATTAGTAACAGAGCAAATACGGATCAAATAATTGTTAATCCGTACGGGGCGGAGCGGATCACGGATATCACTAAAATTCCGGATATCCGCTCCGTGCCCAGATCTAGTAGTCGTATGTCGCTATAAAAAAAAACAACGATCAAATTATTTTAAATCGATGAACCCTGTAACAGTTGATGCCTTTGTCCACTGATACAATCACATCAAAATGAATATATATTTCAATTGCTATCAGTCGACTCCAAGACGAATATTTTCCATATTTTTACATACATATCACTAAGATAATATGTGCAGCAACATGCCATTATTTATTGTACATCGGTATCTCAATTTGCTCATGAGGCATCGTGGCATATTTTGTATTTGTAATTTCGCATGTTCACAAATTAATTTTTTTGTACATTACGTCTTATTGACCCCAAAAAAAAAAAAATTTGAGAAATTAGCAAACAAAAACAGTGTGTGTGGCTGGCCGTGAACCAACATGGAGAGCCAATAGCTTGTAGCCAGCAAAGCACTATCTAGCGCGTGAGGAACACGGAGTCAATGGCTAGCTTATGCACTGAGGAAGAACCTAGCCATACAGTAGTCCAGGTTCAAGTTTCGTGATCAGATCACTGGCGCGGGACCCACTCGTTCACGAAAATTACCGAAAAGTCAACTCTATCCCCCAAAAAATCGCTGACCTTTTCGCTTCTCTCGATTTCGAGCCAGTGGCATTTCCGTAAAAACAAGTTTGATCCAACCGCTTCATTGTTTTTGGGCCCTTGTTCTTTCTCTTTCCGTAACTTCTGTCATTATCACCACCTATATATTTTGTTTTTCCTGGAAAAAAAAAAAGAACTTCATTATCACCACTTTTTAATCTCTTAAATTTAAAGTTTATCTTAATTAAAATATATAAAAACGAGGTTATTTACCAAAACCCAGATCGAATCTTATTTTTTTTCTTTCTGATCGCTTATTGTCATATACTTTTCTCTTCTTTTGCTAATTCTTCGTATTTTGTTTTCCATGAATTTTTTCATCAGTTTCATGCAAACTTCTCATGAAAATTTAATACTAGGATTTCGTATTTGACATTTTGAGAGATATTCAGTGAACCTGGACACGATTCAGGTTTGCTGATTTTACTGTTTTTAAAAAGCACAGTGAACAATCTGGTGTTTCAAATCTGCAAAAAGGGAGAGGTTGTAACTGTGTCTCGTGTACTTTTGTTCTAATTCTTAAATCTTTCTTTTTCGACATTTTTCTTTAAATCCCTTTTTCACATAAAAAAATAAATCAAATTACGTGAAAGATCTTTGGAGGAAAAGGCTTGTAAAAAGGACATAATTTCTTCTTCGTCTTTACCAGGTAAGTGGTGGTTTCACCTTCCAACTATCAATGGTACTTAATTACGCATCTTGTACTTTACCCACTAATTATTTGATCATTATTTATTTTTAATTTTATAATTGCTCTTTTTTTAGAACGTGTCATATAAACGTGCATACAATATTTTATTCATAATTTTTTAAATCTGATTTTTGTTATAGTTTAATCATAGTTTTTATTCCCTTTTTAAGTGAGTGTTTTCTTTTCTCTTTTTTGTGTTAGTATCAAAATGATCATTTCGATTAGAGCGTCTCTTCGGACTTCGATAATATTATAATAATAAGTTTAGAACTCATTATCAATCG
The DNA here is from genome assembly GCA_911865555.2 of Thlaspi arvense. Lineage (NCBI taxonomy): Eukaryota > Viridiplantae > Streptophyta > Magnoliopsida > Brassicales > Brassicaceae > Thlaspi > Thlaspi arvense. The sequence goes on from OU466861.1 coordinate 54,087,620, forward strand.
TGCTTGCATACTTGTTTGGATCACAAAGTCAAAACATGTGATGTTTCACTTTGGCTCCAAGCATCCAACTGGTAACACAAATTTGGTTAAAGGAGAAACATTATTAGGTTGTTCTAAAAAAAACTTTTAGTTCAGCTTTTGTGATAGAAATTGGCTTATTCTTAAAAGTTTTTGCATTTAAGTTGAAAACGCCACTTCTTTTGAACTTTTTTTTTTGGTTGAAAAATCAGCCAATTTGTTTAAATAATCAAAGCCACGTTCCATCACACTGCACAAACGTTTTCTGTCTTAACTTTCAAGTAGTTATTATTTAATGTATGTATAGTTTTCCTTAAAAATCTTAAAAATAAATTAAATATTTATGAAATTGACATAACAGCTACACATATAGTTTTGAGTTTGGGCAAAAATGTTTGAGTCCACATTAGAACCACCAAAACCTAAGATATGAAAGTTAGGTCTGTGTAGCTTCTTAGGTAATATTTCTAGATATATGTTCAATTAGGTTTGTTTTCTAGGTTTTTTAGGTTTTGTTAAGCAAACGAATAGAAAATCCGGAAATCAAATGTTAACTCTTAGCTAAAGTTAAATTAGATAGAAAATTGAAAGGAAAACCAAAAAATTATGTTAATTTTTCGCCATTTATTCAGATAAAATATTGACATTTACCGTATGTATTTTTTAAATATCTGTAAATCTATATGCCACGTGGCGCTGGCCATTGTGGTCAACGATCTCTCCTCATGGCAGAGAGTAAACAAGATCAATGAATTGAGATTGTTAACAGTTTTGCACACAAAATTCGCTACAAACGATTGACTTGATTTGTTTTTATTTAATGTCGATATACACAAATTAAAAATTTGCAATCTGTTTAGACTTTTCATCTTTCGTTATGCACTTGGTCTTTTTGCAATCCAGATTCATCAGTTTACACGACGACACACTCTTCTCATAATTAATTAAAAACAATCTCCTAAAAAATTTTCGTTATATAAATAAGCTCCATCCATCAATGTTGCTCCAAATCACACTAAACCAAAATATTCACTTTATTCACTTTTCCAGCTAATCGATCTATCTCCTGGTTCGATTCTATTCCTCTGTGCAACCAATTTTAAAATCGAACCTCAAAAACTGCAAACTAAATTATCCCAACTATTGTCTCTGGTTTGTGTTCGCAGATACATTAGCTATGTCGGCGAGAGCTCACCCTGTGGACGGTGATGTAAGTCCGGCGACGGACGGTGGAGATCTTCCGATCAAATTGTCGTCCCATCGGCATAAAGTTGGGGTCCCACCGAAGCAAAACATTTTCCATGATTTCATGTACACTTTCAAGGAAACTTTCTTCCACGATGATCCTCTCCGACATTTCAAGGACCAGCCTAAGTCCAAGCAGTTCATGCTCGGACTCCAATCCGTCTTCCCGGTTTTCGATTGGGGACGTGACTATAGTCTCAAGAAGTTTCGTGGCGACCTCATTGCCGGTTTAACCATTGCCAGTCTCTGTATCCCTCAGGTGGAAGGAAATCTCAATTACATTATGACTTGTATCACAAGTTATCTGTCCTTGCTTTGTTTCTTATGTATATTCTACCATGATTCCAGGATATTGGTTACGCTAAGCTCGCGAATCTGGACCCTAAATACGGTTTATGTAAGTCTTATTGTGACTTGATTCTGATTAATCACACTTGACCTTGTTTGAGGAAATTATGAATCGAGTTATGGTTTGGTATTTCAGATTCGAGTTTTGTTCCTCCATTGGTGTATGCTTGTATGGGAAGTTCGAGGGATATAGCAATTGGACCCGTTGCTGTGGTTTCTCTGCTTTTAGGCACTCTGCTTCGAGCTGAGATCGATCCAAACACAAATCCTGATGAATATCTCCGCCTTGCCTTCACCGCCACGTTTTTCGCCGGTGTGACTGAAGCAGCCCTTGGGTTCTTCAGGTAAGCTGATCTCTTCCACAGAAAAAGTAGTTCTTCTTTGATGATCAGAAAGTTCTCATTTTCTTTCTTACTGCTCTCAGATTAGGATTCTTGATCGATTTTCTTTCCCACGCGGCTGTGGTGGGCTTCATGGGCGGCGCAGCAATCACTATCGCTCTTCAGCAGCTTAAAGGCTTCCTTGGGATCAAGAAATTCACCAAGAAAACTGATATCATCTCTGTTCTTGACTCTGTCTTTAGCTCAGCACATCACGGCGTAAGAACCCTTGTGCTTGCTACACTCTGTTTCCTCATTCCTCCGTTGTGTGAATCTCTCTTCACTAACCCTAATAAATTTGGTTGTGTGCAGTGGAATTGGCAGACGATACTCATCGGTGCATCGTTTTTGACATTCCTTCTCATCTCTAAGATCATTGTAAGACATAATATATATTAAGGAAACATCGAATAGTTTTGTTTTCTTTTCTTATGATCTGATTCTGATCTCTCTCTCTCTCTCTCTCTTGGCTTGATGATGGAACAGGGGAAGAAGAGCAAGAAACTGTTCTGGGTTCCAGCAATCGCGCCATTGACATCAGTTATCATTTCCACCTTCTTCGTCTACATAACCCGAGCAGACAAACAAGGAGTCCAAATTGTAAGAACTAAAACCTACTTTAAAGTAATTACTTTCGCCTCAAGCGATTCAACATTGTGTTGTGTTAATCTGTTTCCCGTTTTGACGATTGAAGGTGAAACACCTTGACGATGGCATCAACCCTTCCTCTTTCCATAAAATCTACTTCTCCGGAGATTACCTCGTTAAGGGCATCCGCATCGGTGTAGTCGCTGGCATGGTCGCGTTAACAGTAAGTTCCAAATCCATGACTCAAGAACTTCAATATCCAATTGCTTATGAGTGAACATTCCTCATCGAAATTTCTTTCTTCACAGGAAGCTGTAGCGATTGGAAGAACGTTTGCTGCAATGAAAGACTACCAAATAGACGGAAACAAAGAGATGGTGGCGTTAGGTGTGATGAACGTTGTCGGATCGATGTCTTCTTGCTACGTGGCGACAGGATCGTTCTCGAGGTCAGCCGTTAATTTCATGGCGGGATGTCAAACAGCGGTTTCAAACATCATAATGTCGATCGTCGTTCTCCTGACGCTGCTCTTCCTCACTCCTCTCTTTAAGTACACACCAAACGCCATCCTCGCAGCTATCATCATCAACGCCGTGATCCCTTTGATCGATTTCCAAGCTGCTAAACTGATCTTCAAGGTCGATAAGCTCGATTTCGTCGCTTGCATGGGAGCTTTCTTTGGCGTCATCTTTGTTTCCGTTGAGATTGGACTTCTTATCGCCGTACGTCTCAAGAAACCTAAACCCTATATATATATATGCAATCATTACGAATCTAATTCCGTTTTGATATTTAGTTTGCTGAATATGTGTGTTTGTGTTTGGACAGGTCTCTATATCGTTTGCTAAGATTCTCTTGCAAGTAACAAGACCTAGAACGGCGGTTCTCGGAAATATTCCGAGAACTTCGGTGTACCGGAATATTCAACAGTACCCTGAAGCCACTATGGTTCCAGGTGTTCTTACGATTCGTGTTGACTCTGCGATTTACTTCTCCAACTCTAATTACGTCAGAGAAAGGTAAAACCTTGAACAACAGTTTAACCTTAACCAAGAACTCTTAACTTGGTTCACAAGAACCTAATTCGGAAACCTTCAAATTTGCAGGATCCAAAGATGGTTACTAGAGGAAGAAGAGAAGGTGAAAGCAGCAAGCCTTCCCAGAATTCAGTTTCTTATCATCGAAATGTCACGTAAGTTAAACTTTTTTACTCCTAATCCCTTCTTAGTTATCTCTAAATTAAACAAAGATTAACGGACACCATTATTTTTCAGCTGTTACGGACATTGATACAAGTGGTATCCACGCCTTAGAAGACTTATACAAATCTCTCCAAAAAAGAGACATTCAGGTAAAACATACATAGACGATTAAGTTTAAGGATTCTATTTAAGCAATCAAAGTGAATTAGTTGAAGAAGATTACCTTTTTTTGTGTGGAGATTTCTCAAATTTGAATCTGTTTTTGTGTATAAAAACAGCTGATTCTAGCGAATCCTGGACCGTTGGTGATAGGCAAGCTACACTTGTCGCACTTTGCTGACATGTTAGGACACGACAATATCTTTCTCACGGTGGCTGACGCCGTTGAGTCTTGCTGTCCAAAACTCTCCGATGAGGTCTGAAATCACAAGAAAGAAAATGAAGATAATGACGAAGAAGATGATTTCTCTTAGTGTTGTTGTACAGTAGAGTTAAGAAAGTGGCTTTAGCTTTCAATTGCTGTATCTTTTGGACCCTTTCTCTTTATGTTACAGAAGAGGTCAAGAGTAAAGTTGACCTCTGGGTCCCATCCCAGCGCCTTGTTGTTCTACTTTTGTAATAAGTGTAGGTTTACTGAATTGACATGAAACCATTTCAAATCGAAATTCTTATTATAAATCATTTAAAATCCAAAAATGAATTAACAACAATGGTCTAGGAACCAATGTGCAGTTGATTAACTCAATAATGTGACAAGTTGGAATTTTAAACGCAATAAAAACTAGTATATAAAATGTTCCTATCCATATGTTGACAAAAGAAAAAGATGATCCAATCCGTTAGCAATAAGCAATCATAATATAGTATATAGTTTCATTATCTATCCCAATAAGTCAATTGTATGGGTTGGCGAATAATTTGCTTTGGATCAAGACATTCATATGAACCTGGACCAGAAACAAAGCCAGATTCATTTAAGAGTTGTTAAAATAGCCTTTAACAAAACGCTGCGTTCTTGTGACTCTTTTTTTCATATTTAGTTAGTGGGCTATATCGGATAAAGGCCCAAACTATGTGAATCCACGAAAACCCATTTCTTTGTGAAATTTGAAACACTGCGTTTTGGTCTTTTTAATCTCTCTGCTGTATTCGTTGCCGCCTCCGGCGTTATCCGTAAGCGTTTGTCATTCCGCCGTCAATGGAGCTTCTCCTCTCCTTCCGCTCCGTCGGCGTTCATCTTATCCGGCAAGCCGCTCCGATCTTAACCAGAGGGGGAAGAGTCTCAAGGCCCGTCTCTAAGAATCTCTTCGTTCTCCTATTCTCCACATCTCCTAAAACCCCTCTTCTTAAACCTCGCGCCGCGTCATCAGGTTAAGAGCCATAGAAAACGATTCCGAAGGTTCCTTAGTTTGGTATCTACTCTATTGCTAATGGGTTTCTTTCGTTCCGAATGTTGCAGAAGAGAACTCTCTTGTGTTTAAGGGAGACGAGCGTGTGGTGGGTCTTCTGGGAAAGGCAAATGACGCATTCGATAACGTCGACCGGTTTCAGAGCTCGAGCACGATTGTGGCGATCGTGACGCCGATCGGTGGGCCACCTGGAGCGGTGGGAATCGTGCGGTTGTCGGGACCTAACGCCGTGGAAATCGCACGGCGAGTCTTTCGTTCGGCTAAGAAAAGGAGGAAGAAGGCGAGCGATTGCTCCGAGGTTTCGGATTCGGATCCATGGAGTCCCACTAGTCATTTCGTTGAGTACGGAGTCGTCGTTGATTCAAAAGGCAATGTTGTTGACGAGGTAGAATTTCGAAGAAAGTTCTCAAATTTCGATTCCATTGAGACTAATTCACACTTCTCTCTGTTTCGATTTTCTTCGCAAAAGATTCAGCATTTTTTGTGACATTTCTTCTGTTATAGTTAGATAGATTGATTGTAGAATTTGAGTGTTTGATCATTGAAATTCGAAATGTGACTGCTTGTTAAGGTATTAGCAGTGCCCATGTTGGCTCCTCGGTCATACACAAGGGAGGATGTAGTTGAGCTCCAGTGTCACGGGAGCGAAGTTTGTCTGCGTCGCGTTTTGAGGACTTGTGTTGAAGCTGGAGCAAGATTAGCAGAACCAGGTCACAAACTCAATCTCCTTCCTTAACTTCTGTGTCCATCTTTATATTACAGTTTTTTTTTTTTTTTTTTTGGTTATTTGATTCTTTGATTGATGTGTGACTTCAGGAGAGTTTACACTTCGTGCCTTCTTAAATGGGCGTTTAGACCTAACGCAAGCTGAAAATGTTGAGAAACTCATATCGGCCAAGTCCTCTGCTGCTGCAGATGCTGCTTTGGAAGGGATTCAGGCATGTATTTTTGCACTCCTTGTGATAAATAACCTTAATGAGGGCTTTTCTATATTCATTCGAAGTCATTCTCTACTCTTTTTTGTCTTTAGGGAGGGTTTTCATCTTTGGTCAAATCATTAAGAGCGCAATGCATTGAGATCCTCACCGAAATCGAAGCTCGTTTAGATTTCGAGGACGAGATGCCTCCATTGGATATAGACTTGGTTATTAGCAAAGTAAACAGCATGTCTCAAGACGTAGAGAGTGCGTTAGATACAGCAAACTATGACAAGCTTCTTCGAAGCGGGTTGCAGGTAAATATTGAGAACAAATACAACAAATGCTGCTTCTTGTTCATGATTGAAGCTTTTTTTGTTTGTAAGTGTATGGTTATCTAATTTTTTTCATTTATCTGTTCTTACTGAAACGTTACAGATAGCTATTGTTGGGCGTCCGAATGTCGGGAAGTCAAGTCTTTTAAATGCCTGGAGCAAAGTATGGAACAGAATGATCCTTAATTTTTTAAAAAACTTAAATCTTCGACACTGTTTATTTCAAATTAGAGTCACATTTCGACTGGTGATTTTATTTTTAGCGTGCAGAGTGAGAGAGCCATTGTTACAGAAGTTGCTGGAACTACTCGAGACGTAGTGGAAGCTAATGTTACAGTCCGTGGTGTGCCAATCACACTTCTTGACACTGCTGGTATCAGAGAAACTGACGACATTGTCGAGAAAATAGGTCAGTATATTGGTTTAACAATCTTTTGACCAAGAATTGTCAAGCTCGGATCTTGTGAGGGAGTTTTAAAAATTATTGCAGGAGTTGAGAGATCAGAAACCGCTGCTAAGGTTGCTGATGTCATAATCATGGCGGTGAGTGCTGTCGAAGGCTGGACTGAAGAAGACACTGAGCTTCTACATAAGATCCAATCGGACAAGGTAATGTTATTATTCGACATTCACTTTCGAACGACTCGTTTTTCTGATTGTTTTGGGTTCTTCTTTATATTGAAACAGCCTATGATTCTAGTGATGAACAAAATGGACTGTGCTCCTTCTGATTGCTGTGATCAACTAGAAGATACGAAGAGAGAAGTTTTCCATAAATCTGTGTTTACATCTGCTGTAACTGGTCAAGGAATCGAAGAGCTTGAAGAAGCAATTTTGGAGATTCTTGGTCTTGATCGTGTCCCCATTGGAGGACATCAATGGACAGTGAATCAGGTCTGTCTCAATTATACATGTAAACTCTGTTTCTAGCCATTAACTTTTAAATGTTGCTATTTACTCCCCTCTCTTGTTTTGTGTTGTAACAGAGGCAATGCGAACAGCTCGTGCGGACAAAAGAAGCGCTCGTGAGGCTGAGAGAAGCGATCAGAGATGAGATTCCGATTGATTTCTGGACGATTGAGCTGAGAGAAGCTGCTTTGGCTCTTGCTCAGATCAGTGGCCAAGATGTCTCTGAAGAAGTCTTATCCTCCATTTTTTCCAAGTTTTGTATTGGTAAATAAATTAACTATTGCTAAATTAAAACCCCCAAACAAATACTAAACTATATCATTGACACAATACGCTGTTTTTTTTTTTTTTTTAAACGTAGTAAAACGTCTGTTTTAAAAAATGTCCTCATTGATTTTGTTGATTGTAAGTACAATTATCGTTAACGAACAACGTCAAAAAAATTATAATGGAGGCGAATAATGAAAAGTACCAAAAATAATGAAATGTGTGGACCAGATGGTAAAGCCCACCAGTGAAAGAGAGGATGACCTTTTTGTTGTTTGTGTTCAGAAAAAAACGAACGAATCAGCAATCAAGAAAAAAATAAATATAATTTTTAACGTCTCATCACTTTTTTGACTCACTTGAGTTGTGTCCACTTGTCCTCTCAATCATACCAAATCCTCTCTATTAGCACCAAACTTCCACGTCAGCTTCAGCTTTCCCTTCATTGTCATTTACCATCATATATAACAAAAACAAAAATAATTTAATCACATCTACAAATAAAATTGTCATTTTCCATTTCTAGTCATTCAATTGATCTCCATGCACTATCAAATGAATGTTGCTACAGTATGTTTTCGTTGTATACAAAGTTTTCAAATAAATACCAGTTTAAACATTTTACCGTGACCTTGAAATAAAAAGAAAACAAAAATATTTACACTTTTCTTGAAAGAATCATTTAAAAAATGAAAAAAAAAAACTCTTCGAAGCTTACGATGTTGAGACTTGAGACCGACCATTTTGGTATAATGTGCCACTCTGTTTAAACTCTAGTTTTTATGTGTAAAGAGGTCACAATGCACCAATCAGCATAAGCTTTCGTTGTGATTTTCGATTACAGATTACTGTTTTTTAAGGAAACAAGAGCTTTCGAGGAGTATCTTCCCCATGACAACATGTTTTTTAAATTTGTTTTGGGCATTAAATCGTCATCAGTTAAATTTTATGTGAATGTTGAAAATTTGGTGAGAGATATGAGAGGCATGTGAAGTGGAGAAACGAGAGAAGAAGGCTCTATAAAATTGCAAAGGGCAAATTGAATTTAAACATTGTTGTCAAGGACTCGAGAAGGTGGTCCATTTTTTTATAGCCCAGACGTTAGGAACCAAATAACAACATTTCCCTTTCAATTTTCAATGTTTTCGGCATTTTTTTACCCTATATTTTATATTATTTATTGCTTTTGAAATTGAAATGAGGTTTCTTAGAATTATTATTGTTTCTTTTGGCTTTATTTTTGAGTGAAGAAAATGACCGGGTGGAAATGGACAATTAATTCTTGGGGCAACTATTTTTGATGTCGAAAATTAATTATTGTTAAATTAGTGGGCCCATTTAGCCCAATGGACCCTTTCTCGAATGATTGTAAAAAAATTAGCTGCACTCGATGATTAAAAAAAAATTGTAATTTAGGAAATGATGGTTTTATTCGATCAATATAACTAATTTCACTTTACCGTGGAGAAAAATAACTACATCAACTTGTTTTCTTCCTCTGTAACGGAGAAAATAACAACACAGAAGTTTTATATTTTAACTAGACAAAATAATTTTTGTTACACCACAATAGTACAAACAGAATAAATGCCAAATGTTCTTGTTTTTCTATTAAAACAAAAAACAAAATATTTCCACTAAATGACGTGGCATTATCGTGAAACGAACATTAATCAGATCAGAATAATCAACGGTCCATATTCAGTCCTCAGTTTATGGTTCTTCTCTTTATCTTCACTGTCCCTTCTCCTTCCTCACTCCCTCCTCTCTCTCGCTCTCCCCTCTCTTTCTCTCTCTAGATTTGCTCTGTCAGAGCCCTAAAAAGAAAAAAGAAAAAAAGAGGAGCAGAAACAGAGCACAACCACACACACACGCTAATACGATGTTGCTTGGGAAGAGACAACGACCACCGATTAACAGAACCACGAGTCTGTCGGAGATAAAGTTCGATCTGAACCTTCCCGGCGAAACAGAGGTATCAAATCAGCAGAACCCAAGCCAAAATCCTGTGGTGGGTCCGTACGGTTCGAACGGTCAAGTCATAGCAGCCGTAGATCAACACCGTGGGCCGCTATTAGATCAACGGTTCTTGGCTTTGGTCTCACCGAGAGGTAACCTGAGGAGACACTCAGGCGATTTCTCCGACGCTGGACATTTCTTAAGATCTTGCTCCCTCTGCGAACGCCTACTTGTTCCTGGCCGCGACATCTATATGTACAGGTATCCAAATAATTAAAAAAACCATCAGAAACTTTTAACTCTTGAATTTTGATCATATATAACTTCGTGAAAATGGAAGTGAACCACTACAAATCGTGTGCGTTTAATCGTTTCTGAGAGTTTAAAAGATAACGAGTGTTCGCTAATTTAGATGATTTATGATATTTGATTTGTTGTCTGTAGTTGAAATATTGAATAATTAATATACTAATGATTTTATGTAATGAAAATGGCAGGGGAGATACGGCCTTTTGTAGTTCAGAGTGCAGGCAACAGCAAATGGCACAAGACGAGAGGAAAGAGAAAGGTAAATCGGTGAAGGAATCTGCGGTGGCGGCCACCGTGAAATCCGGCAAAGGAGGGAGAGCTGCAGCCGCTGTGTAATCCTCTATAATTATATATATATATATGGTATGTGTGGTTTGCTATGCGTTTGTATATGATTATGATGGGGTAATACATATATTAAAGCATTGAGCATTAATTAACCTATGTTAATCACTCTCGAGTGTCGTGGTGATATGAGATGGTTTTTCCGAGGGTTCAAATTTTACAAGTTTTGATCTATTTGAAATAAATCCAAATGTAAAACTTGTGTTTTGTTTTCAAGTACTTAATGAGAAAATTTAAGATCACCCATTTACAATGGATACTTGTGGGTAAGGTTGCAATTTTAGGATATTTAGAATCGACGATAAAGACAAATGAAACTAAGGTATGAGCAGTAGTAATTTTGTGTCATAAATTGAATAACATCGGAGATTACGAAGATCGTTATATATATACTCTAGTATCTTATTTATTAATTTTATTATAAAGTTAGAGTATCTTGTTTAAACATCAAACCTAGAATCAATAACGTTACTCTATTGGAGAATTCATTCCAAATTTTCAATTTAGGTCAACTAAAGTTGATGTACAAGTTGTACTGGCTGTAACCTTTATGTACTTTTTTTATACATACATTTATATATATATATACCGATGATATACATACGGTGTTCGTCTTTGTGTATGAATATATATATTTCTTTTAATTATTTGTAAATTTATATTTTAGTAGACAAGGCTAATTAATTACGATGTTGCTTGAGTCAGGAATCTCATGCCTAATCAGCATGGGTCCCAGTATCCACCAATTGGAAAAATTAGTAGATTCTCTTCTCTCTTTTTCTGTCTTTAAAGGTCGTTACAATTTTGACAGATTCCTAATGACATTTTTTTTTTTGTGTGTTTCCCATTTGTTTCAAAACTTTTGCTAATACATTTAGTTCCTTTTTTTTTTCCTAACGAAATGATCAACGATACCTTTTTACAGTTTGTTGTATGCATACTCATCAACAAACATAATAGTATTAAGTTTAGTTTGGCATAACAACGATCATTATTTTAAGTCGTCTGTGTGTTCAGATATCACTTTTTGAGAATAATTTCACTATTGCTTTGATAAGTTTTACCATGAGACAAAATTCCTTATAGTATTTTGTATATCGGAGTAAAAACAGAAAGTGTACGTATTAACAAAAATAAAGATTATAAAGTTTAAATTTCGCATATAGCTTGCTTTGTGGGTAAATTTTCTAGTAGCAAGTTGATATTAAACACTATAACGTATTAAGTGAGTAATATAATAGTTCCACTTGGCCAAATTGGCATGTGTCCGCATCAAATTTGGCCAACTATCTGAATTCTAACGTCTCTTTGATCTCTTCCAACCTAGCATCCATGCTCCTTAATTATTGTTTTACGAAACAAAAGCTGTATAATAATGTTTTTTTATTATTTAAAAAGCAAAACTAGCTAAAAGCAAATCCGAGATATAAATTAAAGATGGTTGGCATCTTTCTCGACCAAAGAAGATGGTAAAGAACTCTGAGTAACTGCTAAGAGTGAGCGCGGATCGAATATTCAGGAATTTTTTAGTATTTGTGGTTTGCTCAATTTTTAACAAATATTTAATTTTATAATTTGATTTGCTCCGGAAATATACGGATATCCGGAAAATTTACAAGTATTTACGAATATTTACGAATATTTATGAATATTTAGTTTGATCCGTTTAATATACACAAAACTGAAAGTACATCAATTTTTAGTATCTGCATTTGAGTGAAGACTCATTATCAAATGACACGAAATATATACACTTAATTCATGAAAATAAATTCAATATAAGTATTAAGTTCTGTTTTCTAGTTTGAAGTTTGAACTTTCAGTAGAGATAGATTAACTAAATTACAATGATGCAGGTTTTCACAAAATTATCATGTGTCTAAAGAGAAGAGCCAAAAACTCAAAATTTAGTTGCTAACAAATAAAATAGAGTATATAATATAATTGCCATATGCTAGTATGTGTTAATGTGTGTAGTATTTGTTTTTTAGGAGGGGACAGGAAATGCGAAGTTGTCCCTTTACTCTTTGGTTCTACTTCTAATTTTCTATATTCAAGATATTTAGTCTTAGTGTGGGGATAAGAATAATTGGAGTACACGTGCAAATATGCTCTTCACTAATTTTTGTTTTGTTTTTGTCTAATCCAGTTGTACAATAACTCTTAATTTGCTCCTTTTTACTTCGAGTCTAATATAGCTAGGGTTTTAATGCTATAATATAAAGATTAAGTACACTTGGGAAAGGCTAAATTTGTAGTTTATTTAGTCTCAGTAGTGCTTATGAGTTATGTATGACTTATGACCGTCTTTAAGTTCTGATATTAACTTAATCACATTTAAGCACGGCCGTAAACTTCTTTCCGTTTGCATTAAGGCAACATTCTAAAACTACACCCACGCATAGTCGACCTTTATGCCAAACTTTGATTATATTACTATATATCTTTCATGTTATTATTTATTCTAATTATAGTGGTGTTGGCCCATTTATATATTGCGGATCGAGTTGTTCCATCCAGATTAAGCAAAGACAAGTGGGAACAGCTCATGTGAACCCCAAGTCAAGTACTAGCTTATTAACTGTTCATTACATTCTTAATTTGGAGTTTAACAATAATCTCACGTACGTGTATTATTAAGGGTATACAATAAAACGAAACATACTAAATTGGTATCTCAATTATTTTGATTCCTGATCTGATTGTAGATATTATACTTTCATGCTTCCCCACTAGCTTAGTATATGGTCCCTCGCTTTTTTGTTTGTATAATAATTAAATATGAACTCTATTTAATTTTATAACCACAAAAATACTAGAATGATTAGAGCATATACTATATATGTATAATTGAATATTTCATCATCACTAAAATAAAATTAGAAATTGGAAAACTAAATCAAATCATCTATGATAACTGAAATAAAAGTACGAACACTAACACAAAATCTAAAAGAAAAATGTACCAGTCATTTACTTATTTGTTTTTGATTCTCATATATTTTCTATTATTTGGTTTTCAAGTAACAATATATCATTTTACATTCTATTTTCATTTTAACTATAACTTGATGTACCTAATATATAATATAAAATCCTATGTATTAGAATAGAATTCTATGTATTTCGAATGGTTAAATAAGTATTTATTTTAAACTATTTATATTAATTTAAATTTAAAGAGTTAAACCTAACCTAACCAATGTACATATAGTGAAGAAATAAAAACTACTATGTAGAAAAAGTGAAGAAAGTATATACATTTTTAAAACAAAACGGTGATGAATGATCAAAATATTGGTCAAACAAAAAGGTTTTGGTTTGGTACGATAAAATAATTGATGTTGGCCATTAAATGTACACTACATTACACGAATAGATCGATAGTCATCAATATCATCATCATGTGACTGAATAAAACTATTCTCAAACCTATTATGATGATGTTCACATTTTAACATTAGTTTCGCAGCATGTCTTCTTTTCCCCTTATTTTCAGCGCATCATTTTTGTTTTGAAAACTTACATGCTGAAAAGTGAAAAGGGTTTAAGTGTTTAACAGTTTTTTTACATTTGCTCATGAGTATATTAATTATATTTACCACCATTCAAACCACCAATAGCACATGTGGATCCTCCGCTATAAGGTTTTGTGAGAGCTGAAAAATAAATTATGTTGGACATGCATGGGCCGAAAAGTATTGATCCTTTTGAGCCTACAACACATGGTAACCCAGGCCTGTCAGTGAAACTAATGGGCTTAAAGAGGTCCAGGGAAGCATAATGCAATTTTATCTCAAAGTCTTAAAAAACATTTAATTTTGGATGGGCCGAAAAGTATTGATCAATTTGGGCCTACAACACATGGTAACCCAGGCCTGTTAGTGAAACTAATGGGCTTAAAGAGGTCCAGGGAAGGATAATGGAATTTTATCTCAAAGTTTTAAAAACATTAAATTTTAGATGGGCCGAAAAGTATTGATCCGTTTGGGCCTACAACACATGGTAACCCAGGCCTGTCAGTGAAACTAATGGGCTTAATAGAGGTCCAGGGAAGCATAATGGAATTTTATCTCAAAGTCTTAAAAAAACATTTAATTTTGGATGCTTTCTTGCCATGTGAGCACCGACAGAGAGAGTTACCACTAGTATCCAGCTGCAATCACGCAAACGCACCGCCTTTTCTTTTACACAGAGCGTCTGGGGTCCACTCGTATTCTTCCAATCATATACTGCCACGTCAACATAATCAAATAGTGAGTTGATGAAAATGCCCCTGAATTAGCACTAAATTTACGATACAAGCACCGATTTCTTTAATTTACAATGGCCTAATCTCACGCGCTTTCATCTTCTACCTAGATTCGCTCATCCACTCTCTGTCTTAAATTTCACAAACTGTGTGTTTTCCTTCTTCGTCACTTCAATCCATAATCTCGCTCTCTCTCTTGTTCTCTTTTCTCTCTGTCTTGAAAAATGGCGAAACTGATGTTGTTGATGGTTCTCTGTATCTTGCCGGCGATAGCCATGGCGGCAAGGAGGCCACATATTGGTAGGAACACTATGGTGGTTAAAGGTCGCACCTACTGTGACATCTGCAAGTTCGGCTTCGAGACTGTTGAATCCTCCTACTACATCCCCGGTATGTATATCCTTACTCCTCTGCTTCTTTTTCGTCAGAGATCTGATAAAATTTCGCTTCTTGCAAAGTCCTCTTGAGAATCTTGCGATGTTACCTTCCTGATTCTCATGGATTAGTTTTATAGATCTGAGTGCTGATTCTCGATTCTAATTGATTAGTCTGTTTAGATCTGAGCACCTCGCTCACTTTTATTGTTTGTTTCTCGATTCTGCTTATGGCACTATAGCTTGCTTTAGATTGTAAGTACCTCCGATGATTTGTCCTTTGTTACGTTTCTTGATGTGGTGAGGATTGTTTTGTGTTTTGTAATAGGTGCGACGGTGAGGCTAGTGTGCAAAGACAGGAAGACAATGGACGAGAACTACAGAGCTGAAACTGTGTCTGACGAAGAAGGAAACTACAAGTTCATTGTCCACGAAGATCACAAAGACGCGGTGTGCGATGTTCTGCTTGTGAAAAGCTCAGACGCGAGCTGTCCTAAGATCTCACCAGGACGTGAACAGTCCCGTGTGATCTTGAACCATTACAATGGCATTGCTTCGCAGGTCAGATACGCCAACAACATGGGGTTCGAGAAAGAAGTTAGCGATGTGTTCTGCTCTGAGCTCATCAAGAAGTATCAGGTTGATGAAGATGATGTTTAAGATTAGAACCCTCTTCTAATCTCCTCTGATAAAATTGCTGTTTTTTCGATTTGGTTTAATGAGTTTCGGAGTTTATGGAAGAAATATATCTGTATTTTTTTAATATTTATTTGTCGTAGAAGATGATGATGACTCTCTGTGGTGATCGGAACTTTGTTTGTGTAAGCTGCTTCTTTATATTACTGTGTCATTTCCTAGCTTGGGAAGTGTCTTCATTCTAAATTTCTTTTTAATCGGATCTTGACTTAGTTGAAGTTTCATTAAAGCTTTCATATATGAAGGTGAAACTTGGGGGTTGAATGAATATGCGAATTAACAGATTAATTTTAGTGTAACACAATCAAAGTACACCAACTTTTTTTTTTTTTTTTTCATCAATCATAGTACACCAACTATTCACACTTAAATCTAACTCTACCAAGACTTAACCAACTTATACGAAGACTTAACCAACTATGTACTTTAAAAACAAATCAAAGCATACAAAATATGTGAAATTTAGTTTCATCTGGTTGGAAAGTGTTTTTCAGTGAATTATCTATCCCTAACCTTATCAAATAAATGGAAAAAAAATTAGTTCTTAAAGACTTGTGCAGTAGCTGTGTGTGTTTTAGTATCCCTAGTATACCAAAAACAGGCCCTTGACCCGGATAAAAACTCAGAATTAGTACTCCCATATAGTTTGGGCTACAAACTCAAATCTACTTTTATTGTTGATCAAGCAAAAAATTCTGAATGGACTTTGATGGGCAACAAACTCAAATCTACAAACTCAATTGCATTAGAAATGGGCTAAAAACGCAAGCACCCATCTATAAGGATTTTTATTTAACTTTGGGATTAAGTTTAAACAAAACTAAGCAAAGACTAGATCACCTAAGGTTTGGTATGTACACATAAACATAATGGGTTGTTGGGAAACATATAAATTTCACATTGACCAACCCCAAGTCCCCAAGCAGCTAAAAATACATCACCAAACTCAACACTCTCCATTACGAACTTTTTTTTTTAAACAAAAAGCGGAATATATAAATCATTTATGAAATTTCTTTTCAGCTTTCCTCATATAAAATTTATGCCGAAAATAAAAATAAAAATAAAAATATTAAAATAAATTTGGGAAACAAACAAAATAACGAGATGTAAAGAAAGGGCCAAAAAGGCAGTAGGCAGAACAAGAAATTGCCAAATGTCAAAACCAGTTGGTCGCCGTCAAAATCAGTTCCACACAGTTCATAGAAACAAAAGAGAGAGAGAGAGTCAAATAAACCCTAATTATTTATAAATTTACGAACAAAGTCACGAAATTAGTCGTTAATTACGCCTCCTTCACCTTCAACAACCTTCGCGTCATTATAAATTTTCTTTTTACCTTCTCGTTTCTCTTTCTTCCACGCCAAAGCCAAAAAAATCCTCTATAAAGCTTTCATTTTTTCGGTCTGAGGTTTTAGTTTGGGTATATATAAAAATCGACGTGTGTATTGAGTCATTTCCTTCTCCTACTGCTTCTCTCGTCATTGAAATCGACGTGTACCCAACAACAAAAACAGCAACCTTTCCTCTATTGCTTTCTCCATCCTCGGTTTCGTCGTCTTAAGCATTTCACAGGTATGTTTTCTCTGTATTTCGCCTGCATTGGATTTTCCGATTTCCCCTCTTAATCGCAAGTTTGTTTCTTTCGATTTTGGGTATACATATTCGCAATCAAATTTGTTAATGTGTGATTTTGCGTTTTTAAGGGTTTTCCCCTTTCATTAGGGATTTGAGATCTTTAAGTTAATCGTCACTTACCTTTTTAGTATTCTTGATTACTGCTTAAGTTAATAGACTTTCAAAAAACCCTTTTTTTGATTCTTGTTATTTGCGTAGGAATTTTCCGGAAAAATGGCTACGGTTGTGTCTCACCAAGCGATAGGGTCTATTGTCTCTCATAGACCATCCAGTTTCAAAGCTTCTCAGTTTCTGAAGGAGCCTTTGAATGTGCCTATGAAACTTAGACGCAAAGGATTCAAGATCGAAGCTACTGCATCTCAGATTCCCGTTCTTGACACCGTCTTGTCTCCTTCCAAGAACACCCCTCAAGCATTCAAGAAAAAATCAAGTATTGCTGCTTTTTTTTTCTCTACTTGGTCTCTTGAGTATATATTGATTGAGAGGAAAACAGAGTTTCTGAATCAAGTTTTTTCCAGATGAAGCGTCATTGATATTGATTAGGCATGGAGAGTCGTTATGGAACGAGAAGAATCTGTTCACGGGGTGTGTCGATGTGCCATTGACGGAGAAAGGTGTGGCGGAAGCTATTGAAGCTGGGAAGAGGATTAGCAACATACCTGTAGATTTGATCTTCACGTCATCTCTAATCCGTGCTCAGATGACCGCAATGCTTGCCATGACTCAGCATCGCTGCAAGAAGGTGACGAGAAGATCAAAAAGATTGTTGCTTTTCAAAAATATAAGCTCTACTTGACTTTTTAAGTGTCAACTTCTGTCTCTAGGTTCCGATCATATTACACGATGAGAGCGAAAAGGCGCAAACTTGGAGTCATGTGTTCAGCGAAGAAACTAGGAAGCAATCTATTCCGGTGATAGCGGCTTGGCAGCTTAATGAGAGAATGTAATAACATACAAATGTGGCTTCTCTTGTGTTTCTGATCATTCAGACTTTATATAAAGTCTCTGACTTATCTCTTTTTTGGGGTTGAGTTAGGTATGGAGAGTTACAAGGTTTAAACAAGAAGGAAACAGCGGAAAGATATGGAACAGAGCAAGTTCACGAATGGCGTAGGAGTTACCACATTCCTCCTCCTAAAGGAGAGAGCTTGGAGATGTGCGCTGAGAGAGCTGTGGCTTATTTTGAAGACAACGTATGAATGAAAGATTCTCTTCATTTTCTCGTACTTACGTAATGGTTTATGCAGATCCTTAGAAAACCGTTTTTAAATACGAGTGCAGATTCAACCAGAGCTTGCATTTGGAAACAACGTAATGATTGCTGCTCACGGGAACTCTTTGCGATCTATCATTATGTATCTTGACAAATTAACTTCTCAGGAGGTAACAAAACAATCTGGTTCCACTCTTTTTCAATCATCATTTTGGTTTTTGCGGATTTGCTAAGAGTTTCAGTTTGGTTTGCTTCTCTCAGGTCACAAGTCTAGAGCTATCTACGGGTTTACCGTTACTCTACATCTTCAAAGACAGAAAATTCATGAGACGAGGAAGCCCGGTCGGTCCTACAGAAGCTGGTGTCTATGCTTACACTAAGGTACACCGAACCAAGCCAACTGTATGTCTGGTTTCTTTATCTCCATGGTTATGAGTTTGCTGACATAATAATGCTTCTTGATTTCAGAGATTGGCACAGTACAGGCAGAAGCTTGATGAGACCCTTCTTAATTAATGTGTTCCTGAAGTAAACCGAAAAATCGTTTTTTTTTGGTTTTTGGTTTTCACACTCTTGAGTGTCTATGTAGTGAGAGAAGAATCACCAAGAACAGTTTTAAATATGTATTAGATACACAAATCACGTTTATTATACATGTTATTTCAATCCAAAAAAGCCAATTCAAGTGGAAGTGTATTTTCTTGTTTATGTTTTTTCACACTCATACATTAACCGTAAGAGGAAGCTCTGAATCTCCAGCGGTTAAGAAATACTTTCCTTCTTCAACAACCATAACTCCAACCTCATTAGCTCTGCTCAGATGCTCGCATAGACCAATCTCAAACTCAATCTCAGCTTTCTCTCCTTTACTTAGCACAACGCTTTTAAACCCGACGAGCTGCTTCTCTGCGCGTTTCCCGTCTTCTCCTCCTCTCTCGTGCCTCGCAAACATCAGCACGGGATGTTTCCCTGCCATCTCTCCTTGATTCTCCACCTCAACACTGACCTTAGTCTTGGCTACATCGCAGCCTTCTTTCCCCATTTCTGAAACCAGAGCGTACCGGACAGAACCCGAGTTAGATTGTGGTTTAGATTGGTTCAAATAGAGGTTGGTTTGAGGCAGAGTCTTGAACCGGTAAGCGTAAGTTGAGTAGCTGAGACCATGACCAAACTCAAACACTTTAGGACCTTTATAGAATCTGTAAGTCCTTCCTGGATATCCAGATGACGACCGCATCCTCATGTCTGTCATCTTCACATTCACAAAGCTCTGAGGATACCAAGTCACTGGTAATCTCCCTCCTACAATACACACAAAATTCGGAGCTTAGAAGAAACTAAAAATCGAAGCTTTTTTCACTAATTCTTGAAGGAGAAGAAGAAGAAAGACTCACCGGGATTGTGCTCTCCGAAGATGATTTCAGCAAGAGCAACCCCTCCGGCTTCTCCGGGATAACCAGCCCAAATAATGCTTCCGATCTTATCGTTGTTAGTAGCAAACGAGATATCGACGGGACCACCACAGATCAGAACAAGAACCACTGGCTTCTTTGAAGCTTTCGCAACGCTCGTTATAAGCTCTCGTTGCTTCCCGGGAAGGCTGAGATCCACACGGTCCATATCTTCTTTCTCTTGAGTCTGGTCTAGTCCCATGATCAAGACCACGCGATCAGCGTTTCTGGCGATTGCAACCGCTTGATCAATCGCAGCGTTGGAGCAAGCCACGGAATCGCATCCTTGATGGTAAACAGCGTTTTTGACGTAGCCGCGGATCGCGTCGAGAGGAGTCACGGTCTTGCAAGGCGGTCCGGCGTAGTTACCGAGAAGCGTTTTAGCGGCGTAAGCGTTTGGACCGATGACAGCTAACGAACCGCTGCTTTGGGAGAAAGGAAGGAGTTTAAGAGCGTTTTTCAAGAGGACGATACCGTTACGAGCTGCTTCGAGTGCTAAAGCTTGATGAGCCGGAGAACAGACGTCTTTAGGACTGATGTTTCCGTAGGTCAGTTTGGTTGGATCGCCGTTAAAGAGACCGAGACGAATCCTAACGGAGAAAAGATTGATGAGAGCTCTGTCTATGTCGGATTCCGACACTTTCTTCTGTTGAAGAGCTGATTTGGTGTGTTTCTGTAAGTAAGATCCGCAGTTTACGTCCATGCCGGCTTTGAGGACGTCAGCGACGGCGTCTTCAGGGGTTTTGGCGTAGCCTTGATCATCGTAGATGATTGACACGGCGTCACAATCGGAAGTAATGTATCTGAGAAAGAAGAAAAAAACAGAGACGAGTTTGATCATGAAATTAACGTGGCTTTATCAAAGAGACAACGAAACGAGACAACAAGAGAGAGAGAGACGAACCCTTGGAAGTGCCAGAGACCACGAGCGGTTCGGGTCAAGAGGTTTGGGTCAGCGCAAGAGGGAATGCCGTTGACTCGGTTATAAGCGCACATGATGCCACTGGCTCTGCCTTCTTCTATGCATTTCTTGAACGGTGGTTGGTACGTCTCAGCCAGATCAGCCAAGCTCACCTTATTTTTATAAATCAACGGATTATATTATTGAATAATAATAAAGCGATAAACATAATTAATGTGAAATTAAGCAAAAGAGTATTGTGTGATATGTGGGCTATCCAACCTCGAATCTTATGATTAGGATATTTTGCACATATTAGAATAAAGATTTGCTTTTCAAGGAAAGACTAGACAACATTTTCTTTCTCATTTGGGATAAGTGGAATTTCATTAAAATTAATGCATTTGGAAGTATATAAAGTTATTGTTTTTGATGAAAACAATAATTTTTGTTTGTTTCTAATTTCTAACAAAATTTGACTCGATCGTTACAAACCCAGTCTCCACGTCAAATTTCAACATGAAGATTATATAATGATTATCTACCTACATATCCATATATCATGACAAGACATAAAGATTAGCACATATTCATATATATTAATGACAAGACGTAAAGAGTGCAGTCAAGGATAATACTCTTTGATGCCCCCATTAAAACGGCATTATGTAAAGTTTTACTTTGATGCCTTAAAGATTGCACTTTAGAAGGAAAGCAAAGCGTTTTATTATTTCTGGACCAAATAAATGGAAAAGGATGAGTCAAAAAGAGAGAGTAGTAACCGCTGAAAAGTGAATAGTGAACAGAGAATTATTTACCTGAGCATTGAAAACGTAGCGAGTGATACCTTTCCAACGGTCAAGATCGTAGGCCGTAAAATGCTTACAACAAGCGGAGGCTTGAAGGTGACCGGAGAGTGTTTTCCGACCGTCGAAAGAGTCACCTTGTAATCCTCTGACGTAAGCCACAGCGTAAGCTCCGGTCACCGTCGGATCTTCTCCTGGAGTCTCTTGGCCTCTTCCCCACCGTGGATCCCTGAATATGTTAATGTTGGGTGCCCAAAATGTCATCCCTTTTGCTTGCCCTGCGTTGTACACTCCTCTTGCCTCCTTTCCTATTACCTGAAATCTCAATTCAAAAACTTTCTTATTTTGTAGCCCTTCTTCTAATTATTAAAGAGACTTTGGCTAATATTTAAAATACTGACACTAATTTTCAGAAAGTTTGGATTTTAGTGGTAATTTTGGAAAACAAACCATATTTTTAAAGTTATGATATTACTTTGATATATACTTCTAAATTCCACAAAAAAGCTTCTAGATATGAACAATTAATAATTCGCAAGACAGATTAAAAAATTGAGTAATTCAACAAACACGAGGAAAAGGTGTATGAGTGAGAGAGAGAACGCACTTGAGCAATGCGGAACCATTGGTAGGAGTCGAAGGAAGCGGCGGTTAAGATAACCTGAGGAAAGCTAGTGGCAGCTTTAACCGTTCCGTTAAACCGGATTCCTGGACCGACGCCGGCTACGCCGTGTAACGCCTCCGACCACCACTCGTACGCCGGAACTCCGAGACGAGGTATCCCGGGAGCTGAATTCACCAGCTGAGAGATCTTCTCGTCTACGGTTAGCCGCGAGACGAGATCGCGAGCTCGCCGGCTAATTGGGAGGTCAGTGCGGCAGAACTGGAAGAGTTTGGTGGTGGGATTCGAAGGGTCGCAAGCGTGCGGCGGAGATGACGGAGGAGGAGCTGGATCGACGCCGTGAAGAAAGAAGAAGAGAATGAGAAGGAGAGAAACCGATTTAGCCATCTTCGAAATGCGGAAAAAAAAAAGAGATGAGAGAAACTGTGAGAGACTGTGATGAGAGTGACAGAGTCTGCTTATTATTGTCAGAATCGAATTGACGTTCATACCCTTCTTATTCGCATCGGTGGTGAACTTTTTATTTTTATATAAAAAGGAAAAATACTTTGGTTATGGACTAAGGCTCTAAGCCCAATAACGCCTTCTGAATTATATGGATCCAATTTTTGGGTCTCTGATTTATGCCATTTAGAATTTTATAGCTCTAATGTTATTAATAGCTTACTTTAGGCCCATTAAAACATTTTGGTAAATCTTAAAAACATTAAATACCAGAGTTAAAGGAGTTGCAACGAAATGTAAAAGTTAACCGTCCAACCAAAAATAGGTTGTGGAAAAAATGGATAACAGTAATATTTTATATCACAATAGGTTGTCATTTCAAGCCATTTGTCCCAATGCGCTAATCACAAATAAACCTAATTTCGGCTGGTCACGTAATTAGGTTTGACTAGATAAAAATTGTCGGTTTGAAACAATTAATAAAATGTTAGTAGATAACTCTCAGCCAAGTCTTTTGGTGATGTGAGAGCTTTGTAGGAAAAAACAATTCAGTCAAAAATTACACAAATTACAAAGGGAGTTTTAGAATAACTAGGCTTGGGTGAATTATTATTCACTGTTAGTCTTGAAATGAAAATGAAGTATTGGTGTAGAGTTTATTCTTTTATTGCGGTCTCTGATAAAATCACCCACGTGCATCAGTGCATGAACGTAGGTCTTGTTAGCCACACGTGTCACTTCTGGTCGACGAGTGAGGAGTGTGTAAACGTATCTGTCCTCGTGACGTTATAGGCTTGTAGCCGGTTTAGTGACTAAACGTCTGTGATTTGTCGAAATTGCCATTAATAGTAAATCTAGTGATTGTCAGATGTCGGTAGAACACCATGGCCACGTACCAAAGTGTAACACTAACAACAAACATATTTTTATTACAATGTTTGAAAATGTCCTCATGTGTCTATTTTTAATGGTTGTCTCATTTTTTCCTAAAAATAATATCATGGTATTTTAATGTTGTAATAATATTATCAGTTGAACCTATGATGGATACATATGGACTACATCTGTTTCCTAAAATATTATTACAACATCAAGTATATACTTGAACAAATAAAAAAATGTAAATTTTACATTTACTAAGAAAGATAGATAGACAAAAAACCAAAAAAAGGAAACGCCAAAAATCAACGCACAAAGAAACAAGAATTTGGCCTTATACGTATCTTAAAATGAGATCCTAATATTTACATCATCAAAGGTTTCAAAGTTTGAGAAAGAATATATAAAGACTTCGAAAAAAATAGATATTTTGTTTCCTTGTTTTGTCGCAAATTCATTTGACCATGTAACGACTGTTCCGGTAAACATGTGGGTCCCAAAAGCTTCGGACTTCAACGTAAAAATACGCGCGGCTTCCAACTCCTTTTGAAATCCGCCAAGTTGGTACCACCGGCTCTAACCGGTCCCATGTCTCCACCGTTATAAGTGCTCTCCTTCCCACCGTTTTCTCGCTTAACCACACAAAAGCTTAATTTGCTCTTCTCTCTACGATCACCAATTTCGTTAAAAACATTCCATTTCCAGAAGAATCTTTGATTCGCGATCAAACACATACGTTTTCTTCTCCACGTTTCTTTCTCTGGATTCGAATATCCGTTGCTTGTCGGCTTTTGAACAGGTTGGTTTACCTTTTCATAACTTCGATCGATTCATAGAGCTGTCTCGTTTCGCTGGTTCGGTTGCTAAATCTGTTCATTTATATAAGTGTTTGAAGAATGGATATCTTCGACAACTCTGATCTCGAATACCTCGTCGATGACTTTCACGGTGTCTCTGATTTCGAAGACGACGAACCCTTTGGAGAGGTTGAGCTCACGAGTGGAACTGATTCGGATTTCATCGACTCTGATTTCGAGCCGGTATAGTAATAATACCTTTGAGTGTCTTCTGGGGTTATCTTACTTAATGGCATGTGATCAATGAACAAAGCTCTGTTATGTTTCTTCTTTAGAGCAAGACGAAGACCGATACGTCGGCGTTGGAAGCTAGGAACGGAAAAGACATCCAAGGGATCCCTTGGGAGAGGCTTAATTACAGCAGAGGTATATACCGTGAGAAGAGACTGCGACAGTATAAAAACTTCGAGAGCCTCTTTCGATCCAGGGAAGAGCTTGATAAGGTTTGTATTAATACCATAAGTTAGTTTCATTTATGATTGACCAAGTTGAGATTTTTGAGTTTTCGGTGATGCAGCTTGTCTTATGAATTTTTTTTTTTTTTTTTTTTTTTTGGAATTGTTTGTTGGCAGGAATGTTTGCAAGTAGAGAAAGGAAAGACTTTTTATAACTTCCAATACAACACGAGGCTTGTCAAGTCCACTATTTCACATTTTCAGGTAGAACAACTTTTACCAAACCAATGTTTGGGCAATACTCTGTTAGCTTATGTCTGGTGTCATTTTCATTTTATTTTGTTTTGTGTTTAATAATCTACAAACCCCCAAACTTTTAGTGAGACATTGCCACTGTATGAAATGGCAAATAAAAAAAAATATTTTGAAGATGTATAACATGTTTTATGTTGTTACTGTTTGTTTTCTTGGTTGTGTTATGATTTTGATCGTCGAATCTTAGATGCCATTTCCCAGTTTTCCTTTGTTCACTCTGCACACCTCTGCTCTGTAGCTGGGGGTGTTGATTCACAGAAAGTCAATTTTTCTTTTGCAGATAATCTTGAAGGCTGCTTAACATAACTTGCTCGTTCCTAACTTCTCAAAAAATAAGAATAATTTTAGGTTCAATGTTTACTCAGGTACATCACCGTTTTAAGGTTCCAAGTGATTCAAAAAAAGTGTCAAGATATGTGTCGAAGAAGAGTTTCTAGACCAGGAAACTTGTTAACTATTTCGTTATAGACTTCCATAGGCGTAGCAAATCGTTGTCACAGAGTGTATTAGCTTCCTTTGCCTTGCATTTAGCGTCTCTCAGTGTCTTTGTTAGATCATTTGTATAGAAAGAAACAGCATTTGAAGACGTGTGATTACCTCACTGCATACAGTTGCTACCTATGCTTTAACCTTTCTTAAACAGGTTTGGAGAGCAGCTGGCGCCATAAGGAAACCTTTGTTAATATGGTATGATAGGAAATGTTTGGACATCTATAAGGACTCTCTGACTTTGTCATCATTCTTTCTTACAGGGAATCTTTTTGTTTCAGCTTGCATAATGCATATTACTGCATCTTTTAGTCTTATTGTAGTTTATGGCTCCGTTGATATATATGTCTGTAAACGACTTTTAACTCTCTAAATAATATTTGGAGTGTAAACGACTACTCACTAGACCTTGAAGTTAACGTTTGATAACTGAAAGGGTCGCTTTGTTTCCTTCTTGGTTTGTGTTCTGTGTGAGGACTAACATGTTCTTTTTTCGTTGTTGTTGTGTGTTTAAGCTAAACTAATTATGTCTTTACGTGGATCGTTAATACTCTTATGTTCCCATGTTTCAGCTGAGAAACTTGATATGGGCAACATCAAAGCACGATGTGTATTTCATGAACAACTACTCTCTCATGCATTGGTCATCCTTGCTGGGAAGAGGCAAAGAGATACTTAATGTTGCAAAGCCCATTGTTCCTACAACGGTCAGCAACCTTCACTTCTTATATCACTTGTTCCTGAACTAAACTAACGTTGTCAAATTCAATCTGCAGAAGCAGCAGCAAGAAATGTTGTCACATTCTCTGTCAAGAGTCCAAATAAGCACCATGGCAGTTAAAGACGATCTGATAGTTGCGGGAGGGTTCCAAGGGGAGCTTATCTGTAAGGTACTTAGTTAGTTTTCTACAAATGATGTTAATATATGCGTTAATCTGGATGCTCGCTCACTCGCTGTGATCTCTCTTTCCAGAAAAAACACGAACCTGGGGTTGCCTTCTGCACAAAACTAACAGCAGCCGAGAACGACATCACCAATTCGGTTGACATATACAACGCACCTAGGTAACTAAGAACTGCGACTAAAACAGAACACACATCTGTTGCAAAATTGAAGACAAAACTCTTCTGACTCTATCCTTCTTCTCTGAATCAAATGTAGTGGATCGTTGAGGGTTATAACCGCAAACAATGACAGTACGGTCCGGCAATTTGATGCTACAAACTTCACTTTCATCAACAGTTTCGCCTTTGACTGGTCCGTTAATGTAAGCGAGTCACCTACCATCTCTTGAAAATCCTCTGTTTTCTCAAAAGTGTTCAAAGTTTTTTTATTATTTTTGGTAGAACGTCTCAGCCAGTCCAGACGGGAAGCTGGTGGCTGTTCTAGGGGACAGTCCCGAGTGCATACTAGCCGACGCCGGATCAGGAAAGTTCGTCCACAGTCTCGAAGGCCATCTCGACTACTCGTTTTCATCGGCATGGCACCCGAACGGTCAGATCTTAGCCACGGGGAACCAAGACACGACCTGCAGGCTATGGGACGTGAGGAACCTGTCTCGGTCGCTAAAAGTGTTGAAAGGAAACATGGGAGCCATCAGAGCCTTGAGGTTCACGTCTGACGGACGGTTCTTAGCCATGGCTGAGCCAGCTGACTTTGTACACGTGTTCGACGCTGAGGATGATTACACTCGGTGTCAAGAGATCGATCTGTTTGGAGAGATAGCGGGAATCTCGTTTAGCCCCGACACGGAAGCACTGTTCGTGGGAGTGGCTGATCGTACTTACGGGAGCTTGTTGGAGTTTAGCAGGAAACGAAACCACTTGTATTTGGATTCCATTTTCTGATCTAATCTCCAAATCATTAGCAGCATATAGGGGATAATATGAATATATGATATATGCATCCTTTTGGAGCTATATTTTGTATTTATGTGTGTGTGTGAGTTTGGTTAATTATGTTAGTGGCATTGGGAGGGGATTAAGTCGTTGTTTTTGTGGACTTTTTTTACCTTTGTTGCCACACTTGTGTAATGACGATACATAAATAAAAAACCTTGTCAAAGGTTGAGCAATTGGTTTGCTTTTGCCAAAAGTAAATCCAAACAGATCCATTTGTAATTTGGGCTTTTTTGTACCGATAGCCCACTAAGGTAGATGTGATTTGTTGGTTAATGACTAAATGGTTAGACATAAATATTGCTAGGTGATTTGATGGTGGAGATTTTTTTCTTAATATGAGAAAAAGTGATTTAAGGATGTGTCATCACTGTCATGTACTCTCATGTGTGTGTGTGTGAGCCACTGAATCAAATGTTAAAGCTTTACGAAACATTCTTCAGATTTACACCTAACCTTCTTCTAAAACCTAAATAGTCTTGTGATTCTATTTCTTCGACAACTTTTTTCTTTTTCTTTCGGAAATGTCACACATATATTAGAACTTAGTTCTAATCTCCAAGGAACTTTCTACCCATAATGCCCTGGAACAACTCAAGAGATATTTTTTTCATCGAATATATAGTGGTGTTACAATTCAAATTGAGAACTATGTCTACTGAAAACAAGAAAATGTTATAGAATCCAAAAAAAATATGTACTTATTTTGGATCTCCAGTTTATAAAAACAAAACTTGTACTAATAATTAAGAGTATTATTTTTTTAAAAAAGGGAGAAATGGACCATATGTCACGTTATTCACGATATCACGCGATAACGATAAAACCAAAGAAGAAGAAAAGGTATTGAACAGAAATCTGACGGTGACAATTCACCTAAAGTTCACATGCCATTCATCTTCCGCATAAAACGACATCCAACTGCTCTGAAAACGACGACACCCTTATTTCTGCAAAATCTTTCACTCAGTCAAAACTTAAGTTTCTATTTTCTATTTGTATCACGAAAATAGTCACAATTTTTCTTAATGACAGAAAGCTTTAATTTTTATTTTCTTCTAGTATCCCAAAAGTAATCACAAAAATTCTTATTAAAATTTCTTATATTTTTCAAATTTACCCGCTAGAATAATTTTACTGTAACGTGTTGATTAAAAAATGACCGAGCAAATTTTCGATTATCTGAAGAAAAAAAGATATTTCAAAGCGAGTCAGAGAGAGAGAGAAGAGACAGACATAAGTGGAGTGAGGTTGGTTACAGTTCACGGTGACCACACAGCTAGTAAGATGACAGTTCAATCTGGGCCATTGATCGTGAACACGTGGCAAAGATGTAACGGTCGTTGGATTTCAAAAGTTTCAGAAACGGCAGTGTGTGACGGAAACCGCGTGAAGAGGGCTAAAAAGGAACTTTTTATAAACGGAAACTTTTCAAAGTAACGATATGATAGAGTGGACACGCGCAATCCATGCCGTTGATCCTATTGGATATCATTTTCCTTTATCCTTTTTTTTTCTTTTTTATTTATTTTGTTTTGGAACGTTCGAGGTCGATGATCTTTTTTTGCTAATTCCGTGTGTAACGTGCTAGATCTTTTTTTTTGTTTACGGAATAATTAGGCATAAATTTATCACATTTTAAAGAATTCTAAAATTGTTAATGAGAGAAACGATGCCAGACAAAAAGGTTAAATGTTTTTTGGACCCCAACAAAATGTTACAACATTGAATGAATTTTCTTCTTTTTTTTTTACATCAGCGGCATCTGAATTTTGTTTGTACTGCCGTATTGGGTTCAGTGTTGAGGTAAATACTTTAGCAAACAAAAAAGTGCTTAGTTAAATACGAGGATGGCCGTAAAAAAAAAAATGCCGAAAAAAAAAAAATACGAGGATGAACGTGTGAACATTGTATTCAAGATTCTCCGATTCCAATATTCCAAGAACAGCTTTTCATTCTTACGACGTGGCACAGTTCCTAATATAAATTGAAACTTTTATAGAAATACATACAATACAGATAATATAAGTAAGTAATAAAGGCCTATGACTATGGGAAGTCCAGTTATTTGTATTTTGAATAAAAGCCATCGAAAATAATAAAATTTAGATTAGAGGGTGTGCATTATGGAGTTTTTTTTTTGTAGGAGTTGACAATTTCATTTCAAGTAATCAAAATTTCAATTCATTTCAAAAGTCCAGCCAGATTAGAGGTGCATTGGAGTTGACAATTTCATTTCCTCATGTCATGCTCCGATAATTATTCCTCATGGTCCTCGTATTATTCCATGTGAAATACAACCTCGAATAATACGGCATCTTTAAAAATAAAATAAAAAAACATATACTACGGCATCTTGCTCTTTCAGTATGCGAAAAGTCATGTATCCTCAAACCCTATATGCAAACAAAAAACGAAAAATCCATATTTCATATAAGACATATACATATAAATATAGTATAGTTACTTCGACTGTATGCAGATAATTTAGCTACAGATTGTTGATCCATATTTCATATTATATCAAATATTAAGACTCATCTTTTTTCAAAATTAAACTTTGAACCAATATTGTTATGGTGGTTAGTTTGAAAAAAAAAATATATATCTACGTGAGAAACTATTGACTAATTATGTAAAAACCCTAGAATAAACGATTAACATGCCAAAAGGGTACACAATTACACAAATTCTTAAATCTATATATTTACTTCATCTGTTTCACTTTATAAGATGCTTAAAATTTTCACATATATATTTTAAAAACTACATTAATTTAAATATTGTTTACTTAAAAAAAAACAAAATCATTATTGTATTAACCAAATAATTAAACCATGATAAAGCTGTATACAAGAAAAAAATGATCTTACGTACTGTGTGTTGCTTAACATTTATATGCTCAAAATGTTATCAAACTCGAAGCTTCTTCCGCCGT
This sequence comes from Thlaspi arvense, assembly GCA_911865555.2. Taxonomy (NCBI): domain Eukaryota; kingdom Viridiplantae; phylum Streptophyta; class Magnoliopsida; order Brassicales; family Brassicaceae; genus Thlaspi; species Thlaspi arvense. Next base: position 54,118,020 of record OU466861.1, read on the forward strand.
CGCCGCAAACGGCTTACGTGTTCAATGGTCACGTGCGTCCCACATGCGTACACTACTTCACCTCGCGTATTCCATGCTTCTCTGCTGAGTGCTGACTTTTTTTTATATATATACAAACAAAATGACTTTTCGAAATTTGAAACTTATTTATAAATTCTAGACGCCACTAGCTAGTTTTTCATTTTTTTATATGCAAGTGGTATATTTTAATCTACCATATTGGAGTTTAAATGTATAAAGTTGTGTGTATTATGTATAAGCATGTACGTGGTAATATTGCAATAAAAATTAACATGTATTATTTCTTATGGACAAAGTTAATTGTTTGTTGTTCTTGACGGTAATTTTGGTTTTTTTCCAGTACTAATAACGTAGTAAGTAAACCTCGTTGACCAAAAAAGGAGGTAAAAGTAAAACTCCGTATTATACTATGTTTTAGAGAGTTTATTTATTTATTATAATATACAGTGCATCTGCATGCATCATCTTATGTTTGTATTATGCTTTTTTATTTATATATGGATGTTTCATGTATGTATTATACCTTGTCCGGTAACCAATTTTGTCTAAATATTGTAATCATAATCGTGCAGGTACTCGGATTTGAACTCAATTTTTCTACATGAATAAATTTAGAAACTTAACCATGGACATTGCACGATTTCATCGGAATCTCTAAGTTAGAGCTATGATAATAGCAAATAACTCGAGTTATTTGGAAAATGCGGCTACAAATAAAATACTCAACCAGATAAGATGGCGAAAGGTTCGGACGTTAGCTAGAAATTAAAGAAATTTAGTATAAAAATGGTGATATATATAATATGGTAATGATAATGGTGGAGTTCTCCTCCAATCCATGATCCCTCTCTAACCCTCTAGAGACTTCTTAATATTTTTGTAACAATTTATGTCGACTAAAGTCTAAACTAACGCATTATAATTATCATGATGAACACTTGCGACTAAACACAACTTAAAATATTAAACATGATGTAAATCTATGTCACTATCCGCGTCTTGGGATATTTTTCTTTATTCCATATATTATTTCTTATATGGCGTCGATATTTGAATTTTGAACCTTATTCGTTTGGCTAATTAAAAATTTGCATTGCAGTTTAATGTCAATGAAAGAACTTACGTCCGTAGATGAATGAACTTGTCATATAGATTAACGTTTTACATAATCAATGAAACTATTGTCTGTATTCTATTTATAATATTGGTTAAATTCTCAAATCGTTGATTCCGAGCTAAGATTAATTTTGTTCCTAAAAAATGTCTCTCGTTATTATCTCCACTAATAAGAATGTAATAAAATAGAAAAGGATGAGGAGGAAGTAGGTGACCAATTAATAAGAATATCACAACTGTTTTGGAAGCAGCCCTGTGCCGTCGTCACTCACCATCTTAATTCTTATCTCTTCATTATCATTATTACCAACCAACTAAGTATTTGTTATAATATCACCACTACTATCTCTTATATTCACAAAATGATTATATATCGTTGAAAAAAATATCAGATATTATGATCGATTTACCGTTGTATGAGCAAATAATGTTTTGGTACGTTTACACCGTTTTCTAAACATTTTTTCATCTCATCATGTCTAAGAGCGGTATGCAAATGATCTAAGTAAAAACTCACGGCCTATTTTATGATCAATTTTGGTTCTTGTTATAAGTGAAACAATAACGCATGGCCTCACATTTTAAAAGTTAAATTTTTGAGAGGAGAAGAATATTTCTTTTAACTGAAAAAATATTGAAAAAGCACGACTTTTTAATATTATGTAGAGCGTCCCAAAATATTATATTGACCTTGCTTGTGGTAATAATTTTTGGTGTAATTATATTTTTTCCAAAACAATTAAGTTAATATGTTTAACAAACAAAAAAATCTTTAAGTTTGAAGCTAATTATATGTTCTATTTGTTACAAATATATAGTAATAACCAATATGACCAATAGAATAGAAGCAATGACTAACATTATAAGCATATATTCCCGGTGTTTTCAAAGAAGAACGTTTTGAGTTTTCTATCCATGTAAAGAAAATTTTAACAATTTTTTTTAATTTTGTTTAATTAATTATTACTTTAATATTTATTTAAATATGAAAAAAAACTAATGGTTATATTTTTAAAAATTGAAAATATTTTTTTTTTCCAAAACATGAAACAGACGAGAGAGTATGAACACAGACCCGAAACGGTCAACAAAATCAGGTGTGACTATTGACTCCAAGATCACAATTCACAAACGATATGAAGACACGTGTTTTAAACTTTACGAGCACCTGCCAGCCACTTCACTGTATCTAATATACGCGTCGTTCATTTATTAGCCGTATGTCATCTCTCTACCGGCTCGCAGGTTAAACAGTTTTACCTTGGTCACGTTGGGAATTTTCGGGTGTGTAAAATCTAGCAATTCGTTTATTTTAAGGTTTTTCCCTGCCAATAGTACTTTAAATATTAATTGTTGAAATATATTTCTGCTGTAAATGAATGAATGTCTTATTTACGTACCGTAAAAAAAGTAATTCCGCATGCAACTTTTTTAAAAAATGGGTTTGACATTATGAAAACATTAACAAGAAGTTTCGGTGAATTAGAAATTTAATTTAGGTTATAGTATTAAAAAAGAAAAAAAAAAGAATGCTTAATAAATGGAAGATATGGGAGTAAGAAAAACGCAAAAATACGAAAATAATATGAATAAAAAATGGGAATAGTGTGAGGAGACAACCCCCTACTATATAACGAGAGCCAAGCTGCTGAGGTTAGAGCATCGGTGAGGCTGAGAGCAAATACACTACAAAAGTTAAAAAAAAAAAAAAAAAAACTGAGTGTCCTCCCCAAAAAAGAAATTTGTTAATTGCGATTGTTTTTTCTCATTTGAATCTTAATTTTTCGATTTTTGCAATTTCCCACAAATCTTTGTTTTCCCCTAGCTTCTTCGATCCCTTTCTATTAATCATCTGTCTTTCAAAGAGGAAGAAAAAAAGAAAAATCGGTTTCAGGGTTTGTTAATGTTTGAATTGTTTCCGATTGAATATTCTTACAGAAAATCAAGCTTATGAAACTGTATTTTTCCGCTTTGTTTTTAGTTGAAAGCCAGGTATTTTCAGAACGAGATCTTTTTTTATAACTTCTTCTGAATTTATCTTTTTAATTATTTTTTTTCTATAGATTTAGTCGAGGGTAATTTTTTGTTCCCTCCTTTTGGATCTAAACAGAGGTTGCCTATTTCAAACCTTTTGATCCATTATTTTTTTTATTTTCTCGGAAAAACCCTGTTCTTTACTTTTGATAAGAATCAGGTGAATTTTTCGGATTCAATTTTCTTATTTTCAAATTTATTTGTGATGGAAGCTGCTATGAATAATTTGTACAGTAGCAGAACGATTCATCAACAGTCAGATTCATTTGGCGGTGGTGAACTCATGGAGGCGCTTGTACCTTTTATCAAAAGCGTTTCCGATTCTTCTTCCTCGGCGTCTGCGTCTGCGTTTCTTCATCCCGCAGCGTCTGCGTTTTCTCTTCCTCCTTCTCCTCTCTCTCCCTTCCCCGGATATTACCCTGAAGACTGCTCAACGTTCATGACCCAACCGTTTTCGTACGGGTCGGATCTTCAGCAAACCGGGTCACTAATCGGGCTCAACAACCTCTCTTCTTCCCAAATTCACCAGATCCAGTCTCAGATCCATCAGAATCATGCTCTTCCTCTTCCTCCCACGCACCATCAGAGCCTCAACTCTTTCTCGAATCTTCTCAGCCCAAAGCCGCTACTGATGAAGCAATCTGGAGTCGCCGGATCTTGTTTCGCATACGGTTCAGGTGTTCCGCCGAAGCCGACGAAGTTGTACAGAGGTGTGAGGCAGCGTCACTGGGGGAAATGGGTCGCTGAGATCCGTTTGCCTAGAAACCGGACTCGTCTCTGGCTTGGGACCTTCGACACGGCGGAGGAAGCAGCGTTGGCCTACGATAAGGCGGCGTATAAGCTGCGCGGCGATTTCGCCCGGCTTAACTTCCCTAACCTACGTCACAACGGTTCCCACATCGGAGGCGAATTCGGCGAATACAAACCTCTTCACTCCACAGTCGACGCCAAGCTCGAAGCTATTTGTCAGAGTATGGCGGAGACGCAGAAACAGGAAAAAACGACGAAAGCATCGAAGAAGCGTGCCTCGTCGGCGACGCAGAAGAAAACTGAGACGGTTCCGACGCCAGATCTAACGGAGAAAGTCAAGGCGGAGGAGAACTCGAATTCGATCGCTGGCTCTCCGTCTGTGACGGAGTTCGTTGAGTCCGCCGGATCTTCACCGTTGTCGGACTTGACGTTCGCTGACACGGAGGAGCAGCCGCAGTGGAACGAGACCTTCTCTCTGGAGAAGTATCCGTCGTACGAGATCGATTGGGATTCGATTCTGTCTTCTTGATCAGTTCGTGGGAGTTTAGGGGTAAAATAGGTAATTTAGAAGCCGCCTGCAATGGAGTTTTTGGAAATTGCAGCGAGAGGCTCTCTACTAGAGTAATTATTATGGTTAGGGGTAAATTTCGTATGTTAATATTTTGTATTATGTTTGTATTAATCTCTGTGTCGGTCCAGCTTGCGGTTTTTTGTCATGCTTCGACCATGCCACAGACAGATCTTCAGTCTATGTAATTTTATTTGCTTTCTATGTAATTTGTAGCTTCAGTTTCTTTATCTTAATGAAATCTCCCCTTTGTCGTTTATTCCATTTTTTACCCTTTTAACTGTTTTACAATGCGGTTTAGATAAACCATGAAATGTTATAGAAGATCATTTGGAACGTGGTTATATTAGTTTGAAGAATCAGTTTGTTGTATGTGATACGGGTGAATGAAAATTGAAAATCTTAACTATACCAAATAGTTCTTTTTTTACGTATCTGAAGTGAAAATTAACCAGAAACGGAATAAAAAAAGCAACGGAATTAAACTTTTGAGATACTGGTCCGGTTCATTGATGAAATGATTTATTATATATGACGTGTGTATTAGCGTATACAAAAGGTTATCGTTTAAAAGCAAATTTTGTAATAATCTATCACATGATCCGTCAGAGTAACCTACACATCAAATCATATTCGTCGGATTGATAGGAGAGTTCAAACGCATATTGACATCCTATTAATTTAGATGGATCATTAGAAGTAGAATAGTAAGATATTTAGAATAATTTTCGTTTGTGTTTGCCAGTTGTTTAAATGCGGAACTGAATCTACGAATGATGTTAACACATTTACAAGAATCCACATAACGTATGATTCATCCCCTAACACGTTTCGTTATTCCTTAATAGCTTATCGAAGCTCGTAGTCACATTTTTGGAATTTTTCTCTCGCGTTTTCAACTTTGTAACAGATCACTGTCACATAGTTTTTTTTTTCTTGACCGTTTTTAATTCACATATGTTTGAAGCTTGGCGTGTTGGTAGATGTGGCCGGCCATGCCGTAACTTTAGTGCAGCATCATCTATCATTTTATTCACTTAATTCAAACTGTAATAGTATAAAGTTTGGATTTGGCAATCAAAAGAATCAAGAAAATCAATAATTCGATGTCACTGTAGTCAAGTAGAAAAAGACAAAACTCGGCAGAAAATTGATCGAATCTTGATCACACATTTCTAGAATGGATTTTCGCCTATACACCAATGGGTGTGACTCGAAGAAATAAAAGGAAAAGACCAAAACAAGAAAAGAAAAGTCGATCGATGTAAGAGCACGAGGATTTTTGGACCAATATGTTTATACGTTGTAAATTATGCTGAAGACATTATTTATTTGTTTCTCAAGTGCATTAAAAATACCACTTTAAACTAAAAAAATAATAATCTCAAATCGCTTATGTTTATTCTATAATTTTGTGATTTCTTACAATATCGCAAATAATATTGGGAGGAATCTAAATTTGTATGCATTAGTATAATATTACAAGTAGTAAAGAGAGGAGAATTCCAAGTTACGCAAAGGAAGCATAAAGATGGAAAGATTGAAAGGCACACAACACCAAAGGAGCCCACCACAGATTATGTTCACACTCCATTTCTCTTCTCTTTCACATGCATATTTCAACCATTGTTTGTATAAAGTAGTTTGTATTTAAAACATTGCATTAAATTCGCTAGCACCATTATTATCCGTTGTCGTGTTGTGCTTCATTCAACTTCAATCAAGCACATAAAAAAACATCAGGACTTTACCTTGCAACTCAAATTCTTCAACTTCGGTGGAGTTTCAAGGCTGTCTAGTATTTGGCAAAGAACATTTTATTTCTGAATTTTATTTCAATTTTTTTTTTGAGAATTTGATTTGTATGAGCCTGAAAAACATTATTATGGTAAACATTAGAAGCCAAAATCAAAAGTTGTATAAGAAAAATTAATTATAAGCAGTTTCCTTATTTGAATCGTACTGCTGTGATGACATTATCTGCCTTCATTATTACGCTTATGTTCGAGCAAGATCAAGAAATGATAGAAAAGGCCCCAAATCATAGAGACTTTTGATAAACCCCAAAGCAACTAACACTTCCTATTTAAATAAAGGGACTATTTGCTCCATAAGGCCCAAAGACAGAAAACATTTCTTGAGCGTGGTGGATAGTGGGCCTTGAGGTTCGGAAGATTTCTGAATAAAAAAGCCCATGAATTATAAAACAATTTTTTTAACCAAAACATAATAAAAGCCCTGAATTACAAAACATAAGCTTACTTGCTCCACAAGCATCATCCCACAATCTTGTCAACCGGGTCATGAAAAAACATAATGCAGAGCAAGGGTAAGCTCCATTGCAGGCCAAGCTAGGGTACACAGGCTTTTGGATCTTCCACAGTATAGATAGAAACTCTTTGTGTTGTGAATTTGTTCTTAAATGCTACACGAAGACTTGTCAACATCTATTACAAAATCTACAGATCCCGAGACTAACCTTGAAACTAATACAAGATCCTCAAATTAAAGAAGTGAAACAGGGCCAACTATAGACATTTTCAAGTGGTAATCTTGAGTCTTTTTTTTTTTTTTTTTTTTTAAATAATAAAAACAAAAGAGCACTAGTTTCTGCAACTCTATATTAAAAATCAATAATCTTACAACACTTCTAAAAAACCAGCTTCTTGAGCTGCTCCTTGTTCCCGATCAAAGGGGTTGTATAGCTCAGCCGAATTTACCGATCTCCATCTTTTTCTTTATCGCACGTTGTCCGTGATATACAAATGAATCAATGATTCCGGATACAGTGAAAATGCCTAATACGATAAACCAAAACTGTCAGATTTGATGATTATTACAGTTACAGAAGGTAAAATTGATTGGATAAAAGAGAGAGAGAGAGAGATCAACAATCACACCTCCAACTATAGCGCAAACATTGGTGAGGAAGTGCAAGAACTCCACATGCTGCTCCGTAAAAATCACCTGCAACAATCAAAAGTAAAAATGTTTAGAAATCAGGATAGTTTTGAGTAACACATACAATACAACGTATCAGACTCCGAGATACCTTAATAGGAGAGAGATCATAGAAAAAGAAAACACCAGGCAGTGACTGCGCCTGTCCTGCTTCCGTTTTCTCGAAATGTTCAGTCACAGAGAACTGCCAAGTACAACCACAAAAACCAAACTCTTAGATATGTTACGACAAAGGTCAAAGCGGTTTAAAGAAAATGTTACAGCTAAATCAGAGGCTATAATCTTAAGAGGCAGTCTCTTCACCTGATTTGACTGAATAATATGTGCTTTAACGTCTGTGTATTCTGTAGGTACAACCTGGAATCCAAAGTTAAAGAAACAGAAAACACCAATTAAATCATCACAACAGATTCCTTCTATCTTCTTCCTTAAAACATAAATGGTGAGGCCAGTTATTATATCCGTTTCATGACTTCTTTGAGCGAGACATCCTCATAACTATCAGTAAACCGAGCTTAAATTACAGAGGACATCACGATATTGTCCCAAATAACAAGATGTGGAAATGTCTGTCTAGAGGCAAACCTTGATAAAGTACTGATACATGCCATTCAATGTCTCTTGAGACCACTGCACACTGAGAAACCAAGAATAAAGGTCAAGAGAGAAGAGATGATTCGAATTACTGAGTAATTGCACGCACGGGGTAAAAAAGAGATTTTTACCCATCTAAGGGATTCACCACACTAGGGAAATAGTCCCCAAAGGCCAGCCTGTTAACCTTGTGGCTTATCTGAAAAGAAGATACAAAGGGTCAGACTTATTATGGACATATCATCATACAAAGAGACTTAAAAGGAAATGTTTCTTCACTTACATTGTAATTGTCTCCTTGGAACACTAAGAGATCTTGTAGATGAAAGCCTGATTGACGGAAGGTTTTCCCAGGAACGAAGTGAAAACTCCCAGCCACTTTATTAACTTCCAAGTAACCAAAAATATTACATCCTTCACCTTCCTCGTCCTTAACCCTTTGCACAAAACCTTCTCTTTTACACTGAGACAAACGGGTAAGTGTCATACAACTTAGATGAGACTAGGCTCACACTATATAAAAGCAAGTAAAAACATTTGAGATAGAGCTAGTTCACCTAACACAACTATACATCACGAAAGCCACAATACCATACCTGGTCAATGATCTCAGGGTCTGACATGGCCCAACCTTTCTTTCGATAAGCTTCACGAACTTCCTCACATGAATTACAACACTCTTCATCTGACTGCAAAGTATTCCAAACATACCAAAAGCAAGAGAGGTGAAAACATATCACCACATATAATAGAATCAAATTCTATACAATGTTGTCGAAAAGCCTCTCTAAGAGTACATTCTTCCTTACAACTTTGGATAAAAAAAAGGCTTACCGCTTCGGCTCCATAGCAGGAACCACAGTATGTTTCATTATGCTCTAGCCTGCCACCATGTCTTTGTAAAGGATTATCAATCTGTGGAAACAAGAACATCAGCGAAAAAAAGAAATACAGAGGAGAAAAACACTTGAGAGACATCTACTGATTTGAAAGCAAACCTTGGTATGACCGATTCCATCTTGTCTCGTCTCTATAACATTGCCATAAGAGTCTAACCTTCTTTTAACTATATCATGCCTCTGCAATCCATGAACGACAGATACATCATAACTTGTAAAAACGTAATGTAGCCAAAGACTATAGAAAGTAAGGTACATACCACATCAAGGTGTCGCTCTCCGCTGATATCCATGGAATCAAGGCTAATAATCGAACAAGCAAGAGCAGGGAAAGTAACATCGAACTGCAAAACGATTGATTCATATGGTAAGTTGTTGTATACTCTGTTTATACAGAAGGTGTCAAATAAAGCAACAAAAGTGTATTTTTACATTGATGCGTAGCTTCTCTCCTCTCGATGTATCAACACGAAGCTGAGTCTCAGTAACAGGGTGAAGATAAAGTCCTAAAAAGAGCAGATCAAGTAAAGAGAAAAACTCAAACTTTGTTCAAGGGTTATCGCAACAAAACTAGCCTCCATTGTTGGATTTGAAAGCTACGGAAAAAAGAAGGAGACAAGAGTGCTTACGAAGCTCGGAGAAGAACAGAATCAGCATGACGATGGAGGAGACTAGTGTGATCAATCCGCCGGAAAGTGTACGGCTGTAAAAATCATCGTTGATTTTAGGATAAGCATCCAAATTCCTCAATCTGTTCATCACGCCCGCCATTACCCAGAGATCTTCACAATATCTAGGGTTTTTCCCCCCTTTTTCACTTACAAATCTGATCGATTTTCACAGCTCCAATCTCTGTTTAACGACTAAGATTAAAGCGAGAAGGCAATGATTAACGGGTTAATCATCAGACGTTGCTTTGACCTTGTTTTCTCTTTTCTTTCTCTTCTTCCAAAACTCTACGCTTTTGGGTACGGCGTGAAATACGGTAGTGTCGTATTTGTATCGTATGTATGCTTTTCAGTATCATTTATTTAAGAGAAATACGGTATTATTGGACCCATGTTTTAATCATTTTAACTAAAAAATTTGTTTTAATTTTACTTTAATTCGTAAAGATTTGTGTTCCTTTCTTGTTGACAAATAATACTTTTATTCTATAATTCTTCAAAATAAAATGAATGGAAAAGAATTGTACGTAAAGTTTAATGTTCCAAATGTTACTTACTAGAAGTCTAGTACAGTGTTGTACTATTATCTACCAATATCTAAAATATGCAGAAAAAAACTTAAATTCCCCATATCGTGTAATTATAGTGTGAAAAAGTTGCGGTTTTAAGCTAGGTAAGACTATTCTTTATCATGATTCATAACCACATGATCCACATTATGGTTTCGAGCGAGCATTTTGTTTCTAATTGAAAAACTTTAAGGTTTATATTTGGTTGTGGGAGAGAAATGCTTTTGGTTGAAATTTTTTTATAGTTTAGATGAACTGCGTATCAATACAATATATGTAAATTTATTTATGGAAATAAAGAAAAATTACCACAAAAAAAAAGTTCAATGTTATTCACCTTTTCTTTATTTTTTGTTGGTCCCTTTAAAGGCTTAAAGCCATAAGTATGTAAACATTCCAAGGTTGATACTTTTTCTGAATTTGGAGAATTGGCTCATGTGTTATTTAGCCCATAACCCAATTTAAGAGTATCAATATTTTGGTATTATGAACTTAGCTGTTTTTTTACCCAAAAAAAAAGAACTTGGCTGCTCATCACTTTTTAAAAATCGAAAAAGTGAGAAAAAAATATATTGGAAAAAAGTCGTAATCCTTGTCCCGTCCATTATTAACTCTTCACGTGTAAAGTCCATATTTCAGTAACAAAATAAATAAATGAATAAAATATGGGCTTTTAGTGGGCTTAGCACTATGGGCTGCTGTGGGTCCTTCGATGTATTATTGCCAGCCCGATTTTTCACGTCGCAGTCACAAGTCGCCGTGGGTCCCAAGTCCTGTTTTTCAGTTTTTCAGTTTTTCCCAGTCTCAGCTCCATTCTTTCGTGTTTCCTTATTAAGGTATTTCGAAGTCAAATATCTTCTCTTTTTTTTTGCTTAACCAAAAATTTAACTATTGCAAAAACACATGAGCACCTTAACTCCAATTTATGTAAAAGAGTAAAAAAAATTCCCCCTTAATGAAATATCACACAATATATTTATATTTTAGGTAAAATGATGTGAATTACGAATTTTAAAACGATTAGTTAAGATCAGTTATATATATTATCTGCTACTATAGAAAAACAGAGTCCGGATAAACAAAAGAATGCACTAATACATGCACCCTTTTCATAAAGTTACTTATTTAAGTAAACGCTGAAGATTTTTGACTTTACATGAGAAACTTTGGTACTAAGGATCGAAACGTAGTTGGGTATGACAAAGAGCTTAGTGTGTACCGTAAAATGGACAAATGAATCCACTTGGTAGTTGGTAGTACTAGCTTATAAACCGAGCACTTCAAAAGATTATTAATATATACTAATTAATTGTCAACAGTTAATTATATAATTTATTCGTAAGATAATATACTTTTATGCCTCCCCGCAAAAGGAACTCAAAGTACAATTACCGATCAGATATCAACATTTAAATAAGCATAGCAAAAACGATCAGTTCGTGGCAAATCTTGGGAACCTAGATTTACAACAAAAAGTATTTGGCAATATACGATTTTGTAATTTATAAAGTATGGAAGAATAAATATGATATTTTATGCCCTTTCGTGTCGCGATTCACCTCCAAGATTTTATGAATTTATAGCACAATAATAGTTGAGAAGTTGGGACGAGAAAACAGATTATTATGGACGTGAACATATATTCCAAAAATATAAAGTATAAGACTGAAGTACTACAGTAGTGTATATCTCGAAAAGTTTGTTGTTTGGTATTAAGAAAGTATGATTCACATATAGAAAGTATAAACATCTAATAGCACAATTTAAACAAAAGAAAAATTAGTTGTTGGAAGTTGACATTATATTAACATGTAAAATTTGATATACAGGCATATATATTTGACTAGCTAAGGGCCAATTTGGTAGTTGACATTATATTAACATGATGTTAAATTTTTTTTTTTATTTTAAGAACATGAGTGGCACGAAAATATAAATAGTGTGTTTAATATAATTGTTACTCGATTCACTCGATTAAAAAGATTTTCATGTCGGTTTAAGCCATAAGTTGGCAATACTATTCAGACCTAATTCTAATAGTTAAGTATATCTTTCATCAATTTCCTACCAAACTAATTACATGTGTCTTCACATGCCTTCACACTTTATTTTTTTTTTAACTTTCTTCCATCAAATTAAATACTAATTAATGTGCATGCCACACAATTCTCTTATATATAAATTTGAGTAAATATACTGATATGCTTGTTATTGTTATAAATATATTAGTATATTTCCCGTATAACTTGCCACTATAGTCTATGGTTACTAGCTAGACAATAAGAAAATTAATATATAAGTAATGTTATAAAATCAGATACTTTTGTGTTTCTAAACAACAAAATTCAAAAGGTTGTTTTAAAATATTTCATTGTATGCATATATTAAGATCAACCTCATAATAGATGGTGAAGTATTCGAGACATATTGTTGGGACTTTTTTGAAAAATGATTGAGAATTTGGTGGATTGGTTTTTCTTTCAAATGGAAGTACACTATTTTGTATTTTTGAGGATTTTATCTTCGTTTTGTTAGTATCACGTAACTCAAAAAAAGCATAGTAACATCTCAAAGGGGGAAATACTGAAATAGTGAAATTCTATGGTGTTCAGCATGTACGTTTAGATCAAACAAACTAATATAAAAAAGAAAGCTTCTTCCCATATAACGATTAGCATTTAAAATTTAAGATTTTTCATTTTGTTGGATAGAAGCAAAGGCAAAAATATTTGTGTTCAAATATTGTTCATAATAAATAACTGTGATATTATTTATACCATGGTAGCAATAAAATGATGGTACTGTATTATTTAAAACCAATCGAACTAACATTTTGATTCATCATTTGAAAAAAAAAAAGAACACTAAATAAATAATCCCTTTTAGCTCTTGGGGCAAGACAGTTGAAATGTGGCCCTAGGTTCCATCGAAGGGACCAACAAATCGTCAGTTTTATTTTATATATTTCTAAATAGCATTGGAAATGAGCCATATACGAATCTACAAAATAATAATATGAAAAGTGTTATTACCTTAGCTAATTTAGAGAAATAAATTGCCATAAAAAAAAATCAATCAGTGATGACAAAAAAAACATGATTAAAGTCTCAAATTTCGGTAAATACACTTCCATCATGTAATTCATTTGTAAGCAGAATAAAAAAATTGAACTAGTATAGAATTTATTCTCAGTTTTATTTCGAAACTAATTAATCTAATTAAAAAGATTATCGTGGGGGGAAGACAACTGAAAGCTGATATACAAAATAATTTTTTTAAAACTGAAATATTGTTGCAAGTGGGCAGATACTAGATAGCCACGTAGGCACAGACGCACAGTTGAGTGCCAATACGAAGAATGAAGACACATTCACATGCTTTTTTTTGTCACGAACATTCACATATTTATAAAACTCGAATTATTGGTGGGGAGAAGAATAACAAAATCATCTTATAATATGTTTACATTTTTTTGGACAAACAAGACTTATATTAAAGGACTTCAAACTCTAGTAAAGGAGAAAGCATTACAAGATTAAAAAAAAAAAGCAGATTTGGCCAAGGAGTCGGCCATGCAAGTGGCTAAATGAGAGAGGTAAACTAAACAGAAATAACATTATAAACATAAGAAATTTGATATTGATTAAGATGCCATGCACTTCATTTAAGTCACCTACCAAAAATTGAGTAGGGGAGTACGTTCTTAGCAACCTGATTAACATTATATGCCAGCATTTTTTGGCCGAAACAGTACTTCTTCTATGTTTTTAATATTCTACTCTATTCTACAGTTGCAAAAGGTTGATATCCATGCACCATATCGGAGAAGCAACGTAGCGCCTCCGGGTGCATAAGTTTTTTTGGGTTCAATTATTATTTTTGTTCTTACTTTTCCATCAACGCGTCAAGAACCCATGGACATCAAAACTTGTTCTTCTCCACGACTCCACCATAGTCCCAAGGATTCATCTTGTCATCTCTTCTTTAATTTTAACCACCTGAGATTGTAAATATCCTACAAAGCTATATTCATATATAAATTGAAAAGTCGAAAATTAAGGCATTGCTCAATGTATAGAGATCTCTCCCAAGTATAGAAAGTTTAGGCAAAGTTTAGGAAATTTACCAAATTCATTATGCATTATATAATTGCGCTATTGTAGTTAACACAAAATTTAAAAGTGCCATCCTCGAACATTATCAGCTAGATGATTTGTTTTATATAATACCTTTTTAGTTACACAATTATGACAGATGGAAAAATTGTATATCATGTAATATAATTGTTTGCAATATATATCTGATGAATTAATGAGGAATTACTAATTTTGTAATGGGTATGAACAAATTGGAAAAGCGTAACAAAGCTTAGATACGACTGAAAGCAAAACTAGTTTTTTTGTTCTGGTTCGGATACATTACAGTTTTTGTCACCACTTCAACCCTGAGGAGAGCCGACTTGAAATAATATATATATATATACATATATACATATATATATATATATATCTTTTCTATTTTTTGGAACTAACTGTGAGCATTTATATGAAATCTATATAGTTTTCTTTGGCTCGTTCTGTCTTTCTCTGTTCAGTGTCATTATTGTTTGAGATATTTTTATAAATATAAAAATTATATATATATATATATATATTAGTACAAAAATATTCATTTCAAGTCGGCTCTCCTCAGGGTTGAAGTGGTAACTTTTAATTCTAAAAAGTTATATATATATTAGTACAAAAATAATTTAACTATACATATAGGAGTAAATGAATAATAAAAAGAAAGCGAAAATAGAATGAGTTCTAGAAGGAGAAGGCCCACATTGTATCAACCATGCATGCGAGCAAGTTTTATTGAAAAAACAAAAGTCTTCCTTAATGGGAAAGTTATGCCAAGTCCCCTTTTGTGGAACGGGGACCCTGGCTAACAATCAAAAAGCCAGTAAATTAATTAGTGATCTTACACCTCAAACAATTATTTTATTTTCGCAAAATGGTTTAGCAGTTGAAGTCTTATATGTTTCAATTTTATTTGTGATGGAAACCCTAAATTTCGAAACAATAAAAACTTTTAATAAACTCACATGTTTGTAAGTTGTAACCTCCATTAGTTGTCAAACCATACACGTAAACCTAACTGTTAGTCTTCTGTGTTCATATAATTCCAAATACAACAAATTGACAAATAGTAAAATACCTCATAATTCTATTGCGTTTTATAGCTCTGTGATATAATTTGGTTTGAACAAATTTTTTTATTTTTATACTAATTACTCGTTTAAGTTTGTTAGACTCCAGTACTTATTTATACATGTTTATTTAAATCCAATTAACAACTAGTTAAATAATCCAAATTGTAAGTTCATCAGTTCATTTTGGATGTCTGCCATACACAATACATTTACATTATATACTGAAAATACCAATAGAAACATCCTTGTTTTCACCAAAATAATCCATCCTGTTTCAATTTTTACATTATAAGTTGAAAATATATATATACATATATATATATATCTTATACAAAGAAAATATGAAACTATACATAGAAAAATAATGGTCTTTTAGAAAAGGTGACACATATATATAAACCGAAAATTACATCGTGTCGGAGATATAATTTGTTATATGGAACTATTTACGATGAACTTTTGCGTTATGGTGATTAGTTCATGAACCCAACCATGCCGAATTTAGCTTTTCTCTAACCGCCGCCAAATTTAAAGAAAAATAAATCAAACCACAGCCTCACAACGTCTTAATTAGCAGCACGAAAAGGATCGGAAACTTCCACACATGTGTTTATGACTTTGTTTATATATGTACAAATGAATCAAAATACAATGAATATATAAAATGTGCTAATAGAGCTAATTTAATAAATTAAAACAATAATAATTAAATACCAAAGTGATTGTCCCCGTCGGAACAAGAAATCTAAAGGTTTTCTAGTTTCGTGCCCTTTGTGGATTCTCAAGTAACGAAAGTCAAGAATGTTGACCCATGTGGTCGTCTTTAGCTATGAAACTATATTCAAACATCAATTAGACGTAATTTAATTATAGAGTTCAAAAAGGCAATACAACAAACCGTTGCGAATATTAATTTTGTATATAATATGGGTCCGTACGTATAATACGAACAAGGGCATGCATTTGCAATGAATAGAGAAAAGTGATACATACACGAAGGAATTTTAACTTATGCGATTTTTTATGACATGACAAAACTATAGAGAGTTTATAGCTACTAGTTTTGATCTAATACCATAGAATGTTAGATAGATTTGGGTGCAATCGTTTTTTGTTCCTGTGGGCGTTCACCATTCTAGTATATATTCGCTCTATTTCTTTGATGTTTCCCGGTTTTTTATTAGGTCTATATTAGGTCTAATTTAAAAGCTGTTTAAAAATTCCCCAAAACAAGAATTTTGATTTCCTCTAGTTTGTTAAACAAATGGATCTGTGTGCTATGGTTATAGCTGGTTATAATAATGTGATCGTTAGACCGGAAGACTGTATTTATAACTTAATTCTTCATAGCCATATATATCCTTGCCCGTATTACTTGAATTATATGGTTCAAGACATAGATAAATGCATACTATCTATTTCCAATAAAAACCAAAAACTATGTACTAAGCAAACAGAAATATACTTAATGCATAGAAACTATATAATTCGATATATTATCCTTGAAAATATACTCTATCATTATGTAATTTAAGAATAATATTTTGTTTCATTTTATAAGATGTTTTACAAGTTTTCTATGCAAATTTCAATGTTCTGTGGTACTTTTTAACTTTTTAAATTCTATAGTATTTTTATGATTGGATAAATATTATTTTTAACTAATTTTTAAATGATGTTTCGTTTAAAAATATTAATTTCTTAAATTTTGTGATTTTAAGTTTAAATTTTTATATAATGGGACAGGAGAAGTATTAAAGAGATCATAATTCTGATTTCACTTTCTCTTTTGATCTTCAATCTCTTAACTCTCACATCGATCTTTCTTTTTAACGAAGAACAAACAGAATTTCATAGTTTATAGATTACGACCTCCGTTTATTGATTTTGAGATAGAACACTATATTATTCTATATTGGTATTGCATATGCATTAATGCATATATATGAGGACATATGTATGTATATATAACATTTTGAAGTGGTTGATCTAGAAAAAAAAGTCTCTGAATATGCTGATATGAATTTCGGTGAAATTTAGACTTTTTTTTATTCCTAATCTTACGAATAGGAACCGAATATCATTTTCGAGATCATGTAGAGATATGGTTTTTGATCAAATCCCTTAATTCATTAATAGTTGATATGTATTTTAAAAGTCGCATAATCTTGGCAGCTCGCGATTAGTGGCTAGTGATTGATTCCATAATATAATACATTTCACCCATTTTCAGTCATTACATTCCTTGAACTCTACCACCATATCTAACTTAAGATTTCATATTCAAAACACAAAACACTTGGAAAATTCAGTTAGTAAACATATTAAAAATAAGAACCATTTATTCCAACAGAATATTTACGACAGAAGCCTCTTTGAGATCAGTTTTCGTCCTTTTTGGTGTTTATACTCTCTTTAATTTTATTAAGAACGGCACTCAGATATAAGAACAATTAAAAAAAGTAATCAGCAAATAACCATTCGTAACATAGCTCGCATGATTAAACAACAATCTGATTTCTTAAATAAAAATGATTACTTTTGTAAGCCATCAAAAGCTCATATCTCAGAAAAGAAAACGTTTATATATTAAAATGACTATGGATCAGAAAAGAAGACTCACATTTTTTTTTTTTAGACATACAGGCCAATCATAAAAGTTTAGACGTTTTCTAATCCGAAATCCAGATATTAAAATCCATAATCTTCTCAAAATAGGAACAAATGGTCTTTCTTTTCTTTCTTTTTTTGAACTTCAACAAATTAATTTATTTCTGTAATATTTTCTGTAAGTACTTGTTTACGATATTTTATTAATAAGAACTATTGCCTTAAATTTTCACACGTCTAAGAAATTCAAAGTAAATATAAATGTTTCTAATATATTTCATTCGCATTATTAAAATAACAAAAACAAAAAACCCTCACGTAATATCTAAAAGATATGCTGTAAAAAAACCCTTTTTACCGGAAAAACTAACACTTTCAGTAAAATTTAAATATCAATTTCTTCTCAAGGATCCAATGGTATGGAATTTAAAATAGAATTAAAAGGCTGAAAAATAGAGAAAGAGAGAGAGAGGGGCATAATGTGGCCAAAAAGGTACAGAGGGAGCCACCAATGATAGATGGAGTTTTTTGCATTTTCTTTTGTCTCATATTTTTTTTCTTTCTCTCTTCCTTCTTCTCACACTTCTCTCTCTCTGTCTTCCCTATAAATTCCTCTTCTCCTCCTTCCCCATTTCCTCCTCCTCACTCTCTCTATCTCTCTCTACACTTCTCTCTCTCTCTCTCTTTCTCTTTCTCAACACTCGTGAGAAAAATGACGAACCAGAATGTCATCGTCTCCGACAGAAAAACCATCTTGGGTTTGAAAACCGTCACTGTCTCTGTCTCTGACTCTGCTCTGTTCTCTTCACCTCCCGCTTACTTTTCCTTCCCTCGTCGAAAATTCTTGAAACTCCTCGAAGCAGCCGACAACAAGAACACTCTTGGTGCTGGAAAGATTGCATCTTGGGTCGATTCCATGCGTGATTCTTCCCCTACACGTCTCAGATCCTCTTCTCATGACTCTGTCTCAGATCACGACGATCAAACTTCTTGGATCGTACGTTAATTATCTGTATCTTACCACTTAAGTCTCAATTACCTATTTTCCGGGGTTTGGAATCTGATCATGATCTTGTGTGTTTTAGGTTCGGTTTCCTTCGGCATTAAACATGTTTGATGAGATTGTGAATGCTGCAAAAGGGAAACAGATTGTTATGTTTCTTGATTACGATGGGACTCTTTCTCCCATAGTTGAAGATCCCGACAAAGCTTACATAACCCATGAGGTTTATATTCTGTTCCATAGCTTAATAGATCTTTTGGGTTTAACTAATAATTTTGTTTATGAATTTAATAATGTATATTTTTGCTTTTACAGATGCGAGAAGTTGTAAAAGACGTGGCTTTAAACTTCCCGACTGCTATAGTCACCGGAAGATCCATAGATAAGGTACATTGCAGTTTACCAAATATTTACTAATTGATTTTATTATTTTTAACCACATTATACTGATGGTGAAATATGAAATTTTGTTTTCAGGTTCGTAGTTTTGTTAAACTCAACGAGATTTACTACGCTGGAAGCCACGGCATGGACATTGAAGGTCCGACAAACGAAAGTAATTGCGGCGAGGTGGGAAAACAAATGCAAAAAAGTCAATAGAAATTTGTTTTTTTTTTTTTTTTTTTTATAAATCTGATTTCTTATAGATTTTGTTTTGTGTGAAATGATCACAGAGTAATCAAGGATTATTGTTTCAGCCTGCTCGTGAATTTGTACCGATGATCGAGAAGGTGCATTTTGATATTATTATTTTTTACATGATTAATCGAATTGCGTACCAATTAAAACAGTAAATATATTTAACTTTATCGGATATATATAATAATTTCAGGTGATTAAGATTTTAGAGGAAAAGACAAAATGGATCCCTGGGGCTATGGTGGAGAACAACAAGTTTTGTCTGTCCGTACATTTTCGACGTGTTGATGAGAAAGTAAGAACAAAAATGATGATGAACAATCAAACTTTCTCTTCTTTGAAAAAAATGAAATGGCTCAAATTACTTTTCTTTTTTTTTAAATCCGAAGTACTTAAAGACACCTAAAACACTTATTTCTTGAAAATGATTAATGTAACGTATATATAACTTTCAAATCAAGAAAAACTATTGGTAAAGATGATATTTGATCGGTATTTCACTTTGCAGCAATAAATATTATAAAGCAAAACACCACTATTTTTTTTATATAAATGATGATTATTTTGGTAACCGAATTACTAATATTTTATCAACAACATTTTTTGTTTTTAACAGAGATGGGCTGCATTGGCCGAACAAGTAAAATCAGTTCTAATTGACTATCCAGAGCTGAAACTAACCCACGGTAGAAAGGTAAAATTAATTTTTATCTCCTTCGTTTTACCACGCATTAGAAGAATTTCGACCCCAACAAAAAGCTGATAAGTATATTAATTTATCTATTTGTAAAAACAGGTGCTTGAAATCCGCCCCACGATCAAATGGGACAAGGGCCAAGCTCTCAATTTTTTGCTAAAATCATTAGGTGAGAGAACCCACATATAATACTTGTTATTTGGAAAATTAAATAATTATTAGATCTTTAATTCTTATATATTTAATCTGATTAAAATAGGATTTGAAAATTCGGAAGATGTTGTACCGGTGTATATTGGAGACGACCGTACCGATGAAGATGCGTTTAAGGTATATATAGTGGCAATTAATCACAACTCGTTATTTACTATTTTACTGTATTTTACAGTTTATAACAAATCTAGTTTTATTAAAGAGTTCAATTAAGATTGACGTAGTAAATTAACGATGTAATTCTATAGGTTTTACGTGAAAGGGGACAAGGTTTTGGAATTCTTGTCTCAAAAGTTGCAAAGGAGACCAATGCCTCTTATTCTCTGCAAGACCCTTCACAGGTTAATGAGTATCTGAAGCGTTTGGTAGAGTGGAAGAGGAAGACAGTGGGAAAAAAGTGAAACACGTACAACATAAATAACACCTGAGTTTATTTCCAAATTTTGAGGAGTTATTAAGTACCGATAAATATAATTAAACACCCTTTCAAGAAAATTAGTAGATGGCTAGAGGGTGTTTCGCCAGATGTATTTATATTTTTTCTTCATCGACCCGAAAATTGTAAATTTCGTGTAACGATTTAGAAAAGAAATTACTGATATATATAACTCATTCTCATTTTAACCTTAAACCAAAAAAAAACTCATTCTCATTTGATCATTCTCGTATATTTTGATATATATACAAAATATATCTATATAAAAACTTAGTACATTTTCCACTACCATCGCCATCAATACATAAAATATTATATAAAGAAATTTGCACAAAAAAAAGAGGAAAGAAATATATTATCAGACACATCCGTGCTTCGATTACACACGTGGACACGTTCACTCATTTACTATATTAATTAAAACAGTTTAAACAATGTTGTAGAATATAGACGCAAAAATACATTAAATTAAACATGTTGCGGTCTCTCATCTAATTAAAGAAATGATCATAAGCCAAAATTTTGAAACTTTTTGATGATATTTTCATGTTAATTAGGACTATAAATTAGTTTTCCTTGAACACATATTGTTTTAGCTTAGCCATTGCAACATTTATATAGCGAGTAACAACTGCAAAGTCTATTGATTATTTTGAGTTTTGACATAAAATCCTTAAAGATTAAAATAAACATAGCATTTCAAATGTTAGTGCTTTGAAATTCTAGTTAGATTGAAGTCGGTTATATATATAAAGATAGATTCATGCTAGATTGTGATAGCTAGGGTATGGGTCAGTAGGCTTTAATTATTCATTACTTTTAGATGAAAACCCATAGCATTTACATGATACTCGCGCTACCTTCACAATGTGACATGTAATAAAAAAGATTTATCTTTACGTTCAACCAATAATTATTATTATCACAGGGAGATGAAAACATCAATTACAAGTTGCATGCAGATCAAGAACATGCAAATTACGAAGACCAATTTTGTTTATTGGTAACGTTTGTAATAAACTAATCGTCTCCAGATATCTGAGACCAACTAAAGTCACAAGCTTTTAATTAAACAATACTAATACTATTAATTATTGTTCATCATATATAGCTATATCTAATCAATACAACAATAACACTCAAATATCTTCATAAGTTGACACATCAGATCTTTTAATCTTTGAGAAGCTAACACATCAGCTATTTTACAAACCAATCAAATTAAAACATTAATACAACTCATCTACTTATTTTAATTTTTAAATTTAAACCCATTAAAAATCCAAATACAGTTTTTGTTAATAATTTGTTTTATTTTTTAAAAAATCAAACCCCAAATAATAAACAACATCAAATAAAAAAAATCTTTGTTTTATTGTTTGTCAAATACAAGCTCAAATAATAAATAACAGCAAATAAAAAAAAAATCTTTGTTTTATTTTTTGCCAAACCCAAATCCCAATAATAATTAACAGCAAATAAATAATTTTTTTAGCTATTTGTTTTTTTTTACAGAAACGTATATGATTTAAAAAGTGTAGGCTCATCAACAACTATGTTTCCATAACAACAACGCAAAAAGTCTTATGTTATAAGAAGCTCACACATCAACAAAATTTTGAACCAATAAAAACATAACAATAATACATATCATTCATACACTAATAAAATCAGTTTACTATTTTGCAGACCCATTAAAAAGCCCAAAAGTTTACAAAAAAATGGAAGTCAAAAGCAAATGAGAAGAAGCTCAGACCACCATGACTTGGAGATTCGCATTTCCAGTGGTTACTCTGAACAAATTTTCATGGGTTTAGCTGGAATAGAGAATTCTTTGGTTTCAGCAGGAAAATATGATTTTCAGTTTTGCTAGGAAAACATAATATCTTGGTTATGGCGGAAAAATGAATTATCGGGTTTGGCGGAAAATGTGAATTTTTGGTTTTGGTGAGAAAACAAAAAAAAAAATATTAATTTTGACGCGAAAACAAAATATCTTAGTTTTGACGAGAAAATGCGAGGAAAATGCAAATTTTCAATTGACAAAAAATATGATTTCTTGGTTTTGATAGGAAATGCAAATTTTCGGCTTTTGATGGATAATATGATTTCTTGATTTTTTTCGGGAAAATGTGATTTTTTACTTTTTGTGGGAAATTGTAATTTGAAGATTTTGGCGAAAAATGTAATTTCTCAGTTTGATGGGAAAACAAAATTTCTCGATTTTAGAAGGAATAAGCAATTTCTCAGTTTTGATGGAAAATGCAAATTTTCAGTTTTTTGACATATAATGTGATTTTTTGGTTTTCGTGATAAAATACGGTTTTTTAGTTTTCGCGGAAAACACAATTTCTCAGGAGATAATACAGTTTTTGGTTTCTGTGAAAAAATATAGTTTATCAGTTTTGGTAGGAAGGCCTGATTTATAGTTTGATAATTTTTTTTTGCGGGAATTGACGATTTCTCGGTTTTCATGGGAAAATAAATTTTTTGGTCTTGGTGAAAAAACTTGATTTCTCTGTTTTGATGGGAAAACACAAGTTCTCGCAGGATAATATGATTTTTTGGTTTTTGCGGGAAAATGTAATTTCTTTGTTTTGGTATGAAAATGAAATTCCAAGTTTGACGAGAAAATGAATATTTTTGGTTTTGACAAGAATATGTGAAATGAAATTTTTTTGTTTTATCGAAAAGTGCGATTTCTCAGGTTTTTTAAATGGCAATTTGCTTTATATAATTTCAAAGGAGGATCAAGTGGCAATTTAATAGAGATAACAAATTATATTTGCCATTAGCATAAATGTACTTAAAAATATATTGTTTTATTCTTACATATATATTTCTAGATAGTTAGCTAAACAAATTTGATAGTAGATTATAATTTTAAAAAATAAAAAAATTAAGGATATATAATTTTTATTCATATTTAAAACATATAAATACATAACTTAAGCTAATAAAAAATAAATATAATACTGATTTATATTATAAAAATAATTTTATTATATTAAAACTAGAAATATATCCCGCAGCGTAGCGCGGATATATACCTAGTTTATTTATAATAAATAAATTATACTACTCTCTCCGTTTTTTATATAAGATGTTTTAGAGATTTTTTGTGTTTAAAAATAGTTAGATATTTTCACATATCTATGCAAAAATTAATTGTATTTTTATTATTTAAACTGTTTAAATTCTACATGTATTTTTTTATTGATGAAATTATTTTAGAATTAATGATAAAATATATTTTATTTTGGAAAAATATAAAATTAAATGATTTCTTAATTTATGTGTAAAAACCTTAAACATCATCCAATAAAAAAGAGAGAGAATATTAATTAAGTGGTACTGAATGGTTTCCATTTCAAAAGAAGTTGTCTTATAAATATAGATCAGTGATTAATTTTCTTTAAACGTTAAAATTATTTAACAGTTTTATTTTGATCAGTCAAAATAATGTCACGTTATAAACATATTAGAAAATCTAGTAAGTGGACTACTCGATGGTTATATTCTTTTTAAAGAGGTTAATTAAATGGTAAAAAGTTTGGATCACTCATAATCATCAAAATAAAGAAAAACACTATTTATAAAAGAAAATCAAAGAATTGACATAATGATAGATCTGATCTTAGTGCTTCCTACTTCCTGCTGAGCCATGGAAGGAAGCTCAACAAGTGGGAAATAATAAGATTCAAGTGCCTGCGAAGTTACCTGTGATGAGTTGGTTTTGTTGTTGTTAATATGTGTATACGGCTTATTCCTTTTGAAAAGACAGCTTCTTTCTTTTCATGTTGCCATGTGTTATTATACTGTCAAACAAATATCAGAAACATATATTAAAGATAGCATGCAAATAGAAATCATATATTTAATGACAAATTGGCATGGTTATATAAGTTGGTGTGCTGAAACTGTGAATTTAGGTGTTTAAACGTCTCGATTACGTACTGTTAAAAATATGTCGTGTAAGATAATTTATCAATTGCGTAAATATGTTAAAAGAAAATAAAGGGCAGAAGAAGGACGAATCTTGTTAAAGTGAGGTCTCTTTTATTTTCCCCTTTGAAGAAACTTTTCATTATTTAAACAAAAAGACATTTATCGTATTATAATTTATTGTTGTATATATGTGGAATAGTGAGTTTATTTTTCGAATGGTAGGTGGTGAAAAGGAAAGCCGCTATAAAGCAACACTACTTAGGTTGAATGAGGAGTTGGAATCCACTTAAAGCGGTTTAATTTAATGTAAAATAAACATATAAAAAGGCTTTATATGTATACTATTTGTTACATTACACTAATCCTTTCTTTGTAATATGTTAGATATATTTGGACTAAGTGGGACATCGAACATGCATCCATTCCACGAGAAGACATGACTTGTTGATACGTGTAAAGAACCTAAAGCCGTTAAGTGTGT
The DNA here is from genome assembly GCA_911865555.2 of Thlaspi arvense. Lineage (NCBI taxonomy): Eukaryota > Viridiplantae > Streptophyta > Magnoliopsida > Brassicales > Brassicaceae > Thlaspi > Thlaspi arvense. Next base: position 54,143,424 of record OU466861.1, read on the forward strand.
GTGTGTATATCTTCACTTATATTACCATATTAATTACTTATCGTCGAGATACTCCATCATTATTTAAAGAAGAAACCCCATCATTGGTGACCCGACTTGAAAAGAGTAAACTAAGTACGATTTCCTCCAATTATTGGGATCAACTCTATTTGCCTGCACTTAGTTTTATGCATGGTAGCTTTTCTACCTAGTCATTTTTTTTACTATGACTGTTTTCTACCTAATTGTATTCATAAAGTTTTTTAGCTCAATAATCATTCGATGACGTGTTTTTATGAAACTTTTCGTGAAAGATCTATTCATCCCGATATTGATGGGACGCTCGATATAGCAAGGTAAGATACATTGAGTTATCAATAAGAATGAATGAGAAATGGAAAAAAAAATATAAAATTGTAAAAGGCTAGATATTCATAAATAGATGTTTTGGATGGTGACAAACAAAAAAAGAAGAAGATATGATTAAGGAAATACATAAGAAAATAAAAAGAGAGCAAACATAGTCTGTTTTCTATGTGACAGCTATCAGTGAGCCACTAAACTATGCACATGAACAATGGGGTTCATGTGTTACTCTTTAGATCTGTGTCTCAGTTTAACAACTAATATGATATATAATTTTATAAGATCAGTTTAAATCTTCAAATCCTCAATATATTCCTAACAATTGTAGTTGAGAGCGATCTGAGATTATATTTTATATTATTTGAAAAGTATTAAAAAATACAACAATTTATTTTGTTGGGTGATTTTGAAGGATTCCTAAATCATACTTCTTCGAGCAGTGATAACTGACAAGCAGGTTCACTGCTTGCTGTATCCGGTATACTTTGTATATTACCAACCATTTAATAAGTTGTTGTAAAAAAATATGTGTATGCTTACTACATATTAAATTCACTATCTAATTATATAAACATTTATTTTCTTAACTATACAGCTTAAACACCATCATGTGAAAGCTATAAGGGACCAATTAAAGCTAACACAGCATCTTAAAAAGGTAACGGGGACCATTAATCAGATTCTCATTATTAGTTAATTACGTTTAGTTGGGCAATAATTCAGGTTTCTAAGCATACACTTGTCACTGGTCCCCTCGCCTCTCTTCTCGATTTGCTTCTCCCATGTTGTAGGCCTTTAGCTTCGAGAAAATTCGTGTACTATATACATGATTTTTAAGCTACTAAAAAAGACAAGTTTAAATTTAATTGGATGATTAAGATTTCTGACCATGTGATTAAGTGATCTTAGTCTGGGGAGCAGATTTAGTTTCGTTCCAATAATTATCCGCTTTCAGGCTTTAAAATGTAGGGAATAAATTAAACTTTTGGGTAGAGGTACTTATGCGCTAATTTTATAATCTTATTACATCATAAGATACTGGAGAAAGGATAGAAAAATATATTTAATAGAAGCTAGGCTTATAGGGTTCGTTGCTTTGATCTCATAAGTTATTCTAATGGACAATTAAACTCAAGATATGTTCTTAGATTCCAACTAACATTTTCAATTAAAGTGCAATTTATATATAAATAATGGGGTAACGAATATATATTTCATTTGAATATCACTGGAAGTTGAGTGTAACCAGTAACCACCAGAGGGAAAAAAATTCGTTCTTTCACCGAAAGGTTTTCTTACTAATTTTATTCTATATGTTTTACTTTTTGCCCCCAAAAAAGGTTCATTCAGCCATCAATTTAATTAACCGGTTTAGTGTAAAATCCAATGGGCCAACGAAGATAATCAAAATTGGTATCACATATCGGGCTATGAAACAATTTGATCATGTTTGAATTATATATAATCTAATGCGACTGAGTTGCTCGATTAATTATTTAATTAACTCTACAATAATGGGCCTGTATAGTTCAAAACGTTTGGAGCCCAAAAAAGGAAACGAATAAGCGAGACTCGAGAGAGAAAAAGCCCTACGAGCGATATTAATTCAATGGCCATGCAAGCAGCAGAATATTGCCGTCTGGGCCACAGTTTTGTTGCTTTAAGCCAACTTTAGAAAACAATTTTTTTTTTTACCTGTGCACACTCCCAAAACTCCCCCCAACATACATATGTAATGTAAATAACAATGTTTCTTACACATTGCAATAAAATACTCATACCAAAATTCAAACTCCATAGTCTCCTCCATTATACACTCTATAGCCTAACTAACTAATTATCTTTTCATATTATTTATCATTTTCACATTTTTATGGTAACTATCATTCAAAGTCTAACTAAACCATTTATCAAAAAAAAAGATCTAAGTAAACCACTATTCCAACTGGCGATTTGGCGTTGATATATAAATTAAAAGTCATATTCCCACATTTTATTTTATACTTATTAGTATTAGCTTAGCTGTGCGTTTCAAATAAAAAATACTCTAATTAATAAAATAGCCAATAATGATACACAATAAGCTAATGATTAAGATCTTTTTTTTAATCTATTGTTTAGTCTTTGTCACGGATGAGTTGTCCACTTGTCCCCCGAATTTAAATTAGAATAATCGCTATCCACTTTTTATAAATTATCGATATATCAGCATAGTAATATACTAGTAAAATAGGTGGGAAATTATTATTATTATTACTAATATTATCGAGCAAACTATTCTATCAAGCGTATTGAACATATATTAAAAAGGAATTGTAGCTCTACTCTTGTTTTTAATATAATAAAAAGAAGGAGGTATAGATACAATTTCGTGACTTAGCAAATAAAAAAATCAGTTTAAAATTCGATGGATTCTCGAGTTGAAAGAATCTCTTATTTTAAATTCCACATGCTCACTCACATAGTTGTCTTAGACTTGGTGCAAGAGAAATACACAGCGTAAATATATACGAAAAACAGTTTAACATATCTATTGGTGTAAATTATTTGGAAAATAGTGTCAAGTTGCTTGTAACGACAATAAATCAACAAAGACAAAATAGGAAAAAAAAAATAGACAAAAGATAAATGTTGGAAGTTGAACCGTACCTTTTGGTTCTCTTATCCAAGAAAGATGTGTTTGTGGCAATCGCGTAAAAATTTGGATAGTGACATTTTTTTCCGTGCCAATGAATATTTCGTCACTGATACTTTTTTCTTCTTCCTCATTTCATTAAAAACAAAATGGATAATAATTTTGACCCTTTCAGCGAAATATCAAATTACGCATTTGTGGTAGGCAAAATCATCAAGAGATTCATAGGAAACAATCTATAATTTATCAACGATCTTCGTGTATTTTTCCCTAACTTTGAACCGGAATTTTCAATAACGGTGTCCTCTGGTCCACAATGTTCAGTGTCTTCCGAGGTTATGACATTTTGCGCGAATGTATAGAAATTAATAGATGGTGAATTTTACACCAAAACTTTGAGTAAAGATAGCGTCAATAACATTTACACAACCAACTATATAATTTTCTTACCTTTACTACGAGTCTACGATGTTGTTGTCATATTAACTCCATGCCCGTAACTGATTTAAAATCACTTATAAACTATTGTCATAACTCATGCATGAGTAAGACATTTCTACTCAGCCACTAGATAATGCACGATGTATGGATCTCCATAAAAGAACGTGTGACCAGATCCGCCACAACAACTCCCAAATTCATGCATTAATTCAGAAGACAAAAGACAAAAGTACATTAATACAACCTGCCCCAACTTAATCTCATCATTGAGCTTTTGCGTATTAAAATAATGATAAATAGAACAAAAATTTATATTTGAAAATAATGTCGACGTAAAAATAAAATATATATCATGTCCTGACATATAGTTTAATGGTTTATGATAAAGTTGTCGATGTATTAGTGTATTACTACTAGTATTCAGTTTACATGATGCATGTGTTTGGAAAAATATATTAGTAATTACATTACAAAAAATTGTTGCCTCAAACCAATAAAATAAATAGTATTAATACGGTTAAAATGAATCCAGGTACACACACACATATAATATATATAGTCTTATATAAGATGAACTTAGCTAGCTAGCTTGAGTGAATGTTATATACCAATTAGTGATCTAAACTCTAAAGCAATTACGACGTAGACGATTCATCAAATTCATGTCCTACTGCTAAACCGTATATGTCTAATTGTATTCACTAAAAATTAAATTATTCAGAAAATTCTTTTAATAAGACAGTTCCTTCACTACTTTTCTCTCGTCCAAACATCGTTGTAGCTTTGTTTCTCTAAGATAGGCAGAGAGACAAAAATCAACACAACACATTGTTTAATTTCTTGTGTTCCCTCATCTCGACGTTTCATCAATGCTGAAGGGGAGAGATCCTGGTGAACACGGGTACATCTGTCCTTTCCGTACAAAAGCAACAAGAGTATACAAACGATGCATGTAATAGTGGTGAAGGGTTTTGTAAGTATTTAGGTTTCGGTTGTTGTTAGTTTGATGTTCAATGTATATTTTAATAAATGAAATCATTATTTTTATAAGTTGGTTTTTATATCGATACTAAGCATAAACGTTAGACGCATACTCAATGTAACAAAAAATAATAGGAGAATCCTCCATTTATATACGGCTATGATATAGTATTTTCTTGAAATGTTTTACAAAACATAATGATGTATTATTATGTGATTTTGTGAATTTGAATTTCATATGTAAATGTAAACTCAAAAAAAAAAAAAATGTTGTTGAAATAGTCAAAGTTAGTTTTGTGACACCTTTTGTTTGGACCGATTCTATTGGAACAAACCGTCCGGTCCCTCCAAATGATTTGGAATCTCTTCAATGGCGAAAATGGTTGAACTAAAATTCGACACCCTTCATCATTGTAATTAACTAAAACGTGTTTAAGAAATTATATACGTTATTCATTTTTTATCAGCACATAGACTTTGAGTTTTAACTCGTCAATATATGTTTTCGATCTTAGAGCTACAAAACGTGAGCAATAAACAGCAATTACCATTTTTATTAATACTCTAAGTAGATTTGTTAATAAGATGTTTTTGATTTGTTAATACACACTAAAGTTAAATTAATCAATACAGTGGTTATATTTTTTGTAATATAATAGCGTAAAGTGTTAGAATATAACGACACAATGACCGCATATGGATATTTTTAAATAGGGCGACACAATGACAATATTACCATGTATATTAAACCTAGTAGAATATGTAATGTTGCTTGCGATATCACATTTTTGTTTCCAAACTAAGAAAATAAAAATAAAATACAAGTAATACACATTTTTTAAAAAATACTCCATATCAGTTATGATATCGAATTATTCATCTGTCATAAAATCATGTGTTCACAATTTTTTTTTAAAAAGCTGGATCCATTTATCAATTGTTTTGCCCAGTATGGACCGGGATTTAATAAATAGGTTAAAGTAGCTTTGGACCGTCGATCAAGGACTGTGTCGCCGGATAGAGAGCATCTCAATCGTTGATGTCTCCTAATTAAATATCAAACCACCAATCAAAAAAATTCAAAAAGCCGTACTTATTGTTCTTTATTAATTAAATAGTATATACCGACGGCAATAACGGCCCCACATGCCGGTAATTAAAATACCATATCGCCTTTGGGTTTTTCCTTATTTAAGTCGAAAATCTCACAGCACATAATCGAAGAGAAGAACACACAAAACCAAAGTGAGAGAACTCTCTAAACTATCCCGAAGGTTTTAAAGGGTATTTTGGTCAAACCAAAGAAAAGAGAAAATCATGGACGCTTTTGATGCGATTCCTGATCCTGTGGTCATCGACATTTTGAACAAAGTCGGTGACGTCAAAACGCTTATACGATGTCGTTCCGTCTCGAAACGATTCAACTCGCTGGCCAATCAGTCCGACTCGCTCCTCCTCCAACTCGATCAAATCCTCGGCAACACCGAAACGGACTCCGAGATTGATTCCCCGATCGCTAGCTTCTTCCGATCGCTGTTCAAATCTATTCACGGATTCCTCCCTATCTTCTCCAGACCCGCTAACCCGGCCGATATCCTGACCCGCTCTCCGAAATCACCGGCCCAGATTCTCGCCGGATTTGACCGGATCCGGAATCTGGAGGTGGAGTTATACGGCGGCGATGTCAAGCTCGAGAAAGGCGCTGCTGTTAAGTGGAAAGCGGAGTTCGGGGAAACTCTCAAGAGCTGCGTCATCGTCGCTTTCCGTTCCGCGACGGTCAATACTTCAGCTACGGAATTTCCCATCGACGGTGGTGTGGAGTCCGATTCGGAGTTCGTCTGTGGACTAAAGACGCGCGTGGTGTGGACGATCAGCGCGTTGATGGCGGCTTCGACGCGCCATTACCTGATGAGAGATACGGTGAAGGAGCACAAGGAGATGGAGAAATTGACTGTGCGTGACAGAGAAGGGGAAGGTACGGTGGTGATGGACGCGGCGGGGATGAAAGAATACAGAGAGACGGAGGTGCGTGTGGATGAAAAAGGACTAGAGCGCGTGCGGGAACGCACGGTGGTTCCTAGCGTGAGGATGAGTATGAGACACGCGCCGTCGCTTAAGCTGAAAAGCGGGATTTGTCTCGAAGCCGCGACGCTCGTGGTCGTAAGGCCGAGTGGTGTGGCTTCCGATGAAAATGATGCTGAGCTGGCGACAGAGGCGTTCGCCGCAGATGGCGGCGATTGTATGTACGGAGAAGCCGTTACGGCGTTGCTCAAGCGTAGGAGAAATGTGTTAGAGATGAATTCTTTCTAGATTTGTCGTAAAAAGGCCTAATGGGCTTTCGTTTGTTGGGCCATATTACGTATAGTGTACACATAACATACCGTACAAAGCAATCTGTACTTATCTGGCGTACAACTTTCGTCAAATTCGAATTGTTCCTCTAATAGAATATGATTGTCACATTAAATGCGTCTTGAGTATAGTACAATCAAATAATTAACTTGGATACCCTTCTTTCCTTCTAAAAAATCACGAGGTTTATGGGGTGGATATGACATGGAATGATGAATCATCAAAGCAAGCATTACGCAAATTGCAAAGTTGCAATGGAGTAGAGATTCAAGTCTTTTGGACCAGGGAGCCCATTAGGGCCCGTTAAGATCTCTCCCTTGCAAGCTAAATTAAACAATATCTCTTTCAAGTTTAAAGTCTATGAGCTGTAGCTCGACTTTTCAATATCCTTGTTTAACTTTCTTGAACAATTAAGAAAAGTAAAATCATTATGAACACATCTTTTAATATACTAATCGTTTTTTTTGCAGGTGGTATCATCACTATCATGATCAAAAGGATGAGTATTTGATTAGGTCACTAATACATTTCTAAACATTATTACAAAGCTGCATCAGGCGATAGAGTGCGTATCGAAAGAAATTAAGATGTTAGTTTCGTTGAAACATAAACTAATCTCCTATTATAAAACAAAGATAGTGTGGTCCTAGCTTACATTTAAATGACAAATTTATGTGCTTTAAATCAAACAAAGACTATTAAAACAGAATAATATCACTTATAATAATGACAAGTTTATCTCAATTAAGCTTACATTTACGACATACTTTTATAATCATTCTATAATTAAAATATGTTTCATTGTCATTTGAGAAAGAAATAAATAAGACTGAAGTTCGTGAAAAGGGAGTAAAATGTGAATTGCCTAACTTTTTTGAATGGGGCTGTTAGTGCCAATTGCCAAAGGCCTACCCACATGATTTCTCAATATTGTCGCTCTCAGGAGTACAACTAAATCAAACACTATCTTCATATTTTTCTTTTCGGAATTTAATTAAACAAACAATATCTTCCTCTATATAATTTATTTATAAAGGAATTGCTACTTAACTGTTAAACTAAAAAAGTGTTTTCTAGTGCTAAAGGCCTACCTCTAATGTAGATGCAAGTTATCATGATAAAACAAGTACCTAACTTTTTTTTTTTTTTCTCCTTTAATTTATTTGATTATTGGGACCTCTGAGTTTACATTTATTTGATTTTATTTTTTCCAAGTGCAACCATATCATTCCAACAAATCTATAACTTTGAAGAGATGAAATCAATTAGCGCATCATTGCCTCATTGGTAAGTAGTAAAAACGGGGGAATCGGGCATGCCTATTTAATTATCAATGTGAATCAGAGTGACAGAAATTCGAATCTTTTGTATAATTACTCGATTCGGTGAAGGCCAAAAGATCTATTTGGGACATATGTTGTTTTAGATTACACGTTAGTAAGGTAATGTATTATTATTTAAAAAGATAAAAGTGTACTTAAAAAGGAATGTAAGCAATCTAAAACCATTTACAATTATTTGCAACAATAGGTAAATACTTTTTACACAATATTTATCTTAACAAAGGTCCAAAACAACCATGTTATAAAAATGCATACTATTTTAATTCGGCTAGGAATTGACGGATATTGTAATTCGGCTAGAATTGACGGTTAAAGCAAGAGTTTGATGGAAAATATTGGAACTACACTGAAATAAAAGCTGGAACCAGAGCTACATCCAAAACCGAGAATACACAACTACATATACCTGTGAACATTCAAGTAAGGAAAGAGTATGACTATGTTGTGTGAGAAGCATGGCGTTGATTAAATCAAAATATTGAGTTTGGAGCTTAAGTTTTAGGAAATTATGAAATCACTTTCTCGTTCTCTATCTGTGAAAACTGAAAAGTAGTGAATGACAAGACCAAAAGAAAAAGGGAAATCTTCTACTCAAGAGTTGAAACTTGTCTAAATCATGCAGCTAATGTCGACCGTAATTGCATCAAGAGAAGCACCTACACATAGAGAGAGAGAGAGAGACAGAGAGAGAGAGAAAAGGCAAAACATGATGTGCGACATTCGGTGAGGTTCAGATAAATAATTATAGTGCTATCTAAGAGTTTTGTGGAAATTTGAGTGTGAGAATCATTATGTAAATCTAAGGAGATTCTGCTCGTTGTACAAGAACTATTATCGACTAAGAGTTTGTGTTGCTGCGAGTAAAACCGTTAAACTAGATGTCAACAATTGATTTGGGTGTTCTTTGTAAAAATGCTAAAAAAAGAGTTGCTCAGTTTTTTTTTTCTATGTATGTGTTTTCTAGTTTTTGTACATATATTTGATAAATTTACTCTTTTGATGTTGAGTTGAAGTTTAATTTGAAAACTACCATAAAAACTGTAAGTATTTGACGTTGAAATTGCGGGAATATTAGAGAAACAAAACTGTTTAAAACGGAACCACAACCTTTTTTTTTTGGTTTTCCAAACTTTTTATTTTCCCTTTTTCTATCGTGAAACAATTATATCAAATAATTCATGTCCCAGCAATACTTTTACAATAAACCTCCAACTTCATCACATTCACATCATTTCATATATCATATCATTTGACATTTGCCATCCCTAAAAAGAGTTTTGCACTCCTGATCGAGTTTCATTGTCATTTGGTGCTACAGTTTGGTGATACAGTTACAAGTTAGTTTAAATGGGGAGATGGCAAATGAAAGTTGATGAGTGTGTGGTTGAAGATAACAACAACAAAAAGGGATATGTGACCACACAGCTTGTGAGTACCATTGGATTAAGAAACAAGCCTCGTGCCCTTCCAATCTTTTCCTTTTTTTCCTCTTTATACCACCATTGTCTTTCTTTTTTCTATTCATATATATAATAGTTTTATTTGAATTTGCAAAAGTAAAGCCCACGAAACCTTTCCAACTTTAATCTATTGGAGCATTCGACTATAACTCATCATCACCATTGTCACATTCACATATGTTATTCTTTTTTTTTTTGTAATATGAATAAATTATTTTTTGGTTGGTTTTAATGTTAAAATGAATAAACTATCTTCATCGATGATGAATGTATACACACAAAGAAATTATAGAACGATTTATCGATATATGTAAGAACTATGAGAGATTGACAGATGCATTTTTTGTTGGTTAATCGAGTTTATAGTGGCAAAATCTAGACTGATATCTCTTACATGAGTTCTATAGTGAGCAAACATTGATTTCAGATTTGGTACATTAAGCCCTTTAGTTTTATTTTGTTCACCATATTAAGCCCTTTAGTTTACCATATGAATACATACCATCAACATGATATTGGCAAAAATCTCAAAGTGAAATGATAAACAATTGTATGAAGATGAAGTAGTGACGACCATTGAATGTTGAAAGTGAATGATTCAGTCAAGAAGCTTCTTGCTTACGAATTACGATGGAATAAAGTTTTCTTGAACCCACTTCAGTCCTTTGACCCCATCACTTCTTCTTCTTCTTCTTCATATATATATTTTTTTTTGGTTCAAACAATCTTCTTCATATTATCCATAAATTTTACAACATTATTAATATCATCATTTTACAAAGACAGTTGGTATTGCACCACCGATTTTTTTTTCACTTTTTTTTCTTTTAATTTTTGGGGAAAAGGGTTCCAATGAAAAAGAAAGTTTTTTCCCCTCAAAAGCAAAAAGCATGTAAAAGCTGTCAGCACAGGAATTTCAAAGCCTAAAAAGATTATTTTTTTAAAAAAAAAAGAAGAAGAATTTTATAAATCCAGACATAAAAAGCTGAACCCTTCTTACATTAAGAGAACGATCCAAAAACCAAACCCCAAGAAAACAAAAGCAGAGAAGAAAAAGCGATGATCAAGGGAAGAGATGGAAACAGAGGATCTTCTTCTTCTGGTTACTCTGCGGACTTGTTGGTTTGTTTCCCTACAAGAGCCCACTTAGCTCTTACTCCTAAGCCCATTTGTAGCCCATCCCGTCCCTCCGACTCCACCAACCGCCGTCCCCACCACCGTCGCCAGCTCAGCAAACTCTCCGGCGGCGGCGGAGGAGGACACGGGAGTCCTGTTTTGTGGGCTAAACAAGCAAGCAGTAAGAATATGGGCGGCGATGAAATAGCCGAGCCCACTTCCCCTAAAGTCACTTGCGCCGGTCAGATCAAAGTCCGGCCGAGCAAATGCGGCGGGAAAGGAAAGAACTGGCAATCGGTGATGGAGGAGATCGAGAGGATACATAGCAATAAATCGCAGAGCAAGTTTTTTGGATTGAAGAAAGATGTGATCGGTTTCTTGACTTGTCTGAGGAATATCAGATTCGATTTCAGGTGTTTTGGTGATTTCCGACATGCTGATGTCACTAGCGACGACGATGAGGAAGAAGACGAAGATGATGGTGAGGATGGTGAAGAAGAAGAGGAGAACTCCAAGACTGTTTTCTCCAAATGGTTTATGGTTTTACAAGAGGATCAGTGCAACAACGACGTCGACAAGAACAACAACAACAACAACAACAACAAGTGCGTCGTTGATGAAAAACACGATCTTGAAAGCTCAGACGCAGAACCGGCAGTTCCGCCGCCAAACGCGCTTTTGCTGATGAGGTGTAGATCGGCTCCAGCGAAGAGTTGGCTAGAAGAGAGAATGCAAGCAAAAACAGAGCAAGTTAACAAAGAAGAACAACAAGAAGAGGAAGAAACAGAGGATCAAGAGATGAGTATGAAGAAGAAGAAGGATTTGAGATCACTAATGGAGGAAGAGAAGATGGAATTGGTGTTGATGAGATACGATACTGAGTATTACAGATTATCTTCAGACATTGCTAAGGAAACTTGGGTTGTCGGCGGAATTCAAGATCCTCTGTCTCGAAGTCGAAGCTTGAAAAGCTGATTTTACCGATCTACATACACCATTAATCCTCGTATTTTAAAAATCTAATTAAGGGTATTTACTATCATTTTGATTATATGTTCATTAATTTTTGATACTGGTTTTTTTTTTGGTTTCTTGAGTGTCCATGATTCCCCTGTTTCGTATATCAAAGGTTTTAATTTTTCTTTCTTTGATTTCGTGTGTTTCATCACAACGATTGTAATGTAATGCAAATATGTACAGGGCTTTTTATTTTTACACAAATATGTTTTAAACGATATACTTCTTTTTTTGTGTTTTATGTTTGATCATTTGTTGTGCGTATATTTGTAAACCATTAAGCAGTTTAGTTAAGAGAAAAATCCATATTATTGTTAATGATTATTCAAATGGAAGCAAACCTCTCAATTTGATCCCAGCCCATATAAGTTATAACTCCATTTCTCTGCTTGTTTAAAGTAATAAACTTAAACAAATAATCACCACACTGAACCTTGAACATAGCGATCAATCACACGCAAGTTAGTTCTCTTCTTCCAGATAATAACTTTTTCTATAATAAATTGTATGATATATGAGGTCTTAGTACATCAGTTTGACACATAATTTTGATTGTAGGAACACATAGAATCCCCTAAAATAATTAAGAAAATGATCAAATAAAAGTGAGGCGTAATTAAGCAAAACAATGTAAGATCTTTCCCTTATGATATGAGGTTTTAGTATATTCCATCAGTTTGTCGCAAAATTTTGATGGTAAGACTAAGAGCACACAAAGAAAAGCCCCTAAAATAAATAAGAAAATGATCAAATAAAAGTGAGACCTGATTAAGCAAAACAAGGTAAAACAAACAAGCAGACACAATCGAATTATTAAAAAACTCTTAAAAACTATATACAATTAGGCTTACTCAAACCAAAATCTCCTCCCATTTCAATTCACCACAACTAAACCCGAGCCGATTCCTTTGAACCGGAAATCTCCACTGGTCTGTTTCTTGAATCGGACATTTGCCTCAGCCAAGGCTTTTCTAGTCTCCTCGTCTTCAGGTGTCTCCATTAATAACAACTCATAATCTTGAATCGCGTGTTGCCATTTCTCCAACTAAGAATAAACCAAACAAATATTAATATCAATCACACAAATCTTTATTTTTAAAATGACAGTAGTTCATAGTTCATAAATGAGCTTTTGAATACCTTCGCATTAGAATCTGCCCTGCGCCGCCTTGCCTTCCGGTACGAAGGCTGGAGACTGAGAGCCAATGTGCAGTCTTCGATGGCTTTCTCGAACAGACCAAGCTTGAATCTAGAGGCAGCTCTGTTACAGAGCAACAGGGCATTACATGGATCTTTCTCGAGTCCTTCCGTGTAAGCCACGCAAGCCATTTCGAATTTCGAAGCATTGAAGAGCAGATTTCCGCTGAGTCTCGCCGCAGCAACCGCTCTCGCCTTTCTTGACACCGCGTTTACTTCTTCGTTGCTCGGATCTAATCGAGCCGCTTGCCTTGACGCCGTTACTGCATCTTCAAATCTGTCCATGAAAGAAACGTCATGCTGGTTTTATTTTTCTATGGAATTTAAAACTGATGAACAGCAAGATGTTGCCTTCCTAAGAATAGAAACGGCACGTTGTTTCACATTGCAAAAGGAAATGAAAAAACGGCAAGGCCTCTGGTGTGTAAATTTGTAATGTATTATTACTGACCTTCCTGCTGCAATGTAGACCTGAGCTCCGACCATTAAAAGGTAAGAAGTGATGGAAAGACCAAAAATCTTAATGAAACAATCGATATCGAAGCGTTTTGTTCCTTTCTGGTATACGTCGTATGCTTCTTCATGTCGTTGAAGATGCAATAATGCTTCGGTTTGAAAGGCATAGACCTTGAGATTGATAATATTATGATTTTAATTAGGCAAAAAAAAATACAAATATTAGATGCGACATGAACAAGAAAAGAAGCTAACCCTAGGAGAAGAATCGGCTCCATATGACATGGCAGAACAAGTCTCATTCAACACAACATTCCATTCATTTGATCTTCGAGCTTCCTCGCACCTTCTAAAACATTTTATAACATCTTCAACTTGTTCTATATGTTTTGTCTCTGTATATTTTCCAGCTTGGTTATAGTGACTCAAAGCCTTTTCAACCTCACCCAATCTGTTATGTTTAAATTATTTAGGACCATAAGGTAAATAGAGTTAAAACTTAAGGGACCAATCAGAGAATTAAGAAATAAAAGCGAAGACTCTACCTGAGTTGGAGGGAAGCGAGTCTCTGATGAGCTCTCTCGTAATTCGGGTTTAACCTTAAAGCTTCTTCGCAGGCGTCGGAAGCTTCTAGAAGGCGACCGAGACTGATCAAGGCGGCGGATTTGTTAGACCAATACGTCGGCGTTTTGGGGTCAGCTGAAATAGCTCTCTCGTAAAACGCAAGGGCTTCTCCAAACCTCCCACGACAATACTCTTCGTTTCCCATTTTCTTCAGAGCCTCAGGACCGAGTCTGTAATTTACCGTCTTGCCCTCCCACCGACTTTTCGTATGTGCCGCCTCAGCGGCATTAACGGCGGGCTGTGGTTTCACGATGATGTTTCCCATCACGCCGTTAACTGAAAACCTCTTGCTCTCTGCTCTGGATGACGCCGACGAACTCGATTTTCTGGCGGAATCTGATGACTTTCTTGGGTTACTTTCGTCGGATTTCGTCTTTTGTTGGGGTTTCTGCGGATCTGGTTTCTTTGGCTGAGAAGAAGAGTCGGTTGATTTTCTCGGGAGGATTTTAGGGTTTGTAATGGTGGTTGACTTGGGAGTCAAGCAATCTTTTGCCTTGTGATCTTTTTCCGGTAAAGATGGCTTTCGGCGGCGAGGGCTCCAGCTCTGGAAAATGCACCCAAGGAGACTCTCACAACCCAGTTTTTGACCCGTTGAGATTTTCTTAGATTTCGCCATTGTAAAAAGAAAATGAAAAATGGAAATCTTTGAAGAAGATAAAGCACTGTGAAGAGAGTCTGATGAAACAGAGAGGAGTAAGAAGTTTTCTGAGTTGAAGATGAAAGCTGTTTTAATGTATTTATATAAGTCTAACAAAAGAGTTACTGTTGAGTACTTTACAAGAAACCAACTTTTTTATTTGTCTGCCTTTTGCTCCAACACAAAAATCTTGCTTTTGTTTTCTAAAATCCAAAAAATTAGATTTTAATTTGATTTAATGGGGTCGATTCTTTAAGACATTCTTTGTTATTGAAATAATGATAGGAATATTATATCGGGCTGACCCCATTGTTGATTGTTTATTGTCTTAATGGATAAAGACGAAAACTGCAATAGATTGTTCAAATACTTTGGAGCCTACTGAAAGATTTAAATAGTTTCTGTTATCATTATTTCTCGATATTTACGGTAATGATTACTACAAGGAAAACTGTACTTTCCAACATAAACGATTACCATAGAGCATTAAACTCAAAACCTTTGGTTGGACAAATGGGTAAGTGCAATAACAAGTGATTTATACTCAAGTCGATCAACAATTCACATTATATGTGCTGTGATTGACTGATTGTTTTGTTTTAAGTTAATCTATCTCGAATTTTCCAACTAATATACTAAGATCTACAAAAAATTTGGGTGCATATCAAAATTGTTTTAGTTTTTAATTGGTGACTTCGATTAATGATGCTAATTAAGTACCGCACAACGATTTGTAAAACAGATATATCTGCAAAATAATATGAAAGTATATATTAAAGTATTTTTGACGTCATACTATTTAGTTACATTTAGATAAAATACTTAAATGTTTGAAGTGTGATAAGTGATAATGATCTTTGTGAGTGTTTAAAATGTAATTTTGAGTAGAGAAAAACGTAATAATTGTGAAATTATGATATTAGACGGAAGTAAGGTTTGTTACTTTCTACTAACTTATGATAATGGGATTAACCTGTATTACACTAAGAAAAAAGTTGAGAGCCAAAGGGTCAATGCTTAAGAGTGCTTTATAAAAGTAATTAATGGAATAATTAAGTTTATCCTTTTAAACGCCAAAGCATTCAATAACATAGTGGGTGGTATCGATCTACAATAAAAAAAATCGATAACAACCAACAAACTGTTTGGTTGTTTTAATTATTATTATTTTACTTCAATTTTGTCTGTTTGTTTTAATAGCAACCAAATTCACCTAATTAAAGTGATTGATGAACAAATTCTGCTGAGATCCCGCTTAAAATGTTAAATTATTAACGGGACCTTCTTTTTCTTAAGTGCAACTTGTACGTGCATGAGTTAGGAGGAGTGATATTCATTTTGATTTGATATACAGTTTCAGTTGAGAAAGAAAGAAAAAAAAGTAACAGTTTTAACAGATTTATTTTGTTCCCTGTTACACGATGTGCGAAGAGGAAAGTAATCCGGCGTACGTGCGAGTCGGTGCCGGCTTTGTCGAGGACCTTCTGTCTCATACGGCGGTTTTCTTTGTTTGTTGTATGTTTGATTTAGCTTTGACTGCTTTTTCTTCATTTTTGTCCTCCCCCCCCACCAACACGTATACTTCTAAAGTTTTTTTTAATAGATTTCACTAAAATTTCATTACAAAAGAGAAACTAGAGCAAAAATTTAAGCTTCGTGTATATACGATGCTGATTAATCAGATCGGATTTTTATATCATTCATTGATAGATGTTTCAGATGATATATATTATCACTTTATCAGTAAAATAGCATGTTAAGCATAGTCTGGTTTTTTTTTTTTTTATAAATAAATGCTCATCTTGTTCTCTCTGAAAAAAATGCATGGAGTGAATGTGCTTTTTTGCCTGCCGACAACTTAGAAAACTCGTGCTACATGAGGAGAAAGCTAGTTCAAAGTTATAATAAACCCAAAACAAGCCACGTAACTAGATTCTCTTAAATCTCTCTTTTCAATATATTTTAACAAAAATACCAAAAAAGTAGTCAAAAACCAACGATTTAGGATTATATAAATCGATATATTCATTTTATTTTTCAAGACTTCAGTCCTCTAAGAAAAAACATACTATTCATCAGTATGTGGCTGTATAAATCTACACTTTGATTTAGATATTCCGTTACACAAATTATTTTATTTCTTCCAACGCTATGTATTAATGAATGATTTCTAAATAAGTTTCATTGACCCAAGCTATGTAGTACCAGTTTGTGTTAGGCATGGCAAAAATTAATATATATGGCCCTTTGGTTGTATTCAAGTGTGTGATAGATTTTATATTCTAGTATACCAACATCGATTGAGTCATATTTTGTACTATGCAGCATAAAGACTAAACTAAGAAGATCAATAGACAATAGGGATATAATATATACCCAAAGGAAAACATATAATAAACTGCTTGAACCAAAATAAAATATTTAATAAGAAAAGTCGTTCGATGAACCTCTACTGTACTCAAAGTGCATGAATTATTATATATGTAGCGCCATGATCATTACAAATTTGATAAGGAAATACATCTACGATTTCTTAGTTCGGTTGATTATCATAGTTTCTAAGAAATGACTAAAGAAAAGAGAAAATAGGTGATATAATGATTGCGGTGATATATATAATGTATAGATATATTACATACTTGAAGGCATCATGCTTGTATGATAATAATATCAATATCACTTGTATAATTCATATATATGCAAGCAAGCATGTAGGCATTGTTCTTGTACTTAAGCATATCAAGTCATTTGATTTCATTATTTTGAAGTTTTGCACTTATAGAAACAATCAGTCATTTGACTGGCAAAACTAATTTCAGGTAAAACAAAAATTAGTATGCTTAAAAATTGTCTGTAGTTATTCTACTAATTTTATTTCATCAATTAAACAATTGCATATGTTATTATTTTTTTTCTTCGTAGCATGGATTTGTACACGAAAATACAAAATCATAGGCACATGATGTTAAAGATGGCAAACAATATGATTTGATCTATGGCGTGTGGACCTTTGCAAGCGGAATATATGAAAAAATAATAAAATGACGAAGTTGGCTTTGGGTTAAAGATTTAAAGTGCGGAACGGCGATCATTTCTTATAATATCAAAAATATTTGAATTGCATATTATTTCGTACTCATACATACATGCATTGGAGAAGCTAATTAGAAACGAAGTGAATGTCTATATACAATCCATTTTAAAATGGTAGCTTAAACCATTTAAGATTTAATTACGTTACTGAACCATCTAAGATGTACCATTTACTTTTTATTGAGTAAAAATCCATAGTTTGGATTGGAATATCTTGAGAGTTGATTTGATATTTGGCCTGGAATATCTACAATATAACAGTAAAATAAAGTATTGATTTAGAGGGGAAAAAATATATATGAAAGAGAAAAGGCACATTGGGACTACAATATATGCTTGGCTTAGAAGGGAAAAAGAATAAAAGAAGAAGACTTACTCTTTTTGGATATTTCTTCACTCGGGGTTTTAGCTCCAATCCCAACGATTCTATGCTAAACACGGGCCGTTGCTTATTGACGAATTTCAATCGTTGGAACTTGGAATATAAGACTTGTTCAAACACCAACAAGTGGTAGTTTAGGCCCATGTTCGGTCCTTTTGAGAACATAATTACAGTATAAATTTAGGGTCTACACAAGCCCGAGAATTAACCCTCAAGCGAAGGACACGATGAAATAACATGAATGTTATGTGTAGGGCCTTTTTATCATTTCAAATTTCCAAAGTAGATATCTCTCTGATATATGTGAAACAATTAAGAAACTATCAATTTTGACTTTTGAGGTGCGTAGATAAGTCTTTACATATGAATTCTTTTACTTCAGTATTTTTATTATTTGCTAAAAAAATAAAAATTTAGTAGTATACGTTACAAGTCAAGGAACCTTTTGATAAATCAAGTATTGATAGAATTTAAACTTTCTTTTGTTTTTTTTAACTTGGTTTATATGGACAACAATAAAATGCTTGGTTTACAACTTTACATGTATTTCTTATGAAAATACAGTATAGCTCCTGGAAAAAAGAAGGGAAAAGAAAAAAAGAACGATTGAGTTTATGCACACGTCAGCAGTAGGACCCATCTAGGAAATAAGCTGAA
This sequence comes from Thlaspi arvense, assembly GCA_911865555.2. NCBI lineage: Eukaryota > Viridiplantae > Streptophyta > Magnoliopsida > Brassicales > Brassicaceae > Thlaspi > Thlaspi arvense. The sequence goes on from OU466861.1 coordinate 54,162,160, forward strand.
TCACCGGGAAATTTCATTACATTCATTGACCATTCTCACGCGCCACCGTCAGCGACCACGTAACGTCATTGGCTGATACTAGTTCCCACCGTTAACATTGATGATGTTTCACATCCCAATTTTTTATTCGGTTACGAATGAGAGAGAGAAAAAAAAACCTGATCAAACTCACTCAAAAACCCAAAATCCGATTCAAGAAACAGAGAAAATAAGGGAAGATGAAGGCAGAGACGGTGACGCTGATTCTGGTGAATCTAGCGGGAATAATGGAGAGAGCCGACGAATCTCTGCTTCCAGGTGTATACAAAGAGGTCGGCGCGGCTCTCCACACGGATCCAACCGGGCTCGGGTCGTTGACACTGTTGCGATCCATGGTTCAAGCCGTCTGCTATCCCTTGGCTGCTTACATGGCCATCCGACATAACCGAGCTCACGTTATTGCACTCGGTGCATTTCTTTGGTCCGCCGCTACTTTCCTTGTCGCTTTCTCTTCCACTTTCTTCCAGGTTTTCTTCTTTTTCCTAACCTTTTTTCGTTTTCCCAGTTTTGTGTTTAGTGAGATGATACATTTATCTCTTTGATCGAGCAGGTGGCAGTATCTAGAGCTCTGAATGGCATTGGCCTTGCCTTGGTGGCTCCAGCAATTCAATCTCTTGTTGCTGACTCAACGGACGATGCTAACCGTGGCAGTGCTTTTGGATGGCTGCAGCTAACAGCAAACCTCGGTTCGATCTTAGGTGGGCTTTGCTCTGTTTTAATAGCTCCATTGACCTTCATGGGTGTACCTGGTTGGAGAGTTGCCTTCCACATCGTTGGTGTGATCAGTGTCATAGTTGGTGTGTTGGTCCGAGTTTTCGCCAATGACCCACATTTCGTGAAGGATGGTGTCAATGTTCCTAACCAGCGAAGTTCGAGTAAACCTTTTTGCTCGGAGGTGAAGGATCTGGTCCGGGAAGCTGATACGGTCGTAAAGATTCGGTCTTTTCAGATCATTGTGGCTCAGGGAGTGACGGGGTCGTTTCCTTGGTCTGCTCTTTCTTTTGCGCCCATGTGGTTGGAACTCATCGGGTTCTCACACGGTAAAACTGCATTCTTGATGGGTCTTTTCGTGGCTGCATCTTCTCTTGGAGGCTTGTTCGGAGGCAAAATGGGAGATTTTCTCTCTACTCGTCTTCCTAACTCCGGCAGAATTATTCTCGCGCAGATCAGTTCAGCATCGGCGATCCCGCTCGCTGCAATACTCTTGCTGGTTTTACCAGATGACCCTTCTACAGCTGCAATCCATGGCCTGATCTTAGTTCTACTGGGACTGTTTGTTTCTTGGAATGCTCCTGCAACCAACAAGTAAAGTCTCTCTTCTTGACTACACCTATTTGCTTCTTAACTGTGTTTCTTTGACTGACCTTGGTGAAACAAACGCAGCCCGATCTTTGCAGAGATTGTTCCGGAGAAGTCACGAACGAGTGTCTACGCACTGGACAAATCGTTTGAGTCGATCTTGTCATCGTTTGCTCCTCCCATGGTTGGAATCCTGGCGCAGCATGTTTATGGGTATAAGCCAGTCCCTGAAGGATCATCAAGGTCAGCGGAGATAGCCACGGATAGAGAGAACGCAGCGTCGCTGGCGAAGGCTCTTTATACATCCATTGGAATCCCAATGGCGGCTTGCTGTTTCATCTATTCATTTCTCTACCGTACCTATCCTCTAGACAGAGATCGTGCTCGGATGGAAGCTTTTATAGATTCCGAGATGCGTGAACTGCTTCCGGAAAGTTCTGATAGAGATATTGAGTTTTCACAAGAAGACCCTTTTGTAAACCAGGTTAAAACCAATTTACAAAGCTAGTAGATAAGAACATTTGCAAAAAAAGCTTTACAAGATAGGTTACAAATGTATGCTCTTTCGAGTTGTTATGATGTGTATAACTTTATACCAAATTTTCAACAACGGAAAATTGTGTGTATATATTTTCAAGAATTAAAGCTATTCATAAGAGGGTGAGCTTATCTGCTGGGTTTAGTGGCCGAGAGCATTATAAATGGTCCGTTTCTAACACGAGTGAAGCCAACGAGTCCACAGGCTCTGCAGAGATCTTCAAGCTCACGTTCACTCAAAAAGATGTGACCACCTGAATATCTCATTACTTCCTGCCATTTGCAACATCGGATTGCATAATCAGCCACAAACCACACCAAGAAGCAAACAAGAAGAAAGTGAAAAGACAGCAATTGAATGTTTTTAAGGCTTCAAACCTGGCGAATATTTTTCAAGAACGGGATGAAACTAAAAGGGCCATCATAGATGAACGTGGTGGCAACAAATACTCCTCCAGGTCTTAGAACACGGCTTATCTCAGCAACCTAAAAGATGCAAAGGGAACATAAACATTCTACTGTATGTGGCTTTTCTTTGCTAAATTCTGAATTAAGAAAAAAGGCTTTACGGCTGAGGATGGTGAAGGCCAGCAATGCAAAGCAGCACCAGCATGAACAGCATCAACTGAACCCGAAAGAAAAGGGAGTCTAGCTATGTCTGCTCGGACCAGAACAACTTTCCTGGGGGAAAAAAAGCAACAGCAGAGTGAAAAACAACACATCTGGTTACTCACGATCTTAAAAGGGTGTGAGAGTACAAACTCTTTGTTAGTGAAGTTTTCTTCTTGATTTAAGAACTCATAGCACTGCCGCAGCATATTTTCCGAGTAATCAAGAGCGATCACCTGAGAAAACAGCTCGCTTCTAGCGAATAATCTCGAGAACATCCCACTTCCGCAGCTGGCGTCAATGATATTGCCTCCCAAAACAGGCTTCAGGTAGTCTTTCGCCATTTCAAACTGCAGAACCCAATGTCAAACAGTGTTACAACTTGCTCTGGCCATAGATGGCTAGATGAAGAAACATATAACATAAGTAATTGCACCGAAAGGAGAAGCCTTTAAAGAAAAAGAGAGTTTTTTTTTCATCTCACCTCTTTCTCTGGTCCTGGAAAACCACCCCATATGAAATTCTGACGCCAACCCCTCTCGTAAAGGAAGGAGACTAATGGAGTCCTATATATCAACAACGCCAAAGAAACTCAATTAGAACAAGAATGGATAGAGCCTAACATTGATATAGTAACCCATTATCAAAGCATATCATCCACCTGAATAACTCCGTCGAAAGTGGCATTGGTTCAGTGTATTGCCTGCTTCCACTAGCCACAGCCAGATCAAGATGCGTCTCATTACCCAAGTAACTCTTTTTACAGGTATTGCATTGTAATTGAGTACCAGATGCAGTAGATTCTCTGTAGCCAAAAATTTAGTTTGACTCTCAAGAACAATGAGCATTCACATACTTTCTCAATCCTAATTTCTGTATTAACGAATAATATCAGTGAACAGTGAGGCTCACAGTAATCCATTAGGTTGACTAATCCATGATAAAGAGTTATAACAGATGGGACAAGCTAGAATGTTCTTCTCCTTCTCGATAACAGGATCCACCTGCAAGCCAATCAAATCGCATAATGCGAAAGTTTAAAAAAGTATCAAACAAATCCTACTCACGCTGCTTCGAAAAGAATTCACAGCAAAGTTAACCAAAAGCATTTCAAACTAATCAGAATCTAATTCTGATTCCGTCTGGAGTTTTCCTGTAATCATCACGAGTCGAATCGATTCCTACAAACGCGTATAGAGAGTTGGAAGAAGAGAGGAATGAAAAGCGTACACTCAAGTTCGTCTCGACGGAGGCGGAAGCAGAAGTGGCGTGAACTGATCTGGAAAACAAAACAACGCCTCTTTGACATGCGTAATTGACGGAAAGCAACCGCGAAATTGATAAGCTAATCGGTAGTAGCGCCGGTGAGAATCGACCGGAGACAACCGTCATCGGCATTTTTTTCAGGCCTCCGTGGCTCAGTGGCTGTCTATTGTGCACGAAGTTTTGCTGAAGGAAAAAGAAGAAATCACAGAAAATTCGTGAATGGGAATTTGAAACTAATTTAAATTATCGGATTTTGATAAATTGGGAGTCCTTTGGGCCATTCGTAATGGATCATAAAGCCCAATAGACTAGCAATAAAATTGGTTTAGGCCCTTTTATCACAGAAAGTTCTGGGCTTAGTAATTAATAAAATAAAGCCCAATAGACTAGTTCGAAATGTCGGATGCCTTTTTTTTTTGAATTTCGGATCCATGTGGAATTAATTTTAGTTACGAATAATCAGGATCACAGATTGCGGATAATAATAATTCAGTTTAATGAATTAATTGAGGGATAAAATCAGGGATTTTTGAATTCAAATTGTAGTTTGTGTGCTAATAAAAAGTGGCAGCACGTGATCACTTGCTTTAAAAAACGTTGGTAAAAGTCTTTATTAGTTTTGATGGCTTCACATGGTATTGTGTCAGAGAAAAGAATATGATTGACCATAATTCTAGTGCTTTGTTACTCTTTTTCCCAATGGCATTTCTTTTTACCTCATAATTCAATTTTTTTATCCCATACACACGAAAAGTATTTCAATATTTCTGCTAACCCCGATCAAAATATTATACAAAAATAACAATAATTTTCTAATTAGAATTAGAAAAACGGATGATTTTGAATTTTTGATAAGCTTTATTTATACCAGTTGTTACTATTTTCGTAACTCTCACACGTGCACCCGCGACTCCTAGAGAAGAAGCTTCCAGATCAAGCGATGAGAGGGTGAGGTGGAAAGAGAAAGGGCAAAAGCGTCAATTTACACGATCGGTTAATCACACTGTGGATAGAGTAAAAGAAGCTGAAGGGTGTTAAAAAAAATCTTCTTTCTTCTTCTTCTTCGATTTGTTGCCGTGAAAAAGCGTCAGTGTTTCGCTTTTGCTAGAGAAGGAGATTGTTATGGAGAGAAACACGCCGGTGAGAAAGCCGCACTCGTCAACCGCAGATCTGCTTACTTGGTCGGAGGCTCCACCGCCGGAAACTCCTTCCTCCGCTTCTCGCTCTGCCGTTCGTTCCCACCAGGTACGCGGCTCCGCTTCAAGGAATTCGATTTCTCTCTGACTTGATTTGAGCAATTTGGTCAATCCATAGCACTTTTCTGTTTGTTTTCATCTCTCTTGTTTCAAATCTGTTAGCCATCGGATGGAATTAGCAAAGTGGTGTTTGGAGGTCAAGTGACGGATGAAGAAGTTGAGAGCTTGAACAGAAGGTTGATTAGTTTCCTCTTCAATCTTTGAATTAAGTTTCCAATTTTGTCTCGAGACTTCGTAAGTGTGACCCAAATCATTAGAGTTTGTACTGTCACTTCAAACATATAGTACGCAGAATCTGAAAATTTTTGGTTTCTGGTACTCTGAATTGAATTCATCTCTGACATTTCTTGATGAATAATGGATAACTCTCTGTTTGTGCCGTTTCTTTTTCCATGGAGATTTGAGAGAATTAGTCCTCCAAAACTAGCTGATATATAGATCAGAGGGAGCCATGTTTTTAGGATTTTTGATTATTCACATATACATGCTTGGAGTTATAATGCCAAAACTTGTGAAAAAATTGTTTATGTTGTTACATCAGGAAGCCTTGTTCAGAACATAAAATGAAGGAGATAACTGGAAGTGGGATCTTTTCTCGTCACGAAGGAGATGGTGCATCAGAGCCAGTACCGGTTTATCAGGTTATCAACAACTTTCTAATATCCCATGTTTAGAGAGTTGTTTAGATTGTATTAGTCCTAATCATAAAAACACTTGATTTAACCCTACAGCAAGCACTTAGTGGTATAAGCCATATATCATTCGGTGAAGCAGAGGAGTTATCTCCTAAAAAGCCCATTTCTTTACCTGAGGTTGCGAAACAGCGAGAGCTCAGCGGGACAATGGAGAACGAATCTGCTTCGAAGCTGAAGAAGCAGCTCTCTGATGCTAAGTACAAAGAGATCAGTGGACAGAACATCTTTGCACCACCGCCTGAGATTAAACCTCGATCTGGAACAACTCGAGCATTGGCATTAAAGGACAATTTCAACCTCGGAGCTGAATCTCAAACCGTAAGACACTTGACATCTCTTAGCAATCTCACTGTCTATATATACATAGACTTACTTAGAGAAACTATATGTTTCAACTGTTGTGCAGTCTGCTGGAGAAGACTCGTCTGTGAAGACAGCAAAGAAGATTTATGACAAGAAGTTCGCAGAGCTTTCAGGGAACGACATATTCAAGGGAGATGCCACGTCATCCTCTGTTGAGAAGCATCTGAGCCAAGCGAAGCTGAAGGAGATTGGAGGAAACAACATATTCGCAGATGGGAAGGTAGAGTCCAGAGACTACCTAGGCGGTGTCCGTAAACCGCCAGGTGGCGAGACAAGCATCGCCCTCGTCTAAAACTCTCTCTTTTCGGTAACATCTTAACTCTTTTAAAACGGAGATTGATCGGTGTGTGTGTGTTCTTGTTGGTATCCCGTACACTTTCAGCTCAAAGTGTGATTTGTATTATGCAGTTTCGTTGGTTATGGTGATGATTACTATTATTATTCAGATGTGTTTTTTAGCCGTTAGGGCTTTTTCTAATGTATCTCCTTGAATAGTTAACAAGTTCGAGCTTAAACTGTTTGGAGGATGTTGCTTGGGTGAAAAGCTATTGTTTTATTTTTCCGGTCTGCTCAAACCATGGATTTTTAAACAAAAAAAGAAATTGTTTAAGACTTAAGTTAGCATGACACAAAATTTATTGATATTGCAATGTGGAGTAAGCAAATACACGTGATTGACAACGCATAAATTTATTAAAAACAAAAACTTGACGACAACATGGTAGTATTTCTCAACCATAGTATATAATATGATGTTTTAAAAAAAAAAATCGGAGTAATTTCTAGGAAACCCGTTCGTGTTAAGTCGGACCTTTCCGATTCAACTCGGACTATTAATCCTAACCTAAAATTGGAATCAAGATCGATAAAAGGAAATGTTGCAATCATTGACTAAAACTCATGATCGAATCTCATTCAGCTCAATAAGTACACGATTTGTTAGCCGATTAATAGATCACTTCTGTTTTTAAAGTACATATGTTTTGTTAATTTTAAAATTTATGTTGTAGTTATACGCACACTCAAATGAAAAGTTATACTACTAACAAAAGAAACTGAAAATGCGAGAATAGTTGGAAAATTAAGAGAAGAGTTGATGCCTTGGCTACTTTGAAAAAAGAAGATGCTTTGGGTCTAAAAATAGTAAAGAGTAGTTTCCAAGAAGTTGGATCGGACGAGTAAGATGCGATGAACCTCTCGTTTAACTTCCACAATTGTGCTTATGAAAACCAAGTCACTTTGACATCGCTATTGCCTTTATATCTTTTTATTTTCCTTTTCTTAATAACATAAAATTATAGTAAATATATCTTTAAAATCGTGATCCTTCACTAAGTTAAAACCTTATATTTCACGTTTTAAAAATTTATCTTGTTCAACTAAATCAGATTGCTAAAAATAGTGTTTACCGTTCTAACAATATCCCAATTTGCTTTGACTATACAGTTAATTTCTACATCTATACGCTTTGAATAGTGAACGCAAAAAATGCAGTAACTTTTGGTCGAACCGCACCTACCGTATTTTTGTTATCATTCATGGAAAATGAGATCATAAATGGTATATAGCAAACATTTTAACCAAGTTTTTTGAAACGTCTGTAAGTCATATCAGAATTATCATATTTATAATCATTTTATTTGTAGCAAATGCTTTATTTAGGAATATATCTCATGTATATTCGTTAGTAAGAATACTCAATACTGCTTTTAGTTAAGAAAGTTTAGGAAAATTCAGAAAGTTTTACCAGTTCAAAACCTAAAGATAATATACAGAAAGATCTAGTCTAAATCCATGATTGTTGATTTAGTCTTAGATCAAATCCGTAGAAAATAGAAAATGATTGTAACGTAAGAATAGAAAATCGAGGAGAAATCTACGTTGTCTTATTTATTTCTTCGCGGAAATACTAACAAAAAAATCATTTACTTGATCCAAAACTGTTAGAGAAAAAAACGTAGCCAAAAGAAGAAAATATATACTACTAATATTTTCGACTTATATCAGAAATTCACACTCTCTCTACTCTACCTCTCTCTATATTCTCCTCCTTAACTACTGCTTTATTTTGAACCTTTCACTTTCATTTTAATGGCGTAGACGACGATTTTTTAAGTAACAACAACTTTTCTTCTTCTGTAAACTTTTTTTTTTTTTATTGTAAGATCTTTTGATTCTGTTTTTAAATTATTTCGTTATCTTCTCCGTTTCTTTTAAGCAGAGAACCAAAAAAAAAAAAAATCGTTTGTATATTTTAATCTCTTGTTTTGAAATTCAGAGAGGTATATATATAATGAAGATGGGTGAGTTTCGAGAAGCTTGTGTTTCTTCGTCTCCTTCGTCTCCTCTACGAACACCGTCTCATTCTCCGAGCCTCAACTTTCTTCGTCAAAACTTCTTTCATGGAGACTTTTCCCCAACCAACAACAGATTCTCTTTCAATTCCTCGTCGGACTACTCTCTCTCGAGCTCCTTCTCCAACAACGGATTCTCTTCTTCCGACGATAGCTCCTCCCCGTTCGCTTCTCCTCCGTTCAACGGGATCATCCCTAAGCACAACCACTCTTCTCCGCCGGTCACTTACCATCATCATGATCCACTGACTCTTAACGGCGACGAGTTGGGTCTGTGCGAAGATCTCTACCGTATGAAGATCAGGGAGGATGTCGAAGAAGACAAGCTCCGGTACGGACGATCGGAGACTCACAGAGATCCTCTCTGCTCGATCCCTGAGTCGAACCACACCGGTTTCACTCTAGATCCACTCTCCGGTTTCGGGAAATACGAACCGAGTGACGACGGTGGAGGATTCGTCTCCGGCGGCGGATTCTTCCGTACACCAAAGAGCTCCGGATTCGATCAAAGGAAAAACGAAAACAAGAGAAGCTTCATGCTTGGGAATCAAGTTCAAGATTCAACAGCCAACTCTCGGCAAATCGGGTGGCCTAGCTTCTCAAACAGTGCTGCTTACAACAATGGCGGTCACCATGAGATTTTCGGGTCGAGTTTGAATCGAGGAGAGTACTCAGACATGTTGCCATTGTTCTGCCAAGGTGGAGGAGCTCAGGCTCCTTTCTCTCCTGCTTCAAAAGGCGGCTCAGAGGAGAGTTTCTTCATGGAAGGTAAAAGCTTGGATCATCATCAGAGAAGCTGCAGCAGTGGCGGTACTCGAGGGTTAACGATGAATGATCATGCGAATGCAGAGATTTGTCATCAGAGTCTGCCTAACATGTGTGACATCCAGGGATATGTTTACCTGATGGCTAAAGATCAGCACGGATGTAGATTCTTGCAGAGGATCTTCGACGAAGGGACTCCTGTTGATGCAATGATTATCTTCAACGAGGTTATTGCTCATGTCGTTGAGCTTATGATGGATCCGTTTGGGAACTATCTGATGCAGAAGCTCTTGGATGTTTGTACTGAAGAACAGAGGACACAGATCGTGCTCGTGGCTACTGCTGAGCCTTGTCAACTTATCAGGATCTCTCTCAACGCATACGGGTAAACAAAAAAAAAACATTATTTTGTCTTTTTGATGTTTGGTCTCATCATAATACTGTTTTTTTTATGCAGTACTCGAGTTGTTCAGAGATTAGTGGAAACAATCAGAACAGGAAAACAGATTTCGCTTGTGAAAGCTGCGTTGAGACCTGGTTTTCTCGACTTGATCAAGGATTTAAATGGAAACCATGTGATTCAACGTTGCTTGCAATGCCTTGGCACAGAAGATAACAAGGTTCAGCAAATTAATTAAGTCACACTCTCTTTTAACTCTTTGATCTTTCAGATAATTAATTAAGTTTTTTTTTCTTACAGTTTATATTTGATGCGGCGACAAAGTTCTGTACTGAAATAGCAACGCATAGACATGGATGCTGTGTGCTCCAAAAATGCATTGCTTATTCGATGAGACAGCAACGAGAGAAGCTGATCGCTGAAATCTCTAGAAACAGTCTCCTCCTTGCTCAAGACCCGTTTGGGTAAAAACTTATCGAAATCTTGGTCTTTTATTAATTATTACACACGCAAATCAAATGTAGAAGAATCTTAACAAAAGAAAACACACATTTTTTTTTGGGATGATTTATAATTTTGCAGGAACTACGCAGTGCAGTTCGTTATAGAACTGAGGATTCCTTCTGCGGTAGCGATGATGTTGACTCAGCTAAAAGGGCATTACGTTCAGCTCTCGATGCAGAAATTCAGTAGCCACATGGTGGAACGATGTCTCATGCACTGTCCGGAGAGTCGTCCACAGATCGTGCGTGAGCTCGTCTCTGTTCCTCACTTTGATCAGCTTCTTCAGGACCCTTACGCTAATTTCGTCATCCAAGCCGCTCTTGCCGCCACAAAGGTACGTACCCATGCAGTCATGCACACGCAACAGGAAATAATAAAACTTTTTTTTTTGTTAGAACTATATTTGAGAAGATTGATTTTTTAAGGATGTGTTGGGGTGAAATTGGAACAGGGTCCACTTCATGCTTCACTTGTGGAAGTCATAAGGCCACATTCGATTCTGCGTAATAATCCTTATTGCAAGAGGATTTTCTCGAGGAATCTATTGAAGAAGTGAAGGATATGCTGCTGACTCATTTTGCTGAGTCTGTAATTTAAAAGATATGTAATATGTTGTTGTTTTTCTTTTATTATTTCTTCATCAAGCTTCGTTCTCATGAATAATCTCTGGAAAATGGTCTAAGATCCAGAGACGAAGAGCTCTGTGTTTTTTTTTTCTTTTTCTGTTTCTTATTATGTATTTGCTGCTCTGTTGTTTCTTTTGTTGTTGTTTTTGTCTCTGCTAATTTTGGGTTTTGGGAATGGGAATCTCATGTTGTAAAAAATCGGGTTTTTTTATAACCCGGTTTAGTCTTTGAATAATTTCTTATGAATAACATCATTTTACTTCTAAATAATATCATTAATTTTGGAAGTAATGGGCTTCTTTAATATAGCTTATATCAGTTGTAAGCCCGTTGAAGCTGCATCTGAATGATTGATTAATCTTTTCTTCCTTTCTGATTAATCAATCGTTCAGATGCAGCCTCAACGGGCTTACAACTGATATGGGCTTTATTAAAGAAGCCCATTATGGCCCTTAAAACGTGGAAATTAGGGTTTTTGAAGCAGAACACTAGAGGCCGCCTCTGTAGTCTATATCTATATATATATATACCAATGCGATTTCTCCAGTTTCAACAGTTCCGAAGCCGATTGGTTCTCTTTTGATTGTTTTTAGTTTGTTGAATGATTAAGAAAACAGAGTGTTTATTTTGTTGCTTGTGGGTTAGGTTTTCGAATAGAAGAAAGATGCCTCTTCTTTCAGCAGCAAGATCCATTCTTGTTAGCTTTGTTCTGGAGGCACATATCAATTCTCCTCATGAGAGGGATTTTATAATTTGCAGAGTTTTTTCTCCCCTCTCTGCAATTTTTCCCTCTCTTTGGTACAATCTATCTCTTCTTCTTTCTACATCGATAATTATCCCACTTGAATTTGTTTGATAGTGCTAGAAAATAATCTTGAAAAGACTGGAAAATTGATAATTTCATTGTCGTCAAAAAAAAAAAATTGACAATTTCATTTGATTAAGTCGTAAGAGTCTAACAAACAAAGAAAAATTCATAAAGTATATACATAATCCAAAAAATCAATTAGTGCTTCCTTTTTACCACATGTCTTATAATGCTGAAGAAACATTATCAACAAGAATATAGAAGCCAAAACCAATTTGATTGCTCCCATTTTCCCACATGAAGATAATTGGACAATCAGGATCAGATCAGATCAGTTTTATTTATTTCAAGTTAATCTACCCAAAAAGAAGAGTAGTTTAATATAAGTCCTGATTATCACGTGAGACATTTAGATGATGATAAATGTTCACAGTTCGTTATCACTGGGTCTAAGGTTTTGATGGGCTTTGTTTCTGTATTAATCTGATCAAGTGTATCCCGAGTTAGAACTTAGAAGGCTCGGCCTGGCCCAAACATAACCTAATCCTCGACTATTCAATTGCCTTCTCAACCTTTCCATTAATTTTCACTCTTTGAGAATCAGTGACAGAAAAATTGTCCAATTAATGTTAAGATTTCATCAATTGCTGTTGCAACTTGTAAAGATGATGAAGGAGACTGACGAGGGATAAAATTTCAACAAAACCGACGAACTGAAATGAGTTTAGCCCATTTTAAGTCTCTTAAGCCGACGAAAAACAAATCACCCAACTAAACGATAATCAAATTTGTATGATCGGATTAGGTTTGTATATCTTTGCGTTGTTATTATATACTTCATTGCACCTAACTTTTTAATACGTTTAAATCAAGAGAACGTTTTTAGCCTAACATTTTTTGTTGCCCTACATAGAATACGTACACGAACTTAAATATGTTATTCTATAGTGTCCTTTTATACTCCCATCAAATAAAAATATGTCAACCAACCAATTATAGGATAAGCACAAATAGTCTATATGATTGTATATAGCATATCTATCTTTTCCCGGCAGACTATTCAAAACTATAATATATTTCCATTACATTTAAGATTTGTTTGACATAATTTACGGGTGATGCATTTATTTCACATCATCAACACATCTTCTCAAACCTAATTCTTGGACAAATCAACCGTAATCAATAAGACCATATACCTTATTTAATGTTCATCGTCACATGCATTTTGTTTTCAAAACAGACTGTTTACTAGTATGAACTCTACATTAGAATTATATGTTGTTGACTATTTTACATTAATGTTATTATACAGATGCCGATTGTGTTACAGGATAACATGTAAGAGACGAGACGGCTTAAAGTAGCACAAAAGGGTCAAAGCTCAAAAGTCACAACTCAAAAGCTGTGCGTAGAGAGGTCCTCTGATCTTTGCGCACGTAAACCAATCGTGACATTTGCATGGCAGTACCCGCACAAACAAAAACATTGGACGTACGTATGATGAGAGAATATACCATAACTGATTCTAGTAAAACCCTATAATGTTTTTCCAAATGCTGCTTCCTTGCTTTTCACTACAAATGTGGTTTTAAGATTTTGTACACAAATTAAGTAAACTGTTTACATTTATATGTTTGTAGACTATTAGTCAGAAAAATTCAATATATATTGCATAAATGATAATTGTCATACACATTATCTTAATTTTTTCAATGTGTAAAAGAAAAAACTAAAATCGATATTACAATGGAAATAAAGAAAAATCTAATCTATTTGAAAATTTCGTGAAACTAATATGTTTTGGGTTAAAGGTAAAAGTGAAACTAAACACTATGTAATAGTAAAATTTATGGGATCACACATTCGTAGTTCAGACGGTTCGATAAATGTATGATAAAATTTATGTTCTATTGACAAGTAGATATATACTTGAATTTTGCATTTATAATCGGTTCACAATTTATTAAATGGAAACGGGTAGACAAGTACTGAATATTTAATTCTTCCACCAGGAAATAACAACTAATTTATTTCAGGAAATAATTATACTAACTGAGGAACTCAGAATTATGTTCCTCCATCTAACCGTGTAGTTTGATTATGTTATTGATGATTTATTGTAGCTTTCAAACACATTTTTTTTTAAAAATATATGTATATTAAATTTATGAAATTAAAAGTTTACAGTACGAAATAAATTGAAGAGAAGAGACATGAATCTTAATTGTGGTTGCATGCATGGAGGAGCGGATGTTGGGAGCTTTAAAAGCTTGTTCTCCCATCCTTTAAAAGTTTTTAGTATGTTCTTTCTTTCTTCATTCTACTGCAATATTTTATATTTATCTTAATCACATACTTACAGTTAAGTACTACTTATCAAACAAAATATCATATCATACGATGTCTACTAAACACACTGAATGTTTTGAAAGTAAACACAATAATCTGATTCACAAACAAAAACACAATCAAACTATGAAACCCTAATAGAAAATAATGGCTTATATACGATTTTGGTTCCTAATTGGACATGCATTAACATATGATCACCTTATCGGGAAAAAAATGAACAAAATATACAAGTGAAGCTATCTTTAGTTCAGTTTCGATTGAGATCCGCAATTATAAGTGGAGCTACAGACATCGTGTGTATATAATTATAATGACATTATTGGGGGCATAGAGTAAATTAATTTTTAAATACACCATTTCAGACATCGATCCTTCTCTCGGTTTCACGGCTGTGTTTGTCGTTGAACGTCATCATCACTAGACCGACCATTTATCAAAAATATCAGCAAATCGAGTTTTAATATTAATCCGCAGTCGTCTGGTTATAGTGATTGATCTCAAAAATATTTCAGTTGACAAATGTGACTTGCTTCTTTATTTTACCTAATTATAAAGTACTACTTAAAAAGGGGGGGGGGGATTTTAATTACCTTGTAGGAAAGAGTAGGTTAACACACAGAAAATGCATATATACACAACACACAGAAATATATCGATAGAGAAAATTAAGAAGGGCGAAAATAGAAGTTGGGTATTTATGAGGAAACTAGCCAAAAAGAGCCGAAAATATAAACGAGGAAGCTAAGCTCATGTCTCATGATATGACATGAGATAGGAAGCCGTTGAAATGCTTTTAATTATTTGAAACTGTTTCTTTTGTCGGTCAATGTTGTATTAGACGATAGAATTAACATATCTAAAAGTACAACAACCATCCTGCTGCATGCATGAAGTAAACAAGTTTTCTAAAAAAGAGTGACTTCAAAAGGATTACATAATCTGAATAAACCATTAACCAGACCCAAAGAAGCTAAATGTAAATGTAAATGTGATTTGTTTTCATAAACAACTCGGGATATGAACTTAAGCTATATTTTAATTATTTTTTAGGGAAGTTGGTTAGTAAAGTGTATAATTTGTGTTATATATCCAAAAGTGGGAGTAGGAGTTAATGTGAGTATTAAAGTTGCATCGGCATTCATCAATTCATCAACCTTCCCTTCTCCCATCTTTAATTCTCTTTATTGTCTCTCCCTATTTATTGACCTCTCCCTTATTTCCCAACTCTTTTCTTCCTTCACATAATTCATCTTATCATCATACATGATGCATACATACATACATACACATGATACATCCATATGACTTCACCAACAATCTGTTTGTTTTAGATTTTAATAAATCTATTTAATGAATGATGGTATAAGAGAAAAGCAAAAATAGAAAGAGAAATTGGTTAGCACTTCACATCTAAGCAATTAAATGAGCCTGTTTGGAGTTATTGAACACACCCAACTTGGAACTCACACATCATGCTTCACATTACTTCTTCCCCTCTCTTTTTTTTTTTTAATTCCTCTAAATTTCAAAATATCCAAACTAAAATGCTATACTCGACAGATCACTTTTATTGCCAAAGTAAATAACTCTATATATAAAATTCATATTTATATTTTAGAATATCTAATTTATCAGCCATTTATAAATTCATATATTGGTATATCTAATTCAATTACTCCATATAAACCGGTGGAGACAATAACTCCCCTGAAGGTTTTCCTACATGTATATATATAGAGATGATCTTCACTTACTTTTCAAGTCTATCTGCTCATTTCCTCATAGGTTCAAAGAGAGAGAGTTTAAACTTTCCCTAACAGCATAAATCACTCTGTGGAAACAAAGACTGAGGCTAATGGTTTCTCGACAAGAAGGAACCCTCTACTCTAGAAAGAGGGACTTCACAATCTATGGAGAAGAGTTCCACAATTCATTCAAGAAGAGCAAACAAGACGATCAATCACAGGGCAAACTTCAGAGCACTCTGTTCAATGAACGACCAAACTCAGAGAGTATGAGATCAATTACCTTTGATTTTGAACTCCATCTCCACACTCCACTACCTTCAGATTGGCAGCAATCCATAGAGGCTAAGGTATAAATATTCATATATGTATTAAGTAATTTTCTATCTGTATCGAATATGGCGATATATCTATCTATGTGTTATGATATGCGCAAAAACATGCATCTAAAACATTGATACTCATGTTTGCAGGGATACTCAAGAACATCTGAGGATCATAGGACATACCCCAAAGATCCTGTGATTGCAGGACGACCTAAGATGAGCCTAGACCTTGAGCTAAACCTTTCACCTTCTTATTCACCTTCAAGAACAACCACAAAGATAAACGAATCCTCAAATCACAACGAAACCGTGTCATCAAAGGCTATAAACTTGACAAGTCCAAGTAAGAAAAGCACAATTGGGAACCGATCACTATCCTGGCTTTCCTTTGAAGGTGATGACGATGATGATGCTGATCACAAGGAGCAAGAGATGGTGACTAAAGTGTGCATGAAATGCCACATGCTGGTCATGCTGTGCACATCAACTCCCGTTTGTCCCAACTGCAAGTTCATGCACCCACATGATCATAGCTCTACAAAACTGTTTAAACCATCAAATTTACTTAGGCTCCTGTGCTAGGGTGTCTTCAAGGTTACTGAGTCTATGATGTTTGTACGGAATAATATGAGGCAGAGACTAGATAAGGACAACGTTATTATGTATATACACTACAAGTACCAAAAAGTTTGATTTGTATGCTTCTATGAACGATATTCCATTTCTTTGGTTGGTTAATTTTTAGATCTCTCAAACCTATCCGTATTTGCATTGAATTATACTTTGACATAACACGTTCACGGAATGATATCTATTAGAGTTGCATTAAAAACACTTATGGTTACTGACTATAGTAATGTTCAAGGTATGATACACCAGAGTTTGACAAGATAACTCGAGTGTAGTCACTATCAACAATATCACCGCAGGCAAAAATGGGTTTTTCTTTGAGCTGTTATAAACCCAAGTTATCTGAATATATTGATGGTTCAGTATCAGGCCACGATGCGTTTATTGACAAGCCTTCATTCGGATTTAAAAAGCTGAAACCGAATGAGTTACTTAAAGCTGAAACATATAATAAAAAGCTAAAATGATGAGACAGAGACTCAGGTAAGGGAATATTTTACCACAAGGAGAGTCGTGAAGCTTTTATATTGTTCCACAGGTGGGGAACAAAACCAAGATGCAGAGCCTTGCAATAAGACATTAGATGAAGATTAGTTTATACGAAAAAGGTTTTGAAAATGTAACCTTAACGGTAAATAGCAGCTTGCTTAATGAAATCATCAACACTAAATTGAATTACATAGCCTGTGTATAGTATTAAAAAAATATATTGTAGTTCTGAAGGAGTTATATATAACGAGCCAAAGGCATGAGAATCAATAGCAGTGAATAAACAGCAGATCCAATCGTAATATTGATCATTGACTCCAAACTTAGTAATTCAACACAATCGTTAACATATTATAATAACCATATGAAGAAATAGGGAATTGTTGATCAAAACTAATCCAGTTTATGCGTTCGGAAGATAAAACAGCAGCAAATCTTCAAATCAGAATTCCTCCAAAGGAAAACCTAAAATTCTAGAAAAAATACAAACGATGCAGCGCTTTTGGATTTGTATGCCAATAATTTAATAACCGATCAAAATCAATGTGATTAAGCAAGTCTAGATTACTAGGAAAACAAAATTGATGGGAAGAATAAAATCGGAAGCTAACCCTTGATTTGTCATTTGCCGGCGACAGCAAGCGAGTATACCAGACGGTTTTCGTTACCCTTTCTTAGTTCCGATCAGATTTCGAAGTATTCGTTCAAAGGGTTTCAGAAAAACGGAGGAAGGAAATGTAAGAAACAAACTCTCAATGATTTTCGTTACTAATTCAACATCATAAGCGAGGGAACATTTAGGATTTGGGTGGGAAAACCCCGAAAAAAAAGCCTAGAAGTGCATATTTTCTGGGTGATTTTTCTTTTTCAAAAATTGATTTATTTTCAGGTAGCATAACTAATTATATATTGACACCTGTCACTCCTAGCAAGACCAACAACCAATCCCGCGCTCTGTTAAATCTGGCCTAGTTTTGAAACTCAAAATCGAAAATTCGAAATAGAGAGAAGCAGAGAGAGAGAGAGAGATGAAGGAGGAGATGACAAGCAAAGACGCATCGATCAGAGAGCGAGTTGCAATCCGCTGCGCCAGAGCTTCGATGCTACTCTATTCACTCGCATCATCCCGCGATCTGAAGGCCACCACCATCGATACCGCCGGCGAGGTTAGTAGATCCTTCTTCTTTCTCCTTTTTCTTCTTCGGATCGGAATTGATTTGTTACAGTGGATCCGTAGTTGCGAAAATCTCATGGGAACCTCTTTTGGTGTTGTTTGGAAGCAGGAGGAAGGAGATACACGAAGAGAAATAGAGGATCTGAGGAGAAAGCTTGCGATGGAGAAGAAAAGGATGAATCGGATTAAGCTTTGCAGCTTGATGGAGCTGCTACTTCTCGTCGCTTTGGTTCTGTTGCTCTCCACTTTCTTCCTAGTCTTCTTTCTCCGATCTCCTTGATCCCCTCCCCTTGAATGTTGGAATCAATGTTTTTGTATCAACTTTTGCTAGTTCCGCTTCTTATGTAAAAGGATCATCGTCGTCGTTAAACAAAATAAAAAGGATAATTAGGATCGTCATTACCTTAATCAGAATTTTAATTTTTGTATCAGCTTTTGCTAGTTCCAGTGAAATGTTGTTCTTACGTAAAAGGATCATTATCATCTTATCAGATTTTCATGATTATTTTCTAAACTACTATAACCCAACGGAAATCAACAGCGTTTGCCTTTGAATCTTTTACAATTAACAGATTCCATCAATCACAGAGTTTTAATTTGTATCTCAGTAACTAGTAACAAGTTCATCAACATCCACACGCCCAATTAACAAATCAAAAAAGTTGATGCAATAGGAAACGTCTGTACAATGGGTGAGCAACATTTAACTTCTGTAATAATTTCCTGATACTGTAGCAGAGAGCTTTAGAGTAAGGAAAACCATTGTAGGAGCCAAGCTTTGTGATAGATTCAACTTGGAGTTCAGTCAAATGCGTAGGGATCATCAGCATATGGATTTAGGGAGCCTTCCGAGAACAGATCTCCAATATTTGCAGAGCGTGGAGGATGACTGCTTATGGCTGCAACCTGTACATGAACATGACATTCTATGTGTTAAAAACACACCATAACTATGATCTAAGCAAACATTTATCATTCTTCTTCATGTTTCCTTCACCTCTTAAACATTTCTTCTAGTATAAAGAAGTGCAGTCAAAATGTTTTTACTTGAGTGAAGCAGTGTTGGGATCTATCTTACCTTAGCGATACTTCTGGGGGTCTTAGCTGTGGGTGTAAACCGAGTCGATCGTCTCCGTGGCTCCTGTAACCATTAAAAAAAAAGGTGAATAAGATTGGCTCTCGAACATATCTGAATATTTAAGATGAACTAAATCAGAGGGTTTAATGCGCAGAACAGGTTACCTCAAACATTACGGTGCCTCTTGTTTTCCTTCGTTTCGTGGTCCTCCCATCTTTCGTTTCAACTTCATATTCACGACGAGTCACCTGCCAAGTTGAACCACAAAACAAAACGATGAGGTTGAGAGCTGATGCAAAAGCTAGTTATAAAGGGTTTGTTTTAAATGTTTACCTTGCTATGATGCTTTGGACTGCTCATCAAGCTTCTTTTATTCACATTTTCAACTTTCTTCAACATCTTTGTCACAGGTGTTTCTGTTGCCTTTACAAATGGGGAATCCTGCATTTCATCCATATGTAAAAGAAACAGTAAAAGAAAAAACATGGTATTTTGATTCCTACCTGTTCATCGTCATCATGCATCGCTGCTGTATGCTGGCTTCTCCTGATGCCAGAAGGACGAGAACCTCTCACTTTGACAGATGAGACTGAATATTCCTTTAATGTGATTTCAGTTATCGAAATCAATATATGTTTGTGTTTTCCAAATGTGATGATGCATATATAGTAAATAAAGTATCCTTTTAGGGGATCAAAATGATTTCGGGTCTAACCTTCCTAGAGCTCACTTCTTGCTCTTCAGGCGGTTTGTCACTCATAACCCTCCACTGCATTTGCAACAAAGCTCTTTGCCTTTCTTCCTGCAACGATAACTCTTTTATGTCATTAGGTTTTAAACTTTAACACAGGTGCAATCTTATGGTGAATCTTGATAAACACGAACTTTTGATCTTTGAAGATCTAATTCGTCTTGCAGCTTCTTGCAATCATCTTCGTACTGACACTTGAATGCTTTCAACTGAACATCATGCTCGTCCCTGATTGTCGTTATTCTCTGGATAAAGATAAAAATTACTTGAATACCAGAGGCTTCATATTCCTATCGAACCATCAAAATATGTCTGTTGGTACCTCTTTTAATTCAGTCTCAGCCTGAATCTGAGCTTGTCTCAGTTCCTCATCGTGCTTGGCTTTGAGATTGAACTCCCTATTTTCATGGTCCTCCCGAATAGTGAGTATCTGAAGAACATGCAGCTTTATCAGCCTATTTGTTTGTTAAACCCTGCCCAGTCATAAACTTCCAAGCAGAAAATCCAGAGAAGAGGGACTTTGGTTCAGATATATGCCTCTTCTGCAACTAAACTTATAATTCTGAGTGAAATCTTACAAAAGTCACTCTAACATTTGTATAAGTGTATTCAGAAACATCAGGTTTAAGAGGGGATTACTATACCAGAGAAGCATGATCCTCCTGAATGGTCAGTAACTGCTTCTTTGATTCGGCTTTACAATCTGAAAGTTCTTTATCATATTTCGTGGACAGTTCTTTGATAACCTTTTCAACCTGAAATCAGAACCAAAAACATCTCAGAACCACGATCAATTGCTTAGTCGAACACCATAAAAGATTTTGTCAGCATTTACCTTTTCCTTTTCAGCATTTACAATTTCCTGCTTCTCCTGATCATATTTCCTCCGGATTTCATTAATTGCCTGAAAAGCGTCAGAAAAGCATATACGTCATATTTTTGGGTGTGTTATATTTGGATTCGATTAAGGGCCCTAAGTAAATACTCGGCGTACTATCCGAGCATATATGGAGAATTGATCCAGATATACCTGGTCATTTCTCTGAGATAATTCCTTCAAGTGCCTTGATAATTCCAACTGTTTATTTTCCAGCATCAGATCATATTGCTTCTTCGCCTCTAGAAGCTTAGTTTCAGCAGCTGCCAGTAGCTCCTTGTCCTGCAGTGGAGTTCATATATGACGAGTACTAAAAGGTAGATAAAACTCATAAAGCCTTGTCCAATATCCATCTTCTTATACCTCTGTGGTTTTCTGGTCTAGCTTCTTCTCAGTTTCCTTGCATTGATGGATAAGAAGCTCTTTCTCTTCAATAACGCTTTGGAGCTGGTTCACCTCTTTCGACAGTGAATCCACACGCAGCTTATTGCTCTCATTTTCGTTCTGCAAAAGCTCCATTTCTTCAGCCTTTCTCTGTGCATCAGCCTGCAGCTTCTCATAATTCTCTTTGCTTTCCATCTCTGATGATGAAAGCTTTAACAATAATTCTTGCTGCATGATACATGAACAGATTAAGCATTGCAACCATGTATTGATAATTTGATAGGCTGCACAAAAAGATGGAAATAAATCTACCGTCTTATTCTCTGAGGCCCTCAGATTTTCCAACAAAGCTTCTATTTCCTCTTTCAGCTTTGTGATCACTGCTTCTGTCTCGGCATTTGTTGAAACTAGGCATTTTGCTTCAGACTCTAGTTTTTCAATTGCCTGCCTTGCGGAGCAGCGTTCCTCGGCAAGTTGGGAAACTAATGACTCTTTAGCTTTCCTAAGTTCCTCTTTTTGTTCATATAACTCAATGCCTGCTGATTGCAGAGCTTCTTTCTGGCAAGTTACAGTCAAGAACTCTCCTTGGAGTTTATTGAACAATCCTTGAGCGCGATCAGCAGCAATATCTCTATCTTTTTGGAGCAGCATAAGGTGAGTGTCATATAAACCACTTAGCTTATCAAAGTTTTCCATGAAGGCCAAGTTCTTTTTGTCCAATTCAGCCAACTCGGTTGCCAACGAGTGGACAAAGCCCTCGAGCTTCTTGACCTCTTGATCTGAGTTAACCAGTTTCTCGGATAGATTATCAGCACTCAGCAGAATATTCATCTTTTCTTGCTCCAGCTTCTCCTTGACGCCAACAAGGTATCTGGCCTCATCTTCTTTTGATGTTAACTCAATACGCAGCTTCCCAAGTTGGAAGTTTAAATTCTCAATGTTGAGTTTTGATTCAGCTATAGCTGCTTCAGAATTCAGTATCACAGCGTCTGGCACAAAGAAGGGAAAATAAGAAGATCTAATGCAAATACCAATACTATCATATAGCTGTAACAGATAAAAAAAGAAGTGTATTCTCGTTTCCTAGTTGCAGTGTTATCTTTATGGCAACATTAAACACATATCATGTGATCTAGGAATAAACTCTTGTTATAAACTTGATATACAATACGTCCAGAGAGGTGCAGTTAAGATCCAATACATACAGAATCTTTGTATAACTAAAGTGTGTGTTTCTTTGGGAAATAACCTGTATGCAAGCTACTGTTTCCATCTAAATAGTGAAAATCCTTCAGAAACATAGACTTTTCAACGTATTTGTTGTGTGGGTACATGTTGAAGCTATTAAATCAGATAAACCATGTGATCTACAGCATAAATGACATCTTGAATCTAAAAAAGAACAAGAAATTTACCTTTCTCCTTAACGAGACTGGCAGTTCTACACTGTTCACTTAGATAAGAGTTTTCTCTCTGTTCTTTCTCGAGTTTGAGCTCCTCTAGTTCCTTCTCCCCTGCATGGTTGACTTAAGTGTAACTAAAAGGTATAACGATATCCAACAAAAGAACCATAGAGAAACTTTGGTAAACCAATACTGCAGGAATGCAGTCATTTCAAATTAAAGGTTTTCCCATGAATATCTGAAACAAACTAACAACTTACGGCTTTTGATGTTTTCTTCAGCAGCACCCAATTTTAAGGACAGATCTTGCATTTGCTGCTTCAGAGAGTCTATTGCTTCCGCACTAGTAGAGAATTTGGACTCAAAAGTCTCCTTATCCTTCTCAGCTGTAGAGGCAATTTAGGAAACAGATAAAGCAAAAGTAGTTTCAAGAATCTAACGACCAATGTGCATCTACAATTACCTTCTTGAACCTGAGAGGCCAAGTGCTGCAGAGTCTCGGTAAGTTGGTCACAGAGAGTTTTCGTTGAAGAAAATTTGGACTCCATCCCTCTCCAAAGCTTTTCATCCTCCTTTTGAATCACCCTGAGCTTAGCATTCTCATTGAAAGCGTTCTGCAGTTTTTCCTCTAAACCAAGTATATGATCCACTGACTTTTTCAGCTTAGAATTCTGGATCATGCAAAAATATTTTCTATCAAATTCCGGTAAAAATGCATTTCTGGCAATACATCATTCAAATTAACAACAACTCGAAACTATCAATCCAGCATTATTTCCAAAATAAGGTGTTCTCGCGCATAATCAAAGACTCGCAAAATTAGCAGAGAGATCTCAGATTCTTGCTTATTCCGGTTAACAACGAACAGGTAGAACTGCAACCAAAGATGCAATCCTAGCAACACCACTATACATACCTCTTAAGCACATCGATCAAACTTAAGTTTGTATAGACGCAGAATGTAAGAAGAAATCGAGATAGCATTCGAAATACCGCCAGTTCGAGATCTGATTTCATAGAAGCCTGTTCCTTCACCAGTTTTTCTGGAAAACAGAAACGCGATTATCAATAGAGCGCGATTTCAGAAAGCATCGGAACGAAATTCTCAAATCAAGCTCAAACGAACGGGAAAAAACCTGCAGTAAACTTCAGATTCGAGAAATTTCCGGAAGAGACGGAATCCTGAGGTTGACGCGAAGGGAAGGAGAAATTCTTCGCCGATCCAGCCAACGAACGCATCTGATCCAAGCTCTTCATCGCTGGAAACCCTATCTTCTGCATTTTGAGACTTTACGAACAAAAAATCCTAATCGCTTTTCTCGCGCGCTCTCTCTCTCTCTCGTATGGAGCCCTAGTGTGAGATTAATGGAAAAATGAAGTTGGCGCTAAAGCCATCCGCTATTTATATCATCGGAACCGACTCCCGACGGCATGTGTGCTCCCAACGGCTATTTGCTACGCGGATGTGCTGACGTCAGCACCGCAGGTGTCAGGAGGAGCCAAGGTTTGGAATTTACACAATGAGGTCAAAAGTTACATAAAATTAATAATTTGTAGCCAAAGACCGGTCCGACCTGTCCAACACCACTCAATTTGTAAATTCCCAAATTAGCTCTTGTATACAATTTCTAATGGAATCTTCTCCTTCCTTTTCATTATCCAAATGTCAGGACTCCGTATCCATCCTCACGATCCTTCTTCTTCTTCCAGCTCTAGCGATCAATCCAATGAAGCTTTCTTCAGCACCGGTGGTTTGTTTCTCGAACCGCCAGGCGTTTCCTCTTCCTTCTTCGACTCGATCTCCTCCAAATGCGTTTGCTCCGACTCCGAGCCTGTGCATTTCTCCGGTTACTGGAGAAAGCAAACCCGCCTCCGCTCCGGTAAGGGCTTGCTGTTCCTTTCCGTGAGCTTGAGTAAAGACGCATCCGAGCGGGATGCTTTGACGGAAAACGACGAGATTCGCGGCAAGGGAAATGGAAAACGAAGAGTTTTCAGTGGAGTGAGGAGAAGCGGGACCATGAACACACGAAAGCATCTCTGGGCCGGTGCCGTAGCTGCCATGGTTTCCAAGTATATATTCTTCGATTAGTACGCCTATAAGTCGTCTGATGAAATGCCTCAACCAAACACCATGATCGTTTTTTTTCCCCCAATTTGGCTTTGGTTCTAAAAATGCGTTTTTGTTTTTGTTGTTGTTGATGGCAGAACTTTCTTAGCCCCACTTGAGAGACTAAAGCTGGAATATACAGTTCGTGGTGAGCAGAGGAATTTGTTGGTGGTGGCTAAGACAATCGCGACCACGCAAGGCTTCAGAGGATTCTGGAAAGGTAATTTGCTCAATGTTCTCCGAACGGCTCCTTTCAAAGCAGTCAACTTTTGTGCCTACGATACCTACAGAAAGCAGTTGCTTAGAATCGCTGGGAATGAAGAAGCAACCAACTTTGAGAGATTCGTTGCCGGAGCTGCTGCTGGGATTACCGCTACCGTACTCTGCTTGCCACTCGATACTGTAAGCTCTTACCTTTACAACCAGTTTTAGATCAAATATGGGAAAGTTCTGTGCTTTAGAGAATTGTAGTTACATAGAAGTCTAGTGTTAGTAAGCATTTAGTTTTGGACAGGACTTTAAGAACATGCATGTGGAAACTTTATGACTGAAATGTGTTCTACTGCGTAGATACGAACAAAACTAGTGGCTCGGGGTGGAGAAGCCTTGGGTGGGATCGGAGGAGCTTTCAAGTATATGATCCAAAACGAAGGATTGTTGTCTCTCTACAAGGGTCTAGTCCCGTCCATAGCAAGCATGGCTCTGTCCGGTGCAGTTTTCTATGGCGTTTACGATATCCTTAAATCATCCTATCTGCATACACCCGAAGGCAGGAAAAGGCTCAAAGACATGAAGCAGCAAGGGCAAGAACTCAATGCTCTGGACCGGCTTGAGTTAGGACCCATCAGAACGCTCATGTACGGTGCTTTGGCAGGTGCTTGTACTGAAGTAGCTACCTATCCATTTGAAGTAGTGAGACGGCAGCTTCAGATGCAGATTGGTAGAGACAAGCTCAGTGCGTTAGCCATGGGATTCAATATCATTGATAGAGGAGGGATCCCGGCTTTATACGCTGGACTTTTACCTAGCTTGCTCCAGGTTTGCATGATAGTTCTTCCATAACACCACATTACCAAACTCAACCTGTGTATTGTTTCCAAAGCCTGATATGTTACTCTGTTTCATCTCCAGGTATTGCCTTCGGCTGCAATAAGTTACTTTGTCTACGAGTGTATGAAGATAGTGCTTAAAGTAGAATAACAAGATTGGAGAAGTTTTCAACAGGAAAGAAGATTAAGATTTTGGAAGAGTACTACTACATTTTAAGAATCATCCATAGCACAATGCAAGAGGAATTAATCTATTGGCCAGAAGCATTCAATGATAATATTTCTACTTTAATCCTTTGGAAATTTCTTGCTCCCTGAGAATCAGAATCTTCAAAATCAAGAACAGAAGATAAATAATCAAACTTCGTCCTCGTGGAGAAGCATGTT
Organism: Thlaspi arvense; assembly: GCA_911865555.2. Classification (NCBI taxonomy): domain Eukaryota; kingdom Viridiplantae; phylum Streptophyta; class Magnoliopsida; order Brassicales; family Brassicaceae; genus Thlaspi; species Thlaspi arvense. The sequence goes on from OU466861.1 coordinate 54,188,436, forward strand.
TGGGATTCCCTTGCTGACAGTAAACTTTCTAGCGGTTTCGGGGCAGACGAGAGAGCCTTCCTCGAGGTGGAGCTCGAGCAACGCGTGGTGGAATTTCCTGAGAAATGGTTCGTCGGATTCTAGCGCCGTCGTGTCTGGTGCGTGATCCGGAAGCTCGGTGTATCCCAAAGAACGTGCACCGTCCACAAGAGCCTTCCACTCGATCTTGGCGAGCATGTGCCTGAGAAAATCTGGGTTGAAATCGACTTCCTTCTCAATCACCTTCTCGGCTTCGATCCGCAGAGGAAACTTGTTAACCACTCCCTTGATGTTGCAAGACAGCATGTTGTGCACTATCAACCTCATCTTCTTATCTCTTTCTCTCTCACAAAGTCACAATGCAACGAGCAAGAGACGCGCGAGGAAGACGAAGTGTCGTGGCGGCTGACGGCGGAAGTGGAAGACAAAGCGTCGTGGTGGCTGATGATTGACGAAAAGGACGAGAATACCCCTGTAGTATTAGCTAGATCTTATTATAAAACTGATTTAGTTTTGTAAATGGGCTTACTCCATTTAAGGCCCATAGCTAGAAAGGTTTAATGACTATAAGCTGATCCATGTGTTCACTATACGTGTCGTTAATGTACACAGTCGCTTAAACCAGAAACACAAATCAGGCTAGATTAAATTAGTCAGAAAGTTGCCATATATAGTTTTCCCAAAAGAGAAAAGTAAAATAAAGCAAATCACATAGGATAGAAGAAGAAATAAATTTGCTTAAGAGAGGTAAAAATGATACAAATGGTAAAATACTTTGGAAGGTTTCATGAAGATATCATCTTATTATACAAGACGGGCGTTTTTTAATCATAATTTGGTGTCCAGCACTATATTATAAATGATTAGATTGTACAGTTAATAGACAAATATATTAATAAGAGGGAAACAAAATCAAAAGAATTAAAATGTAGATGGACCTGGATATATTAAAATAAAATATTATTAATATATGCATATTTTTATCCAATGAAATGTAGACGTTTGTGTATGTAGTTTTCCAAAATAAAGGCATGCAAAAGACTTTAAAATAATAACCTCAAGACGATGATAATTAAAAAATTAATTCATGGAACTTACTATACCAGAATTATTTTTTCAGTGGATATAAAATTTCAGAAAGAAAACGACATTAACGAAGGAGAGCGAAGGCTTCGTAAGCACAGCAGGAGTTTGCGAAATTGATCAATCGTAGTTGCGGATTCAAGCAACTAAAGGTTTACTTCCACTCATGTCCCTCTTCAATTTTCGCTTCGTCCTCTTATAATCTCTGCGTCTCGTCTTGATGCATCCTCATGTTCACAGTCGTGAATTTCGCAGATTGTCTTTTTGGTTAGAAAATTTCACCAATTTGCTTATTCATCCATAGCCACCGAAGAATTTTCGTCGAGTCAAATGCCCAAGATCTGCTGCTCTCGCTCCGACACACAAGTAAAAATGCAAAACAATTCTGTTTTCGTCAGTTGTCTTTTTTTAGTTTAGTCGTAATGGTACTTACAGTGTTTTGGAGAAATTTTATATTTTGCTTCGTTTATGAAGGTTTTGAGATGTGTTTTTTAAATCTGTTTTTTTTCTTGTTGATGTTCAGGTTGTAGTAGGACAAAAATCTCAATCGGGTAAAGGAAAAAACAATGAAGGAGGAATCAAGTATGGGTTTAGTTTAGTAAAAGGGAAATCTAATCATTCAATGGAGGATTATCATGTTGCTAAGTTTATCAACATCAAAGGCAATGAACTAGGGCTATTTGCAATCTTTGATGGTCATAAAGGTGATGAAATAGCTGCGTATTTGCAGAAACATCTCTTCTCGAATATCCTAAATGATGTAAGTAACAAAGATTGTTGTTTACTTTTTTTGTGTGTATTATGATTATTTGTGGTAGATAAACACACAAACATTGTGTTAATGTCTATAGGGAGAGTTTTTGGTTGATCCTCGAAGAACAATTGCGAAAGCTTATGAGAATACAGACCAAACGATTCTATCTGGTAATAGTTCGGAGTTAGGGAGTGGCGGTTCAACTGCAGTGACTGCAATTTTGATCAACGGGAAAATTCTGTGGATAGCTAATGTCGGCGACTCGCGAGCAATTGTGTCTCGTCGAGGTAAAGCAAGACAGATAAGTGTTGATCATGATCCTGATGACGATACTGAAAGGAACATGATTGAGAGTAAAGGTGGATTTGTAACCAACAGGCCAGGTTAAGAACAGCTTTGCTTTTGTTTTTTTAGTATATTTTGAGCATTATATGAGGATGATGATTCTGATGTTTGTGAATTGAACAGGAGATGTTGCTCGAGTGAATGGTTTGTTAGCTGTGTCGCGTGTCTTTGGTGATAAAAACCTCAAACGATACTTGAATACAGAGCCTGAGATTAAGGATGTCTCAATTGATAGTCACACAGATATTCTCATTCTCGCTAGTGACGGTATTTCGAAGGTAACATTTTCGATTATAGATCGTTTTGACAGAGGAGAAACGATGCTTTGTTGAATATGAAAGAATGTTGTTGAACAGGTGATGTCAAACCAAGAAGCAGTTGACATAGCTAAGAAGTTGAAAGATCCAAAAGAAGCGGCGAAACAACTAATTGCTGAAGCATTGAAAAGAAACAGCAAAGATGACATATCTTGCATTGTTGTCCGGTTTAGATGATAAACCAAGATTCAGCTTTCTTTGCTTCACAGGACTCATATTGATTCCTTTTGATCTAGCTCTTGGTTACTTCTGCATTCTCAAGTTACAACATTCGTTTTATAGGACTATATACTAGTTTGACAAATCAGATGATTTATTATATACAATACTTCAAGAGAGAACATTTGATTGTACTGTACGTTTTTTTAAAGAATGTTATCTGTCGTCTATTCAGAAAGTAATTGAGTCAAAAAGACATATTTTGCAGATTTTCTGTATTTCTTAAAGACGACGTGAAGATTCTACAGAACAGATCTTATTTGAGAAGCTTGGAGTCAATTTTCTGTAGCAGCAACCTCACGTCCTGCGACTCTAACTGATCTTTCTTGACTCTGAAGAATCCAGAGTGAAGTTCCTTGAGTAATTTCAAAACATTGGCCAATGCACCGTCGTCTTCACTCTCGTCTATCTTCTCCTCTGAGTAAGGCTTTGAATCCTGTTGGCCATCGTCTCTGAAATAGTTGTACTTGCTAATCTCCACAAGGTTACTCTTGTGATGAGTCCAAACACTTCGCGTGTCATCCACAATCACCACACCACGCTCCTCAGCCAAAACCAAATCAAGCGTCTTCACAAATGGACTATCGTCTGCTGTTATCACTCTGTCCTCAAAGTAGTCTCCCTCCGGATCAATCAGCTCCAAAAGGGCTTTAGCGTAATCGCGAGATCCCATCGTGTAAGCATACATCGTGAACATCTCGTTGGCTTCCATCAAGAAGTCGTGAACAAAAGGCCTTAGCTTTGTCAAGTATTCGGTGGAATCTTCTCCGACTTCCATCTTCCTTAGATCCTCCCTTGATTCTCTGAGTAGGTACTTCTCTGCTTTGGAGAGACGCGAGACTTGAGTGCAGTGGAGAAGCGTGTGGTCCAAGTCAAGGACAAGGTGGAGCTTCCTCTCTTTGAGACAAGAGGACCGTGTCGTGAAGCGCTTGGTCAACGCCACAGCTTCGTGGCTTAACTGTAAACCTTGGACGAGATAATCGAATGCTCTGCCTTCACGTTTGTCCACCTTGGATTTGCAGACGACGCAGGCTCTGTGACGAACGTACCAGTGACCACAGGATCTCGTGCTGCGTCCTTTTGGCTTCTGAGTGGATTTATGGGGCTTTTTGGATTCTACTTCGGCAACGAGCGACGAGCATGACTCTCTGATCTCATGTTCGATCTTCTGCACGCTTTTGATTTTCTCTTCTGGCTCCAAGGAAAGATTTTTAAGTACGGACATGATTTCTCTTAAAGCCATGCTTGAGTTAACCTGAGAAAACCCAAAGAACTACGACAATCAAAAGAAACCCTCGCGCAATAGAAAAAAAAACCCTAATTTGATCAGAAAGAAATAGTCAAAATTGAAATCAACTCTAGGTTCCGATTCCTTAACAGTGATCTACTGCACGATTATATTCCAATTAAACTAGCTACGATCTCGTTACATTGACTCAGCCCCTTTGAGAATGTACAAAAACACTGAAAAGAGGCACCAAAGAAAACTTACAATTGGAAAGCGAATCTGGCGGGGAAGCTATCGAAGAAGACGAAAGAGAGATTTGAGAAATGATGGATTCTTCTGGTGGGTGATTGGTTTCTTGGAAATCGGAGGAAGAAGATTCAAGTGAAGCGGGATTGGTTTCTTCGTGATTGTGCCCTGAGATTGAGAAAGTTGGACAGAATTACGTATTTGGGATCCGTAAAGGATAAAGATGGGCCATTATTCTTGACAATGTTACTGAAACCCACAATCATTATTAGTGGGCTTTATTAGAAAAGCCCATAAAAGATTAAACCTAAAGTAAATTAGGGCTTTTGGAGCAAGAAGCTGGACGCCACCCCTATATATATCAAATGCTATTCCCTCTTCATATATAAGATTTTTCTCCAATCTCGACGGTTCTCTAAGCTAATTCGTTCTTGCTTAATGGTTTCAAATGATTTCTTGAGTTGAGTTACGTAGTTTGATGATAGATTAAGAAAACAGAGTATTTGTGTGTTTTGTTTGTTTGTGGGTTAGATTTTCGAATAGAAGAAAGATGCCTCTTCTTTCAGCAGCAAGATCCATTCTTGTTAGCTTTGTTCTGGAGGCACATATTAATTTTCCTCATGAGAGGGATTTTATAATTTGCAGAGTTGTTTCTCCCCTCTCTGCTGTTTTTCCCTCTCTTTGGTACAATCTATCTTCTTCTTTCTTCATCGATAATAATCCCACTTGAATTTGATTGATATTCATCGAAAATAAATCTTGAAAAGATTGCATAGTTTTGCTGAATCGATATTAAATATGAAAATTTTGAACATAAATAAATATATTCCGAATTTAATCAGACTTGTAGTTAACGAAGTGGGAAGCTGAATTGATAGAACATTTATACGTTAATAAAGCTTAAAGGATACATGATAAGTGAATAAAAAAACAGAGTATCAACAAATCAAACAGTTCCATTAGTGACAGGAACCTGTTGTTTTGTGTGCAGAAGAAAAGATTTGAGAAGTTTGTAATAAGTTTTAGGTTTCTCGAAATTGAAGATATGACCAGTTCTTTTGACCACAACAAGTTTCGCATTATCCCCTAAATGCTTCTCAAGCCTCTTCCCCATCTCCAACGGGAACACTTGATCATGCTCTCCCCAGATTATCAATGTTGGCTGCATTCGTTAATTTGAATTTAAGTTTATATCAGTTATATTTGAAAAAGTACTTAGTCACAAAATAAGATGAAAGAGAAGAGAGGACCTGTTTGAGCTTCGGTATCTCTGAGATTATTCTGCCTTTTGGTATGTCTATGATCATTTCCCTCTTTTCTTTCATATTATCTCTCGTCAAAGCCTGTTTTTTTTTTACAGTTTTTTACCAATTAGTAAATTTTATGTAAAAAATAAATAAACAAAAAGAGCAGGCACACAATGACGTAGCAGACAAATCTTAATTCTCTTTTTTTTTTTTTAAATGATCTAAAAATGGGCATTATATTCCCAGCCAGAAAAATGTGTGTTTTAAAAACTCCAAGTGGACAATTTAAAATATTATCTTCGAACAGTTAGAATCTTTCAAATCTTTTTCCCATGTTTTTTAGACTATATTTCGCACTTGCTAGATTTTCATAATTTTATTCTCATATTATTTCGAAAATAAAAACATATTTCCTACTATATGAAGCCGAAATGCGCCAAGACATTGAGACACCTGTCGCAATATGATTGGATGAAGAAGCTAAAAGAAGAAAGGTTCTCACATGGTCGATGAAATCACGGAGCAGACAAGGAGGAACCATTCTCGGCAGCGCCGGCTTGTAGAAGATGTAACCCATAAGTTCCCGGAGCCTCTTCACAGATTCCGGTACCAGAATCTTCGAAGCTTCATCAAGATCCGACACCGTGAAAACGCCGTCTCTCATATCCTTCTCCTCCACGCACACGGCGGCGCAACAAATGACCACCCGCTCAACGGCGTCTCCGTACATCGACGCCATTCGGTAACCCACGAACCCGCCGTAGCTGAGACCGACGAGGCTGAATCGTTTCACTGATTGGGCCTCTAAGGCCCGCATGAGCGTCTGGGCCTGGAAAACGTCGGATCTTTCGGGTCTGGTCGAGGAGGATTGGCCGAAGAAAACGAGGTCGGGGATGAAGAGGTTGAAGTGAGGAGAGAGACGTCGAGCGACGTCGTACCATTGCCAGATGGCACTAGCTCCAAGGCCGTGGATGAGGAGGAGGTTGGGTTTTGTTTCGGGTCGGGTCTTGGATACCCAAAAGTGGACTACGGTTCCGTCTTTCAAATCGATGGTTACGGGTTGTAATCCGGATCTTTTGAAACCGTATTTGAAAGCCCGTTCTATTGCGTCACAGAAGCTGAAGCAACCTGTCATTACAAAACAAAACTAAAAAGTTGAAGTTTCTAGAAAAAGAAATGATTCGCGTTGAATATGTTGTGGTGTTTGTGTCTGGTTCTCTGGTATTGGTTGGGGGATTTATTACGAACCTGCAGAATTTTATTACTAATATATTTGATGGTACTTTAATTGGAATATATATAGAGGTAACAGTACCGTCACATCACATGAATACCAACTTTTTTACTTGTGTCAAGGTGAACAAACAAAAAACCAAACACTTTTTGTTTTGCAATTTGCAAGTGTACTGTGTACTTATTTGTTTTAAAGATTATTATTAGTAAGAAAAAAAGTTACAAGACAATGTTCTATTTTATTTTGTCGAATTTTGTGTATTCAGTAAAAAATGTAGGCTTTACTTTGTTCTATGAATCAAGTTTTGGTAAAAATAAAACAGTAAATAGCAAAGTAAAAAAAATCTTTGTATCCATATTGAGAGGCACATGGTTAAATCTTTAATGGGAACACAATGTTGTTGTGACAGTGGTTGGGAATTAAATTCGAGTATGTAACTTAATTTTAATACTATAAAATACGAAAGGTATTAGAAGACTGCGACCAAAAATTGAAGACTCAATAAATTTACGAGCTAGCTACGATATAGACAGAGATACCAAAAAAAGAAAAAAAAACCTTCGTCAATTTTGGTGTAAGAGTCATTTCTTTGTCAAATTTTGAAGTCTTAATATCTGTCAATTATTCTAGAAAATAAAATATCTTTCTCGCTATATAATCGTTCTTAATTTGGAAAAAAAAAAAACTTGACAAAAAAAATGCTCCTGTCCTCAAAAGTTGAGAAATGCAAACAAAATGGTTATATGCATGTCAACGAGTAATCTAAATTTAATTAGAGTGTGTAACACGTAGCGATGAAAGCCATTTTTTTTTTGTCAATTAACATTTATATATTAAATCAATTTTGGGTACTAAATTCAGGATCTATCGATTCTAATAACGAAGTACGAAAATATGTTGATAACTAGCTTATTATTTCGATGTAAATTGCATGTGTCAAGTAATTAATGGCGTGGCTTCATCGAAGATGTCTTATGCCGGGCTTGTTAGAGATGTAATTTACATCTGAAAAGTGAAATATATCTCTTATTTAAACAGAATAAATATGTTCGATAAATTCCACATTTCAACGATCTCAAGTTTTTCTTTTACCAAATTTCACGTAAATTTGTTTGTTTCCTTTGGAGCTTTTCCTTGGAAGATATTATTCGAAATGAACCTCTCTTAGTCCACATCACATTCTTGTACCTTGTTGCTAGTACTAGTAGTTCTCTCTCCTCTTCATTTACCTTTGCTCACGGCTCACCTACCTTTCCTCATCAATCTTATGATATCTGCTAACTGCTACATAACAATAATTATTGTTTCTATAACACAAACTCTACAACCATTGAACGGACGATCGACCACATGAAAACATATAGAACAATACGCAGATCTAGTTTACGAGATTATAAACAATCACTAAGCAAAAATAGATAAGATATTACTAAGTTTGTAAAACTAAGAAATATGGAAGGGTGTTCTTCTGTAAAAGAAACAATTTAAAAAGGAAACGTGTAGAAGGAGAATAAGAAGATATGAATAGAAAGGATGTATTTAGAAGTAAACCATATCTATTCAAATATAAAAAACTGAATGTTTCAGTATATACAGTACGTTGGATATGTCACACTAGATGAACATTTTGTATTATCATGCCTCTCCAAACAGAAGAGTACAGATTAAAGAAGTCTATATAGGCTTGCATGATAAGATGGACCTTCGTAAAGCCCAAACATACGACCCAATAACTAGGTATCAATAAACTCTCATAGCAAGTATCTTTCGGTTGGACCCGTTCTTATAAATTTTGTTTAATATATTGCGCTATTTTATCCAATCTCTGATTGGTATGCCTGTCGACAGAAACATAACAAAAACTTATTAGATATTTTCTTTAGTATGTTTTACGTAACTTTACACGACACGTATATTGAAAACAAGGGCAACATATTTTTTTAACTTCCTGTCGCTTAGGTCCATTTTTGTGTATTTTCTTATATAACCGTCTGGATTTCTTTTGAATTAATAAGTTTGTGGAGATTGTGTGATCCATAATGTGTGCCAAGTTTCACTGTTTTTTCAAAAGAAAGTGAAAGGAAAATTAGTAAAACAAAAACAAAAATGTTATTTCCCGCCAGGAAAAGGAACTTTTAATTAAAAATTAAATATAAGTATATCTGATTCTTTTGTCCTCGTACAACAATGTATATTATTTGGAATCTGATTTTCATTATTAATTTCCAAAATAAATTAATGAAAAGCTAATCGGAAACATGCAATCAATAATAGCGTCAGTATGGTTGTATTGTTTGGTATTCACTTCTTTTGGATAAAATATAATTTTTTAAAGTTCTTGAAGAAATAACGTTGTGGCCTTGTGGGATAATATAATCAATTGTCATATCACTCATTTGCATGAGAGTGTTTTTTTTGTTCTCTCTGAATGATTTAAAGCCAAGGACCATCAATTGGATACATAGTCTTCTATCCAATGATATGTAACCACGTCACTCACTGGGGCCAACACACAGCTGCGCCTATGATGGTGGGATCCATAAATAACTGACATCGACGGATATTATTTAGTCGAAACAGTGAAATCCACCGGAGATTGGGTGGACTACAGAGCAGAGGAGTTCGATGGACTCCATTACTTGCGGCTACTCGACGCAACCACCGGACCTGATGCTTACGTTCTTTTAGCTCTCTTCTCTTCTCTTACACTATCTTTCGATTGTTTTGTCTTTTTATTCTATAAAAGAAGTTTTGGTTCAGTGCCATTTGTCTTTTCTAAAAAAAGTCAATGCTCAAATCTATACTTGCTTGTTGTTTAACTTTTAATTTATGAGAGTAAAGAGTATAGAGATTTCTACAAATCTAATGTATATGATTGTTTTTTGAGTGGCATTTATCATTTTTGAATTGTTTTGGATTTTGGTACCTAAACATGTACACTAAAATTATTTAAGTAAAATCTATTAGCATTTATTTTAGATTTTTTTAAAAAAATATAAAAACTTCATATATTTTGTTTTGTATTAGTATTCTAGTCACCAACTATACTACTAATGGTGTTTCGTGAATGAGATGTGATTATTATTCTATCAATTTTTGTGGAAAATAATACTCCATAATCATGGACTCCGTGTTTTAGCCGCGGATTCCTTACATTCTTTTTTGTAGTCATCCAATATTTATATATTCATCTAATCTTTATATGCATAATGAATTACATTTGTTGACAACAAAAAAAAAAAAAGAATTTATCATTTGTACAATTTAGAATGTAAGGAATGAGCTTATCGTTTCTTTTTGGTAATAAGGAACGAGCTTATCTATTTAGTTGGTAGTAAAGAGAAAATACTAAATACGTACACACAAGTGTTCTCTGTCTGTCTTTAAGAGTTAAACCATAGATTTTTAGTTTACATGTGGCTCTCCTGCATGCTTTGTAAAACCCGTCCATTTCATAATTTCCCTTCTTCTCTCTTCTTCCCTTACTCTGTTTTTATTTTCCTTTAGTGGCTCTCATCGTTCGTATTGGTGATAGAAAAATCTTGAAAAACAAGTACGGCGGGATTTCTGAAACTCTGGCCGACACATCAGCGGAATCGCCGGTGGTCGGCTCAAGAACTGCCTCCTTGTTTTCCGGCGTCATTTCTCCTTCCATACTCACCGTTTTGCTGCTTTCCCGACTTCCGGTAGATTACGGCTAATTTTTTTAATTTTTCCGAGAGAGATTTTTTAGCTTACGGATCTGTCATCAAATCATGAACATGTTCAGCTGCTTCGCTGGATTGATCAGTAGAAACAAAAACCATAAGGTAAAATATTTCATTCTCTGGCTCGAATCGGATTTAGTGTCTCCGGGAAATGATTGTGACTACTTTTTGTTTTGTCTGTGAATTTTCCTGGGAATTATCTTATGTTTGAGATTTTTTTTCCGTTCTGTTGACTGAAACACAGCGGATTCCAAAACCTTCTCTGCCTCCGAGAACGCAGAGAATCCTTCAGATCAGACTTGAAGAGCCAGTGAAGCCTCTGGAGAATGACGAGCCAAGCCACGACAACAAGTCCATCGGTCACAAGGACAGTCCTTTCGAGCAAGAGTCATGCGATGGTGAAGATGAACACGATGATGACAAAGATTCAACGAAATGCGAGTCTCCCAAATCCCAAGTTCAAGAACGAGCCGTTGCACCTCTGACAAGGAAGGAGTTAGGTAAAGAGGTGACAGATTGCTCCGAAAACGGAGATGGTGATGATGACGACGAAGAAGGTGGCCACGTCAGCGATCCGGGGTTAGGCAGAGCCACGGCTTGGGTGACATCTCCTAAGCTCAAACGATCCTGCTCCACTCTCAGCAAGTTCAACGGTTCTGATCCTCGGGCTCTCCATGACCTGAGAGAGACCGTTCCAGCTAGTAACCAATCGGTGAGGTCTCACAGAAGTGCAGATAGAGTAATGCTTAAGAAACATTCGTCGATGCAGATACTTCCTTCCGGTAGCCGCAGGCTCTGGTGGAAACTGTTCCTCTGGAGCCATAGGAACCTTCACAAACACCTCGTCTCGCTAAAGTCGCAGCCTTTAGGCGTTGTTTCAGCCAAGAACCACCAGTCTGGTTACACCTCCGACTTTGCAGACCACGACCAATCTAGCCATGAAGACTCTGCGAACAACCAATCATCGAGCTTGTGGCCTCGTCATAACCAGTGGGTAGCGTTCTCTGCGGGATCATCTTCGATGAAACGAGTGGATGAGTGGGTAAGAGGACTCGACGTCGAGACCGTGGTTCCGTTGAACGATGATGAGGATAAGCACAGCTTCATAGCCTCTCCTACGACCGTGAGATCACCTTCGGGAAATGTCTCGGAGGCGATACTTCACGCAAACAGCCTTATCCAATCGCTGAGCAAATCCTCTAGCGTGGCTCACATCTCGAGCATAGGCTTGAACGCTGTACCGAGCATCTCCCATTTCACCAGCCTCAAGTCGATTGATCTATCAAACAACTTCTTAGGTACGCTCCTGTATTAATATCTCAACATGTTTAATACAAGAGTGTGTGGTGTGCTTTTATAGACAATGTTCTGTTATTTGCAGTTCAAATCACTCCTGCATCGCTTCCAAAGGGCCTCCACGCGTTAAACCTGTCCAAGAACAAGATCAGTGTTATCGAAGGACTAAGAGATTTGACACGCCTACGAGTGCTCGACCTCAGTTACAACCGTATTTCTCGCATCGGACAAGGTAAAGTTTTTTCCATCATTAAGCAAGAAACACACACAATGCTTTGTTTACTTTCCTGTCTTAACCCGAAGCTATATTGATCAGGTTTATCAAACTGTACACTGATCAAAGAACTATACCTAGCTGGGAACAAGATCAGCAACGTAGAAGGCTTACACAGATTACTGAAACTCATCGTTCTCGATCTTAGCTTCAACAAGATCGCCACCACCAAGGCAATAGGCCAGCTAGTTGCAAACTACAACTCTCTCGTCGCTCTGAACATTCTTGGGAACCCGATACAGAGCAACGTCGGTGAGGACCAGCTGCGCAAGACGGTCTCGAGCCTTCTCCCTAAGCTGGTTTACCTTAACAAGCAGCTCATCAAGCCGCAGCGAGCGAGGGAAGTGCTCAAAGACAGCGTCGCGAAAGCTGCGTTTGGTGGAGGAGACTCTCTGCACCACAGGCGCAAAAGAACAGCCACCAAGAGAGCTGTGAGATCACTATCAGCCTCCTCCAGCTTTAACCACCGAAGCCACAATGGAGATGATAAGCAGAAAGGAAAGGGACGTGGATCCAAAGGCAGAAGCCAACATCAGCTCAGAAAAACTTCGATTGCAGAGATACCATCACACTGAAGGTGAAGAGAGAGGAGAGCGCGTGAAACATGTTAACCGAATATCAACCAAATAATATTAGATTCGGTTCAACTCAATTTTTCAGAAAGAGTGGTTCTAATTTATTTATTTTCGACAACAAATGGTTCTAATTTCTGATTGTGAGAAAAGAATGTTCTTGGTACCAATATTGAAAATGAAATTGTACAGTGTAACATATTATTTCATAAACATCTTCACAAATGTGGATCATATTCTTTTTCACTGTATATAATAGAAGAAAAAAAAGGTATTAAAAATAGTAACGTCCAGGTAAAAAATAAATCTAGATTCTGTAAAATGGGAACTCATGAAAACCAGATAAAGAAATTTCACCGGCGGTCTTACGTCCCCGGCGGGATATATATATTTCATCTTCTTTCTCCTTTCTTTCTTCTTCCCCGTATCATCAACACAGTTTGATCATTGATTCCAAACTGTGAGACTTGGAACAAAAATAAACAAATATAAAGTGGAGAAAACCTGTGTCTATATAGATTCTTTCTTCCTTCTTGTTCAGATTGATAGTCGCTTGGAGAAAGGTTTTTGGCAGATGAGAAGTCTCTGTTCACTGCTGCTTTCAACCTCAATGACTCGAGCCTCCCACTTCAACTGCGTCGTCAAAGCTCTAGCCGCTTCCACCAGCTGCGCCGTGTCCCGGATTATCACCCATCCCTGCACCACCAATGTTTTCTTATTATACAGCTACCAAAAAGCTCAGAAGCTAAAGAGCAATAGTGACATTCTACTTTCAATGTTTGTACCTCTGGGCGAAGCAATCGGTCAATCTCAGTGAGTATAACCAGGAGCGAGCATGTGCCTCGGCGCTGACTTGTCTGAAGCGTCAAAAGATTGTCTGCGTGCACCAGGTCATATGTTCTCGGGTATGTCGGGAAGGCTTCACACCTGAAGAACAGTAATAAGTTGAGATGAGAGAAACTTATATATAGAAAACGAGAATCCAATAGACTTTTCTTGTTTGACTCACCAGTCGTGCAAAACTCCGACAAAGCCACGGTCGAGGATCATCGGGAGGTGGTTAGGTCCAGCGGTAGGGACGACATTCATGACCCAGACCGATTTCCTTGCTTGCAGCAACGCGGAATTGAGACCGCCGAACTGAGCATTCATGTCCAAAACGTTTCTGAGCATGTTATAAGGCGGCGACGGATCTTCATCGCCGGGTCTCTTGGGATGATCAGAGAATATCAGAGGAGACAAGAGAGACCAGTATTCTCTTACTGTTAGTTTCCAGTTCTCAGCGTCTTCTCCAAGCTCATCCGGGTGAATACCTGAACCAATCAACCAAAGAATCAAAAAAATGCGAAAACACAAAAACTGCAGATGGATTCAGAAACAATGTGTAACTAAGGAGACTAACGATATAGTGAAAGTTCAGTCTTGTTCATGTTAGACCGGCTAGGCCATCTTTTCCTGGCTTCAATGGGAATCCACCTCCGGCTACGAGTTCCACCAATACACATCTCAAGCGGCCTGTAATAAGGAGACTCTACGTCGTGCCCTTTGCTACACACTGAAGGCCCCACCCCAGGACTTCTGTTATTCAACATTTAAGCACCCATGTAAGAAGACCAAATACTGTACGTAATTCATATGAAGATTCTGGACTACAATAGCTGTGTGTGTAAACTGACCGGGAACTGTAACATTTAGTGTTGATTGTCTTTTTCCAGACAACTGTCTTGTCCTGCTGAGATAAAAGTTTCCAACAGATGCTTTCAGCAAAATCATGAACAAAGTTCCATCTTTTAAGATCCTCCTTGTTACGAGCGTTTGTGAGCGGAGATGTCCACACAAAGTAACCTCCAGGCTTCAGAACCCTGTCCACTTCTACAAGGAGAAGCCCGTCTGCACAGCGGAATTTAAATTACATTATGGTTCTAGGTCCTTCCTCGGCTAAAGGAAATTGAGAACAATCGTTCTAGGGAGTCTATCAAATCGTTTACCTTTCTGGTCCCAGTCGATGCCACAGCTTGAGCAATGCAACATATCAAAGGAGAGAGAAGGATACGGCAACTGCTTTGACATGAAAGAACCAATCATTGCAGGTAGACCCCTCTCAAGTGTTAGCTGAACTTGGCTGCCTGATGCTTCGTAGTTTGCTATGCACATGGTTAATATCTGTTTGGAGAGTAGATGTGCTCCAAAGCTACCATAACCACATCCAATATCCAAGACTGTTCTCACCTGAAACAACAAATCAAGAGGGTAATCTCAATATAAGAAGCTGAGCTGAGAGAGAGAGAGAGAGATAAAGATTGAACTACTTTGAGTGTGTGTGTGTGTGTGTGTGTGAGACTTACACCAGCTTCTATGAAGTTATCATTCTTGATCCCAATCATTTGAGCGATCTGATGGGAATAGTCTTCAACACCATCAAACATAGATGCAGAACGGAAAGATATCTGATCGTCATCCATCATCATCATCCTGGAACACACACAAACACAAAAAGCAAAGCTTAGCAATGGATTCAGTCAACTTTATCAAGAAGAAGAAGAAGCAAAAACAAGTCATCACCTTTTGGTTAAACTACCAGAGGACAACACTTCTTGAGCGTTAATCTTGACGTTATGATACCAGATGACATCTTTACCAGTAGGCCACCTAAGAGGAACCCGATACTTAACCGGTGGTAACACCAAACAGTCCTGCTTCGACCCAGGCCCACAAAACCGATCGTTCTCATCACCATTGGAGTATCCCAGCGCGAGATTCTCGGAAACATTAAAGCAAGGAACGTAAGTCTCGGATTCTACAGTACAATACTCCAACTCTTTCCACCTACTAGGACCAATAGAAATCTCCCCAATATCCAACAAGTCTGAAACAAGCTGCTCCTGTAATCTCCTATAGTTGTGATATACATGACCTCTCGACGAGGTCGATATGGAAACCGTCCACCAGAGAGATCCAGCGAGAGCAGCCACCACGATGAAAACCAAACTGAACTTGAGAAACATCAGCACCAGTCTGTGTCTGCTCCTCGCGGTGTAAGGATCTGCGAGGAAAGCGTTTTCGCCGTGTTTCGAAGAAGCTTGGTTGCTGCTGAAGAGGAAACTAAAAGGAAACCTCAAGGTTAAGTGAGTGTTGCTGTTGCTGTTGTTGTTATCCGTGGACCGGCCTCGGACCAAATCTTCCTTCTCTGTTTTGTCCTTCATTTGCGAGTCTCTCAAGTCGTCACTGCTGTCGGAAACTCGTACACCGGAGATGCCACGATGCAGTGGCATTGACATTTTTTTCTTGCTGAAATCTTTTAAGATCCCCTGTAAAACCCAATTTGAATATTAGAAGCTCAAAAGAGAATAAAAATTTAAGCTTTCAGGTGAAAATGATTGAGCTGAGTATAAATATTATCCAAGATTAAGTAAAGATTAAAAACTTCCAATTTACATCGGCAGATCCACAATTGCAGAGCAGAGATAAATCTCCAGTAACTTCGATTTTGATTTAGATAAAGATCAGTAAAGTTGTCTTGTGGAAATCGAAATCGAAGCACAACCCAGAAAAGTTTTGACAAAATTAATCCAGAAATCACGGAGGGGGAGAGAAAGACCCAATCGAATCAAATCAAGAAAGTGAAACAAAGCGAGAAGGTGAATCCGAGAAGAAGGAGTAAAAGAGTGAAGAAAAAGACGCACTTTCTTTGATAATCCCTTTGCAGTAGCGTTCTTGGAGCAGAAGATACGCACTGTATTTACAAACGATTAAATCTGGAGTTCTTCCCTCAAAGACACAAAATTTAGCTGGAATCACGAAAATCTTAATAAGATTGTTCTTCAGTCTTCTTCTTCGAGCTCTCTTTCTCTCTCCTTCTCTCTATCTACGAATTTGAAACTCGGACAGTGGGGGAGAGTGATGCAGCAGCGTCGTGTAATTTTTGTATGGATCCAATCTCGACAAAGCTCGTGAGAACTGAATAATTAAAAACGAAAAAAAAAAAGAATTTATCACTATTAAGAAACACTTCTGTTGGCAGGCTCGATTACCATTTTTATTATAAACAAGAGAAACAATTAGAGAAAGAGGAAAAAAAAAAAAAATTAGTCGAATCTCTCTACTCTCACGTTGAATAAATAATGAAAAATCTTCTCTCTCTCTGTATTTTTATTTTATTTTTTTGTTAGTTCTCACCGTATTTAAGGGAAACGAAGAGAAGCTTCCCATGGGTAGATGTCTAATTTGCTTATAATGTAATTTTAAAACTCACGCTGTGTTTTTGTTTTTAATTTAATTTAATTGTTGACCTTTTTCTCTCTCTCTCTTCCCATGAAAAACTTATGGCGGTGCATAAAAACAAAACATATTTATTGACTCTTCTTCTTCAATTAAAATTTCAGTGATTTCGACTGAAAAATTAGAAGATAGCTTAGTAGTTGACAAAATAAAAACTGGAAGATGCTTAATAATTAATATGGAATGTCGCTATATATAAACCGGTAGAAAATTACTACTTACTTTGTGTTAGGTCTCACTCAAGATTTTCTAAAGGTTATTTTGTCGGTTGTTAATGATTTCGTTTTACGTTAGATGTATATAATTTGTTTTAAGCGTCAATTACATTTATGTAAACATCATTACTCCTAGTAGAAACAATATGATTTTTATATATATATATATTTTTTTTTATTTTTTATTTTTGATTTTATTTTTCAACTTATACATGGTTTCTTATCCGAAAATTAAATGTTTGAGGAAAAAAAAAAGAGATGTTAAAAAATCACGATCATTTATTATCAAACGCATTAGTAGGAGACCAGTTGCCCACTTGGACACGCCAACCACGATAAGGTTAAAATTGGGGTAATACAAGGCAAAGTTCCTGAAGTTTTTTATTTAATCCACTCAAAATATATTTCTACTTTTTATTTGATATTGAAAAATAAATCCGTATTATACATTTTCATTTTAGATTTTCTAATATTCCATTGATGACGAGTGAGTTGTTTCACGGCTCATGCATATTAGGGGTGGGCGCAAATCGGATATCCGGAAATTTTTAAGTATTTATTATTTGCTCCGTTTTTAACAGATATTTAATTTAATGATTTGATTTGCTCCAGAAATATATGGATATCCGGATTTTTGGATATTCAAAAATTTTATAAGTATTTGCGGATATTTACGGATATTTATAGATATTTATGAATATTTAGTTTGATCTGTTTAATATACACAAAAAAGAAAGTACATCAACTTTTATTATAAAAAATATTTTTTTATCTACACTGTTAAGTGAAAACAATTAAAATAAAACATTTTATTTTATAAAAAAGCTATAAAAATTAAACCTATAAAATTAAGATGAGAAAAAATAATATTTTATATTTAAAAATAATATTAACTATTTGAAACTTTAAATATTAAACTTTACTAAAAACCTTTATTAATATTTATTAACTAATATCAAATAAATTATGATTTATTAATATATTTTAAGTTTAAAGATATTATTTATTTTTTATGAATGGTTATTTAGTCATTTATTTTATATAATCTAAATAATTTATAAACAATTGAAAATTTAGAAAGAAAATCGAGAGTATATTAATAAAAATTTATAATATAATTGATATATACATGATAAAATATACTAATATATAATAAATTTATAAAGATACGGATTGGATCGGATATCCGACGTTGTCTAAAAACATATTTGTTATTTGTTCCGTTTTGTACGGATACTACATTTTGTTATTTGCTTTGCTCCGAAATTTTATGGATATCCGGATTTTTCGAATCGAATCGAAGCAAATATCAGTTCGAAGCGGATATAACGGATATTTTGCCCACCCCTAATGCATATTATGAATTTAGTGGATTGAATAAATCTGCATGTACGTAAATAAAGTGAAAGAGGCCAAGAGGGTGGTGATACGTTTGCAACTTTTGTATATGTTTGTACTCGTCGTAGAGAAAGATACTACGGATGATTTGGACAACTATCACGTAAACCAACGTACGAATATTACGAATATAATTACTGTCACGTAAACTTATACGAATTTTATTGGAAGAATGAAGAAAAGTGGATCAAGTTGCTCAGGAAAATTCCAATTTACAAACAGACACCAGGTACACCTTCAGTGTTCTGTTTGGGAAAACGTATGATTCTGATAACAAAACAAAAAATCGATAAGACAATACATTTTACATTTTTTAAAAATGAAAAATACTATGATCAGTTTCTGAGTAAAACGAGATGTTAGATCAAAGAAATGAATTATTTTATTATGCATAGTATACAATAAAATGATAAGAAATCATACTATATGATGAAAGATTAAGTGCAAAACTATTTATTTGCTAATTCAAATTAAAACTAGACTGGTGCATGGTTTATTATTCACACGCATAATATAAACCCCACACACAATTACAGTGCTGCTAGATGTAATTAATAGTCACTCCGAGGTAGAAAATGCGATTAAACATTAAAGTAGGTTTCTTAATTAGCCAGAAAATCAGAAGTTTATTAGTTACATATTCAATCAGCTACCGTACTGTATCCTATGTCATCGTAGTGTGTACGTATTTTGACAAATGCATGTATATATATAATATATATACGTGTGTGTACACTGATCGGTTATTATTTCAAGATTGCAAGATAATTATTATTATTATTTTTTTAAGATAATTATTAATTTTTGCGTTGTCTGAATGGAATTTATTGGATCAGCGGAATCACCATATAAATAACAAAACTGAAACAAAATAAATAAAATAGAATTTGCGTCCTTTTTTGGGGAGAAATAAAAAAATAGATAAAAGGGGGAAACGTGGGTCCCACATGGAACGCGGTAATACGTCGGTGGCTCCTTATATCTGACGTGGCGGATTTGACGGTGTCTGTAACCGTACGCCTGAATGCAGAGGATCAGAGTTTTTAGCGTGGAAACAGAGATGTTTGGGTACAAGGGTAAGAATAAACGTGGATAAGTTAGTGTGCACGGTATTCGAGCTTGAAGCTGTGTGTTAGCGGACCGTGACAAACAAAACTTCACGGATCGTCAATTTTTTGGATCACATGTGCTGTTTAGCTATTTCCCATTTTCTTGATTAACTGAAAACAAAATTCTAAATCTCTTAAAAAACAAGAAGCTTTGTAAACTACCGATAAATCTACTTATATAAAAATGTAAGTGATTTTTATTTTTTTGCGACTGCGATTTATGATAATGATTTTTCCAACTTATTCCCAATTAATGTATCTGGTAATAGGTCTTTGCCAACTTGTAAATTATCAGAGTTTTCTTTGTGTGAACAAACATATACACGTTTTGGTTTTATGCATGGATCTAAACAACGTGATAATCGTGTCTGGTGTCATATCCAATTTTACTTTGGAATGTACACATGAACTTTTAGCCATATGCAAAGTATAACAATCATGAATGATGAATCCAAGCATGGATGTATATAACGTTAAATTATCAGTAGAATATCCTATCTTATATCAGGCTAATATTATGTCGACATTAGAAACTGTAAAAATTAGAAAAACTAACCAAAATAGAAAACGGGTCTTAAATTTTTCTTTATTGCTGTGGAAAAAAGATTGAAGCTGAACAAATCAAAGAATAAAAGTCATATTTTGATAAGTAGGATAGAACATGAGGATAATGGTTGATTTAGGTGAAAGAGCAGATGTAGAGCCACCGGCAGGTCAATTTTACGATCAAATACTTATTTCAATTAGAAAAATTGCAGAAGATTTACCTTTTTTGTGTGGGTATGATATAAGAAAAATAAAGATTTTATTCGATACAAGTTGTCACATGCGACTTATTATCTTCTGTGTATAAAATTATAAGATGGAAATACACACCGACATGGTTTGAACTTCGAACCTTTGAGCAATCCAATGTCTCATGACCGAGGAATCTGCACACATACAAACGCCGATAGGAGGTAGGATACATCTTTTATCTGATTATTTTAGAATATTATATGCACCAAAGTAAATAAACTGGTTGTTGCGTGTTTTTTTTTAAATAGAAATATTATCGAATTTCACATATATTTTTAAAAATATTATGTTATTTTTACGAATGCACACTAATTAGTAATAACATGATATATGCTATTTTAATGGTTTCATATCACATGTGAAAACAGTGTCATGTATTTACGATTTCGCCATTTATTTTGGTATTCACATATTTACGAGTACTCGTGCATCCTTCAAAATTTAGTTGACATTTGATTATAAATAAGAATTTTTATAGGTTATATGTTTTCACACAAAGGAATTTGGTGTGGTGTGGCTGAGATTATATCTACTTTAATACCAATCACAAACCATAAGTCAAATGTTCCGCATTAACTAACCGTGTGTCGTGGATCTCAGCCTGAAATTTGACTTGAGCAACTCTTAACTTTTTTTTTTATTATTATGTATTAATTCGATGTATATTGGATCTAGAAGTTTTGAATATAGGTTAATGTGGAGTCGTTGTTCATCCATTAATGTCAGTGCCCTATTTCCTAACCTCACTTACGCTTTTTCTTACTCGATATTTGTATAACTGTATTATCCACATTCTCACACGAAATACTAATTATTTTATTATATAGCACATCAAGTGGGTCTGGTTCACTGCTAAAAATACTTTATTTGAGTCATAATTCTGTATATTAATTAGAGTATATAGTTCATAATTGTAACCGTAGTTGGGGACATAAGTCAAAGTCTTTACGACTACGACTTCGATACGTTACGTATTGCCAATTCATATAAGCTGTCGTCAGACTAACCTATACGATCGAAACTTTTGAATGTCTATCGTAATTTTGAAAATAATTTTCTTAATTTTGTCGTTTTACTATTAATCTTTTATTTTTGCTCCATTCCCACTATTGTTTATTATATTATTTTTTTGTCGACAGATTGGGATGGCAAAACTTTTCTTCAAACGTCAATGGACTAAATCATACATATAGACGTGAACATATATAGTGGTGTCTTCTACGCGTTTTTAATTTGTTTATCTTATGAATTAGATCGCTGCAATCATATATTTTTAGTTAAGGTAATCTAATGCTTTAATGTAATCGTATTTATATAAAAAAAAAACAATGATTTTGTTCTTTTACCTTCTTCATTAATTACGGGCTCTGTAAACAAGATGAACTTGCTCTAGTGTACTATATAATATACATATAGTTACATAGGTATTCGTCTCTGTGTGTAACGGCCGATCTAGTTGACACTACGATATGGGTTATTTTGTCTTGGCTTGCATCAATTTTCCGAGTTGTGATAAATGGTCTACACAGTTATGATATATACATGCATGCACGTCCCAGGTTTATTACTACGTGACGGTACCTCGTAAAAGATAGATGAAACGGTATAAAAATATTTACAGTAATTCGTCTTTTTTAATTTTCTTACGGCAGAAAAGTTTGTTTTTACTTTTTATAATCAACATAAACCACAGTACTCTATATTTATAACTAAATCTTAGTTACAGCTCCCATCGTAATTCCATGAGTCCATGACGCGTAGTCCAAGCCCAGAGACATAACAAGTGAAGTGGAGAAAATAAAAAAATATTAATTCGAAGACAGTAGGTAAGTTTTTCTTGAACGATATGAAGATTGATTATTCTGGAATCCGGATTTAGATTTATCTTTTTTCTTAAAATCCGAAGTATATCTTAAAAAAAAAAAAAAAAAAACCGAAGTATATGTTCATTGGATGCCAAAAAGAAAAAGAGTTTGTTTAAAATAGCCAATTGCATTTCTTAAATTATGGATATATGTGTATCAATTTTTTTTTATTTTGTCATTTACAAAAAATCCTTGACAGAAACTTACACCTAATTTCCTCTAGTAGCTTGGCCTTAAGTACCACCAAATCCACTACTCTCTATGTATAATAGGGGCTAATACATTATATGTTACAATATGTAAAACCAACATCAATGTTGTTTTAATTTATGAGGAAATTGAAACAAATGTGTAAGAAATATACAGTAAATTACCGTCGCATGATATTACAGTTTGTGGAGGAAGAAAAGACAAGTTTGGTTTTTCTTTTCTTTTCTTTAATGGCGACAAGATCAGACTTATCAATAGTAGTAAAAACTGGTCGATGTAAACATAAGATTAGAATCTAAAGCGGTCAGAGCACAGGCCTCATTATTGTCCACTGGAATCCAAGTTTTGTAACTCAAATTCGACATCTCGTTTTCCGGAAGTTGATGGTTATCCAACTTTGTCCCCTCCTGTAGAATTATTTTTTGAATTTTTCTTCTGGAAAATTAGATTATATTGAACAAAATTAAATTGCATTTAGTTTCATATATGTATAAATCTGTTAGTATATAGTATCAAATTTCTAAGTTTTCAATAAGATTCCGCTGTAAATATTACAACTAGAACAAATCTACAAAAGTTATTCTTTTAACAATTTGTATTTATTCAACTTAAATTTTGTATCTCCAAAGTGTTTTCAACCTAGCTATAGCCTTAATTCTATTTTCCATCTGATAATTTGACATACTAGCCATCGTCATTAATTTATAAATCTGTTTTTGTAATAAAGTTCTCAAATTGTTTATAAAACGTTGATAAAAGATAGAAAAAAAAAAACAAAGCAATACGATCTGCCATAAGTCATATAATGCTAATTCTTTACACATTACCCTAAAAACAAAATAAAAATTGAAAAAATATTATCATAGGAAAACGATGGAAGGCATAAATCATAAATGATAGATGAGAGAGATGGACCATATCATATCAAAGCAATGGACTATATATGTCAAAGAAAAAGAGCTTTTTGCGAAATCATCCAAGGGATAATTAAGAAATGAAATAAAAAATATTATCGCTTATGAGTTATGATCACAAAGTATTAATGATCTGCCATAAGTCATATAATGCTAACTTACGTGCCAACTAAAATTAATGAACTCTATATAACAAAGAAAAAACAAAAGAAAACAAAAACTTGAAAAATTTGTTGTCGTAGGATAATTTGGAGAGAGATGGACCAAATATGATCTATCAGAGAAAAAGGGGCTTTTGCGAAATTCTTCAATGAATAATTATGAAATTGAATAGTAAGAAAATTATTAATTAAAAAGAAATTCCATGTGACTTCCTTTAACATTGGTAGGGTTCTCTCTCTCTCTCTCTCTATCTCCATCATGTCAAATATTATAAAAGACATTGCCACGGTCACTCGCTCGCTCTTAAGCTTTCCTGCCTCATGTGCACACATGCCATTCCATGTGGGAACTCTCTATAAATCAAAACCCTTTTCTTTATACACAATCCAATCATTAGTTATTGTTCAACACTCAAGATAACATTTTGGAGTGACTCGAAATTGAAATATCTTGTTACAAACTATTGAATCGAATTAGTACAAAATCGGCTATTGAATTTTTCACTGATTTGGGTGTGACGGCAAATTATTAAATGTTGTATTTGTAGGGAGGAATTTATATGAATGGAACTTGGGGAACATGTGAGAGAATTGAAGTAAGAACAATGACTAGTGAGTATCGTAGCGTTTTCAAGAAGAGATGATGAGGAGTGTTTCAAATGATCATGGGTACCAATATCCTCATGCTTCAATCTTTCTATCTTTTTTATCATTCTACTAACTTATCTCTCTCGAGTAATTGCCTCGTGACGTTTTCATGACCATGCATGACATGACTGATGGTGACCCACTTCGTCATCTCTGAAGAGGAAATTTAATTATACATTCGAACCTGGTGGGTTTCTCAGAGGCCCAATTTTCAAAATATTATGATTTGGGGCCACTGTATCATGGGCTCTCTCAAAAAGAAAGAAATTAAAAATTTCGAAATTTGGATTTGACGCAAAAGAAAATGGGGTGAGAGAGGCTCGAACTCTCGACCTCAGGATCACTCAGTAGCTATGAGACCTACGCGCTAGCCAACTGCGCCACCACCCCAGATGTTCAGTGATACGAATCTAAACCTATAATCGTGTCTTCCTCAGGCTTTGTTTTCGTTGTTTGCTTTTCACATGTCCAAAATATAGTTATATATACTAAACTGATATGTTCTGTGAGTTAAACATCTATTGTTAAAGCACTGAACTCCGTTAAAAGCTAAATCTTTTCTTTTTTTTTCGTCTAATCGCACCGTATTCCCTAAATACTAGACCAAAACTATAAAAAGGACCAAAACAATAACTGTCGTAATAAAATTTTGATCACTGATAGGCGCTATTGTATGTATTTCAGACAAGTTTATTTGAAAGCAGTTAAGTGTGACAGGAAGTCCACGTGGAAGGAGCTGACAGTTCACAGAATCTCTCCAAACTTCCTTCCAACTGTCTCGCCTCTTCGCCACGTTTCCTGGCCCCACTTTGCTTTTCCTGTCTTTGTATTTTTGATATATACTGTGTATATTTCTAAACAACACACCAATATTTATTTTCAAGTTTACTTTCTCTTCTATACTATTTTTGAACAAATATTTATCGGTCCTAAAATTTCAAAATACTTTAGAAATTTTTTGATTAATGGTCCAGTTGATGACAAAAACGATCCATAAAAAAGTAAAAAAAAAAAATTATAGTTAGAAACAGTGAGAGATATTAGTAAAGTATTTAAGTATGAAAATAAATAACAACTTTTCTTCATAAGAGAGTACGATACAAAAATAGACAATGGTAAAAAAAATATATATATTTGGTTTTCAAGATGAATCAAATGCCTTCGGATATCATAGCAAGTACCGTGTATACTACACATGTTTCGTTGATTATCTTCCATCGAATTTCTCTGTTATTTTTTGTGTGTAATAAAAAAAACCGTTACACTTAACACCAATAAACTACAAGGGATTTGATACAGGTTATATAAATTTTGAGTTTGTATTATATTTAAGGATATAAATACAACATCCTAATTATATATATATATATATAGGGTGTACTTAGTGGAAAAATTAAGGAAAAGCCAAAAAGGGGATTAAAATCGATGATGAGGATTGAGGAATAAGGATGGTCGTGCGTGCGTGCGTCTATGAAAGCACCTATGCAATGAGCTCATCTCATGATGTAACCCTTTACAACGTGTAGTATGTCTTCTTTTATAGGTTATATATAAGTAGGAAACTATCCACGTACATGTGCACATATAAATGTAGAATGGTACGATATTGAAGACCAAAAGAGTTAGACAAGTCGTTCGATGTGTTAATGATCAAAAGTGTTGCTACATACATATAATTCGTGTGCGGATGATTCTTTTTAGCTGTTTCAACATAATTTGGGTTCTAGGATAATTTTTGTAATAACAATATCATGTCGTCATTATGTGACGAATATAGAAACGGCAAGATTTTGTGTGTATCGTTTCATTTCTCTACAAGTCAATATATATTTCATCAAAAACTATACATTTAATTTTTCGAAAGAATGGTAATTATCAGTTTATTTAACATACAAATTCAGATAATTTGATGCTTAGAAGTAACAATGCAAAATACTCCATCTATGTACGTTTAGATTTTAAAATAATCATATAAATCTTGGGCGATATTTAAATACATGCACTATGCATCTATATCATGAAGTCATTTTAAGAGAATATACTGAGAGAATGATAATCTAGTTAGAGTCGTCTCATATATTAGTCGTCTTTTTAATTTGCAACGAATCGTCTCATATAATCTAAGAATGTAAAATTTAGATTATACACCAACTAACGTGGCTTGAAACCATATTTATAATCAATTTATTAAGTAAGATACCATCTATTAATATTGTACTAGACACTAAATTTGGATGATTAAATATAGAGGGTGACTACATGATCTTTATAATTTATAATTATAATTTCATGGTTGTAAATATGGAGGATAAGAAATCGTCAAAGGGATCTATCCGAAAGTCAAGAGCCTCTTCGTCAATATTTTTGTTTTTTTTTTCCATATGGTTTGGTGGAAAGAATAATGGACTTCCACTAATCATGAAAACTCATTACAAAATCTCTTTGGCTTAATCATCAAAATAAATACTTGATATTTGATACACAACACACACTTTACATCATTTTGACAATATGATTGAGTGCAGCAGCTAACATATTTTATCTATATAATATGAACTTCGGGTTGTCAGTTAGCTATACATGTCCTTCTTTATTTATATACCCAAATCAGATTATAGGATCAGGAATTATGCACTATAGTTATATGGAAAATAAATCAGAGAATATATAATTATAGAACTGTATGAAAAGTATATATAGTTAGCAAAAGAATGTAATTCTAAAATCCAGTCTGTTCTTTTTTCGTCCGTTCATAGCTTTCCAGTAAGCTAATGATTAAAGGGAAGGTTAAGTACATGTTAGCATGTGAGAATAAGGAATAAGTTCCATTATTCAATTAAAAAAATATATACATATGCACTAAAAATTTATATTGAAAAAGCATACATTAATTTCATTGTGAGAAAAGAAATTAAACTATAACCAGTAGATGCAGGATGTATCACAATCACGCTAAGCCTACAGAGACGAGCAGGAGGAAGAGAACAAGTGACCAACTCAAAAGAGAACATGGGGGAAAGAATAAAACAAAATATTGAACTTCTTAAACAACTGTAATTTGACATGATCCGCATATTATTAAAGTACTATAGCTATTTAAGGAATATTAACATAGATATTTCCCTTAATCACCTAAATTTTGAGGACAGTTATAAAAAAACATTAATATATTCGATATATTTCTCTAATTATACAAACCAAACAATAACAGAAATCAACTACACTATCATGTAAAAAAAAGAGAGGATTGAACCAATATTACATAATGATCAAATACGCAAGAAGAACGTCGCTATAATTAAAAAGAAATATTCTTAGAGAAGAAAAGTTGTGGAGGAGCTATAATGTTAAAACCTGGCAAGTTAGACAGCGAAGACATACTCAAGTGTTGCCTTGTCACTCTTTCTCTCTCTCTCTCTTTCTCCTTCTCCTTCTTACAAAACCCTCTCCAATCCCAATTCTTACATTACATTTTCCAAACAACCTTATTCTCTCTCTCTCTCTCTCTCCGTATGTGTAGGGTCGGAGCCAAATACGATACCGTTTCAAGGGTTGCAATTTGCAACCTTTTGATTGGTCTCTCATCTCTTTGTCCAACCAAAAACAACATTTGATGATATAAAGAACCCAACTTTGTCCATTTCAATTCTCTTACTTTTTCTTTTCCTTTCATTGCTCAGTTTTTAGACAGACCCAATTTTCCAAATTTATTTATTTATTCAAAATTATTTGTTATTTTTGGGTGTATGATCAACATCATCATCGGGAAAACGCCATATTTGTTTGTTAAATCCTTTAAAAAATAAAAGATAAAATGTCTCAAACTAGCTATTACCGATCACCGTTCGGAGACACGACTTACACCAAAGTGTTCGTCGGAGGATTAGCATGGGAAACTCACACCGAAGAAATGCGTCGTTACTTCGATCAGTTCGGAGAGATTCTCGAAGCTGTCATCATCACCGATAAAAACACCGGCAAATCTAAAGGCTACGGTTTCGTAAGTTCTATTTTGTCTTCTTCAATATAATAATACTCTGCTTATTCATATCTGTTTTGGTCTAATAAAAAATTTCTCCGATCGTTAACTTAGGTGACTTTTCGGGAGGCGGAAGCTGCGTCGAGAGCCGTCGCTGATCCAAATCCGGTGATCGACGGAAGAAAAGCCAACTGTAATATTGCGTCTTTTGGACGGCCAAGACCATCGCCTCCTCGAGGTTTGTTTCTTAAACCGAATAATATTCCGTAATATCATTTATTTGATGAGTTTTATTTTGATCATGATAGTATTAATATTTCGGTGCGTCTTATATGTATTTATAACATAAAGGGATTACAGTTGTACACGCTTAAATTAGAATAAGTACATTGTTCAATGATGTTATATGTGCGTAGTGTAATTCATATATAAACATTTGATAAAATTTTCTCAAATAAATGTTGAAAAATATATATTGTGGAATTGCTAGTTATTGACACATAAACTAGCAATGTACATCTCTCAAATCGTTTTTGTATACTATATATACATCGTTATAGGACGAGGACAAACAGGAAGTCCGAGTCAGTACCAGAGTGGAGGACCATCAGCCTATACGGGTATGGCTGCACAGCTTCCACCGGCTGCAGCTGCCCAGCTCCTGTATCCGAGCTACGGGTAAGCTATATTAGTATATTGGTTTTATTAAACTATAACTACTCCTAGTTATTAAAAAGAAAAAACCATGGATATATATGGTTTAGGAGAGACTTATAAATGTTTTGCATAGATACAGAGATGGTCCATTTTCTGTAGAAACGGTAGGAGACAATTTAATGCGTCAATCGATCCACTTGTTGTCAGGCTGTAAATATCATAACATAAATATATATCTAGATTTATAGAAACCCTGCAATGTTGATCATCCTCAAAGTTAATATATAGTCAGATGGAAGTTGAGAAAATCTTATCGTAGGTAACACTAGAAGAAAATGCAAATTATATAGAGGGTGGTTTTCTATAATAATATGTTTCAAATACAATAACTAAACAAGAAGATTTTGTTGTTCTAAATTTTGGTTAAATAGAATCATTGATTTTTTTTTTCAGGTACACCTATAACCCAGATCAATTTGGGTACCACCAAGTCAGTTTCTCTTTCTCTCCCCTACATTCGTATGGCACACACAACATATTACATATATTCACATACCCAAACAAACATGAACATAAAGCAAAATCGAATTTAATCATGAACTGCAAAGATAATAATGGGATTTTACGTACAACGTATCTTGTACATGTCGACCACTTACATAATGCATGAAAAAACATTAGCACATGCATGTTTGTTGTAAAACATAGACATCGATTGTAATGACGATGATGTATACATATGCCACAGGCACTGTACAACACACAGTTGCAACAAGCACAGTACTATCAACAGCAGCAACAGTTATATGGAGGAGGAGCAACATCACCATCATCATCATCAGCAACCATCATGCCTTCTCCTTACTATTACGGCTATTCTCTTCAAGCTCCTAGAGTGCCATACCAACACCATCAGCATCATCATCTTCCTCAACCATATAACCCTCAACAGCATCAACATCAACGGTTTACTTCTCCTTCTTTCATTGTTTACCCCTCCACTTCCTCTTTCGCACCTCCTCTCCAAGGACTACTCTCGTCTTCCACAGGTGCGTACTTACACTCTTTTAACTTTTATTTTTCTTTCTTTCTATTGGTTAGGAAACCTACATTTAAAATAGTGTGCGATTTAAAATAAAATAATAAGCAAGTGACATGAAACTCAGATATTCACTGCCAATTAATTTTAAACTAAAAAAATAATTTCAAAATTTTAGATTGGTAGTCTAACAAAATGATCTAAATACAGTTTGAGATATATTATAAAAATTGTTACCATCTCCAAAGTATGCGTTAGGAATCCTAGCATCCTACATCATCTTATTTTAAACTGTAATCTTAAGTGATACACATCAGTTTGTCTAATACCAATTATTTTTTAGATGAAAATTTATGAATTTGTTTGCAGATAATATATTATACTTTCAATAAATGCGATCGTTTATGGTCATGCCTTATTGCTATAGTATTGATCATTCATGCACGTAAACTGATCCTCAAACTTCACAAAGAAACAAATTTATGATGCCCACTCTAAGTAAAAAAAAAAGGGAATTGGGTTTCAAGCAAATATGTGAAGAAATGGAAAAGAAAAGGAGAGTGAATGATTGGAGAGAACAGTGAATAAAAGGATGCATGTGGAATGAGCTGTCTATTTTCATTACATTGGTATATGTGTCTCTTCTCCATCATCTGTCAATTTGGTCGCCATGCCAGTGAAGCCACCATTCACTGACAACATCTCTACACACACACACATATATACATGTTTTGGACTGTGTGTGTGTGTGTGCAAATGTCTAAAACCAATAGTGATAATTGCAATTGGTTTCCTGTCACCTTTTTAAAGATTAATGATCAAATTTATTCTAGAGAAAAGAAAAAACTGAACAAAGTTTCTCTCAGATAGTGTTCAGTTAAATCAGACTAAACCGCAATTATCATCTAATTTTATTTTATGGTATATTTTTCTCCAGAAACTGAAGCACCACAACAAGTATCAGCAGAAGAGGAAGCAACGACTACTACTGCACCTGAAATTACAACCAGCAACAACAAAGAAACAATATCTTCTTGATCTCTTGCATTTCCCAATTTGTACAATCTTCACATTTTACCTCTCCCTCTTTTTCTCTCTTAAGAGAGAGTTTAAAAAAAAACAGCTAATTCATTTATTTCTCAAACCAGAGTTATGACTTGAGCCTCAAGAAGACCACTCTAGACTGTCAAACTTTAAGACAGCTCTATATATCTCTTTATAATACTCTTGTCATAGTTTCTCTCACTTTTTTTTTTCTGACGAAATCTCCATATAAATCGAGTTCTTCAGATTCTTCTTATTCATTATTGATATTTCTAATAATTTCAACTTTATGCTATACGATTCGTGTTCTTGCTCTCTCCTCTTTTTGATCCTCTCCTTTACTTGGGAGTTTCAAACTTTCAATATGGGCATTACAAAATATATTATCCAATTGAGAAAAAAAGGTATGGATCGTTGCAACTAGTATAAAACTTTTATAAAAAAAATGATATTTGAGTTAATTTTCATTCAAAGCCGTTCAAATGATTATGAGACATTCCATGCATTTGGCAGATAATATACTGGCAAATTAAAGTTAGGAAACAAATGGGCCGCCGAAAAAACTCAATGGACCGTTTATTATGGGCTCTTAAGATATAGCCCATTAATCAAAGACTACGGGCCGTTTCTCGTTCTCCGCGTCTGTGCAACACGAGAACTGCGGAACGTCGTCGTATTGTAGAAGTTTCCGAGTTTTGCGTTTTTGTTGTTATTCTTCTGGAAGGAAGAAGCGCGTTTCCGCGTTTATCCTTTACAAAACGATTTTGCGTAAGCTAAACGCGATGATGATCTCCCTTCCAATCAGATTCGATCGTTGAAACGACGACGTATCTAAAGCTCGATTACTCTAACGCGTACAACGTGCGAAAGGACATTTACCGTGGAAAAGACAATCCCGCGCACTCGGTGACCACACGAGACTCGGATCATCACGCGCCACCGCGTCAAGGTCGAATTTCAGGAAGAAAAGAATCAGATCCCACAGAAAAAATCGAAACTCGAGGAAAAAATGGATGCGACGACGACTTTTGGACAGAGAGATCGCCGACCAGAGGCTCTCGGAAGTCTCAGTGTCCTCCCGGATGAGACCATCTGTGTTCTTCTCGAATACCTTACTCCCCGAGACATCGCTCACCTCGCCTGCGTCAGCAGGTTTCTTAAAATCCTCTTTCTAGATTGATCATTGATCGATTTAACATCAAAATTGATCAAAATGAGTGTCCAAGTAGATGAATTTAATCGCTATTTGTTCCTCAATGCGTTATTGTGAATTTTGATTCCACGACATTTGTGATAAATTTCGTTGCTTTTATATTTGTTATGCAGTGTCATGTATATCCTATGTAACGAAGAACCACTATGGATGACCCTATGTCTCAGAAAAGCAAAGGGTCCACTTGAGTACAAAGGATCCTGGAAAAACACGACACTGCATCTGTAAATTCTTTGCAAATACCTCTAGTTTTATGTTCAATGAAAACATTCTAATGAACTTTAGATTTGTAACTTTTGGCTAATGTTGGAAACCATCAGACTCTCCTTCCAGTTGTCTTTTTTGTATTTAACTTTTTTTGTGACTGATTGGTTTTGCTATACAGAGAAGGAGTTACTCAGGATGCATACAAAGATGCATACAGAAAGCCTTTGCATTTTGATGGTAAAATCTTTAAAGCATAATCTAGTTGGTTTTTTTTTCCAGGATATTCATTCGACTGATGGGTTTTGTTTCCCCATTCTCTTACGATATATGATCATGTTGGTCCTCTCGATTTTTTTCTCATGGACTTGGCTCTTGTGCAGGATTAAGTTCGTTGTACTTGTATAAACGATTTTATAGGTGTAATACATCTCTTGACGGCTTCTCTTTTGATGACGGGAATGTGGAACGTAGGAGAGAAATCTCCCTGGATGAGTTTTCCAAGGAATACGACGCCAAGAAACCTGTATGTACAAATTTATTTCCTTTTATATGTGCAAGGTTATGTCTTGATGTGCTACTAACATAAGATGATGATGCTCTGTTACGCATTTTCAGAAATGAGAGTTTTTTTTGTGTGACGTTATCCCTGTCTATGGTTTAGGTTTTGCTCTCTGGCCTTGCTGATTCTTGGCCAGCCAGTAATACATGGACAATCGACCAACTATCAGAGAAATATGGTGAGGTGCCGTTTAGAATATCTCAGAGGAGTCCCAACAAAATTTCCATGAAGTTCAAGGATTACATCTCGTATATGAGACTCCAGCGTGATGAAGATCCTCTATACGTTTTCGATGACAGGGTACGGAAATTTGATTTGTAATCTACATTTAACTTTCTCTGCACATCAGTGATAGTGTTGCGGCAGAACCAAAACTTTGTTTATGGAAATACAACATTTCATGTAGTTTGGAGACGCTGCTCCTGAACTATTGAAAGACTACAGTGTGCCTCATTTGTTTCAAGAAGATTGGTTTGAGATCTTGGACAAAGAAAATCGTCCACCGTACAGATGGCTTATTGTTGGTCCGGAGAGGTCTGGTGCATCTTGGCACGTCGATCCAGCTCTTACCAGCGCCTGGAACACCCTGCTTTGCGGTCGGAAAAGGTGGGCACTGTATCCCCCTGGAAAAGTGCCTCTAGGTGTTACAGTCCATGTGAATGAAGATGATGGTGATGTCAGCATCGATACCCCTTCATCTCTGCAGGTATATTGCTGGAACTGTTCAAGCATTGACATTTTCGATTCGTCTTTACTGTATCCTGTTAATAGTTTTTTTCAATCCATGAACAGTGGTGGTTGGACTATTATCCTCTCCTTGCCGACGAAGACAAACCGATTGAGTGCACACTACTACCTGGTGAAACGATCTATGTTCCAAGTGGTTGGTGGCATTGTATCCTTAATCTTGAACCAACAGTGGCTGTTACTCAGAATTTCGTGAACAAAGAGAACTTTGGGTTCGTGTGTTTGGATATGGCGCCTGGTTACCAACACAAAGGGGTTTGTCGTGCTGGGCTTCTTGCTCTTGACGATGATGGAAATTCTGAAGAGATGGAAGATGAAACACACGATGAGGACGACAATACTTTGAGCTATTCTGACCTTACCAGGAAAGAGAAGAGGGTACGGATGAACGGAGAGGGAGAGACTGAAGACAACCACGAGGAGGATGCTAATGGAGTATCAAAGAGATACAATATGTGGAAGAATGGGTTCTCTTATGATTTGGATTTCCTGGCGACGTTTCTTGATAAAGAAAGAGACCATTACAATTTCCCATGGTCTATGGGGAACTCTGTGGGTCAACGAGAAATGAGAGGCTGGCTATCAAAGCTTTGGGTTCTGAAGCCTGAGATGAGAGAACTGATATGGAAGGTAGTTCCTACTATTATGAAGATTTTAGTTTATATAGCTTTATAAATGTCTTTCCATCATCGATCCTTAGTGCTTTCTCTTTGCTGTTCGTCGTCTTTAGGGAGCTTGTATTGCTTTAAATGCTGAGAAATGGTTGCGATGCCTAGAGGAAGTATGTACCTTCTACAACCTGCCTTCTGTTACCGAAGATGAAAAGCTTCCAGTTGGAACTGGCAGCAATCCTGTGAGTTGACTGTTTCTCGTAAAAAACCTTCGCACAAAAGTTCAGAACTATTTGTTCTTACTTCTCTTGTTTTCTCTGTTAGGTTTATCTGTTCTCTGACTATGCGGTAAAACTGTTTGTCGAAGGAGGGCTGGAACAGTCTATGTACGGTCTAGGAACTGAGGCAAGTAATCTGTGTACAGTAGTTTTGGCACCCTTTTAAGCGATTGTAGTAACTCTTTGTTTTCTTTACTTCAGCTCGAGTTTTATGACATTCTTGGCCGAGCTGATTCTCCTTTGAAAAGCCATATCCCTGATGTTCTGGCAAGCGGGATTCTTTACTTCGAGAAAGGATCTTACAAAGTTGTGCCTTGGGATGGCAAGAAAATCCCAGACATTATCACGAGCTCCAATCTCTCTTTCGATGCATCAATGTTGAACAGCGAGTTCCCATTTGGTATTTGGAACAAAACGCTGCTTGAACATAGAAACCAGGGGAAGCCAGCACCTGATTCTTTCGGTTCATTGAGTTCACATGTTTGGCCGTATATTATAACACAAAGATGCAAAGGGAAGATATTTGCCCAACTGTGAGTGCTCTTTTTGTTCCTATTTATCAATGCGAGACTCATATTTTAAAACCAAATGCATGATCTCTAATTTGAAGCTGTTGTTTGCAGAAGAGATGACCTGACGTGGAGCGACGCTGAGAACTTGGCTTCTTTTCTGGGACAACAACTACGCAACCTTCATCAACTGCCATATCCACCAGTCACACGTCCTGAGTTATTAATGAATGCAAATGATGTTCATGAGGAGTTGAAGATTCCACCAGAATGGAAAGTTTTTGTCGATGCTCTTTGCCAAAAGAAGAAGGACGTCACTGGTCGTCTGGAAAACTGGTACGCTTCTTAAAGTCTTTGTTTCCATTTTGCTTTTGCTCTAAAAAAAGCTCATTTGTTGGTGATTGTTTTTTCTATTTTTTGAAAACTCTCAGGGGAAATCCTATTCCTCGGGCTCTGATGAGCAAAATAGACGAATACATCCCCGATGATTTTTTTGTAGATTTGCTCCATGTTTTCAAGGTTGCTTCTCTTATCCTTCTATCTTCTCAGGAATCTATATATACCTCCTTAAAATTGGCCAGAGTTTTGAGAAGTAACATAACCTTTTATGAGATCACAGGACACAGATGTTGGAGGTGAAATTAAGCCCTGCACCTGGATACACTCAGACGTGATGGACGACAACATTCACATGGAACCACACGCAGATGATGATTCGGTCACTGGTCAGCGCAATTCATGGCGTCCCAGTCATATTCTTGACTTCAGCGATTTGTCCATTGGTACCTTTGATATCTAAAAATCTCTTTCCCCAAAATTCGTAATTCTGAAGTTGTGGGCATTCTTGGAGAGTTTTCTGAAAGAGTGAGGAAATTGCAGGAGATCCCATATGCGACTTGATACCAATATACTTGGACATCTTTAGGGGAGACGCTGATCTTTTCAAGAAGCTTCTAGAAAGCTACGGGCTTCCATTAATCAGAAGCAAGTCGTCGCCAGAGAATGGAACAACAACAAAAACAGCAGACAGTACGAGGAAGAAAGTACTGTGTCCTTCTTACCGTACAATGTAAGTAATGAGACTGTCGCAAACATAACAAAATAATAGCCTTGAAGGTTTCTTGTGTTGTATCTATAACTATAAGACTAAAACTGTGTGGATTGGTTTCAGGTGTTATTGTATATTACATGAAGAGAATGTGTTGGGTGCAATGTTCAGCATTTGGGACGAACTTCGAACAGCAGAATCGTGGGAACAAATTGAGCAAACTGTTTGGAGTCTACTTAACTCCTACTGATTCTTTCCAACTGATATTTCTTCTTAACTTGCGTTGTTGTATTGGTAAAATGCAGAAAATAAGTGTTTTTAACTTCATAGCTTTTCTGGGAGTTTTTGCGACTCAGTGAAGGCGGTTGTTTGTTTATATAGATAACACACATTATATATAATTATTTTACATTATTACATGACTAAATTTCTGGTTTTATACACGTATCATGCATGTATAAAAATGTCCAACAGATAATTCAAAAATAATTTGTTTTATAATGACATTCAACCACTGCGTTTAAAATAATCAAAGCTGTAAAGAACGTTATACATCACGTCTGTAATGCAAATGACATAAATCTCTTCTTTTGTAATGCGAATGAAATAAATAATAATGGCCTGTCGGTCACAAAGCGCAAACGAAATCACCAGTGTCAATATCGTCATAATCTGCATCCAAGTCATCAAGATCCATACTACTTCCAATTGCACCACTGCTGCTTTCACCGGAGCCACCAGCACCGTGGAGTCCAGAAGCTCCGGTGATTGTTTTCCGAGCTTCCTCAATGACCCACACAATCTCTTCCTCGCTCTGAGCCGGATTGTTCACCCTCAATGATCCTTCCGACATCTCCACCGGCAAGTTCTTGAGAAACCAAGCATGACTCTTTATCTCCTCCATCGTTATTCTCTGCTCCCTCAAATCAAGGCTAGTTAGGATCAATAATGAAAGTATGAAATCGAAAATACCATATAGTATCTATATTTTTGTGTACCTTTTCAGGGTTGGCGACGAATATACGAGACAGAAGGTGTTTGCATTCATCAGAAACTCGGACATAATCAGGAATAGAATACTGAGATCTCAGAATCCGACCGATGGTTTTGCGGAAATCTTTAGGATCAGAAGGGTCTTCGAAAGGATAAGCACCGACAAGCATTACGTACAAAGTGACACCACAAGACCAAACATCAGCGATTTTGCCGTCATACTCTCTTTTCGAGAG
Source organism: Thlaspi arvense (assembly GCA_911865555.2). Lineage (NCBI taxonomy): Eukaryota > Viridiplantae > Streptophyta > Magnoliopsida > Brassicales > Brassicaceae > Thlaspi > Thlaspi arvense. Next base: position 54,225,692 of record OU466861.1, read on the forward strand.
CACTTCAGGTGCAATATAAGCAGGTGTTCCCACTGTTGTCTTTGGCTGCGAATGAAGAACTCCTGACTTTGAGTATCCGAAATCGCATATCTTTACACGTGGCGCTGCACTTCCATCTAATAGCGTATTCTCTAGCTTTAAATCTCTATGGCATATTTGCTTTTCCATTTAACAAACAAAAATAAAAATGAATCACTTTTAAGTAATTTCATGTGATAGATAACACAAGTTTTTTTTTTTTTATTAATTTGGAATTGTTCTTACAAGACTATGACAGTAACTAACTCCTGATATGAGCTGCTGAAAGAAAAACCTTGCCTGAAACCATCATTTACACACAACTTTCTTCTTTAGATTTTCTGTTTTTGTTAATTTAGGTAATGATAAAAGAAAAAGATATCGAAAGAGAGACCTCATCTTCGCTGAATCTTCCGGCGCTGCAGATTCTTCCGAAGAGTTCTCCTCCGGCAGCATATTCCATCACGATCGCCAAATGTGTTGCCGTCAGTAAAACCTACATTTGTTTTATTTTTTACATTTTTCACACAAGAATCATTTTTAGGTATGTAGTATTTTACAGAGAAGTAATATTATAGGACTTTTAACAGAAGAATAACAGATTGTGTATACCTCCTTGAATCTTATTATATTGGGATGGTTGAGGGACCTATGGTTCATGATCTCTCTTTGTACATGTTCATCAATCTTCATAACACCCACAAATAAACATATTATTACATCAAGAACAAACAGAGCAAATTAATACAGAGATAGTGAAAAAACAGAGAGACAGACACCTTTTGGCCTCTCTCGATGAACTTAATAGCGAAAAGCTCTTTCGATAATTTCTCACGAACAAGCTTCGCTACTCCGAAATTACCAGACCCAATATCCTTCACTATCTCATATCTCTCCATATTCTGTAACACAAGAACAGAGCTTCTCTGTTTCTGTTTCTGTTTATGCTCTGTTCTCTCTTCCTTAGAGTCAGAAGCAAAGACGAAGAAATCAAACACACACGTGTATGTATAAATAAGAGAATCTGAGAGAAGCAAGAGGAATCGAGACGGAACTCCTCAGTTCTTGTTCATAGAGCAGAAGAAGAACCAATTAAATTAATCGAAGAGAGAAATTTGAGAGATGACTTCGACAAAAAGGAACGAACTTTTGGAATTATACGGGAGAGACAGAAGGATTTCAACCGGAATTTTAGGAAGTGATGTAATAATAATACAAAGCAATTAAGATCGATCGCACATTTTTCGGATTTGATCTTCTTGGGAACCTGCTTTGCTTTTGGAGCAGAGTCACTGCTTTTGACTTCATTTGTATGTTTCTGTCATGAAGGATCGATGGAGAATTTGACACGTGTCAAATGTGTTGTTTTTTTAAATTGCCAACTATTGTTTTTTTTTTTTCCCTAAAGATTTGGGTGTAGTATATAATTTTTTTGAAATCACAAAGGAAAAAATAAATAAGAGAGACATTTAAAGAATGTCGCGGGAAGGGGTTTCGATTACAAGTGGTTGATTTCGACCTCCTATAAATTGTTTTTAATTCGTTTTCCTTTATTATTTTGGGGTTACCGACATTGTGAATTAATTAGACGAACAAGATTCTTCGTGCAAAAGATTTGGGTATTCGTATAATTAATTTTAGGAGTTAAGAGGAATTACTATTGGAGAAATACTCTGGCAAATAACTATGCTTCTATAAGAGAAATACAATTAACTATTGATTTTATCTTTGTCTTTGTAACGTTTTACGTATTTGGTTATGGCCTTGTGGTTGTGGGGTATTTGAGAAGTGGATTACATGTAAGAAATAATCCTAGAGTTTTAACTGTGTAAACATACTGTAACTGTAAGATTTTCTTCTTGTCATAAGTTATCAATATGATTACAAGATAGACTCGTGGATCACAACAAGTAATAATATCCTAAAACTTATTGGCATTGTGAGTTTCGGAGATATTTGGAGGCCGAAAACGTTCCTAACAACTTGTGGGTATTGACTATTGATTGTTTGGTCCCATTAGAAGTATAAATTTTCCTCAAATTGTATTTTAACCCTTGCAAAAGAATATTATTCTAAATTTGGACCCCACTTGATTTCATTAGTCGGTCTGTTGTGTACTGTAAAACTCCTACGTTAATTGAAACCAATCAAATCAAGGAAACAAAGTTTTCCTTTTACCATCTGTTACTTTCCGTTTATAATTTTTCGTTTTTAACTTCTTTACATCTTGTATGCAAGACATCTCCATCAGAAGCTCACAGTCACTAAGCATCATCAAGTATTAAACATCATCGCATAAACTGATCGGGCAGCTAAAGCTGTCTATGTCATGTTGCATCAAGAAAAATAATGAAAAATAAAATAACTTAACCAAGAAGTAAGATATATAAAAAAACATAATCATGGTTCATGGATAAGGATAAGTAGTGTTGGATGAATATTATACTCTCTCCGTTCTAGAATGTATGATGTTTTAGATGTTTCACAGATATTAAGAAAACAATGATTATTTACTTTTTTAAAGTATTTTTTGTGTGTTTATTAATTTAATACTAATTTTTTATATTTTTTTATCCAAAAAGTTATTTTGGAAATAGAAATATATTAAATATAATGTAAAAAAATCAATTTTTGTGGAACAAAATAAAAAAACCCAAAACTGGAATGGAGAAAGTAATAAACAAAACTGTAAAGGAAAAAACAATTGTTGGTTCACGAAATACAAAACTTTCGTGTAAAGCCGTAACCAATAAACTAATCAATAATTTGGAAGAGGCATCCAAAATACAATTGACTTTAATAGGTTATAAAAAATATATATTTCTCTCAGTACGAAATACAATAACATCATAATTTTATATAACGGAATGATTTCAAGAATCTCGTACAAATCGTCTGTGTCTTAAATTTTCAAGATCTTAAATTTTTATAACCGAGTTTTAAAAAAATCGAAAAAAACGTTTGAAGAGCCACGAAAATGTGAAATAGTCCTTAGGATCCTCTGACATGTTCACAACACATGTGTCCCTCTGAGCTGTCTCCATTTTTGCTAACCCAACTTGCTTCCATTATTGTATATTTGTATCAACCTAATACTGTAACTCCTTTTCTAATTTTTTGTTTGTTTGTAGTAGATAAACTATATTTACATGTCTACAAAAACTAGCCATTAACTAACTATTAGACCAAAAATATTAGGGTGGGCAAAAAAAATCATGTACTTACTATCATTTATTTTGGTAATAACCGAAACTTTTCATAGCCATCCTTAAGAAATTCGAATGTCGATAGAGAGAGAGTGGTGTGTATTTACAAGATTCTGTAACTTTTATTATTTTCTTTATTTGAGAGGTAAATAAATAAAATAGAATCCAAACAGGCCCTTAAAAAAGTTTTCCCCCATTAAAAGCAGGACCTCCCGCAATAGAACAACACACGAATCAGACGGCCCATATTGAATCTTGGTTCCAAATTTCACTCTTTTCCTCTAAAACGCATTTTATCGCTTTTTTTTCCCTCATTAAACTTTTCATTCATTCTCAGACTCTCTCTCTCTCTCTCGCTTGACCTACACCGATTATCGAATCGTCTCGTCAAGAACCGTTTTTTCTCATTGTTTTTCTTTTAGTTGGAGATCTCAGATCTTTTCTCTTTGTTTGTTTCGATAGATTTTTTGTGAAGGAGGAAGAAAAAATGGCGGTTTCTGCGCGTGAGGAGTTCGTGTACATGGCCAAGCTCGCCGAGCAAGCGGAGAGGTACGAGGAGATGGTAGAGTTCATGGAGAAAGTCTCCGCCGCCGTAGACGGCGATGAGCTCACTGTCGAAGAGCGAAATCTCCTCTCCGTCGCTTACAAGAACGTGATTGGCGCTCGCCGTGCCTCGTGGCGGATCATCTCTTCGATCGAACAGAAGGAGGAGAGCCGCGGAAACGACGACCACGTGACGGCGATCCGCGATTACAGGTCTAAGATCGAGACGGAGCTTTCCGGAATCTGCGAGGGAATCCTTAAGCTGCTCGATTCCAGGCTCATCCCCGCCGCTGCTTCCGGTGACTCAAAGGTCTTCTACCTGAAGATGAAGGGCGATTACCACAGGTACTTGGCCGAGTTCAAGACTGGCCAAGAGAGGAAAGACGCCGCCGAGCACACTCTCTCCGCCTACAAGTCTGCTCAGGTAATCGTCGTCTTTCTCCCAGATCTAGTCTTGTGATTTGTGGATCTCGAATCCGCTGGATTCATATAAGCTTTAGTTACTTGCTTCGAGAGTTAGATTTTCTGGTTTCCGAGTAGATTGATTCGATTGTTTAGGTGATCTTGAGTTTGCCTGGGTTTCGATCTTGAGCCTTTGTTGATGATTGTGGCTCTCTATGCAGGATATTGCCAATGCAGAGCTCGCTCCAACTCACCCTATCCGTCTAGGTCTAGCATTGAACTTCTCTGTGTTCTACTACGAGATCCTCAATTCTCCTGATCGTGCCTGCAACCTCGCCAAACAGGTATTTGAATCCATCAAATCTTACAATCATTTTGTGAATATGTGTTTACTGGACTTGCAAGACACTTTACCTCCTCATCGAAACTCATATACGAGTTTAAGCATTCGCAGAATCAGATACTCTAGGTGGAATATTCCTTTGATGAATCTAATTTTGACTGTTTCTTTGTTGTATGTATCGTCAAGGCTTTCGATGAAGCGATTGCAGAATTGGACACTCTAGGTGAAGAGTCCTACAAAGACAGCACCTTGATCATGCAGCTTCTCCGTGACAACCTCACGCTCTGGACATCCGATATGCAGGTTTGGTCCAGATAACCCTCTTTTGAACTTATTTTTCCTCATATTCATCGCAATTTCATGGACTAAATGCTGTAATGGTGTGTGGATCATGTTAGGACGATGCTGCGGAGGAGATCAAGGAAGCATCTGCTCCAAAGCCAGCTGAGGAACAGCAGTAACAGTCTCCTGAGTGAACTGCTAGTTTCTAGGGTTTGGGAACTTCTTTCCTCTTTCGTCCATATGTGTTTGCTTAAGTCTTAAGTGGTCGCTTTGCCATTTCGTCGCTCATCTCCCAAAAAAGCCTGTTTATTCATATCATATTTCTGGCTAGGCGAACCGTTGAATCATCATTTTATCTATTTGCTTGATTTCATCGTCTCTTTTTTTTTGCTCTGCATTTTTCTTTTTCTTTTTTGTTATCGATTTCAATGTCTGCAACCGAACCTCGCATTGTGTTTTCTCATCAATTTGAAGAATCATAAAAGGCTCCGTCTATCTTAGTCTTATGGAATTGGATTGTTTTTCAATTTAAAAATGGCACTAGTTAAGGGAATTATCAATTTGATTAATGTAAAAAGAACTACTTAAGCATACACACTCGTGAGTGATGTATTTTAATTTTTAAACGTAAAATAAAGAGAAACGCTCATGATTTTCGTCAAGGTTTGAAGTTTCAACGGAAGCAAAAATTCAACCAAAGGAACAGTGAAGTGATTGGTATAGCTATCCAATACCTTTTCACCAATGAACGAATCAATCAAATCATTAAATATCCGATTTGAATCGAGAATCAGAAAATTAATAACCGTAGGCAATTTGATCCACGAAGAGATGATGATGAACAAATCAAAAGAATAAAAATGGTTGCAAAAGTGTATTCCTTTGTTTCTCCTACGCTTTGTTTCTTAACATGAACAAACATGAAACAAATGAAAGAGGATTATGTAATTTGAGTTTAAAAAAAAAAAAACAAATCATCCACCACTAATGATGTACAAAAAGAACAAAGGGAATTTGGTCGCGGCGATCAAACGACGACGTTTTTAATCTGACCGACAAGGTCTTTTTCCCGATCAATGACCTTTGAACTTGGGGCTAGGAAGCGGCACAGTAGTCGGAGATGACGGAAACCCTAATTGACCTGGTGTTGGCGATAAGAGTATGCTCGGTGAGAGTAATCCGTATGGTGATTTGGGCGAATTTAAACATCCGAACGATTGTGGCGCCGGAATCGATGTCGGCGCCGCCTGCGAGACTGTTCCCGGAGCCGCGGGAGGAGGAGGATGTGGAGGGCGACTGTTATTTTGCGGCGGCGGAGCGTTTTCCTGTTGTTGTTGGTACCAGCGTGGTGAGACCAAAGGCGCTAACGGCGATAAACCAGAGAACTCTTTCCGATTCGAATCGATTGCGAACATCGAGTTCTGAAGGTACCGCATGTAGGAAGAGACCGGAGATTCCGCCGCCGCGTGAACTGGAGGAAATGGTGGGAGAGGAGAAAGCGGCGCCGTCGGTCGGGGGACAAATCCGCCGGACCAGTTATGATGATTAGGGTTCATATGCTGAGCACCTGGAGGGATAAGAGCGTCATTTAGCAAACCAGGAGGGCGATTGATAACGTGAGCCAACGGAGGAGGACGGATCCTGTGTAGACGCGAACTCTGTTGAGGCCTAGGGTGGTGAACCGGCTGCTGCGGCGGAGCAGAGATCCGTTCATGCGCAGGCGAGCCGGTGAGTTTCTGAACAACATCCCTAAAATCGTTCTTGTTGATATTGTAAACTGGAGGCTGATGCTGGTGGAGATTCCCCTGATTAATCGCAGAAGGCGGAGGAGGAAGCGATTGGTGATCAATTTCACGGTTCACGGTGGAAGAGGAGGAGTTTGCTGCCGGTTTCGATATCTTATGAGAGAGCTTATTGAGTTGTCTCAGGTAATGATCTCTGTTCCCTGTATTGTTACCGGTACTACTCGTCGCGGAGGCGGATACGGCGGATGAATCGCCGGATGAGTTACAGCTCTTATCCATAATAAACAGAATCGAGTCCTTCCTCTCTCTCTCTCTATTATAAGCTTAAATCTCGTTTTTCTTCTTCTTTCGGTTTTGTTTTTCTCTGCCAGATTTGGTAGAGAGATAATGGAGAAGACGAAGGTGATGAAAATGGTTTTTTCTCTTTCTTTCTTTTTTGTCTAAATATTAAAGATATTTATAAAAAAACAAAAATGGTTTTATAAGGGCAGATATATATATATGATTTATATAGGCTATACGACTCTAAGGCTCTAATTAGTAGCTTTAGTTGGATTTTTCTAGAATAAGATGAAAAGGAAATAATTTGTCAGTATGTATCTATGGATTCTCTCTATCGGCCTATATGATGCCGAATTTATAATATTTAATGCGTGTTATATGATATGAACATGTACCTCCAATATTCTATTCTGGACCAGTTGTAATTGTATAATTACCGCATTTAGTTTGGTAGCAACTGTTTATAAAAAAGAAAGAAAGGGAACCTATGTAGTTTTTTTCTCTTCTTTTGAAGTTTTGTTTCTTTACTTTCGTGTTTAACTAAAGCAAAGGGAAAATCTGAAAGTGAGATGAAAACTGAGAAGGTTATATAATTGCTACATTATAAAATAAAGTACCCATTTGAAAAAATAAAGATTGTGAAATTATTTTTATCTATGGAAACGGTGATGAAAATGACAAAATTGATAAATGTACCATAATTTATTCTTCAAAAATAAACGTTTGTCACACATGTATCTCAAAACTGCGCCACGCATTTTTTTTTTTTTGTTGCTAAATACCTTTTTTCACAGTTTTTGTTAAGTAGTTTAACGCTCAGAGTTTTTGTTAAATAATTTAATGTTAAGTTTATCTAATAATTTAAGCATTAAACTACGTACTGTAAATTAAAAAAAGATGGTAAAAGGTAATCCCATCAGTAAAACATCAGAGAAATCTGTAAATTTCAGAAATGATTTTGCCAGAGAAAAAAACTGTTAACTCTTTTTTTTTTTGTCAACAGAAAAAACTGTAACTCTGAAATTCATTCTTTTATCCGAAAAAGATCAGTCTATGGCCAATAGATGTAAATAAAAAAAAATACAATATAATACAAATGTTTCGGGTTACCGGGTCGGGTTATTCAACGCCCATTTTGGTCAAAAGCCTCTAAAGTATTACCGAAAACGACATTCGTACAGCCTTTAATCATGGGTTGTTATCTGCTACTTCTCACTCCACCGAAAATCTCCCATCCGAGTCAGCAAGCGACTTATCCAACGGCTGCGTGCGTGATTCGCACGAGACAGACAGCTATCACGTGACTTTTAGCCATTTTGTTTTTCAAATTTTCATCTTAAATATTTGTTACACTGTTAATGTCAGGTTAGTACTTACCTTAGACACACAGTGATTAACAAGTAATTGAGAATTTGGGATGATACGGTGATGGGCTTGGCCTAATGTCCTTTTCTTTTGTGAGCAGGAATGTTTGAAATATTCTTTCTCTTTTAAAAAAAATAAAACAATGTATTTGAAATATTCTTGCACTCGTAAATCCTGTGGTTGTTACTTGTTAGCTTACTCTGATATGTGTAAAACTGAAACGTATCATTCAATAAATTGATTTTAATTATATTTAATTGAAACGTTATATCATAACATTATTTTTTTTATTAAAGTTTTTCGCTACTAATACCAATTTCAGTAAATACATGGATTATGATATCTTGTTTTGGATGTATAGATTGTTTGACCCGATCAATCTCAGTGATCATTTTTCATTAATAATATGTGGGTATATCTTACTTTAGAATTAACTTGTCAGGTTCTGTAGAATATAGTATTGTTTTTAACAAAAGAAAAGTTTGGTTGTTTCATTTTATGCAACAATTGACGGCAAAAAAAGTATACGTATTATAAAAAGTCGCATGTGTTTATGGTATTTATCTGAAAAGTAAAACGATTAAGACATTTTTTGGGGGAATAATTTCGGGGTAAACGTTAAGGAATTTATAACCGATATATAAAAGTCGAATCTTTGATCTATTCATACTATTTTTTTTTCTACAATCCAATTTACTTTTTTCTTTTCCTGGTAGTGTTTAATCAGTTTTTCCTGCTACTGAAATTGAAAATATTCTTTTGTGCTCCCATTTATATATGAAGAAGTTTACTAACATTATTTTTGTTTCGATGTTGAAAAATATGCTTTTGTGCATTATTTTCTACCAGGATACTGTAGAACCAAAAAAAAAAAAAATGTAATTGGATAAAGGCGACACATAATGTGGTGGGACTCATTAGTATTTTTAAAGCATCATAGTACAAGTCCCCATGTAAACGTACTCTCTCGAAGCGTGGCTTCAACTTCCTCTCTCTTTTCTTTTGGTAATATTTGGTTTTTTGGTTTTGTCCCACGAAAATTGGTTTCACCTTCAAATGATACTACGATAGAGAAATGACAAAAGTAAATCTATCACAGTTTTTACTTTTTCTTTTGGTAACAGTCGACAAGATTCACAGTTTGGGATTTCATATTGATTACCGAAAAATTAACAGCCCATGTCCTACTTTTAAATTGGGTCATGATGAGTTGTGTTCGTCGAGCCCTCAATGTAAAGTATACGAAGGTGTTTTCGGATCGTATTTTCCATTTCAATTATTTCTTTTTTACAAAAGAGAAGAATAAATAGACGTCTTTTAAATATAGGAACCATTATTTCTTGCATGACAAGAAACAAATATTATTTGGTGAAAACTGAAAAAGACATAAAACGTGAGACGTGGAATCAATTCAGGTGAAAAAGAAGGAAGATTCATACACAATATATCTTCCTAATCTTAAAGGCGAACGCAACGATCTCCTCGGAGTCACCGAGAGAGTTAACCACGCTTTCTCTCTGCAAACACCTCCTGGCCGAAGCCATTAGTGTGGGACACTCTGGTTCGATGCTGAAGTTACCGCATTTCTCAGATGCTTCGAACCAGCTGTAATAACCAGTCATGGCAATGTCTACATAACCGAAGTTATCTCCACCAAAGTAAGGTTTGTCTCCAAGCTCAGATTCAAGAACCTTCAGTACTTCAATATACTTTTTCTTGGCTGTCTCTTGTTCCTCGCCCTTTGTAGACCAGATCTTATCCGCTGGCTCGTACAACTGCTCCAATTTCACATATTCACATAACATTATGAGTCCACAAGAAACAAAAAAAAAAGCCCTAAGATTTGAGAGGTAAACTAGAAATTGATTAAATCTCATACTTTAAAAATAACTCTGAAGTTAAGAGTAACGTTTGGTTTAGAATAGGGCACAAATAACAGAAAAGGGATATTTCATTAAGGATTTGGTACCTTAGTATCGATGAAATCGACCCAGAATCTTGCTTGAGCTCTCTGGTATGGATCGGAAGGAAGGATGGGGTTTCGGTCGGACCAGACCTCGTCGATGTACTGGACTACGTTCATGGATTCGCAAACCGGTTTACCGTTATGAATGAGAACCGGAATCTTCTTGTGAACCGGATTCATCTGGAGAAGCAAGGGACTCTTGTCCCTCAGATTCTCTTCTCTGTACTCAAACTCGACTCCTTTCTCCCTCAGCGCGATCCTCGCTCTCACACCGAACGGGCTCGGCCAGAAATCTAGAAGGATCACCTCTTCCGCCATTGTTGCCGAGTCTTGTTAATCAAAGATGTTTTAACAAAAAAAGAAGCTCTGATTCAAACTTCAGAGTAAGTTCTGCTTTTGTCAAGTAATTTTTATATTGTTTCTTCTTCAATTTGTCTTCAAGTAAATTTTTGTTTTTTTTTCTCTAAATTAAAGTTGGAGCTGTTGTAGAGATAATGTTGTTAATTTGTCAACTATGACTGCAAATTTTAAAAATTAGGTTTTTGGAAAATGCTTAGGCCACTGCTTACGTCATTTTACTTATGACTATTCTTCAAGATCACAAAGTTTCTTGAAGTCAACTTGAAAGCGTTGAAGCTAGAGAAAGCATTGCTGCGATTTAAGATTTAGGAGCAAACATCACCGAATTTAAACAAAAACAAAGAAACCAAAGTTTAGAACAAGACTACATTTTGCAGATATTCAATCGTTGAACAGAAGCAATTAAAGAGATCATCATAGCTTAGTCAATACCATATAACTTTTTAAGCTGTAAAACGTATCCAACAACTTTGTCAGGATCAGGCAAGGACATAGCCACACTCTCTCTCTCCATACACCTCTTGGCCCAATCCATTAGTTTGGAACACTCTGGTTCGATGCTGAAGTTACCAAATCTCTGGTATGCTGGAAACCAGCTGTAGAATCCAATCAAGACAATGTCTACAAACCCGAATCTATCGCCGCCAAAGTAAGGTTTATCTCCGAGCTCAGATTGAAGAGTCTTTAGTATCTCAATAAACTCTTTTTTAGCTTCTTCCAACTCCTCACCTTTTGTTGCCCAAGTCTTCCTCCCACAAACAAACAACTGATCCGTGTCACACAAGTAACATAGTCACATATGAGTTACAAGCAAAAACCTATAAATTGGATCTCTGAAATCTTTTCTAAATTGAGTTTATATAAGGACCTTAAAATTGAAGGGAAGTGAAATGAAAAAGACACTTGTTTGGTACCTTCTTTTCGATGAAATCGGACCAGAATAAGGCTTGAGATCTCTGGTAAGGATCAGAAGGAAGGAGTTGGTTCTTCTCGGACCAGACCTCGTCGATGTACTGGACCTGTATGATAGATTCGCAGATCGGTTTACCGTTGTGGATAAGAACAGGGATCTTCTTGTGCATCGGATTCATCTCTAGAAGCAAAGGACTTTTGTTGGGTTTCAGATTCTCTTCTCTGTACTCATACTTCACTCCTTTCTCCTTCAAGGCGATCATCGTCCTCATTCCGAACATGCTAGGCCAGGAATTCAGAAGGATCACCTCGTCCGCCATTGCTGCGATCCCTGAAGCTCACAATTGTTATTATTTTCTTCTTTCTCTGTTTGTCTCTTTGTCAGAATGTGTAGTGAAGTAGGTAGGAGTTAAGCTGTTCACTAACTTTTTTTTCTTTTCTATTACTCCTAGTAATGTTTATTAAAGAAAAGAATCCCTAGTGGAGTCTCCACTCAAAGCCTTAAAGGGAACTGAGCACAAACTTTAAGGGTTTTTGGATCAGTTCCATGCGTCGTCACCGTTTGGAACTTTAATGGTAGAATCAACATATAGTGGAATTTAGAGTGGTTGAGAAGAAAAAAAAAAGAAATTTTCATTTTTTGTTGGGCAACTTGCATGATTGTAACGTGGCCACCTATTTTATACAATATTTATAATGAGTATATACATTGTGACAAATAAGTCCAATATTATTATTTTATTTTTTTTCTGAAAGGGGATGATGTTCCTCTCTCCCCATCCAAACGATTTTATTGTACTAAACTACTTTGTGAATACGACTTCATATTTGGACGCTATAATCGAAACAAATAATTTTATTTTAGAACATACTTAAAGGTTAAGATCCACACAAACACTGATGCGCTCTGGCATTATTAGGAAAACAGGAAACAGAGAACCAAAGTTAAAAAACAGAACACAGCTTCGCAGAAACAGAACGACAAGAGAAGAACATTTTCTTTCATTCAGATCAGAGATTGTTCTTCCTAAACTCAGCGGCGTAAGCAACAATCTTCTCAGAGTCAGGGAGAGATTTAGACACACTCTCTTTCTCCATGCACCTCTTGCACCAAGCGATCAGCTTTGGAGTCTCGGCCTCGATGCTGAAGTTACCGAACTTCTCGTATGCTCCGAACCAACTGTAGAACGTAATCAAGGAGATGTCTACATAGCCAAAGCTATCTCCACCAAAGTAAGGTTTGTCTCCAAGCTCAGATTCAAGATTCTTGATCGCCTCGATAAACTCTTTTTTCCCTGCTTCTTGTTCCTCACCTTTCTTCCCCCAGATCTTGAACTGGGCGTCGCTGAACTGAATATCCATTGCACATTGTGACAAATCATTGAGTTATGTCGTCAAACTAAACGCTCAAATATTTAGAAGAAATCAAACAAGCTTGCAAGATGAGTCTACAAATAAAGCCCTAAAGCCTATCAAGTGAAAAATGAACTCAGATCAAACCCCAAATCGACATGCAGCGCTCAAATTTAACCCTAATTACGAAATCTAGTGCACAAAAGGGATTTAGTTACCTTCTTGTCCACGTAATCGGCCCAGAACCTAGCGTGAGCTCTCCCGTAAGGATCGGCAGGGAAGAAAGGGGTCTTGTCGGACCAAGCCTCATCGACGTACTGGATAACGTTGAGAGATTCGCAGACCGGTTTTCCGTTGTGGATCAAAACCGGGATCTTCTTGTGAATCGGATTACTCTGGAGGAGCAAAGGGCTCTTGTTCGTGAGATCCTCTTCTCTGTACTCGAAGTCCACACCTTTCTCCCTCAACGCGACTCTTGCCCTCATCCCGAACATGCTCGGCCAGTAATCAAGAAGAATCGTCTGGTTCGCCATTGATTTCGATCGATGAAGCTCACAAGTTATGAAAAAATATTCTTGATTGCTGTTCTAAGTGAACAAGTGAGTGAGTGTGTGTGTAGTGAAGAATGGTGCAAAGTAACGATCATTTATATAGGGGAAGATAAATGATTCGTAAAGGACTTTGTTCTCCGTTACGTCACATCAACTTTTCTTTAAAGCATTAATTTTATGGTCCAAATATAAAGCTTTTTTTCCAAAAGTAAGAACTTTTTTTTTTTTATGTCATTCTTTTTCTACAAGATAACTTCCCGCGGATGATATTTGTTCCCGTGGAATATTAACACATCTTCTTGAACTAATTATATATATGGAATTATCAACAGTTGCATGCTCAGATCAAGGGGATTTCCTATTAAACTGCTACAATTTAAAGTCCGTTTAAATTTCGCTGGTTAACCTTTTTGCAAATTCAGGATGCACATTTCTAATTTCATTGGAGCTCCACGAAAACTTGGCAATGTCACCGGTTACTTCAAATTAAAATGGAGTTTAAAGAGATCTTAAGTCACTGATTTGCTATGTCTCTCTACTTGTGTCGCGACCACCTACTCTACTTCCTCGTTTGTATTGTTTGTATCCCAGTTAGGTGGGTGTACATTTAACACGTGATTTTACCCAACTTACAAATAATATGATTAGTGACAACATATAAGGGATTTACACTAGCTAATGCATTTGGCCTTTAGATTTACAGCAGAGTCATTTGATTACTAAACATAATATATTTAGTTTGGATAATATACGGATATTGGAAATGACAATGCTGAAATTTAAAAATATAAATGAGTTTCGAAAGCCAATGCTCACATATTCACAAGTAAGACGACAGAGAAATCTTGGCAGATCATATCATATTACCAAATCACCCAACAAAAAAAAAAGGTTTTAACGTGAAAATAACTAAGATGAATGTGTTGATTAATGTACATGCCTAATAAACATCACATGTAGAAATATACAGAAATGTGTATGTGTGCGTATAAAATGTATATGCTCTATACAAATAACTTGAACTTTCACTGGAACATGTAACATTGTACTCGTGCTCAGAACTAGTAGTGTCAAGTGTGCAATTGTGCATACATTGCATACAAGACGCTAGATAATTCATTCCACAAACTTTTAAGGGGCCGGTGACATTAAAATCACATCGATTCTGCAATACCGAGCCCAAAAACTTTCATATTGAGTGTTAATTTGGGCTTTCTAACTAAGCCCGTTCATATTCAACGTTGGAAGCTAAGCCCACAGTCTGCCCACCATGGCTCAGATACCCTGGAAGCTTCTAAGGGAAGATGAACTTTATTTTTCAATTCAGCTCAGATTTTGTGATTACAATAGCATTCATTTATTACTCAGCGAGGTACCTATAGAGAGACTACAACTGTCCCTAACACATGCGCAAAAAATCAAAACGGTTACGCACGATTTAGCCGTACAAGTGTGACAGGCTCACCACGTGAGCTTGATGCTCATGATTCTGCTTAATGAAACCCTTAATAGTTAAATATTAATTATGAAATCACAAGTTACTTAAAAAGATCATTTATTCAAGACTTAACAACGCATACAAACTAGGGCAAATCCTCGAACGCAGAAAACACTCAAACAGACATACATTCTCTACCTCAAAACCACCTCACAAACAGATACTCTGGCATTATTCAAGAAGATATTGCATTATTCAAACAGACACTCGACATAAAACTGGAACACAACATCTGAGCACAGGAACCGCACAACGTCTCTCTCTCTCTACTCGGGTACAAACTTCTTCCTGAGCTCGGCGATGAAATCAGTGACCTTCTCAGAGTCAGGCAGGGACTTAGCCACGCTCTCCCTCTGCAGACACCTCTTGGCCCAAGCGATCAGTTTAGGACACTCTGCTTCGATGCTGAAGTTACCATACTTGTCGTATGCGTGAAACCATGTGTAGAACCCAATCAACCCAATGTCTACGTAGCCAAAGTCATCGCCACCAAAGAAAGGTTTGTCCCCAAGCTCAGACTCAAGTGTCTTGAGCAGCTCGATGAACGCCTTCTTCCCTGCAACTTGTTCCTCCCCCGTCGTCGCCCACACCTTCCCCTGAGCCTCGTACATCTGACCAAAGCAACATTACATCGAGCTATGTCAGATCTCAGACAAAATGAAACCATCAAAATTTGGTAGCGATGAGATTTCTCTAAACCTTATCTAACATCTAACTATCTAAGACGAACCCTTAATCAATTTCCAGTATTTATGAAATCCCTAAATCGCAGAAATCAACAAAACCCATCTAAAAACCCCAACTTTTCAAACGAAACAACAGAAAGGTGGGATTTTGATTATACCTTCTTGTCGATGAAATCAACCCAGAATCTAGCCTGAGCTCTCTTGTAAGGATCGGAAGGGAGGATAGGGTTCTTGTGAGACCAGACCTCGTCGATGTACTCCACCTGAATGCTAGACTCGCAGACCGGTTTACCGTTGTGGATGAGAACCGGAATCTTCTGGTGAACGGGGTTCATCTGGAGAAGCAAAGGGCTCTTGTTCGCCAGATCCTCTTCCCTGTACTCGAACTCGACACCTTTCTCCCTCAACGCGATCCTAGTCCTCATGCCGAACATGCTAGGCCAGAAATCAAGAAGGATCACCTCGTTCGCCATTGTTGCTTGTAATGTCTTTCTCGATAGATCTGGTTCCCTAATCACTTGTGTGAGAGAGAAGAGGAGAGTGTGAGGGTTTGGGTCATTTTATAAAGGGGATAATAATATAAAGGATACCAAAATGGATTTTGCTTTCTCGAGTCGGTACGTCACATCATCTTTAAAACATGTGGACACCTTTGAATCTGCTTTTATCTGCCAGTAAGTTTAAAAAAAATAAAAAAATAAAAACTTTAATTGTTTTCAAAATTTTAACCGATAATATCATGTTTCTCTAACATATTTTTCAGAGACCTATTTTATAAGTGGGTAATACTGAGTAAAACTGTAGATTTATTCTTACGGATTATGAAATATTACGATACATATTCTTATGGATTATGAAAAACTTGGGATTTAGAAAAGCGTGAGCTTAACATTCAAGAAATTAGTAGAGCAACGTACGTTGTTGATTGAGGCAATTGGATCGAGATGCTTCGGTGACAGTGTAGAACTGTAGATTGTACATATCATTGAATGCTTAGGCCACTGCTTACGTCATTCTACTTACGTGGCAACCTGTAGTCTTGTACTTATTCACTTATCTCTTTGTATAATAAAATAAAAATTAACCCATAGTTTTCACTTTTCATGGTCACTTCAAATCCTCCTCAATAGAAAGTGGAAGTAATTATTAAAATAAATAAAAACTATGCTCTGAATAATTGGATGATATCAGTTTACATTTTTTATTTTATTTAAATCACCCCTTGATTTTTGAATAGACTCGTATGGGCTTTGGGCTATCTTGTCACATATAAAACGAATGCTATTTTTACTTGGAACATCGAACGAAAGTAAGCGTAACAGCCCAATAGTATTTTATCTCCTTATTTTTCTTATATCATCATCAATAATATATAGTGCTCGACAGATGACAACCCAATAGTTGTTTTCTTGCGCATAAAAAGTTTATATGATTAGTGTGAGTAAATTTACAAAAAAAGGAATGTTCGGTTTGGATAAGAACCCTCCTAATTCGATTGGTTCTATTTCATCTCTAAATCACCACCTCCAATTTCTCATCCTCTTAACAAACATAAGTATATATATACACACCAATAAAATTTTGTCCTCATGCAGAAAAAGTCCCATTATATGAAATAGTTTCTGTTTCCTTGTTAGTCCCAAGTCTCTTCGTCTCCTCAACTTGGTGAGATTTCTCTCTGAGATTCTTGTCCTTTACACATGTATCTATGTCTGCAGAACTGCTCAGATGTATATATTGATATTTTTCTTCGCTCTGTTCTCTCTGATCTCAGCAGATATCTATAAGAAAGAGATAGGCTAAAAGAGGAGATGGAGATCACCAACGTTAACGAGTATGAAGCCATCGCTAAGGAGAAATTACCGAAGATGGTCTACGATTACTACGCTTCTGGCGCAGAAGATCAGTGGACTCTTCAGGAGAACCGGAACGCCTTCTCCAGAATCTTGTGAGCTTCCTAAAAAACTTAAACCCTTTTGTCAATTTCCCTGTTTCATCAAGAAAGTTTCTTTGATCACCATGTCTCTTTGTCTCTTGTAATTAAGGTTTCGGCCTCGGATTCTGATCGACGTGAGCAACATCGATATAACTACAACGGTACTGGGATTCAAGATATCTATGCCCATCATGGTTGCTCCAATTGCAATGCAGAAGATGGCGCATCCTGAAGGTAAGAAAAAAAACAAAAAAAAAAACAGAACAGAGTAAGGAAACAGAGCATCATGGTTTCTGATCTGATCTATGACTTAATTGTAATGCTCAGGTGAGTATGCTACAGCTAGAGCTTCATCCGCTGCAGGAACAATTATGGTTTGTCTCCGAATACATTATTCAACGCTTAGTAACAATTTAAACGTTGCAACATCACAAAGGCTCTTGTTTGCAGACACTCTCTTCATGGGCCACTTCTAGCGTTGAAGAGGTTGCTTCAACAGGACCCGGAATCAGATTTTTCCAGCTATATGTAAGCTCCATCTTGCGCAATGTTTACTCGCTCATGAATCAAGAAGCTTCAACATCCGTTTTCTTGTACGTTTATATATGATAGGTCTACAAGGACAGGAACGTGGTTGCTCAGCTTGTGAGAAGAGCAGAGAGAGCCGGATTCAAAGCAATCGCCCTCACTGTGGATACACCGAGGCTTGGTCGCAGAGAGTCTGATATCAAGAACAGGTTTACCTTGCCACCTTACTTGACTTTGAAGAATTTTGAAGGTCTTGACCTCGGCAAGATGGATATGGTAACTGCTTTTGATCATATACTGTAACTTCTTTATGATTTGGAACTTTCCTAAACATTCTCTGTGGATTATATAGGCAAATGACTCGGGACTAGCATCCTACGTGGCTGGACAAATTGATCGTACCTTGAGCTGGAAGGTAAAGCTAATACAAATCAATGAATTGGGAACTGTTACAGATGAAAAAGTCTTACAATTGTGATTGATCTTGTTTGTTTGGGATACATTACAGGACGTGAAATGGCTTCAGACAATCACAAAGTTGCCTATTCTGGTGAAGGGAGTACTCACAGCTGAGGATGGTGAGGAAAACCTAAAATAAACAACACAAAACTCTCTGCATCTTCTTCATTAGTTTGACTTATTACTTTGTAAAAAAAAAATCCCCCAAAAAATGTATGTTATTTTTTTTTGTCTGCAGCTAGGATGGCGGTACAAGCAGGAGCAGCCGGTATCATCGTGTCTAACCATGGTGCTCGTCAGCTCGACTACGTCCCAGCCACAATCATAGCACTTGAAGAGGTTTATTAGTAACAAAAAAAAAGCTAACTTATTTTCCAACTTTATGAAGTTTCTTGTTGTATAATTTAACTCTTGATGATTCTGTTATTCTGGATCTTAGGTTGTTAAAGCAGCTCAGGGAAGGATTCCGGTCTTCTTAGACGGTGGCGTTCGCCGTGGAACCGATGTCTTCAAAGCCCTCGCGCTTGGAGCCTCAGGCATATTCGTAAGTGCCAGTTTCTTGGGAAACAAGAAAACTATTTGTAGTTTCTTGCGAGACAAAAAAAACAAAAAAATGTTATTCATTCTCATCGTTTTCTTAATCATTTATTGGGAAACAGATCGGACGGCCGGTGGTGTTCTCGTTAGCGGCGGAAGGAGAGGCCGGCGTGAGGAAAGTGCTTCAGATGATGAGAGAAGAGTTTGAACTCACAATGGCATTAAGTGGATGCACTTCTTTGAAGGAGATCACGCGTAACCACATCATCACCGATTGGGATGCTCCTCAGGCACGTTTATCCCCAAAGCTATAGATATGCACTTATATATACCAAAATTAAAAACATTGTATGTGTTGTCTTCTTCGTCTTCTATCCTTTGGTTTGGTGTAGTATAAATTTCAGTGGCTAGACGCTACTCTTCTGCCTTTTTTTTTTCTCTCTGCGTAACTTTTGTTTATCCCTTTAAAATCTGCTAATAATGTATATCGTTTTTTTATATGTTTTACTTTTATTATTAATACTGATTGTAACCCTTATTGAGGGGAAAGATAACAATTGTCTTTTTCGAAAAGACAATCATTCCTGCAGAAAGGACATTGTTCCATTGAATTATTATAAGTTTACGGAAACAAATTTCAAAAAGATAAATATACAATAAATATCTTGAAGTTTTAACTAATAAATCAATGGGAACAATGTCCTCTGTGCGAAATTACGGTAAATGAAATAGAGACGCATTTTGCAACATTGATTTTTACTGGTTTAAAATATCTTGAGATTAACATTACAAAACAACAACAACCACAAAATTAAAAAAAAACAAGTTTTACCATTTTATGTTTTTATGTTCAAAACCTTTAAAACTTACAATGTAATTAAATATATGTGTATAATATTATATTTATACAAATATAATCATAAGTTTCGGAAAAGTATCTTGAATCGTGACTGACATTAAAAAAAAAAAAAAATTATCAACATTCTCAATTATTCATATAAAATATCACAAGATCTTTTTACAAAAATATCACAAGATCCACCTCTACATCAGTGGAGCTTTAGTGTTTCTATTTAAAAATTATAAAATATTATATCTCATCGTAAAATAAAATTTGATCTGGTCATTTTTATGATTAATAATTAAATATTCTAGCTGCAATAAGTTTTCTGAATTTCTAAAAACAAAAAACAATCAAACGTCCAAAGACACTTACTTCAGCGACAGAGAAAAATGCGACGTCCTTTCCTCTTTTCTTTTATTTTCTGCCCTTTCAAGACTCCTACGGCCAAACTAAACGGTTCCTCTTTTCTTTTATTTTCTTTTTCTTTTGGTGTAAGGCTCCTTTTCTTTGTGAATTTCATACAAATATACACTTAAAACTCGCAACCTAAAATGTTATATGTTTACAGTTTACTGATGAAATTTGTATGTCAAAATTATTCCTGCACTTGTGGATAAGTATATTACAAAGAACAAAATAACAAACCAATTTAGCTAAAGTTGGGGAGACAGCAAATATAAATCAGCTAAGTTGAGCGTTTTTGCGGGCAAATATAGGATTTTTTCACACAGACCATGTTGATAATGCGATCAGCTCATTATATAGATAAAGATTGTTTCATGTTTCATGAAGAAGAAAATAAGGCAAGAACCAACCTGGATTTGCTTGCGTTGCGTTCGATGTCTCACGACACGTAGCAACAGACTAGTAACATTAGGTGATACATACACAGTTGACGAAACAAAAGAAAACACACACACGCATAGAGATAAGTAGATAGATTCATTTTTAAATTGTTGAAACATGTATCTTGAAGACTCTGTAGACTTTACAATACGAAGTCTAGAAACATCGAATGAACTCACATACTGTACACCGTGGCATTTTAGCTTCTATCTACAAACTCGTTACTTGATTTTCTAATACTATATTATTTTAAATGGCGTCAAATACCGAGACAACTTCAGCGTATTTTTCGGCATACTGTATATATTAATTAAAGCAGTATATCTCATATAAATACGTATATACTAATCACGATTATAATTTGAATAAAACTATATACTTTTAAAATAGATGGTTTACAAGTACTGAAGCCATAACAGAGTTTCAGCCTAAACCCATCTATAGGCATTATTATAAACTTATAATGTGTCGACATGAAATATAAATAAATGAATTAAAGTATGCTCAATGCTCAATAAAGAAGAGTGGCTGTGAAGTGTATTACATGTTTAAAGAGTAAAATCGATCAAAAAAACAAAAAAAAAAGAGTAAAATCGATCGATTGGCTAATGAGAAATGCGAGTGCTTACGTATACGTACTTCAGAACCAATAAGAGTAGGATAAAAGATCACAAGAAAGTATGTAAAGTATTTCTTTAATACAAGTCAAAATTATGAGATGTATCCAGTTCGATAACTTATATAAAAAGCGCAACAACCTAGACGTAAAATCAGAGAGGTGCACGTCGCAAAAGTAGTGTTTTTTAGCCGGATTCAAGAGCATCATCATTTTATTTTCAATATTTTGCTGATGAACAAAAACAATTTGAGTACGGGTCTAAAGTGCTTCAGCATTTTCATGATATTATCAATCAGTATTTTATTTCTTTTACTGGTCCACTAATTAGAAAGAAAAATAAAATTAGAATTGTAAAAGTTTGTAAGTAGATGATAATTGCTTACAGAAGAAAAAAAGAAAAAAAAACTAGTTAATAATTGGAAGAAGACAAATCCTTTAACAAAAAAAAATGGAAGAAGACAAAAAAGGAGCAGAGAAATAAGAGTAAAGGACCCATTCTCAACAGATATCACATGAGATATTTTGGATTTCCACTTTCAAAGGCAAAATTCCTTCTAAGAACCTTCTCTTGATCTCTTCGCAGTTCACACAACTCGCAGATATTTGTGAATTAGCCTTATAATTTTATTATAGCTTCCTTCAAACATAGGGATTCGAATAATGACAATATTACAGTAAACCTTCACAGATAGTCTGTAAACTTTTGACTGTTTTTATAATTAATTCTGTTAATAATCTTTCTAGATAAAAAATGGTTGTGTGCATATGTTTAATTAATCTATTGTTTGAAGGGAATATACACTATATATCTATTTTTTTGTTACTAGCCAATGGTCTTCCATGTACATACATGTGTAAATAAACAATCTTCTGGTTTCTACCATTTAACACTTGAAATAAACAATTCAAATAGAAAACAAACAAAAAAACACACTTGAAACTCCGTACAGTATATTATTTTTACTCGATATCACGTTATTTGATTTAGAACACGACGTACCGTGCACATTTAATTTGATACACAACTACCATCTTCTAAATACCATACTATTTTTTACCATATGATTTGATAACGTCACATAATTTCACAAAAACGTATTTCTGTCTATCCGCACGATAATCACCTTCCTCCTTTTTTTTTTTTTTTTGTTACAGACCACCTTCCTCTTCATATACCCAATTTGTCACAAAAAGTCTTATGTATTTCATTCATGCTCAAAATTGAGCTACCTACATAATCAACCAATTTTTTAAACCATCTCATGTGATTATGATTTTTATCAAGTTTGTATTATTTTCTTTTTTCAACTCAAAGTTTGTATTATACAATAACTCTCTCTTTTTTTCTTTCTGTCAGCTTCTAATTAATTTTCTAGTGGGGTTATAATTACATATACGTCGTATAGTAAAAAAATATCAAGAGATTTGATCCTGGGGACTAATGCACAACAATCCCTCGGGCAACAATTATCTCCCTCCCTATCAACACTCGTAAAATAGTAACATCTAAAAAAGGAAAAAATAAAAATATCTGAGAATTAACACAAAGCTTGCTTCAATAGATCTTCATTACTGATGAACGTTCCGTGGAAACCGTAAGGCACTCTCGACGGCAGCGTAACCGTAGCTTCAAGCTTCAGACTAACGGCGTTTATAATTTGTAGTTCTGACTTCACCTTTTCCTCGTCGTGAACGAACACCATAATGTAACCACCGTCTTCTCTATCACCGGAAACCTCTGGCATAAACAGAGGTTCTCCTCCGTATTTCCCATCTCCGTATATATACTTTTGAATCTCTCCGGTCGATAAATCCACTTTCGCAAAACCGGATACTTTAGGCCACGGTTCGGCGAAAGCCAAGTAAGCGAACCGGGTTTTTCTACCTAAAAGATTTCGGTTTACCATACCGGCTTCGAGATTCACTTGTTCGGAGATGACCGGTCGACGCGTGGATTCCCCTGTTTTCAGGTTTAGTCTTATCTCCGACAAAACACTCTCAAGTGTTTCGTCGTGTTCGTTGAAGATTGAATCAGGTGGCGTCATACATGACCCAATCACGACAACCTCGTCTGTTTCTGGTTCTTCCCAAGCGTTCCAGAGATGGAAACAGAAGCAATCGGGTACTTCGATCCATCGAATCGACGAAGCATCCTCCGCGTATTTATTCAAAACCCCGAATCTCGATTTCTTGTTCTTGTCGTAAACCACAGGGGAACCACCTCGGATCATCTCAGGCAATCGAAAAACCACTTGTTGGTCTGGAATCACTACGAAATTCTCTGTGATTGCGAAATCGTGGATCATTGTAGGTTGATCAAGCTGAATCTCGACGTCCGGCGATTTTTCGCCGTCGGGTGTGAATCTGAAGTACTTCAGGTAAGGCTTAGAAACGACGTCGTAGCTAAGAGCGAATAGTTCTCGGGTTTCCGGGTCTATTTTCGGGTGGGCGATCATTGTGGATTTTAGCTGACCGTCGAAATCGTACCGGCCCGAAGTTTCTAAATCTCCGGCTGGAGTGACCCTGACATGGTACGGTAAATCGTCTTCGGACATGGCTAAGAGATGACCGTTGAAATAGACTAAACCGGCATTAGCGACACCGAGGCCACGGGTCGGGTCGACTAACCCGAATAGCCCTCGGGCATTGAAGAGCATTAGCTTGGCTATGCCCAAATGTCCGTGAAGCTCTCCAATTGCTTTGGGGAAAACAGAGCGTCCGAATTCTCGCTCTTGAACAAACCGGTTTGTCTCTGTAAACCGGCATGCATAGCTAACCGAACTATTATCGAACCGGACTGCGTGAACCATACCGTCCCCGTCGAACAAATGGTGACCGGAGCTTGGCTTGTGCAGCGGATTCGCTCCGTTTCTGACATACACTCCTCGAATACACTCTGGTACTGTTCCAGTCACAGGAAGATTATGCCGGACTGGTAGCTCCGGGACTGGGAAGAAGTTTCCGGCTATTTGAACGGCTGGGTCCGCCGATTTAGGCAGCGGATGACGGCGGCGCTCGTGGGAAATCATGGCGTTTTCCACGGCGTCTAAGATCGTAGCGGCGGCTCTCTGTACCGTGTTTAACTTTGGACTCTGATTCGTCGTTTTGGGGATCAAACTGGCTACATCGTTACATAGTTTCTTCCAAGACGGTGGTTGATATGTCGTTGGAGATTGGAGAGAAGACGAGACGGTTGATCTTTTGTTGGCGGAGAAAGAAACAGAGTAAGGATTTTGTTTCTTGTTTCCGAGTGTCGAGGAAGAGGAAAACGACAGAGATTGAAGATTGGGTCTCGAAGAAGAAGAAGAAGAAGAAGAAGTTGAGAAAGTTCGATCGAGAAATTGGGTTGAAGTAGAGGTAGTAGCAGTAGAAGCCATAGTTGGTTGATCCTGTCTTTTTTTTTTTTTTTTCTGATAAAACGCTGCGTCTTGGTTTCTTCAGGACCAAGTTTGTGCTTTGTACATATTGTTGTGTGAGTGAGCGAGAGAGAGAGATGTGAGTATTTAGCCAAAAGAAGGGAAAGCAGGGTTATATATACAAGGATGAACGAAGGGTATTATCGTCTTTTCACTAAAAATATATTTTGACATCTGCTAGTCATTTTTACATGTGTCCTTTTTTCCATATGTGATGAGATTGATTTTGGAGACTCTTCATTTTGCAGGTTGTTTGTAAAGATAACAAAGAAAAACAAAGATGATTTTCATTCAGCAGTATCAGTTTCTCCTTTTATTCATCATCAAATCTCACAAATTCTTGAATGTAGCTTATAAAGTATTTTAAAAACCTGATTACAGTTCATCAAACCATATGTTAACCCATTTTTTTATATTTTTTGTTATGAGTACATGCATTACATTCAGGTGTTACTATAAATCATTATGAATTACGCCTATATAATGTATACCAATTGAGATCATACCAACGGTTTGAGACATTCACTTGAAGACTTATAATCGTTAATTTTAACTTTGAGTGATTATGATATTATAATTAACTTTTCATAAACTACTGTACGTGAGAATGATATTTTTGTTGTTGTTGTCAAATGTGTGAGGTTCATATTAGCATCTCTCGTGTTTCGGCTGCTTCTACGAACCTACGTGAAACTTAATCCAGTTAGAAATTAAGTATGTAAGTAAATTAAAAACATACGAAAAATGGGCATGCATGAAAACATATTTAATTTCTTAGAGATTAATATATAATTGGAAATTAATAGGGTTTGGTGTTCCACTGCTAATGGAAGTGGATACTGGCTTTTTGGTTAAGACGCGTTGTCACTTGTCACCGTCACATCAAACCGTTGTAATCGCACCACACGTGGCGTCTTCCGCATTGTTGTGACTTGAGTTAAAATTCAAAAATAGATAAATAATTATTGAAATCTTTGCGTTCTCACTGGGATATATCTCAATAACACACAATTAAGCACCGAACATAATATTACATCAATCTGGTGGCTTATAAACAGTTAACACCATTCAAATTACTAAAAATATACAACTTAAAAAAGGTATAGTGTGCTTTACGCGGACACGCGCTTGCTTATTTGTTTCAACGCGTAATTAAGATTTACATAACATTATTTGTGTCCAAGGAAGTGAAATTAGTTTACATTACGTGAACTCGTTAAACGCCATGAATTACATCAATATGGCGCCTTAACAGTTAACACCATTAGTTGAAAAAAAAAAAACAGTTAACACCATTCTTTTTTTTTTCTGTTCAAAACAGTTAACACCATTCAAGTTACTAAAAATATACAATTTTAAAAAAGGTATAATGCTTCACACCAACATGCGCTTGCTTATTTGTTTCAACGCTTCAATGAGATTTATATGACATTATTATTTATGTGCAACGAAGTAAAATTATAATTAACATTACGTGAACTCGTTAAACACTACGGGCAAAAAATATGTTTATTTGTCTTTAAGATTTTAACTATAAGAGGTCGGTCGGTCTCGGTCCTCGAGATTGTTTGCTATATATAGTTTTGCGTCAGCGGATTTTATTATTCCAATCATATATATACATGGATATAAATATAACGACGTCAAAAAAAATATATATAACGAGGTCGGTAAATTTGTTACCGTTAATCTTTCTAATGATTTTTTTTTTTTGTATATGCATCAGAGTCCACTAATTACACAATTAATTAATCAATTTAATTCGTTATTAATTAACTGTCCATGCAAGCCTTCAGGTGCCCATTTTCCACAGCACCATATTTATATAAACCAAACTCCCAATTGTAATATTAGAGTTGGTATAGAGATAAAATATTCGATTAACGAGTTTTCAGCGGAAACATTATTATATATATAATGTATATCAAAATGTATCTTTAACAAAGATATGTGTCTAAAATGGATATCAAGTTTGAATTGAAAGATATTCTTAAATTTAGATAGTAGGCGTTGTAAAAAATAAGAGATTAAATTAATTACAAGTTTACCACCTCGAGCACCAAAATGTATTGTTTTTTATGGCTGTGCTTTGAAAAATTATGCATATATATAACCATATAATTATTTACCTTAGTCACAAGAGTTAACCCTAGCCACAATAGTTTGACGTTTGAGCTATATAGTATGTGAGTATATGCGCTTTTAATCTTATAGCTACTACAATATGTTACGTATATATATATGCAGTATAGCTCAATTCACGTGTGACCACATGGAAGCAGCAGCACATGCTTAAACTAAGCCATCTCTCCTCAAGATTTATAGCGATTATCGTCCAATGGATCAAAAAAGTGCACCTATGTAAACAACAAACAAATATTGATTACAACTTAAACAAATCTTGGTTTATATAGATGAATAGTGTGGCTTTAAAAACAAGTTGTTCAAAAAGAAAAATTACTTGAAATGTAGGGATACGGATCGGTCCAACAATCTACATTAATTATTCCAACTAGTAACTAACAAACTTTATGATTGGCTCGCAAGATCATTATTACGAGTAACATGGTCGTCGTTACTTGTTATTTGTTTACTTATACTAATCTACTAAACCATGTTTAAAAAATTGTTAATATAATGTCCAAAAGTACGTACTTATTTGAGACAACATAATGAGTATTAGCTCGAAATAACTGACTTTAAATCAGATTCGATTGCCAAATTAAATGCTGCTTTTTTTCTACGTGGTATCACTGTCACAAATATGATCGACAAATTAAGAAATTCGATTGCCAAATACTCTTCTCCACAAAAGAGAAAAGAAGATACTGTTGTAAATTTGTAATACACTACAAATATACAATATAGCCTATCATAGCATGGGGTGGAAGCATTCGAGAGTTTGACCAACCGACTTTACCTGAAAAAACTGCCAAAACCCTTATGACCTACCAGATATTTGGCTGCAAATTGCTTCCACTTAGATTATAAAATACTCTGAGACATGCGTTCTGGCGACATTTTCGACATTTATTATAATTGCATTCACATCATAAACCAAATTAGTTAAGTTAACAAACAGTTTATCCTATTCAAAAATTAATAGTATAATACAAGAAAACAATTAGTTTCATAATTAGCAGCTTAATTAAATCAAAGGTCGGCTGCGTATCAGATCTTCTGATCATTGAAGAATACTGTCTGCCTCGTTTATTGGATGGAAGCATATGCTAGACGTAAATGGTTCCATATGAGCTCTTTATTCATGATTTAATCGGTTGATGATTGGAGAACTATAACGAATATTAAATATAATCTATATTGTTTTAATACATACATAGATATAATGTATCATTATAGACGAATAGAATCCGATCCCTAGCTATTTTTTTTTTTTTTGTTAAAAAAAAACAACAATCACATAACTAAAAGTAACATGTTGGCCGGTCTTTGTCCAAAGACTAATTAGTAGCTTTAAATATGTTTTAGCGCTGCAACATCTAGCTATAAACTTATCTTACTATATAGATACAAACAAATTTAGCATATGATTAGTATGTAACTAAGATTTGATGAGACAAGTAAGTAATAATGGATCCATGTATATTCGTTAGGCATGAGAGGTTTTAGACTAAAATGTGATAATTTCTGTTCTCTCATGTGTGGTGGCCCATATGTGATAATGTCCATAATATTGTAAGTTGAAACTACTCACATGGAGTGACGGACTCACAAAAGATCCCCTTATCGTCTAAATAAGTGTACATTTATGTATTCCCGAATTATATATATACATTCCAGACACAAAAATGGTCGCTGGAAACCAAATTCAGTTTTGTCTAAGCATGAGATTGTCATATTAATTATGTTTGGATTTTAGCAAATTTCTTACTGATTCTGTCTTGCGTCTAACACATTTTTACCAAACTTTTCTTGTTATTTATTAGAGAAGATTAGCATCTCTGACGATCAAAAAATGATTAAATGTCATCTTTGGTTTGTTTTCACAGTTTTGCAACTTACCGCTCAAGATTTTTTTTTTAATAATTAATACAAACATCTAATAATAATCAGTGAGATAGGATGCAATTTTGAATTGCCAAATTAAATTGAAATTTGAGTGCTAAAGTTGCATTACGGTATTACAGTGTAAGAGAAACTGAAATAGGCAAATCACATCTAGCGGTTGAAGATATATATAATTCCATGTTTGATATGTTGTTCACAATTAATTCGAAATTCGAAAGAGACTATCCCCTGAAACTGAAAACTTCTTGGGAGATAATTCAAAGTAAAAACAACCATTTTAAGGGAAAGAGAAACATGGAGACTTACTTGCTGATAAGTCTGAGACCTCGTGAGTCTTCTTGTTAATGATGGAGTCCATCAAAGATTTGCAACTCAAAAGACTAGTTTCTTGAAAATTCGTCAGAGAAGAAAACAAAGATTAGAAAAGAGAAATAGAGAAGTGAAAAAGCCCGTGGGGACTGCAGAAAAGGGAGGGGCCGCGCGTTGGGAGTTCCCTTAGATGGACGGAATATGGGCCCTAGCTTCACGAGTGACCCCTCCCCCACAATGAAAAAAGGCCCATAGTCTCTTTAAGACCAACGTCATTATTCGATTGAACCATACTACTAATTTACTAGTATGGAGGAGTGTGTCTTCTGCATTTTGTTCATCATAAATTTCCACAACTGAATCAGTGGAAATGCATAACTTTTTAAAATAAGTGTACCGATCTTTTAGCTAAAAGAGTGACTATAATATTCTCCAAAAGCTATAATGCCAAGAGTTACAAAACTATAAAAGCTATAATGAAGCAACAATTAACAGGACACTAATCAAAGATAAATAAAGAAATTGCGGATCAACTGATGCAAGACGGAGGAGAAATCTTGCCACGTGTCCAACCAGCAATATTCTCACACAGAGAGGTGGCTGGACCGTCGGGTCCAGGGTGCACTAGGTTAACTCCGAAGAGCATAACGTCTTTGCACGGAGCCGTGGTGCTACATTGTAACTTCACTGCCACTTTGCTCGTCGAAGTCCCCCAAATGTTAATGAACCTCACGTTTTGTATCTGAACTTGAGAATGAGACTGCATTTTTTCACAAAAGAACCCCAAAAAAAAAAAAGTCAAACTAGATCATCTTAAAAAAACACTAAAGTATTTACTACTTCTTCCCTCGGAGATTACCATTTTGCTACACTGGTTGTTTGGACAGTATTGTTGATCTATGTTGATTGGGGTTTGGACACTGATCATCTGGAGATTCTGGAAAAGAAAATTCGAAACTATGTTCCGTGATGCCGAAGGAGCCAATGTCTTGATCCGTACTCCGTTACTCGTACCTCTAAAGATCGAATCCCTAACGGTTAATCCCTGAACGGTCTTCTCGTCTTTATACCTCCCAAGGCTTCCAACGCTGATCCCATGACCTGGCCCACACGTGACACTAGAGATATCCAGATTGATGTTTCCGGCCAAGATTGCAATGCAGTCGTCGCCGGTTCCGATGTCTACATGGTGGATCTTCATGTTTTTCGATGAGCCTATCTTGATCCCATCAGTGTTAGGGCTGTCTCCAGGAGCCCTAATGCTGACGCTACTGATCTCAAAGGATTCAGCGGAGTAGATGTTGATGTGGCCCATTTTGCTGTTGATCGACTTGATGTGTTGAATTCTCGAGAATCTCACGAATTGGAACCCGATGTTCATAGGTAGAGGCCGGCAATTAGGGTTTCTCTGGCAATCGTTGCGTGGCCAAGAGTAGCTTCCTTGTCCATCAAGAATGCCACCGCCCGAGACCGTGAGATAGTCAACGTACTTGAAAATGATCCACGTGTCCTGTTTGATGGCGTTAGATTCTTTAGGAGCCAGCAAAGTTCCTTTGATGATGAAACTAATCCGACTTTGGCATGGTCCCGAGAAGGATACACCACCGAGGAAGAAAGTACCGAATGGTACGTACACTCTAGGAGTTCCTTTCCATCGGCACGCTTCTTGCCACGCCTTTGTAAACGCCTAAAACGCGAAAACAAAATCAAACGCATGTTATATATAATTAATCAACAGATTCGAAACATACAAGTTTGAATTACTTGGATAAAAAATGACAAATTTTCAGTACAATAGCATTATCTGTTTTGCCGTCACCACGAGCACCGTAGCGTCGGACGTCGAAAACCTTTCTTCCAGCGAGAGCGGAAGAACCGGCGGCAGAAACGCTGCCTGCTGCTACGGCAGAGATTAACAAAATCAACGTAAAACCAAGAACAGTGGAAGCCATTTCTTTCTTGTCCTTAAGCTACCTCTTGGTCTTGCTACTTGAAAAGGTTTTAAAGACGGAGAGAAATCTAGTTACGTAGTCCAGTGGCTCTGGATTCTACTATATAGGAAAGCTATATCAGTGGCTTGATTCTTATTACCGAATTTTTGGTTAAAATTTATATGAGTTTCTATAATGATACAAATTGATTTGTTTCTTACTTACTCATAAAACTTAATTTGTTTCTTTAACTGTACCCACCAGTTGATTTGTTTCTATAACTGTTGCTAATGATTCTTAAATATAATGAAGTTCTTTTCTAATTTTCTTGACCGCAGAATATCAGTATATATCGTAATTTGTTCCAATCATAGTCGATTAATTGTTGTCCAAAAATAACGATAAATTCCTTCCGTACGAATATATATCTAAAAACGTTTCCCAAATTTAGGTTTCGGATTATAAATTCACAGCCATATTGGGATCACTTACCAAAAACATGTTAATATAATGGTAAATATCCCAAACTCATAGTTTCGGATATGATTGTAAATTTATAGTCAAACATTATAAAGCAAAACCCGCTCGAACGACGGAGACTGTTGGCATCAAAAAGCTGAGATTTTATAATAGTTTGTCAAAATTATTAAATACTTTCGTAAAAGGCGATCCAATAACAAAAAGAAAATGCAGGTTTTGAGTCAAGATTCTTAGTCAAATCTTACTCTGATCTGTTCTAGCCAAACTTGACTTGCATTTTTATGTTCATGTGTTGCTAGATATTCTGAATATTTGGATGATATGAAAACTATAATAAGGGAATAGTATCATAAAAATAAATGATTGATAAATAGGCAAAAAATGACAAAAATGAATGTATATACATCAATTTAATTTATGCTTCTAACTACACAGATTTTTTTTTTTGTCAACAATTTTATGTTTTCTAAAACTATTCAGTTATTTAAATCGGTGGAATTGAATTTACGGAATATAAAACTACACATAATTAGAAACTTGGAATCATCCTGAAAATTCAAAAGATAGCCAAAAATGATGATTAACTTAAAATTTAAGTTGGTAAGTAAAAAAAATATGGTAACTGTTGTATACGATTTGAAATGAATCTGATGTTCAGCAAATAAAAAACTCGCAAATGTACAACCCGTATGATAACTAATTTGAAATTTGTGAAAAGAATTTGGGCAAAATGAATATGAGTCATAGGCAATGAATGGGTCCCTCTTGAAACTTGCCATGAAACATCCTATGTAACTATCCTTGACTTCTTGCATCATCGTGGAATTTCTAATCTGTTACAAAAAAGTATGATTAGTTAATCATTTCTATCAAGTTATATGTTAAGCAACTGTTAAACAACAAAAAAAGTTATGAGTTCATAAAACTCAAGGTAAAAATAAATAAATATTTACCTCATAATTGTTTAAATTTATATTTATACCCTTTCCATTCCTAATTGTTTGATTTTTTAGTTTTCTCACACAATATTAAGAAACAATTGCAATACTTTTTGTTTACTTTTCAATAAAATGAGAAGAAAGATGAAAAAAAAATGTTACCTTTGACTTTTTAATTATTTTCATACTTGACAAGATTTTACTTTTTTTTCTTATAAAACGCAATACATTAAATATTGTGCAGAATGGTAATCTTTTGAGAACAAAATAAAAATTCAAAAAATTAAACTATTAGAAACAGAGGGAGGGAGTATGTTAATATTAATTACTTCATGATATTATGTTTTATATACTCTTTTTTTCTTTCTTGTTCTGAAACTGGAACTACGGATATTAATGACGTAATATTATAATCATTGAGACACCTAACTAATTTTTTTAATCACTTTCAAAAGGCGTTACGCTCATATTTTCTAGAAGCATAATCAAAAGACGATTTTATTTTGTTATATAACGAAAATAGTGTTTGAGACGTGTAAATTTCCACACACGTGCAAATACTTTCTCAGTTTTCTAAAATTTATTTCTTAGACTGGTTTCAAGTGATGTGATGGGATTTCATCAAAGAAGGTGTGCTTTGACCTGATAAAAGAAAATGTAATATTTGGTAAAAAATAATATATTTAGATAGTAATGGTTAATGAAAAATTTAATGTTTGGTCCGTCAAGGCTGCTGGGTTTTGTTAACGGTCAACATGTCTCAACGATCAAAGAGTTCGTCGTATTTACGCATAAAGCAATGTGATTGTGATTGATCTCAGCGAGCGAGGGTATAATGAATTAATGATTGTAGTAAACCAATTAGTTTAGTTTTTACTGTTCACAATAGGACCGTTTAGTTTTATAATCTTGAAGATGTATAATCCTCCTAAACACTGAACCACAGTTGTCTCACATAAAAAATGAACACCACTTACTTTTATTCCTTTCTAATCTAAGAAAAATTGTTAAATTCTTTTTTGTTTTTGTTTTAAAATCTAATCATTAAAGAGATTTCTTAACTAGTACCGTTGGTGTTAAAATCTACTACAAATTATAGTCAGTTATTTCATTTAACAGCCGTATAAAAAGTCTTTAGTCAGAAAAACCCTTCAATCGTAACATATGTAAGCACTAAGTGGTTGGCCCGCACATATGTACAGGTATAATTTTTTGATATATATAGTTAATTGTAATATTTATGTATTGATTAGTTTTTTTAAACATTGATATGTTTGTATATATATATTGTTTTAATATTTCACAAATTTTTTTCTGAAACCAATGTATTTTAAAACTTTTTATTTTTATAATGCTTGTAAGAATATAAAATCACAAATAAATAAGTTATATTAAATAATAATTAAATTCTTATAATATATTTTGAATATTTCTATAATATGCTTTATTTTTCTTTACACAATTTACAATATATTTTTTTGCTTCTTACATAATATGAATTTGCAAATACATATATAATATATTTTAAGTATATATTTTTCTTGACTTATTACAAATTAAAATGAAATAGTTTTTACCATTTTTACTTATTCATAAGAGCAGATAGATGGTTGACATGCATGTGTGGGCATACCAACCATTTCACTACACTAACAATAGATAAAGATTTTTTTTAAAAATATAAACTGTATAATAATTAAAATAAAAAATTAGACTGTAATCAAGCTTAACAAAATACATGCATGAAAAAGTTTGTATGTGGCTTCAACTAATGCACAATTAATATTTATGTACGTAAGCATATTTATTAAAAAAGTCAAAATATAGCTCTTACGTGTTAAAAAGTTTTAAAGTGACTTTGTAAAACAAAGTGCAAGAAATTTATTTTATATACTTCTATTTTTATTTTTTATTCATATTTGTTTCATCTTATTTTAATTTATTCTTTCGTTCGGTTATATTTCATTTTATTTATGATCTCAAATTTTTGATATAAATGAAAAAAAATTTATGTATATATATATGAATATGATATAAAATTTTATTTTTATTTAAAATATGATAAGATGATATGGTAACATAAGTTATGTATGTTTTATAAAACAATAATAAAAAGATGATAAAAGTTATAGAAAAATATATGGTCCTATTAATATTAAAAATGATAATTAGTATATACTTTATTCATTTAGTAAATATTGGTTTGAAAGAAATTTATTTTAAATTAAGTTTTCTAAAAAATTTCAATAAAAGTTAATTAGTTTTTATTATTTTTAAAACTTTATTATTTAACTTGTTTTTATTATGATTGGATTTTATTTAAAATTTTATTATTTAATAATTTGTTTATTTAAAACTTGTTTAGAAGTTGTTACTAGATCTTATAAATTAATAACTTTCCAAAATAAAAATATATCATACTTCAAGTATTATTAATATATCAAATTTTTACTATTCTATTAGATAATTTAGTATTATTTTTTTTGTTTTATATGAAATTTTAATATATATATATTGTTGAAAAAAATTTGTAATTATATTTTATGAAATGATGAATATATGTAAAAATTATAATAATAATAATAATAATTATTTTCTGTTAACTTAAATTTCTAATTTTGTGTTATAAATATAATCAAATGTATTTATAATTCCATATTTTTTATGATTTTAATTCAATTAATCAAAACATTTCATTTATTTAAGGAAGTTTGACATGTCACATTTACATGTCATCAATTAAAAGCACAAACTTTGACTGTAATATTGTCAAGTCAACTATTTTTAATAATGTTATTTTTCAAATAATATATAGTGGTGATTTTTCGAACTAGAACCATAATGTCCATATTTAAACATCGTTCGACCAATAAAATAATTAGGAAATTCAACGACCACAACTAAAATGACATATATTATATTGGTCGTCGAAAATTTATCATGGCCTCAGGAAAAAACAAAAAAAATACTAGATCGTCATCATGTAGGACCAGATAATAATTACTGTTTTCAAAAATAATTACTTAATTGACCCACTTCAGTTCCCCATAAGGATTATATAATCATATGATTCATAATTTCATATCTCTCTCTTAATCTATATATATAACACAAGTAGACATATAAAATTGCAAACATCTGGGAGAGTTAAACTGCATACTAAGATCATTCTTCTTCATCGTTAGCAACAGTACTGAAACTCTCAGATTTTGTTTCTTTTTTTCTTATATTGATTCGTTTAATAATGTCTGGAAGAGGGAAAGTGAAAGCGGAGCCGATGAAAGTTGTGTTCATAAACACACAGTACGTTGAGACAGATGCTCGTAGCTTCAAGAATGTTGTTCAAGAACTCACCGGTAAGGATGCCATCGTCGCCGCCGGTCCTTTCGAGTCTCCCTCCGCTTCCGACGGCCGTTGTTACGGTGGTGGTAATAATATCGGCGAAGATACTAGACGGCTCTACGGCGGCGGAGGAGGAGGAGGAGGAGCGGGGACGACGACGGAGTTTGATAGATTTTTCAAGGAGATGCCTCCCATGGAGGAATTGTATAAACTGTGGTCAGAAAATTGAGTCGTTAATTTAATTCTATGTTAGTGATTTTAATCATGTTTTTTCCTTCAAATCCAACT
The DNA here is from genome assembly GCA_911865555.2 of Thlaspi arvense. NCBI lineage: Eukaryota > Viridiplantae > Streptophyta > Magnoliopsida > Brassicales > Brassicaceae > Thlaspi > Thlaspi arvense. Next base: position 54,261,706 of record OU466861.1, read on the forward strand.
CTTTTCCTGTAACTGGTGACCTAAGGAATTGAAGAGAACTAGATAATTATCTGCGCTACGCTGCGGGATATAATTTTAAATTTTAAATTTATTTTTAAATAAAAAATTGTTTTTAACAATATAAATAAATAAGTTTTTATATTTAGGTTTTGTTTGTTTTTCCATCTAAATTGTAATGAAATTTTTTTTTTTTTAATTAAATTAAAAAACATTCAGATAATTATCTCGATAATTTTTTAAAATTTAGACAAATTTACGAGAATCATCTCAATAAACCAAATTAGACCATCTATTTCAATCTAAAATAATAAATGACTAAAATATTCTTAAAATTAAAAAAAAAAATCAAAAACCCAAAAATTTATTAAATCACATTTTTTGCCAAAACCGATAAAAACATTAAAAAAAATCATGTCTTTCGACAAAACTATAACTTTATTTTTGTATCAAAACCTGAAAATAGTAGTTTTGTTTTCCAAACTGATAAAAGCACGTTTTTCTACTAAAAACGGGAAATAAAATTTTCCATTCAGAATTAATAAATTATATTTTCTCGCAAAACCGTCAATATTCTACCAAAACTGCGAAATTATATTTTCTCGCTAAAATCAAGAAATTATATTTCTCAGCAAGAATCTGCATTTTTCCGTCAAAATCGATAAATCATGCTTTCTTGCTAAAACAAAAAAAAAATTCATCTTCTTGCAAAAATTGAGAAATAGCATTTTTCATCAAAATCAAAAAAAAAATTATTTTTCCGCGAAAACTATGAAATTGCATTTTTCCGCCAAAACCAAAAAAATTAATTTTCTCATCAAACCAAAAATCATGTTTTCCTACCAAAACCGATAAATTGCATTTTCTGCAAAAACCGAAAATTGCATTATCGTGCAAAAAGTTACATTTCTGACCAAAACTGATTCAAATTATGACACACTTAAAGTTAGGAAACTTAAATATATTAAATTTTGTGATTAACAATTTTTTTATAAATTTTAACTAATATTAATTCAATAAATTCAATTACTTTTTTTGAAAATTACAATATTAAGGCATATGATGTGGTAGTTGAACGGGTGTCGTCATCCTCCTTGCTTGCAATTTCATCTTTCATAAGTTTAGATATTTCATCTGCCGCCCTGTAAAATTACAGAAGCATACACTTATAACTCTAATGTACTCCAACATTTCTAAATTAGAAACTATGAAAAAATGAAATCATTATAAACAAAGGGGACTTACACAGCGGTTGTAATTGGAGCCTCCTCATTGTCCTTGCCAGCAACTTCATCTTTAATGGATTTAGAAACTTCATCTCCTAATCTGCAATTGCTGCGGGTGAAAAATAATTTGACTATCAAGATCTTCACCTTGGCATATTTGCTTAGTTGGGTTATTATATATATCATTCAACAATTGTGTATTTGAAAAACGAGAAAACATTTTGACTCACTTGGAAGTAGGGACTGAAACTGCATCTTTAGAAATGGGTTTCACAGGCTGATACAGCTGAGAACAGGAAAGCTCTAGAACAACTAAACGAAACAGATCAGTGTAAGATCTAGATATCTTACACTGAGGGGCACATATACTAAACTGCTGCGCTTGATAGAAACACCACTGCTTGGAGATGGAGTTTCCTTTGCTTTGGATCCACTTGCAACGACGTGTTTATGAGTAGCAGCCTTGGGTGGTGTTGCCTCAATCCTCTTTCTAGTGATATCAGTGGTGTTGCGTCAATCCTCTGTAAGTGACGCTGTTCCATCGAATTAGCATAATCTTTGTCTAATTACGATTCTCATTCATCTTGAGAACATGAAACAAACATAATCTGGTAAATAAGAAGAGTATTTGGAGAGGATCGTAGATGGTGTTGAGATGATAATTTTACAATACTTGATGAAACTTCAAATAACTCAGGAAATTAGTGGAGGCGTAACCAGCAGCCGAAGCAGTCAAATCTGATACTTATTATCTTCAATGATAGGATTGGATCTTTTTTGAGACGCACAAAAAAATCTAACACTACCAAGAGAAAATCTCGCTGATGGGATTTACACCATTGCCGGTTTGATTCAACATCGCTAATATCGTTCTTGGCTAGGACTGGACGGTGGTGCCCAAGACGAAGTCGTTTGCATGAAGTTTCCATCGAAATCACTTATATTTTATTTAATGGAAGCAAAGGATGTCATGCACCTTTCTTATTAAATCAAAACTAATGTTTTAATCAAAGCTGATGTGTAAAAATTTAAACTGATTTGTATTAATTAAAATGTTTTGATTGGTTTCTTAAAATTGTTGATGTGTCAATTTCTCAAAGATTGAAAAATCTGATGTGTCAACATATGGAGAAACTTGTGTGTTTTTGTTGTATTGATACTAAATTACTTTAAAAGAAAATGAGAAAAAATAATAATTCTTATTATCTTGTTCTTTTTATTCATTTTCTTATTCATTCCTATTGTTATTTATATGGTCACCAGTTAAAGCCTTTATTTCATCTACTAATATAATCTCATCTTTTAAACGGATCGTTACTCTTAACGTTAAGTCCAATTTCGAAAATTATATTTTGGAAACTATAATAATACGGCCCATTTTTCTTCAATTTTTTAACGGGCTTACATAGTATTGTTACTTGATGGCCCATGAAGCCCAATTTGTTTTTTTTGGTTGATGTTCGTGGAAATGGATTTTTTTAAAGTTTGGGTTTTTTAAATTTATACAAACTGATGTATATGTATTGAAAGTTTGAAACCGAGAAAACAATATAAAAAGCACGCTACCATAATATTCTTTCGACAAAGTTTTTACAAATTTTTAATCCAATATGTTAATGTTATAGTTCACAACAACCAAATCAAGCATTATGTGAACTAATCTTTTGTGTTTATATATATAAGATAGAGTGTTTGTTTTGGGTAAGTGCATAAATGGCTAAGACAAATAGCAACAAAACCCATGGTTGACCCTCTCTAACCAACCTTAACCAATTTTGTGTTGGTTGAACCATTTCTTTTCCATCAACCCAAACAAACACACACGAATTTATTCGTCTCGTAATAATCTTTCAGTTTAGATCTCTGGCATATTTATTCTTTCCTCTTTTTGGGTAATCAAAATGATGTGGATTCAACGACTATTAGAAAATTTCTTATACGTCAACATATTATATAATTTTTTTGAAAAATTACAAAGCTAATAAAAGAATCCCGTATTGTCGTCAAGAAGACAACTTTTAATTCAATCAAACGTAACACTAACGCCGACTAATCGATTTTAAAAATATCACCAAACTTTGAACAATAATTTGTGATTAAGTAAATCCTCGTACAAATAATACCAGAAAGATATTAAAATTTCCCACATTTGTAAAATTGAAGGTAAGTTACGAATAGATTTATATGAAATGCGAGAAAGAGACACACAATTAGGAAATGGATATAAATAAAAAAAAAGACATAAGTATATTATTCTGACCCAACTCGGTGCTTAAGACAAAACCGCCTTCACAAGATTTCGTATATTCTAATCTTTTTTTGGTCAACAAACCAAAAATAAAACGCCACGACGTCGTTGTAGGAAACTGAGCGTCACGCGTAAACAAAGAAGCGCGTGGAGGAAAGAAGCAGAGGATTCTTTGCCTCGTCTCTTACTCCATCGTTTCCTGTACCCTTTTGCTTCTCTCCACCTCATCATCAATCTCTCTCTCTCTCCCTCTCGTGATTTTCCGTCAAAATATTAAAAAATTTCCGTCAAAACGAATCGAGGACGAAAAAAAAAAAAGCAACAAAACAGATAATACAAATTTCAGATACAGAACTTCTTCTAATCTTCTGTTTGTTTTCCCTGGATTTTATATAATACGAAACAGACACACACAAACACTGTATCTTTGCTTTTCGTTCTCTCTCTCCTCTCTCTCTCTCTCTCTCTCTCTCTCTCTCTCTCTCTCTCTCTCTACAGAGTAAAGTTCTGATCGTGTCTCTTATCGTTTACCCAAACCCATCTTGATCTCGTTTCTTGTTTTCTTCTGCCGTCGAGATTTTGTTCCTCGAAGTTTTCAGGTTTCCTTCTCCGATTTATCTTTTTCGTACTTCTTCTTCTTGCTTTTACAGAATTTGTAGGGTTTTTTTGTTTGTTTGTTCTGTTCAAATTCGTGGAATTATCTGGAACTGACTCCTCTTGTTTAATTGGGTATTAAGGGTTTCATAATGTTTTGTATAATCCGTCCTCAAATTGAAAAATTTCCAAAGTTAGGGCTTTTATGTATATGCTAATTCATTTGAAACGGCTGCAAAATTTAGGGTTTTACCCAAATTGTGTGCTGAAATGGAAATTTTCATTTTTGTGTAGGTTGAAAACTTTCCTACGGTGGAGATTGTTCCCAATTTAAAGCATGTACCTTTAGATTAGAAATTAGGTTGTCCTTGTTTCTTCTCCGGTGGCGATTGTAGAAGAAAGGAATAGTTTTTAGCTGTTAATGTGATTAGTAAACATAAGTCTCTGCTCTAAAGAAGGTAGGAGAATAGGATTGAGTAGGAAAATAGTGAGAAAAGATTAGAACTTTTGGTGAGATGGGTAATAAGTTGGGAAGGAAGAGGCAAGTGGTGGAAGAAAGGTATACAAAGCCACAAGGGTTGTATGTGAATAAAGATGTCGACGTTAAAAAGCTTAGGAAACTGATTGTAGAGTCAAAGCTTGCTCCTTGCTATCCTGGGGACGATGAAAGCTGCCACGACCTTGAAGAATGCCCGATTTGCTTCCTGGTTTGTGTGATTTTTCAGTCTTTTCTGAAGATTGCTTCGTGTGGACATTTTATTTTTTTTGTAGATCTAACTCAGCCATATTCCTTTCTTGTGTTTCTAGTACTATCCTAGCCTCAATAGATCAAGATGTTGCATGAAAAGCATTTGTACAGGTAACAAATAAGACCATTACGCTTCTTTATTCTTTTCATTCATGTTTTCTGTTTCATTTGACATGTAAATTCTATTTTGTTGCAGAGTGTTTTTTGCAAATGAAGAATCCTAACTCAGCTCGGCCTACTCAGTATCCTTAATCTTAAACCTGTGCAATAACTTTTAGGGACTTGTGTTGTTGATTGGATGGATCTTCTCTTTTATGTTCTCCCTTAACATTATGAGGTGCCCCTTTTGTAAAACACCTAATTATGCTGTCGAGTACCGTGGAGTAAAGTCAAAGGAGGAAAAGGGCATTGAACAAGTTGTAAGTCAGAAACAATCATTCACAGTAACTTTTTTTCTCGATAAAGCTTGTTGAGATTGCTTTAATTCATATGAAATATTATGGTGTCTGTATGCTTTTTTGTAGGAAGAGCAACGGGTTATAGAAGCCAAAATAAGGATGAGGCAGAAAGAAATGCAGGATGATGAAGAGAAGATGCAGAAACGTATGGAATCATGTTCCTCTAGCACAAGCGCAATGACTGGTGAAATGGAATACGGTTCAGCTTCAGGTCGGTTTGTTTTCTGTCTCTCTCTCAGAACGTTTTTAATCTTTCAGTCACAAACAAATGGTATCACAAAGGCGGTTTTGATGACAGGCTTCATTTTCTGTTCTCTGGTTTGCAGCTATATCTTATAATTCTCCTATGGAAGATGCGGAAAATGATCCATCGCAGAACGTATCAGTTGTTAGACAACAACGTTCACACCCTCGAGGAAACAGGTCTGTCTTTTCTTTTGTTAAGTTCATATATGGAGTAATGTATTTATAAGTTGTAACCAGGGAAGTTCTAAATGATTGTGACTCTGTTATTAGACTTGTTCTTACTTTTGGGAGCTAATTGGTTTATTTCACTTAGGAATGAAGTGAGTACCGTATTAACAAACGTTTTTATCTGAAGCCATATTAACAAACTAGCTTAATGCACACTGATGAAACTCGAATCTGAGTGAATCTTATTGGACTGACTATATGTGTGGAAACTCGTCAGGGATGATGAGATTGACGTGGACCTTGAGGAGTTAATGGTCATGGAAGCAATATGGCTCTCCATTCAGGTAGAATTGTTTGTTTACGCTTAATTGTGTAACGTTCTACCTCTGATGACAATTTATTTCGTTAATTCTCATTGGCTTTTTTCACTATTTCTAGCAGGAAACAGGGATGCCGAGAAATAATACAGCGTGTGGGGAAATGACACCTTTCAGGCAATATGTACCAGAAGATCATAGTTATGTTTCTTCGCCACCACGAGTGGCTCCAGTTGCAGAGCCGGAAACGCCGTCTTCATCATCTGGTGGGCTTGCTTGTGGAGTCGCTGCACTTGCTGAACGCCAGCAAATGGTTGGCGAATCCTCCAATCACAGTCACAATCACAACCACAACGTCAACGTTTCTTCCTACAGTATGCTTCCTGGCAATTGCGACAGTTACTACGACATAGAACAAGAGGTAGATGACATCGACAACCATCATCATCATCATCATCATTACCATAATAACCACACGGAGATGGGAGGAGAAACAGGGAGCAATAGCTATGTAAGCTCTTACATGAACGGCCAGAGCTTCCACAACTTTCCTCCACCTCCTCCTCTGGTCATTGTTCCCGAGAGTTTTGAGGAGCAGATGATGATGGCTATGGCTGTGTCTTTAGCAGAGGTTCATGCCACGACCACGAGTGCGCCAACTGAAGTTACTTGGCAATAAATAGGGGTAATAATGGAAACTCATGGGTCTGATGATTATCACTTCATTCATATAATGTCTGTTCCTATAGGAAGAAAGAAAGAAAAACAGAATCTCTAGTTTTAATAGAAAAAAAAAAGTTGTGCTGTGTTCAAGCTTCCAATGTTACATCTCTCTTAATCGTTCTTCTATTCGATCATCTTCATAGACAAATAGTGAAGATCACTTGTTCTTGTTGTCTTTTTTTTTTTATGTAGTTAATGAATTAGAAAGAAGTCAAAGTTGGAGAGTGTTGACCAAATTAGTGTTAAGGGTTTAACATGGGGTTCCTCACCTTTCTTCTCAACATCTTTTTCTCAACCGTTTAAGATGAAAATTGTAATCAATTGGATTATGATTTATGACTAACAACTAACTAATTTCTCAACATCTAATATCTCGATTCGAGCAACTCATGTTTGTGTTAGGTTCTTTACGTGTTCTTTGATTTTATGTTTGGAACGGGAACAGATTCTCCCAAAATTCGGTTACTCATTAGTACCAACATCATTTTAAAAGTTAAAGGTGGTTGTTACTGGTTAGTTGCTACTTCCTTATCATAAATCATAGTGGCGCTGACTTTTACTTTATAGCTTATATATATACTATATTGATTTATTCATAACTTACATAAATATGGTTATTTAACACACAAATGAAAATATATATATATATATATATATATAGCTAGTAACTGTCTATGGTGATCAGACTCGTAGGTAACATTTTAAATAAATTTATGGGTTTCAAAAACCATTATTTATGTTTGCTAATTCTTTCTATTAATCTGAATTATGATAAGCTGACAACACTACTACAAAATTACTATTAGATTACAACTTTAATTTATTTATAGTTTTTTAAACTTGAAGGTGCATCTAATAGTATTAGTTTATATAATGAATGCTCTATCCAAAATAAAAGAGAACGTTGGAGTATTAAAGAAAAAAGAAAGGGAAACTAAAAAAAAAGAGTTCAGACTTTGTGGAAACCGACAAAAAAACGATGTCAGACATATTTGATGATACGGTACACACATGTGTGTATATTCAAAAAAAAAAAAAACATATGTCAGCACATCATTTCTTAAGTATCTACACATGTACTAATACAGAAAATGGATGATATATGATCATTTCAAATTTAGCTCTTATGAACCAAAGACATGCTACAGTTGACATATGATTTTTCAAATTCAGCTCTTATAACCAAAGAATATGTCATGTTTGTGTCACTCATCATGCAGAAATGCGAAATCAGATTATTAGAATGTAATAAAAGTTAAAAAGGAAAAAAAAAACATTATGATTACACTGTAAATGTGGGACCTTACCTTCCAAGACAGTAAAATTACACATTTGTCCTTTTCTCCCCCAAATGTCTTTTCCTCTCTCACCAGCTTTATTTCAAATCTTCAAACGTCTCTCTCTTATTCTTGGATTGAGAGAAGTGCCTCGAAGAAAAATCTCCACTCTCTCTCCCTCTCGATCTGTTTCTCACTCTCACTCTACTCACAACAATAACAACAAAAGCTACGACCTTTCTCTTTTCTCCACATTTTGGGGTTTTCTTGTCTTGGTGCTTTTGTTCTTACTAACCAATTAACCAGACCAGCAAACTCAAAAATATCTCCTTTCTTTTGGCTTTGTATCAATCTGCTTCGATTACTCAATTAGTCTATCGCAATCACTCCCTAATTGCAAAGAAGAAACTGAGAAAGTAGTCAGATTTCAACATTGTCCTCGATTCCTTTGGAAAGGTCAGTTATTTTCTTTACTATGGGTATATAAGAAATGGAACATAAAACTTTTGCTAAGAATAAGAGAAATTTGATTTTGTATTTTCCGCTTAATGGGTTTCTCTGGGTCTGGTGAAAGGTTGAAGATTTCTTCTGATCTTGAATATCTACTTCGAGTGAAAGAAAAAAAGTAATGCTTTTTATAATATGTGCTGCTCGCACTTCTCTGTTCGTATGTGTCTGCTTTAACCTGAGGAATGCTTTGATTTTCATCAGATCATTTAACCTTTGGAGTCTCAACAACTTGAAAATCAGAATGCCAAAACCAAGGTAACAGCTCTTAACTATAATTCTCCAACAAAATTTTGATTTGGAGTTAGAACTGAAATCATCGTTGTTGTTAGATTCTCTGATCTGGCATGAGTAGTAATAATTGCAACCTTTTGTGTCTTCTTGTGGTCTGAGTAGTATTAGAGGAGGTTTAGAGTTGCCTCAGAGGCAATCTCCAAGGCTGAGGTTATCATCATCATCATCATCCACTTCCTCTGTTCCGCATCACCTCCACCGTTCGATTTCAGACCGGACTCCAAAGCTCGGACTTGACCGTAGATCTCCGAGGAGCGGTGGGCCTTACACGGATCCGCTGACTCAGAAGAAGCTTGGAACTCGCATCTCTGGCTTGGAGTCACAGCTAGGACAAGCTCAAGAGGAGCTGAGATTGCTCAAAGAGCAGTTGTCTAAGGCTGAGGCTGCCAAGAAACGTGCTCAAGAAGAGCTTATTCGTAAGAAGAGATCCAAGAAACCGAACTCTCCTGCTCCGGAGAGAGACGACATTCCTGGAGATGTGCATCAGGAGACTGATGTGTTCGAGGTTCCTGTTGAGAAAGCAAAAGAAAGTGAGAAGACGAAGAATGATGAATTGGCTTTAATGGAAGACCAAATCAATGTATTGAAAGCTAGATTATACGACATGGAGAAAGAAAAGGTATCGCTTGGGAAGGAAAACGAGAGGCTCAAGAGCCAGTTAAAGAAGACGGATTCAGAAATGTCCAGCGCAAAGGTGAAAGGGGATGAGATAGCTTCAAAGGTGAATCAGATTGGGGAAGAACTGGAAGAAAGCAACGAGAACACTGCGAAGCTAAAGAAGAAGCTTGAGTCCGTGGAAGAAGCAAAAGAGAGTCTAGAAGCCGAGATGAGGAAGCTGAAAGTTCAAACCGAGCAGTGGAGGAAAGCAGCAGATGCTGCAGCTGCGGTTCTATCTGGAGGTGTTGAGATGAATGGTCGGTTCTCAGAGCGGTGTGGGTCAATGGAGAAGCATTTTGCTGGCCGGTTTGTGGGATCACCGGGAATGGCAGATGATTCTGATGACGGGAGTGGGAAGAGGAAAGGTTCAGGGATGAAGATGTTTGGTGACTTGTGGAGGAAGAAAGGGCAGAAATAAAGTGTGACAGAACAAAAAAGTAACGTGTGATTCAAGAAAGCAGTGTGCTTTTTTTACTTAGTGGGATGGGATGATCCAAGTGTGTCTACGAAATGATGGCTCATCATTTCAGATTGAATAATTATCTAGAGACCTTCTAGTCATTTAGACGATCATTGTACTGCTTTACCTTAATGAAATTCTGATTTAATTGCCAAAATCTGAAAAAACCTCTTAATCACTTCTTTCAGTTTCTGATTTAAAAATTCCTCAATAACCTTTAGAGTGTAACTTTTGATTCTTGATATCAAACAATTGGAACAAGAAAATTCCTAATTTTGTGCAAGAAACCAACAGTACATTAATTCCCGGTTTTGGCGTTTTCCTCTCTCGTTAACCAACCGCCTTCTGGTTTACCAAATCGGACCGGGTTTATGTCTTCTTAAGAATGGTGCCCGGTTAGGTTTTCGAACGATTAGGGCCCCCATACATACAGTTCCGGTCCGATATCTCCCCAGATCTTTTTTTCTGACAAAATAAACAAGCTCCCAAGTCCCAATCCAAGTAACAGTATTTTCTTTTCTTTTAACTTTGACCAATTCAATATTTTTAAACTTTGAGAAAAATTCTCAAAGATGAAGGTTTTGTCGTATTCTTATGATTATATCGGATACAAAATATCAGGAACTGAACAATATGGAATACGAAGTTGTTATACGAAACTTTTAGTTAGCAACGTTAAGAAAAAATTACAACTCTTGGAGATATCCAAGTTGGTCCATGCATGTGAATTTGACAACACAGTGACGAGTCACTTTCCTTTAAAAGAATGGCGCAATCTGTAAGTAAACGACACGCTGTCCAAAATTCATATATGTATGTTTAGATCACTAAACATTTTGGTGCCCAAAGCAAATCCTCGGACCACTTTCGACGTGTAATATTAATATTTTCGGCTGTAATGTCTTTATCGTTATCTTTAATACTGTTATAAAGTTGTTAGCCACAAAATGTTACAGGTTTGATCCAACAATGTATATACAATGTATTTTGCCAGTTTAAGGTTCTGTTTTGTTTTGTTTTTTTTTAATAAATTAGCTTTGTATTTATCGTATTAGGTTCTTCTGTGACCAAAGAAAACAAATACTATCAAGTATCAGTTATTTAAAAAACTACTTGATGCAATGTAAATACTGATATTAGAAAAGAATAAGACCAAAAAACACTCACGTTTTTACAATTATTGGATCGACAATAATTTAAAACATACATATGCAGATTATAGATCACGCTTTAGATTTATTAGACCTACAAAATCACGACCAAAATTATGAACTATTTGACGAATGACGATACACTTGTTTTTTCAAATAGTTTTCCTTTCGAAATGTTGAAGCCTATTGTCAGACAATCTAGAGTTGTAGGCAGAGTTTTTATACTCAGACCAAGTGAACTCTTGGTACAAGCTCTCCTCTTCATTGTCTAGAAGACAAGTCAAGGGAGCGATTCTCTGAGTCAGCGAAGGTCCTGCAAAGTAAATCATAGAAACCCTAGATTTCCTGCTGTTGGCTAAAACCCTATGCTTCACGCTCTTGAACCTCCCATTTGTCAAAACCTGCGATATCAAAGATTGGTCTCAGCTTCAGCTTAGGATCTTCCAGTTATATATATATAAAAAAAAGTTCTTAACGATTTTGGCGAACCTGGAGAGAATCTCCGACGTTGAAGAAGAATGAGGAGTGATCGGCAGGGACAGAAATCCAACAGCCGTCAGTTAGATTGATTTGGAGACCACAAGTGTTGTTGGATCTTAAGACAGAGATGATTTGAGGATCTGTGTGTTCGCCAAAACCAATCACATTCTTGCCACCATTGGTCTTCTTGTTGATAAGAGGGCACGGTGGATAGTGATTAAGCCTGAATATCGAATCTGTGTTTTGATCAGAGACAAGCTTGCTAAGTGTGTTCCTCGGTTTGATCCCTAACCCATCTGTAATCATCTCCAAGACCTCGCATGTCATCTTTCTCACTGATATTGTGTACTCTTCCAATGCGTTTCTGCATATCAAAATTCATGAAAACTGAGACGAGCAACGAACAGAGCATGAACTATAAAACATAGCATGAAACAGAGTATGACAAGGAAAAATGTCAACTACACAAGGGGCATTTTTAGTTCTAACCTGAAAGTTTGCGGGTTTTTCAAAAGACTTGGAATCAATGAATTCGAAGCGGAATCAAGAGTAGCATTCATCAACAAGTACTCGACCCAACCCACGTCACCATTCCGACCAATCTTACTGTTCCCGTATCCAAATGGATAACCTGCGACTTGGGTTTTCTCTGACTTGGGCAGCGAAAAGAACTCGACGGCCTCGTATTCCAAAACAGAGACTAGCTCCGAGGGAACGCCATGGTTAATCACCTTGAAGAAGCCAAAGTCTTCACAGGCTTTGACGAGGGCGTGTTTTGATTCTGGGTCAGAGATATCTATAACCGGAATTGGAGAAGACCCGGGTTTTGGTTCTGAGACCGGTTTAGACAAGACCGCCATTGATATATATTCGTATGTTTCAGGGATTTTCTTTTTTGGGTGTCACTTATATTTGTGATAGCTAGCTTTGAAGGCTGAGACATCGAGTTATGTACTCGGAGGAGTGTATATATAGCAGAGGAGGGATAAAAAATCTTACCAATGCCGTACGACCAAACTGTTCAAAACTCAAGCTAAAATGCAATTATTTCTCTTTAATGTATCGATATCAATAAATGTGATTTTCGGGGGAAAAACTTGTGAAAGCGTCATTGGTTAGTTATTTATTGAATAGTAAAAAACTTTAAAATTGTTCGTCCATCGTTATCTCTAAAATGATAACGGTTTTTTGCTTTTTTATTACTATTATTTTATTATCATGGAGGTAATGAATTTCAAAGAAATTCGAGATAAAAAACATAAAATATTTGAGAGCGATAGGAGTTTTGAGCTTTTTATGACACTTAGTTGGCTGACATATATAATCTCTAATTTCGTACTAGTTTTTTCCAATAATTTGCATACTTTTTTATTGCCTTTTTTCATGAATTGGATATATAACATATTCAAAATTTGTTAATTAGCTTAGTTGACCTCATAGCTCAAAAATGTCCATATCCAACACCGACCCTTGTCCTCGAATCAACCGGTACGCTGAAACTAATTAAACTAATCTTTCTTTATGTCCCTCAATGTCTGTAACGAATAGCGATCTTAAAATTTCGAGATATTGTTTTGATACTTGTCCCTAATAACAGCTTCAGAGAAGATGCGTACGGTATGGCTTAGAATAGATCCGAGTGTTTCTCTCTGTTGCCACAAAATATATTGTTATACATAACGTGTTGATATATTATTTTATTTATTTATGAAATGGTTTTTTTGGAGGGCAAAATTTTATGAAATGCTTACAAGTTATACGCAACCATATTAAATCAGATTGGTGATCCATAAATCTTGTAAGACTGATAACTATTTTTTCATAAATAATAATCAAAACATAAAAAGTATTCGAAAGAAACAATGCAATGTACCATCGATTTATCTAAACATTATTAATCAGTTACATGACAGTTAATTACAATGGGTTTTTAGTAGTACATTTTTGGTAACATTCGTTACGATATTATTTTAGATTGAGAAATATATGTCATTGACATAACAGTAGACTTTTATTAATGGGATGAACAGTAAAGGGTTGCTTAATAAGTGCATGATGGAAAAAAAGGAAAAAAAAGAAATAAGTTATAGTATAATGCATGCCAAAAATGACACGTGTCAGTAAAAAGTTACAGGGTGATGTCACTATCAAAGAACCAGCAATGTCTTGTTCCATTCTAGAGTCCGTTATTGTTCCACGTCGGCTATATATCTGTGACATTTTTCTTTATTTTCTTACTATTACTTTTATATGCTTCAGAAAAATCTTTGTTCTGACATCGTACTGTATAAATAAACTCGGGGTTACATCATGATTAGGGTTCATGAGAATACTCACACATTTACGCGAAAGATTGGGTAACCTCATGTAATAAGGCGTTATTTAGATTTTTATTTTTATTTGAACTTCTTCCTAGAAAAATAACAAAACAAAGGACGTAGACAAGAATTGTATATAAAAATATAAAACATCAATTTTTTGAAAACAAATTTCTTCTTTATGAGAGATATTATTAAAAAAATGAAGCTGGTATATAAATATCTACGAATAAAATTTGTTATAAGACACGTTGGAGGCTTATAACAAATAAAAAAATGATATGTTGAAGGGTACACGAGATGCCACGTAGGAGGCAAATCGAGGAGAAACAAGTCTTGTGTTTAAGAAAAAAGATTCGAAAGAACACACAGCTTCGTATTGGTCGTTTACAATGGTAGGTTCCTCGCATGTCCACCTCTATTAAAGTTTGATGTGAACTAATAATAATGTTAAGATTCTTTACCAAAAATAATAGTATTAATAATTGTATTCGATTTGAATAATATCATCGATGAGCGATTGGATATCCATGGAGGGACAGCCTGAGAAGCAAGAACCGACATGTACGGACCATGACAAATTTAACACTATTATATACTTTGGTTTATTTACGGGTTGTAATAAAATCAGTATACAGCAGCACCCAGGAAAAATACTATTATGTCGGTTCGTTTATTTCCAGAAATAAAGATTTACTATACAGTTTGATTATAGAACAAACCAAAATTTTATACATTGCTTGTCTACGAAACTACTACGTGGTTTGATTTCCGAAAAAGATTATTGCTTTATAATGGATATCAACATGGTCTTTTCTTTTGTTTTTCTCTAAATATCGTGATAGTGGACGTCGTCGAACATTCGTAACAAGATTGTAGTATATGATCCAATCTTTATTCAGTAGGTGAGTCAATAAAATATCCTCTAAAAAACCTATAGAAAAATAAATAATTTCGGCTACAAAAAAAATATATGGACAATATCCAAGGATGGTTTCAAATTGTTTCGACTTTTTTGGGTGTCTGGTTGCTTCAATTATGTGAATGATGTCGGGCCAAAAATGACACATCCATTTTTATTTTCATATTTTAATGTTTTTACAATTTTTACTTTCTGACATTACGACGAACCTCCAACGATTTGGAAAGAAGCACGAAGGACCGAACGGACCCTGGACATAAAATATCATAAAAGAACGACGATAGGCCAATTTTGGGCTTTTAAGATGCAGATTTGTTGGGCTAATCCACATCATTTAGATGGATTATTTTATTTCTGTGTTTGTTTTAAGATTCTTAATAATATTATTGCTTTTTTTCTTTAATTCCAAGCACATATCAATAATGTTGCCATTTATAATTTTTGAAAACTAAATCTTTAAATTTTCCATTTTCAAATTTCTAGCATGTTTAAAAAAATTGTTACATGGAACTTCGTATTCCTTATATGCACTCTTATACAGTAGCATATTATATATAACGGGTCCCACAAAGTAATCCGAAATCGCCAAAAGATCATACTAGATCCAACGGTTGATGATAGAGATGATTCGTAATCTTCAAGAAGAATGGTACAAAAGTAGTAGATCCCACTGGTCTGACCTGTTCCGTATCAATTGGCTTAGGGCCACGTGGAGAATGTCTCTATGCCACGTCCCTACCTAGATTACCTCTTTGACTCTTACTCAATTACTATTATTTCTTCTCAGTTCCAAACAAACTTATTAATAGTAGTTTTTTTTTGTTTGTTTAAAGAAATGTTATTAAAAAAACTTATGAATAAATAGTTAGATAAAGAAAAACTATTAAAAAACGATCCGTACAAATGCTGAAAAGAACACGATCTGAAGAATACAAACGATGTAGGCAAGGGTTTAGTTTTTGGTTTAGTTTTTTTCCTGGGTCGATCGTGAAATTTATTTTATTGTTTTCCACTTTTTACGTATAGGTTTTGGTTTTAACACGAGAGTCATTTTCAAACCTTTATTTTGCATTATTACATGCATCCTCCGAAATTTTGAGAACTCTTGTCAGTTTTTGTCTTTTTATTATAAACAAGTAAATCTTACTATCATTCTCATGTAATAATCTTTGGATTTGATTACTTATATAAAGTTTAGAACTAATGAACCAACAAGACATATAAATTTGACACGATAGTAAATATGAAATATTCAAGTTAATTTCTAGTTGTCATCCTAATGTAAAAATGCATACAGACCCCCTGGTTATGCTTAGTTCCAAGAGTAAAGACCAACCCGGGATATATAAATATAACTGCTAGTTTTTATTTTCAGTTAATTTTTCTTAGGTTTGTTAGGAAAACATAACTCGGAGATCCCCGAATCTTTACAGGTCTGATGATCGGATGTTTTTTCGGGTGTTCATTGTTTCTTTTCCTCTGCCAAAATTGTAATCTCGGAAGAATTCATGAAACAACGCATACTATATATGATATAATAAATTAATTATAATTATTTTACGTTTATCTCTCTTTAGATAATGAGAATCTTGATTCAGTTTCGATGGATTGCTTCGTTCGTGTTTCTTTTCTTCTCATTCTCACAAAAATTATTGTTAGCCAGAAAATGATAAAATTGAAAATACTAAACATTTTTATTTTATTGTTAAGCAGTTTAATCGCAAGCTAATACAGTCTCGCTTTTAAACCACTCTCTTAATCCGATTGCTATAAATGCAAACATCCCGATTGTGAGGGCGTAACCTCATTACATGTTAAACGGAACCATAACCTCGTTAACTCTACCAATGAGCTGGAACGGTGGGCTATAACCGGCGACCAAATAATCTGGAGACTTAGCTTTGCTCTTTTCAACGGGCACGCTCCACTTAGTGCCCTTGAGGCTAGCCATCAAAGCTGCAACTTCTTTCTTGGCCGCTTCGTCCGACACGTATCCACCGAACTGCCTCACGGCTACGTAGGTTTGTTTCCATGGCTGCATGTGGAAGGCATCGGAAAGAGGTGGGTTCTGTTGGTACTTCTTGGGGAGGTAGAAGGAGACTGTGTACACTGATTTTCCCGGGATTACTTGTGTGATCACCGGAGCTGTCATCTCCATCTTTGTCTTGCTCTTGTTATCTCCTTGTATGTAACTAAATAATCTGCAACGGAATCAAATCAATTTGTACTTATAAAGTCAACAATTATAGTAGTTTTTAGTCAAATCTCCATTAACTCAACATTTATTAGATTTATACCCCTGCCACTATGTAACAAAAAATTAAATTAAAAAATGTAAGTTACCGTTGGAAACCGGTGGTGCTGGCCTGAGTCATGGATGAGGCGGGGATGGGAGCAGTGGCCATCCAGACCGCAGAGTTGTAGACGCGGATCTGATAGCCGTTTCCAGCCTCAACCAGTTTGTAGGTGGGGCACTCGTACTGGTCACACACTCCCAGGTGCATCTCCATGGTTGACTCAGCACACGATACAACCACGACTAGGCTGAGGCACAAGGACAGCTTCAAGATGGTTAAACCAGTTTCCATGATCTGCGTAGATTTTAAAGATGAATTTTCCGGTTTTGTTGTTTAGATATGTTTTATATGTCTTGTGTAATGGATTATTATTATTTATAGAGGGGGTGATTACTGGTTGACACTTGCTCTTGCTCTGGAAGCTGTACACAGCAAAAAAAAAAAAAAATCTACCGGTCAAATGTTTCATTAATCATGCTGTACAGAATTTTTTAGAAATGGAAACCACATCCAAAATTTTTAGAAACCATATCCAAAACTTTCCTTTTCTTTTTTTCTCTGTGCTGTGCACAGCAAAAATTTCCTTCTCTATTTTTTTTATGTGCTGTACACAGCAAAAGATTTAAAATTCAATTTTAAAAGATGTGGTCAAAGAGGGGTCAAAGTGGCAACAATTTTTAGAGGAAAGTTTATAATACATATTATTTTTTTTCTCCGTTAAAATTTGACTTTTAAACATATATTCAGATTTTTTAGAATTTTTTTTTGTTTTAAATAGATGTTTTAAAATTTCTATAATTTTTTATAAATGAATAATGATAAATTATAAATTTTATAAAAAAGTAACTGAGTTTATTAAATTACTATTAATTTAAATTTATAGAAAATTGTTAAACACAAAAATAATCTATTTATTATTCAATTTCAATATATTTTCCTAATATAAAAACTTCAGTAGACTTTCTTTGTTTAAGTTTAACTTCATGAAAAACGAGTTTACTGAGGATAAAATTAAATGTTATTAACAGCTTTTTCAGTTGTGTCCATCTGAAACGGCAACCAAATCTCATTGACCCGACCTAAGAACTCGAACGGCGAGTTATACTGCGCCACCGTGTAAGCCGAAGTCGATCCGACACCGCCGGTTTTTCTGCTTTTATCAATTGCCTTGCCCCAAACGGTACCTTTTAGGCTAGCCTCCAGCTCCGCCGCTTCTTCTCCGACGCGGTGATCCGACACGAAGCCGCCGAATTGCTTCACTGCAACATACCTCTGATCCCATCTCTGGATGTGGAGGTTTCTCGCCGGAGCTGGGTCGGGTTGATTTTGTTTAGGAACGTAGAATGATACAGTAAAGGAGGATTTGCAGGAGGGACAGTCGCTCGGAGAGAATTCAGTGGTCACCGGAGCTGTCATCTCTATCTTCTGGTGATAATCGTTCTTCCCTTGAATGTAATCAAACAATCTGCTCACAAACCACACTCAAAACCGGTCCATTTGAATTTTAAAAACCCCTAATTTCGGAAACTGAAATGAACATACTGGCGAAAACCGGTTCTCGTGGCTTTGACGAGCGAGGTATCATGAATCGGATCTGTTGAAACCCAGACGGCGGTTTTGTAGCGGCGAATCTCGTAGCCATTCCCGGCGTGGACCAGCTCGTAGCTCGGACACTCGATCCGGTTGCATGACGGCGGAAACTTCCCAAATCGTCCGAGAACGAGATCGGAATGAGAACGCGAGTCGATTAGGTCTGAACTGCCGCTGAGAAGGCTAAGAAGGAACGATAGCTTGAAGATGCTTAGAGCTGTTTCCATGGCGGATTTTTTCTTCGTTACCTACAACGGAACACGTACGGTTTTTTATGTGTGTGGTACTGGTTCATCTTCGGACAGGCTTAGATTGCGCATGAAACCCCTCAACTTACATTATTTTCGTAATTACCCCTTTTATTTTTATATTTTGAAGTTTCTCTACTGTATCAGTATGTCAGTTATGTGTGATTCAGGAGTGGAATTCCGGTTTGTGGGCTTTTTGTTCCATCGGGTTTATAAAAACCATAACCAAATAAACTCATTTGTAATTCGATCTAATTTATTGTCATTTTGATTTGGTTTTAAGTTTGGATTCAATTTTGCTATTTTTTGTAAAAAACAATGAATTGAAAATTAAAAATAAATATCGGCTGTTTCATATTTGGCACAATTACATTAAAATCATTACCAATTGATTTATGAACAATCTCCGATTCGGTTCGGTTTACGAACAATGTAAAAAAAAAAAACAATTCTCAATTCTGTTTTGATTTAAACAGCTCCGTTTGGTTTGATTCGGTTTTCTTTTCTTTTCCATCGTCAGTAAGATTCTTGTTAGCCATATGAAAATATTAACCAGTTAAATCGGTTTAATCGCAAGCAGATACAATATCGCTTCTAAACCACCTCTCTTAATCCGATTGCTATATAAAACAACCGGATTGTGAGGGCTTATCCTCATATCATTTTACATGTTAAACGGAACCAAAATCTCATTAACTCTAGCCGTGGTCTGGAATGGCGGGTTATAATCGGCGACCAAATACTCCGGCGACTTCCCTTTGCTCTTCTCAATGGCCACAATCCACTCAGTGCCCTTGAGGCTATCCATCAAAGCTGCAGCTTCTTTCTTGGCCGCATCGTCCGACGCGTATCCACCGAACTGCCTCACGGCAACGTAGGTTGGTTTCCATGGCTGCACGTGGAGGTCATCGGCGAGAGGTGGGTTCTGTTGGTTCTTCTTGGGGAGGTAGAAGGAGACCGTGTAGACTGATTTTCCCGGTGTTGCTTGCGTCATCACCGGAGCTGTCATATTCATCTTTGTCTTGTTCTTGTTATCTCCTTGTATGTAACTAAATAATCTGCAGTTTTAATTTGAGTAAATAAAAGTAGGATACTAGCCATCACACACATGCGTTAGGTTAATGTTAACATGAAATGTAAAAATCCGAAAGAAAACCAGATCTTATTCGGTTTGGTTCAAGTCAAAGTTCCATTAACTCAGTTTTCATTAGATTTATATACCGCACTATGTAACAAATATACTAAATTAAAAAATGTTAAGTTACCGTTGGAAACCGGTTTTGGTGGCTTGAGTCATGGATGGGGCGGAGATGGGAGCAGTGGACATCCAGACCGCAGAGTCATAGACGCGGAGATCATAGCCGTATCCGGCCTCAGCCAGTTTGAAGGTGGGACACTCATAGTGGTCACACGTTCCCGGACGCATCCCCATGGCTGGGTTCCACTTCCACCGTGCTGGAGCCTGAGCACATGATAAAGCCACGAGGCTGAGGCATAAGGACAACTTCAAGATGGCTAAACCGGTTTCCATGATTAGACTAGTTTCAAAAGATGAATTTCGTTGGTTTTTTTTGGATAGGTCTTGTGTAATGGAGTATTTATAGATGCGTTTTTGGGCAATGAGATTGGTAATAATAGAGTACACAAGTTATTAATACCTTTTGACTAGATATAACCTTCGTACACGTCTGACCTATAATTGGAGGCAGATGGCAAAGACAATTCTCAAATGCTTTTGGAGAATTAAATGTGATATTTATTAGCCAACAGTATTCATCTATCCACATTTCAATTCATACTTAATTGAATTTTTTAAAGTATGGATAATATATATATTAGTCATCCTTTGTTACTGCTTTAAGAGACTTCACAAGCACAACAGTACCGAAGTAACGAAGGATGGACATAATTAAAGCGACTTAAGAGATTTTGTTTGCCACTCTTCTTGCGAGAAAAGAAGTCTCACTTGTGAACATGATATAATCTATTTGGAGCAAATTTCTTTTCGTTTACTTTTTTTGTTGTTCTTTCTAGCTGAGAGATTCTTTGTCAACTTTTTTTCCGTTGAACTTGACCTTTCAACGTATAATGCACATAATTTTCCTTTGTTTAAACTTTAAAGTTTGACTTCATATGATGACTTTGCCACTTATATCATATGATTCGCTAGTTGAAATTTTGATGTTACTCAAAAAACTTTAGTTGAAACCATGTATTATTTGCTTTGAAATTTTAAGCATTTCAACCGCGTTACAATTGCAGCCAATTCCTCTATTGTATGTGCTTTACTATACTATAAGCATGTCTCAAATATATCTAACTTGATTAGGAAAAAGCTAATCAATTCTTTGGAGATTGAACATCACCATTTCTTCTAGAGCTGACCTGAATCCACTTGGAGGAAGGCACTGCAGATTCTTCAAAGCTTCGTCAGCTTTCTCCCTAGCCAGTTCTTGTGCCCTCCTGATACCTCCGCCTTCTATCACCGCTTCAATCGCTTCTTCCAGCGAACCCTCCTCACAGAACTCAGACTCGATGATCTCTCTCAGCCTCGGCTGCTTCTCCAGAGCGAAAATCACCGGTGCGGTTAAGTTGCCTTTAGCCAAATCACTCCCTGCTGGCTTACCTAGCTGCTCTGTCGACTGAGTGAAGTCCAAAATGTCATCGACCACTTGAAAAGAGAGGCCGAGATTCTTCCCAAACTCATACATTTGCTCTGTCACATGAGTCTCGACTCTGCTGAAGATGGCAGCTCCTTTGGTGCTCGCAGCCACTAACGAGGCTGTCTTGAAGTAACTCTTGAGTAAGTAATCGTCGAGGGTGACGTCACAGTCGAACAGACTCGACGCTTGCTTTATCTCTCCGCTTGCAAAGTCTTTGATCACCTGAGTAAACATAACAAGTTAGTAAAATGAGATTCAGAGCACAGTGCTCTGTGTGAATGAGTAATCAAGTACCTGACTTATGAGCTTGATCACTTCGAGATTCTCGAGGTTCGCCAAGTACCATGACGCTTGAGCAAACATGAAATCACCAGCTAACACAGCTACTCTCGTGCCGAATAGCTCGTGAACTGTTTCCTTCCCTGTGAGATTTCACCAAAACTATAATATTACTCAGAAGATAGATGAATCATCATCATCATAACCATCATAACCATGAATGGGAAACTCACCTCTTCGCATATCACTCTCATCTAACACATCGTCGTGTATCAAGCTTGCAGTGTGAATCATCTCGATGATCTCACCCAAACGCCGATGTTCTGTTGTAAGTTCCCTGCATCAAGATTTTCAAGATCATTTTGGTGCTAAAAGATGGATACCAAATCAGAAGAAAGGAATACAAAAAAAAGAAAAATTACTTAAGGCCAGCTAATTCTGCAGTGGCGCGTGATACAAGGAACACCAAACCGGGTCTCATTCTTTTACCACCAGCTCCGAATATTTGCTCAGCCGCAGATATCAAAACCGGATTCTCAGCACCAACAATCTAATTAAAGAAGAAAGTAAATCAATTTTTTCAAGAAGTGAAAAAGAAGAAGACAGTGCGACACAAAGAGTTTCTTATGATACTAACCGATAAAAGATTGTCATTCAACGTCTGGAGATCATCAGCTACTACCTCAAACAGGGTTGCCAAAGAAATAGGCTCTTTTGAATCTTGCCTCAAATCGAAAGTCACTGTTTTAGTTTCACCAATACCTACACAGTTTCATTTCTTTTCTCATTAAGTAACCAATAAACTCAAGATTCCGACAGTTCCAATTGAAAGAACATTCTTGGGAGAATCTGTATCTAATTACAGAACATGCACTCTGATGAGACATACACACAGTTGAAGCAATAAACCCAATTCAAGATTTGCAATAACAGTAAGTGATTGAGACCAGCGCATACTTCAGTCAAATCAATCATTTAACCAAAATAATGTATATGATCCAACAAATCTCAATCCAAACAATCAATATAGTTTACTAACACAGTTAAGACATCTGAGAATCGAATCAATACCGTTGACCAAAGAGACATTATCCTTGGGTTTTGTCGGCACGGCTTTGCAACTCCCCATGTCTCGCCGGAGAAACACCAGATTCCCGCCGCCATAGCTTCTCGTGCTACTTACTTTACAAACGCTCTTGGGGAAATTTCCCAACGGAAACTGACGACGACCACACCCGCATGCGATCAGATCAAGCACGCTCGTACCCAAGTCTATATTCCGGCATGACGTCATCATATCCTCACAGAACCCAGTAAAGCTTGAGGAAATTTTCGGATTATCAAGCTCTCTGGAACTGGGAAGTCGTCTGTAAAGAAAGATGCAAAGGTTTTAGATGGAAAAGCAACGAAAAGCTTACTTCTTTTCTCCGCCGGGTGATTGGGTGTATGGAAAAATTACAACAAAAAAGGTACAAAAATACAAAATGAATAAAAAAACATTCAAGTGGGCGTTTTAATAAGCGGATCGAGGTTCTTTTATTAATTTAATTTTTGCTTTGGGTGGACGAGACAAGCCCACATGAGGAGCAAGTGTGGAGGATTTTGGGAGGACGAAAGAGACGAAGTGTATTCGTTTTTGTTTCAATACGAGAAGAAGAGGAGAAGGGAAGAGGGAAACGATTATCTAACGTGACGCTCAGATCTCGCCACGTGTTTTCTATCCAATTATTTAACATTCAGCTCCTTGTATAATTATTGTTTTCAGATTCAGGCCCTCGAGAATTAAATTTTAATATTAAGTCCTATTTTCTTCTCTAAATTTTAAAGTCCTACGAAAGATTGAACTTTTAAAATGAACCCTTTCTTTGGCTGTATAGTGAAGTGTAGTAATGAATACTGAAACGAAAACATTAATGATATCAAATATGATTGTTTAAAGAAGAAAAGTTCAGGAACCAAACATTTTAACACTTGAAAAATCAAAATTTTTTTTAAACTTGGATATTTTAATTAGAAACTCATTAACATGCTCCTCTGTTTTCTTCGTAACAAAGATGTACGAAGTCATCTGGCTTTTTGCTTATGTGTATTCATAGTAGCAGTTTCCATAGCCTACAAAATAAGGAATAAAAAACGAAACTTTAATTATTGACCCCAAAAAAAAAACGAAACTTTAATCTGAAATTTTTATATGTAGTAATTGTTTTAGAAAGAAGAAGAAGAGAGATATCAAACTCACTGGGATTAGTTATGACGATGAGTCCAGAGTTCTTGAAATTGCAGTTCCAATAGTTTCTTCCATTAGCTTGGTAATAAAGATTCATGGCGATAGAAGCATGGTTTATGAGATTACCGGGGGAGTAACAGGGACATCCACTCGAAAGAATTCGACAATCGACATGCGAACATGCGTAGTTTATGTTATCTAAAAGTGTTGCTTGATCCGAAGAAGGTTTAGCCACACACCAAGTCTTCATCTATAACAACAACTTAGAACAAAACTCATTCAGTGAGCAGAACAAACATTGTTTCATTAATCATAACTTCTCTTAAGCATATACCTCTGCGTTGGCTTTGATGAAGTTCCTTTCTGTTTGAAAAGATATGAAACTAATAAGGAACTAGGACTATTATACTGAACTTGGAAAATAATCTTACAATTGATTAAGTTAGCAACTTTGAAGTGAATTTAGGATGGTTTATTTAACTAGTTGTGATTTGATTACCTGAAGAGAGGTGGAAGAAGATAAGGAAGCACATACACATCCATGCTTTAGCCATTGTTTGAATTTGTCTGAGTGAGAGAACTGCTCTACAATCTTTTGTCTATATATATATAAATGATGTAAGTGTGTAACAACAGTGAATAGTTTTTCTTTTATTATAAAATAGTTAGAAAACAAACAAAGAGTATAAATACTAATTAATGTTTTCAGGCTTTTAAGGTGAATGAATAATCCAGCAAATTTAATTGCTTATAGGTAAAGTAAAAGTTTTAGCGAACATGTCGATTTGTGTTTAAAGTTTAAACTTTTAGAATCTCGACTGACTATTTTACATTTTAAGCAAAACGAAATAACTAAGTTCATTTAAATAAAATATATTAGCCTCTACTTCATATAGAAGGGTTAATGTATGAGAAGAGCACTTGGGACACCACCGTCAAATAACGGGACATCAAAACGTGAGCTGAGCTGTAGATTAAAGAATTTTTTTGATCCGATGCTCACTTTGTACGAGAATCTTAAAATATATGGCTTTTTTGTTATAATGCTTTATTCCTTTTAAATAAATAAATCATAGTGTATCTTCTACTCTATATATTAAAAAAAAATTACATTTTAAAGAAGCGAATCTCGAAGTCTTTTTCTTCAGCGAAACTTTATTTTGGAACTGAGTTTGATTGATTAGTTCAAGAAGTTATTTTTCTTAAAAAAACATATACTAAACACAACAATCAGAGAGAAATCAAAAGGAAGAAGAACGTTTCGAGAGGCTGATGTATTCGAGCAATTTGACGACCTCGGTCATGGACGGTCTAACTACCGGTTCCGGTTCAAGACACATCAACGCTATACGAAACACATCGTTCATCTCTTGAACCGGTGATCCTATTAACCGGTTATCTATCACCACCTCTTCTCTCTGGTCTCTTACCACTCCTTTTACCTGTATACAATATACGGCGTCGTTAATGGGCCCGAGGAAAGAACTTTTAAGTTTAACAATGAAAAAAGAGAAAGACAACTTGTTACCCAAGTAACAAGCTTTGTTCCTTCTTCAAAAAACTCATCATCTGTTGGTCTTCTTCCGGTTAAAAGCTCCAAAAGAAGAACCCCGAAACTGTAAACATCTCCTTTCATTGTGGCTTTACCAGTATCGAAATACTCTGTTTTTAAAACCAATCAAGAAACACACATGAACATACTCAAATCAAACTAAATTTTTCAGTTTTGTGAATTTGAATTTCAATACATATAGTTGTTGTACAAACCTGGAGCTAGGTATCCGAATGTCCCAGCAACAAACGTGGAAACATGAGTCTTGTCTGGCTCCATCAAAGTGGCTAAACCGAAATCAGAAACCCTAGCTTCCATGTTGTGATCAAGAAGTATGTTGCTCGACTTGATATCTCTATGGATAATGTGAGGGATGCAATCATGGTGAAGGTAAGAAATCCCTCTAGCCGCTCCAACCGCTATTTTGTATCTCGACGCCCAATCCAAAACTTTTCTGTCTCCAGATTTTCTTCCTACAAATAAAAACAAAAGCTTGTGCTTAAAGAAACCACTCAAATACACGCTTTTGTGTTTTTTGCTCTGTGTTTTTTTTTTAAAAAATTTCCCGGCGTACCGTGCAGATAAGAGTCCAAGCTTCCATTGGGCATGAGCTCATAGATGAGGAGGTTATAGTGTGGAGAAGTGAAGTAGCCATGGAGAGTTACGATGTTTCTGTGTTTTATATCAGCCATTGCTTCTAGCTCTCTATGAAACCCTCTGTCTCTTTCCGAGGTTCCTCTGTTTAGTCTCTTCACAGCAAAAGCTGTGGAGTCATCAATGGCTAATCTGTAAACAGTCCCGAATCCTCCAGAACCAAGAATGTCTTTGTTACTTAGCTTATGTGTCTTCTTCATAAACAAGTCGGAGGAAACAGAGCTAAGCAATGGAGATCTGAACATTACCATTTTTCCTCCTCCTTTAACTGAAGAATTATCAAAACTTAAACAGACAGAGACAGAGAGATGATACATTCACAAAAAAAAAAAAAAAAAATCATCACCTGGAAATCCATTTTCATGATCTGTGTGTTTACTCTTCCATCTCTTGTAGAGAAGAAGAGCGATTACGATTTTACCAAAGACAAAAGCAACCACAGAGATTGTTATATAAAATATTGTTTCCTTTGCATTAGCCATTGTTTCTCTTCACAAAACCTTGCAAGTTTTTTTTCTTATTATTACTTATCTCATTATCTGAAAATTGAATAAACAAGAAGAGAAGACAAAAGAAGTTGGTTACGGAGACGAACAGATAAAAAGAAAACAAGAAGAGAAAGTAGGTTTACAACTTTTGATCCTCACCAACAATTTGACACGCCACATGCGAAAATAATTCACATGTTACTATTACGTATGAAATGAAAACCGAGTTTTTCTACATGAGAGAAATCATCCGCTTTTGTTGAATTCATTAAATGAGATGTGACACTTTCTGACAAAAAATGATCATATAACTCGTGAAAGTGGGTACCTTACCAGCTATTATTATTACCTGGCTTTTGTCGTTGAATGCATCTAAAAGAGTGAGATTCAGTAATAATTCAAAAATACTAACAAAAATTGTAAATTTAAACAACAATTCGAGCCTGACTTAGCACTCTGAGCTTCTACAAATTTACAAACTGTAAGAGAGATTCAGCATCTGTATAGTTTTGGAAAATGTAGAAAACGTCCACATATCAATGAATCAATGGCTTCTTATGATCCTGCACAAACAAAAATCAAAAGCAAAAGAACGTTTGTTTGATCTCTCGAAACCAATTTATCTTTTGATCTAACACAATGAAGAAAATCTGTCTCACCTTCCTAACCGAGAGAGCTCAGGTTCTGCCAACAACATATCTTGCAGCGGTTTTGCATCCATGTACCTTTCACTACTTCTGCGGAAAACAGATGAAAATGAATCAGAGATCCAACGAACAAGAAGATTATATTTTAGAAAGGAACTAAAAAGAGAGAGAGAGAGAGAGAGAGAGAGAGAGAGAGAGAGAGAGAGAGAGGGAATCTACTCGCAGATGTTATCGATCTTGAGTTGCTTATGATGAAGAGCGAAATCATGACCGACATAAGTCACAACCAAACTACCAGCATCAGGGTGAGGCCAGCTTCTCGAAATAGGGAACCGGAGTATGAAAGTTCCAGGTTCTTGGCCTTGAAGCGAATGCTCAGCATCTTCCTTAGTGATGAATCCTTCAACCCATTTAGGCGACGAAGAACGCCACATTCCGTTTATCAAGCCCCTGGATATGGAGGAAGCTACAGGGAACAGCCAACACCACATTTTCTCGAAATTCTCCTGAGTCATGTACTCGTAGCATCCTGATATTCTCCTTAGAAGATTAAAATCCTGGTTGGTGAGAGACCTGCTGCTGCATTTGGATATCCTCATGAAATGTTCTTCAATCTCACACACCACATTATCCCAATGAACACGTTGATTGTTCCGCGATATCAGTATCCACACGTTTGTTCCTTCATCTATTAGCTTTTTTGCCATGTTGATTTGATAGCTGAAAAATTCGAAGAAAATATAAAACTTCAGTTCAGAAATGATCATCAAAGGATTGTTTCTTCTCATCAATGTATGGTTTGTTAAGTTAAAATTACCAATGGTGTGAACATCCAGAATACAGAGAAACCTGATCAGCGAATCCCAAAACTTCGTCGTCTGATAAGTTGTTTGTGATTTCCTTCAGAAGAAGAGACCTCTCTGTTAAGTTTCCCAAGCAGTATCTGAAGATGGTTGAATCTGAGATTGTATATCTCATCACAGCCGAGTCTCTCATTTCAGAGTTTTCTGAATCAGTAGAGGAGTTCTCTTCTTCGTGGCGAGAGCTCACGCCATTTCCACTCTCGAACTATACTCACAGAAAGGCAAAGTTGATATAAGATATGCAACTAGTAACATTATGTAAAGAGAGTATCACTATATATCATACCTGTTTTGAGGTTTGGGGATGAGAATTGCATTGTTGATATGATTCCTCACTCCCAGTAACACTCTCTTTAATAAACCTGGCTCGTTTGGCTAAAGAAGTGTTGTGAAGAAGGTCCGGTGATTCGGTACTCAATGGATAATGGTCATCGTGAGTCAACCTTTTAGGAATGCAACGTATTGGGCTGGTAAGAGCTTGAAGGAAAGGATAATCTTTACCATTCGGTATCTCAAATTTGATGCAGAACAATCTGTTGTCATTCTTGGAGGAAAGCTGGCAAAGAAAATGTACAACAACAACTGTTTTGTAACACAAGTCATGGAGAATCACCACAAAGATCAAACACATAGTAAAGTGTCGTTTATACCTGAGAGATCTTGAGCTTAAAGGATGAACGTCCGTTCATTAACTTGATCGGTCTATCGTCTGCTGAGAATTCAGCTCCTTCATAGCTTATCAAAAGAGGAGTCTCAGCTTCAGTCATCTTGGCCTCCACACGAGTCCCACTATCGACATAGAGTAGTGAAGCTACAACCTTGCATTTTAAAACCCAATCGTAAATTTTCCGAGCTTAAAAATTAGTACCAAAAGCAGATACGAAACCGCAAGAGAAATGAACCTCAACATCCTCCTTCACAGGCTGGCCAATGACATTGGATAAAACAACATCCAAGGCAAAAAACTCCCAGCAAGATACCTATAGAGCAAGAACATAACCGTTGAGTAAGTGAGGTGAAAATGTAATCGATCAAAGGAAATTTACAAAGGTTTGACCTTCCAGACACCATCATCGTCTAAATTAATCCCCGATGAGGATGATCTATCGACAGATAGCAATGGAGGTGGTTCCTGGAAGAAGAAGAAAAAACAGACAAAACCAAAAATTTAGAATGATGGAAATAAAACAAAAGACAGAACAACAAGAGTGTTCTAAAAGGAAGAGATGGGCAGAGACCTTCATATAGTGATGCTCCACATGACAAGTAGCAGGCAAGACTTGTGCACACTGGATGAAACCTTGAACGCTATAACCATCTCCTCCAACACTAAACAGCGATATCTTTCGAGGACACTCAGGATTGGTGTTCTTGATAAACAAAGAAGTCAAGAACTTGTCTCCTACAACCTCTCCATCAATAAGAAGCCTCATGAAATTTCTAGAAACCTAATTAAACAAGCATAACCAGCCCATCTCAACAATGGAAACACAGGATCTTGCATTTCCCAAGAAAATCGAGTCGATTCCGGAGGAGTCTTACCTCGCAGCCGACATGGACCCATTTCTCGAGAGGAAACTCGGATTTTGTACAAACATTAGGAACTTGTGTCCAAGACGAAATGTCTACAGGATCAGGAGCTTCCTTGTGAAGGAGAGTCAATGGCAAAAGCATCATCTTCTTATTCTCATTTAGGACAAGGAAAGGTGCACTAACACTCATGTCTGAGTGAACCTGTTAAAGACAAACCACCTGGATCATGGAACTATATGATACAAGAGACTCAAAAATACACTTGAGAGAGGCCCCAAGTACAGTTGATTCTAAGGCGGGCATCTAAATCACAATATGAACAATAAAACAGAGAACTAGGCTTTCAGAATTATACTCCAATATCTAAAAACCAAATCAAATTTCACTTCTTTGTTGCGATACCAACAATCGAAGAAGAAATGTGAAAACATTGTAAATTCAGCAGACAAGACTGTGAAATCAAACAGAACTAGAAGACGAATAAACCGATTCCGAGGAATCAAGGAGAAACATTTCAGCGAAACGAGATCAACCCAGAAACAAAGGGAGAAGCTTTGATTGAGTTGTGGAGAAAAACACCTGTCTAATGATCGTAGAGGGGAATGTGGTGGAATTTAAGAGATAAACCCAGAAACAAAGGGAGAAACTCTCGTAATCTTCGTCTTCTACTTCAACATCGACTTTAAAATCCTCCAAGAGAGAGTATCTATCCGTCTCAACTGCAGAAACAGGCGCCATTACTCTCCCCCGAAAAAAGAAGCTCGACTTGTAAACGAAACCCTTAAAAACCCAGAAAACACCGAGAAACAGAAAAAACCCCTTGTCGCCGATCGATTAGCTCAAAGAGACGTGAAAATTCTCGGGGAAAAATGGATCCTTCGACTTCTCTTGTAAGCCTCGCGTCTCTGCGTCGTGTGAGCTATTTCGACGGCTGTTAATATAACGGTTGGTATCGTCTTCCGGTGGTTTACTGGTTGTGTTGTGTGGGAGAAGAGTAGAAAAGCTATAATCTGCTGCTTCGCGACCACCGAAATGCACTATGGTCTGCGCATTTTACCGAAATGCACTATGGTCTGCCCATTAAAATGAGCAGACCATAATTTAAATATAAAAATCCAATTTAAATTCTGCATTTATG
This sequence comes from Thlaspi arvense, assembly GCA_911865555.2. Taxonomy (NCBI): domain Eukaryota; kingdom Viridiplantae; phylum Streptophyta; class Magnoliopsida; order Brassicales; family Brassicaceae; genus Thlaspi; species Thlaspi arvense. The sequence goes on from OU466861.1 coordinate 54,292,676, forward strand.
CTTAATAGCCATAGTCATAATTTGAAAAGAAGAAGAAGATTCTCTTATTCACATAATACAGAGACTTAACAAAGATATATTTATTAATGGAAGCATGTGTTATGAGGGTCTTTTCCTTAGATAGTCATAAGATCATCAAGGTGAGATTTCCCATTGAGTTTCTGAGCAAAGAAAGCATCAAAGTAGTCCTGTGTGCTCAAGCTTTTGAATAAACATTGCTTCTGCCTTTCCACAAGGCTTCTTGCCGGACCAATCACCGTCTCCTTTCCCGGACTATGAAACATCGCTACTGATAACCTCTCTTTCTCTGCATTCACCACCGCTCTATGCTCGATGCTTCGATATCTCCCGTTCGTTATGATCTTTACAATAACATTCACAATCATAAGAAAGCAGAGAAAAAAAAAGATCATACTTTTTTTAGCAATGGGAGAGTTAATGTTTTTAGCTATCTTACCTCTAAGATTTCCCCAACATTAACAACTAGAGCATTTTGAATAGGTTTTACGACAACCCACTTGTCGTCTTTCTTGATCTGAAGTCCTTCCACTTGATTCACCTGCAGTAGTATTGTGAGACCTGCAGCGTCTGAATGTGGTGTCAAACCCATAACTTGATCTGGCTGTGGACACGGCGGGTAGTAATTAATCTTTATAGATTGCCAAACATCTTTGAACAAATCTTCCATCTCTTCGCGTTTGATCTCTAAAACAGTCGCCATTTTCGCCAAGAGGATCTTAGCTATGCTCTTCACTTCAGATGAGTAAGTCTCTACGGTTTCTCTGAGAAGAAGAGAAACGGATTTTAAGTTTACAGTAGTGAGAGGCTAATAAGTAGTTACGCAGTAGTTTCTTCTACCTGAAAGAAGGAGGTAATTTGGAGAACAAGTGAGACTTGCGCGATTGAATTGGTGCAGTGGTGAGGATGAACATATCTCCCCAGTCCAGTTTCTGATCCTCGGACACAATGTTCACTTGTCCGAATCCTTCGAATTCGCCACTTCTCTGCCACAGCTTCTTCTTATCTTCCATGGGGAGGTTGAAGAAATCTTGAACCTCAGTCTCTAGTTTGTTCAAGAAAGACGAGTCGATTCCATGGTTTACAAGCTGTAGACAGATTGAAACAGAGCAGGAGAGCTTTTAATTATATATCACAAGTCCACTAGAAATACAAAGACTCAAAGGTGTAAAAAGGGACGTAACTTGAAAAAATCCCCAATTTTGGCAAGCGAAATCGAGCTTCTCGAGCTCGGAATCCATGGCGGAAACAGAACACAAGCGTTTCATGTCGATGACTGGAATCTCGGAACTCAGACTAGAATCATCGAGGATACCAGTTGTGTCTTGATCAGACCGAAGATACCTCGGAGGAACAGTTGTAAAGTTCTTCTCTTTCACGATCTCTAGAACAGAAGGCACTAGGAGAGAGCTCCACTGTCTTTCTCCCTCGGACTCCATGGCCTTCTATCACCAAAACAAAGAACCCAAAGAACAAATATCGGAAGCTTTGATCCACCCAAAAGCCAAATTTTCCGGCGAGAACCGAACAAAGAAACTGAAATTGAAATCAAATCAAAGAGAAAGAAAAGAAGAAAATCGATTAGGAGAGACGACTTTTAAACGTCTTCTATCCTCTGCTACCAAGACTAGCTGTTCCCGGTTGTCAAATCCGAAACTACCCTCCATAAATATTCGAAATTACATACTGTATAGTGTATACCCTTTTGAACCTCATCACCACAACAAAATGATACAGAACAGAGTTTTTGGAAGAAACCCATACTTAAGAAAACAAAACATTCAAAGAATTTCACAGTACCGTAACAAACCACGAAATAACCAGAAACTAGTACTAATAATGCTTCCAAAAGACATATTTCTTTTGTACATTTGGTCGACAGAGAGAGATTCCATGAAATTCAAACATTCCTTTCTTTTCAGTCTTGAAGCTGTTTTGGGGCACCCCGTCTCCAAATTCCAGCCAAGACACTACCGATGATGGAGTGACAGACGCTAGAAACAGCACACGGTACTGCAGTGAGCGGATTCCCAAAATGCTGTGTCGCAAGAACAACTCCAAGCACCGAGTTCTTCAACAAAATAAAAACGACAAAAAAAAAAGCTTCAATAGACATTCAGCTTCACATCTATGTTTACTGTTTCATTTGAGGAACTGTTATTAGTTACCTGCATGCCAACTTCGATAGAGATAGTTCTAGATGACGCCACATCGATTCCGAGTAGTCTCGAAAACAGATACCCAAAGAAAAATCCAGAGATGTGAAGAAGGCATGAAGCTATGACTACTTGTTGACCAGACATGAGTATCGCAGACGCGTTCTGAGAGATGGCATATCCACACAGAATCGCAACGGTTCCAACCGCAATGGGAGGCATCACAGGAGAAACAATCTTCACCAGTTTTTGAAAGTATTGGTTCAGAAAGGCACCAGCCAACACTGGGAGAAGGACCACCTGTGTGAGTGTGACCAACAAGCAAGAGCCAAGAAGAGTTAATGCAACGAAACAAAAAAAAGACTCGCTCTTTCTAATTCGAACAAGAAATTAATTGAAACCAACGAAACCTGTAGCGTTGACATTAGTAACCCAAGAGCATCAACTGTGATATATTGCTTGGCAAGCTTGGCCGTAAGAAGCGGCGTCATGATCTAGAGAACGCAATGGAAGCAAAGATTACTAAATGTGGTGCCTTTTTACTCTACATGAAGAACGATGAGACACTAACCACAGCTGTAACAGTGCTCGCTGCTGTCATCAACACTGATAGCGCGACATTTCCACTGTAACAACATGACAAGTTAAACTCAGATCCTCCACTTGTATAATACAAAACTGATAGAACTCAAAAAAAAAAAAAACTTTTCTTTTTGTTTGGATTACAAACCGCGCAATGTACGTGACAATGTTACTTGCGGTACCTTCAAATAACAAATGGAAAAAAAGCATCAGAGCACAAACATGAATAGACCAGAATGTTATAAATTTCAGTCAAGTAAATGAAATGTTTATTTACCGCCTGGACAGCAACCAACCAATATGAGACCAGCTGCGTAATGTGATGGCAAATTTAAGAGTTTACTGATTAGAAATCCTGATAATGGCATAATCTGCAACACGATTCATCAGCAAGTTATATATACTTCTCCGCAAAGATCATGAGCTCAAGTAAGAAGTCAAACTACTCCACAAGTTGATGTTACCAAACCCAAACAAAAGTATTAACAGATTTCTACATTGGTTCCATCAAGATCTCATCTTTCTCTTATAAAGTAGTCTCAGTCTCAGGTATCTGAAATTTCATCAAGTGTCACAAGAGCAATGAGAGACAAACTAACCGAGTACTGCAACACAAAGCCAGTGAAGAGCTCTTTGGGCAGCTTTAACGCGCCACGAAGATCGTCGAGGGTCAGCGTCATTCCCATTCCAAGCATCGTGATCGTGAGACCTACGATGCTCAAATCGGGAGTGACCCAATTGAAGGCGCTTGGTCTCATCAGCCCCAACAAGCATCCCAGAGAAACCCATATGGGAAACGCCGTCGAGAGCGCCTCTCCTGCAAACTCAACCCACTCACCGAAGCTCTTTTTCGTCTCAGTAGGAAAGTCGTTCGACGAAATGCCGCAACGAGGAAGAAAGTCAAACCGGTTCTTACACGAGATAGGAACAGTAGCTACGTCGAAACTTGAACGCGATTTGAGAGAAATCTCGCGAGTGGAGGAAGAGTAAGAAGCCCTGGAACGAGAGATAAGCCGGAGATGTTGTGAATTGCGGAAATATTTCGATTTGAAAGGCGTTGTTACGGTAGAGAGAGTGAGAGAATTCGCGGAGGCCATGTTTTCTTCTCCGCGACTCTCCGATCAGAAAAGAAGAAAACCCAAACATGTTTTGGTTTACACACACGCGCTTTATTTACTAAAATGGTCCCTGCATAAAGCTCATTTCTCTACTATACCCACTCATAAACTAGTTTCGCCTAAATCGGTCCATTTCGGATGTAATAGTATTATTAACTCTTGAAAGAAGGAGCTTTTAATGTTACCGCTCAAATAAATTAAGAAATCAAATCAATAGAAATATATTTTTAGTGATTCAGTCACAAGTGATCATAATTGAGTGTGTCGGTGATCTCACCGAGCATATGGGCAACTACATTAAATGATTGCATATCAAAATTTAGGAAACTATCAATACGAATTCGATTTTCTACGTATAATTACGAAATAGTCCTTATATGGTATATCCACAGTTTGAGAGGCTACATACATGGTACCTACCATTATGGCAAACGCAAACGCGCTGTGACCCCCCGTCCTTTAGTTTCCTTATTTGGTAATATGAGAGCAGCTCTAATGCAAAGAGCTTTTCATGGATTATAAACATTATTTTAGTTATAAATTTTGAATTTTTTAAGTTAAGAATTTTAAAAGTAATTAAAATTGTATGATTCCAATGATTGAACCCCATTTGAGGTTCTAAAAAAAATTAAAATATTTTAAATAGAATTTATATTTTATAAAACTTAAATATTATTGCATTTTATAAAATTTTAAATAAACATGATATAAAAACATATTACAAATAGATATAGAAATCATAAACAAAAAAAAAACAAGTTGTAAAACAATTTATATTTTATAAAACATGACATAAAAATAATTTATATTTTATAAAACTTTTATTTTATTATTTATCTAATAAAATTGATCAATAATAATGAAACACATATGAGGTTTCTACCAATCCTAAAAACACTATATTGAAAGTCGATTCTCATCTTTTTATTTAGTTTTCATTTATTTTTTTTATTTTTTTTATTAGAGTTTCATGTTAAGAGGCTCCATTGGAGCTGGTCTGATAATATCCACCATAATTTCATATCCAAATCTAGTCTTATTTGACTTTTTTATGTATATAATCAGATATAAGATTTCCTAAATCAAAATGGTGACTAATTTTAAGTCTAGAATAGACTGGTAATGAAAACGTAATGGTGTAATTTAGTTACTAACATGCGAAGTCAATGTTTGACAAAACGCGCGATCTGTCAAACACGCGACTCAAGTCATGTACCTACCCAGCTTCTGTAAATCGGAGAGAAACGGAGGGCATTTTGGTAAGTTTAAGCTGTATATAAAGGATTTCTGGTACTAGTCTTCCTTCCCTCTCCAGGAGTCTTGTGTGTGCGCTCGCTCTATTTTTGCTCTGTCGACAAAAAAGACTCTTCTTTTGAATTTTCTTCTTCTCCGTTACTTTCGCTTCTCCTCAGCTTCTCACCGTCGAGATTCTTCACATTTTTTTCTCCCATCTTTCTTATTGTCTTCTCCAATTCTCTTGCGATCTACGGATTTCGCTGATCGTGAAAGATCTGAAAATTCGGAGGTATGTTCGACAATCTCTTCTCTCCTTGCACTACATCATCATGATCGTAATGCTTCACTGAGTTTCATTTTTCTGAATTGCTTTACTTTGCTTGGATCCGATGGGTAGTACATGAATATTACGCTCCGTCGATTTTCGGTGTTTTTTAGTCTGCTCTGGCTAATCTGGATCTAAGGTTTTTGCAATGTTTTGATGATTTACGTTTCATTTGATTAGATCTGTTCTGATTTGATCTCTAATGGAGATCGCATTCATTTCGGTTTCTGCCATTTTTGTTTGTAAATTAGCAATCATTTTGATTGCTACATGCAAAATCTCTTCGTTAATGTGATGATTCGATCCCAAAACGCAGGAAAATTCGTCTCTCTCAATGGCTTCGTACACTCCCAAGAACATTCTCATCACCGGCGCTGCTGGTTTCATTGCATCCCATGTCGCCAACAGGCTCATACGGAGCTACCCTGATTACAAAATTGTTGTGCTTGACAAGCTCGATTACTGCTCCAACCTCAAGAACCTGAATCCGTCGAAACAGTCTCCCAATTTCAAGTTTGTGAAAGGTGACATTGCAAGTGCTGATCTTGTGAACCATCTCCTCATCACGGAAGGCATCGACACCATCATGCACTTCGCTGCTCAGACGCACGTCGACAATTCGTTCGGCAACAGTTTCGAGTTCACCAAGAACAACATCTATGGAACCCATGTGCTTCTCGAGGCCTGTAAAGTCACTGGTCAGATCAGGAGGTTCATCCATGTGAGCACCGATGAAGTCTATGGTGAAACCGATGAGGATGCTCTTGTTGGTAACCATGAGGCTTCTCAGCTTCTCCCTACGAATCCTTACTCTGCAACAAAAGCTGGTGCTGAGATGCTTGTTATGGCCTATGGTAGATCATACGGTTTGCCTGTTATCACCACGCGTGGGAATAACGTCTATGGACCGAATCAGTTTCCTGAGAAGCTGATTCCTAAGTTCATCTTGCTGGCGATGAGGGGCCAAGTTCTTCCAATTCATGGAGATGGCTCGAACGTGAGGAGCTACCTTTACTGTGAAGATGTTGCTGAGGCGTTTGAAGTTATTCTTCACAAGGGTGAAGTTGGCCATGTTTACAATATTGGGACCAAGAAGGAGAGGAGAGTGAATGATGTTGCTAGAGATATCTGCGAACTCTTCAACATGGACCCTGAGGCGAACATCAAGTTTGTCGACAACAGGCCTTTCAACGATCAAAGGTACTTCCTTGACGACGAGAAGCTCAAGAAGTTGGGATGGTCAGAGAGGACCACGTGGGAAGAAGGTTTGAAGAAAACTATGGACTGGTACACACAGAACCCGGAGTGGTGGGGTGATGTCTCTGGAGCATTGCTTCCTCATCCAAGGATGCTGATGATGCCTGGTGGGCGACACTTTGATGGATCCGAGGACAATTCTTTGGCAGCTACTTTATCCGAGAAACCGAGTCAGAGCCACATGGTGGTTCCAAGCCCAAGGAGCAGCAGCACACCACAGAAGCCTTCTCTGAAGTTCTTGATTTACGGGAAGACAGGATGGATCGGTGGTCTGCTTGGAAAGCTATGTGAGAAGCAAGGGATTGCTTACGAGTACGGGAAAGGAAGGTTGGAGGATCGATCGTCTCTCTTGCAGGATATTCAGAGTGTTAAGCCAACCCATGTTTTCAATTCCGCTGGTGTGACCGGGAGACCCAATGTTGACTGGTGTGAGTCACACAAGACCGAGACTATCCGTGCCAACGTTGCTGGAACCTTGACTCTAGCTGATGTCTGCAGAGAGCATGGCCTCCTGATGATGAATTTCGCTACTGGCTGTATATTCGAATATGACGAGAAGCATCCGGAAGGTTCGGGAATTGGCTTCAAAGAGGAGGACACTCCCAACTTCACCGGCTCTTTCTACTCAAAAACCAAAGCCATGGTAACTAATGCTTACTCTGTCAAGATCCAACGTTTTTGTCCTTCTTTACATAAAGCTAAGCCTTAGTTATGAATTGTGGTCTTATAGGTCGAGGAGCTGCTAAAGGAGTTTGACAACGTATGCACATTGAGGGTAAGGATGCCGATTTCTTCAGATCTAAGCAACCCGCGCAACTTCATCACCAAGATCTCAAGGTACAACAAAGTAGTGAACATCCCAAACAGCATGACGGTGTTGGACGAGCTTTTACCAATCTCCATCGAGATGGCGAAGAGAAACTTGAAAGGAATCTGGAACTTCACGAACCCAGGTGTGGTGAGTCACAACGAGATCCTAGAGATGTACAGAGACTACATCAACCCTGAGTTCAAATGGGCAAACTTTACACTAGAGGAGCAAGCTAAAGTCATTGTGGCTCCAAGAAGCAACAACGAGATGGATGCTTCTAAGCTCAAGAAAGAGTTCCCTGAGCTACTCTCCATCAAGGAGTCTTTGATTAAGTATGCATTCGAGCCAAACAAGAAAACCTGAAGAGTGAGCGAGAGAGAGAGAGAGAGAGAAAGGTTGTGATTGATTCGTCATTAGATTAATCACTAATATTTATCAGTTTCGATTATTGTTCTTGTTGTTATGTGATTACCCCCTTCTTTCATTAGATTGGCTTAGGGGTGTCTTGTAGTTTGATTGTTCTGTGTAATAAGAGCTTTGATTTATTCATATTGTGTTTGTCCTCAAAATTTTGTTAATGTAATATATTCATGACTTTGCTCTACTCTTATTATATTAGAATATAAAACCAGTAAAAGAGTCTGGTAATGGAACAATTATTTTATTTGGGTTACACGACCTCACTTCATCTAAGATGAGGAGGATGAGTTAGGCAGCGACGTGTCGGCGAGCTTCTCAAGAAAGCCAACGACATCGTCAGGTGAGCCAAGGAGATATCTAGCATTGGTGCGAGTACGACCCACTGCACAAGAGAAGTAATTCTCTCCCTTGAGGTCAAGCACGTTCCATGAGATCTTCTCTGGTGAAGGACGTCTTGAGTTCCCTAAGCTATGGTTGGATCCGCTTTTTCTCTCTGTTGTCTGCACAGATCTCTGCTTGTTGTTATTGTTGTTGTTAGAGTTAGAAGAGGATGTAGATTTTGAACCGCTTTTGTGGTGGTTGTGTGTCGACTTTGAAGGCGGTCTTCGGTCTCCTGATGATGACTTGTTACCACCATCAGATGATGGTCTGGACCGTGCAATGGCTGGGATGTCCGATGGGAGTTCCGGTTCGAAGAAAGTGTAAACATCTTCGTCCTGTAAATAACAATATGTCAAGAAACACTCGACACTTGAGAATCGGATGTAGTATTATATATTATAAGAAAAGCTTTGAGTCACCTTCCCCAAGAAATGACCAATACACAAGACGTAATCGATGGGTGTGGTCATCGACTTGCTATGCACAATCTCTCCTAGAATGCGATCAATAGCAGCTCCCTTAGTGACACCAACCGCACGGACTTCCACAGAGCGGCTTCCTTGGACAACATCAACTGATGCATTAGAGATTGGTCCTGTCCATAAGTGTTGTAACAAGTCTCTTGCTTGAAGTCTCCCGAATTCGATATCTACATGGAGAAATCAGATAATATGAATCCTTGTAGTTCCATACAAAGAAGGCAAAAACAAGCAGGTGAAGTACCTGCATATTTGTAGTTCCATATAAGCGAAGTATCGCGTGTTTCAAAGTGTGACCTTGGAGTTCTCTCAGTGAAGTACTTGAAAACATGCTACAAAATACAAAGAAAAACAAGAATTTAAGAAGGGGAAGTGAAGAAACTAAGTTGAGTTTGAGATGCGGATACTGTTACCTTTACGCTATCAACCCATTCCATGTTCAAGTGTTCTGGCATTGTAGTCATCCATTCTCCATTCGTAAGCCTTAGGAACATCCCATTCTCTGCGGCCAACCACATATCATACTCTCCGAAGTTCTGAATTTTTAAGTTAAAACCAAGTCAGTCAGTGAAAGTGTTATATAGCTAGAAAAAGAAACCACAGAAGGAAAATGTGTATATATACTTTGTCCAAAACGCTTCTGCTGCTTCCGCTTAGGACAACTATGGTTGTACTTGGATCGCTGCATAATGCCTTTAACGGTCCTTTTAGCTCCGGGTGAAGATTAAGATCCATCTCCTTTATTTGATCACCTCTTCTCCCTTGATTATCCACTGGTTCAGTCAATGTTGCATTGAAACCCTGAACGTTTTTAAAGTTACAAGAGATGGTAAAAGGCAGCCCCCAAAACATGAATCTAAGCAAAAAATAAAAATAAATCTTTCTCTGCAGTACTTAGCAAACTCTTAGTTTCTAAACAAGTTTGTGTTCAACAAGGCACTTACCAGGATGAGTAGCCTGTTGGTTGACTTTGAATACCGTCGAATAGCATCATCCTGTGGAAGCTCAGGTGGGACTTTGCTAATTCGTAGTTGTGCCTCAATTACGGTATCATTTAGTTCACTGCAGATTTGTTAAAGAGTGCATTTCAATATAGCTTGCAAGGAATATCTCATTAAAAGCTGTGAACATGATTAGTTCTTAAAAGAATGGTTTTGGTGATGATAGCTTTTTTTTTTTTTTTTTTTTTTTTACTGCAAACGAGCAAATAAGGCATTAGTAATTTGCATACCTCACGAAAGTTTCTGCCCATTCTTGAGCAGTGTGAGTTTTCACATGATGAAAATTGTGGCGATGTCGTTTCTCTCTTTCTTCAGGTGGCATATTTAGGGCCTGTTCAATGGAGGAAGCAACTTCTGTAATGTTCCAAGGATTCACAAGAATGGCTCCAGCACCCAGAGACTGTGCCGCACCTGCAAACTGTAAAACAAACGTAGCTTATAACGACTTTGATGGAAACACATACATCTAAAATCTTAATTCTCTTAAACTAAAGCAAATACTAAGATGCAGAGTAGGAATCATTACTTCACTGAGAATGAGGACGCCCTTTTTGGCCTCTTGGCAAGCAACAAACTCGTAACTGACAAGGTTCATCCCATCTCTCAAAGATGTGACCAGTGCAACATCTGATGAACAAAATCAAAGAAAATTATATCAGATGACAGAGTTACAATAACATTCATGAGACTTGGAAAGTCACAAGCCAGGCAATTACCTGTGACGGCATAAAGTGCACATAAAGCATAAAAGTCCAGAGAACGATCCTGACAGTGAATGAGAATTTTATCAGCATTATCTCAGAGTTGCATGTTCAAACACAAGATAAATCATAATATCCAACTCGCTGACAAAACATGGAGAGGGAAAAACAGACCAGGTGATGTATTGGCACAGCAGTGAGTGTCCCAAAACGACCATTAATGCGTCCGACAATTTCATGAACTTGGCTTGTGAGTTTTTGATCTGCAAGGAAAACAAAAAATTACAGCCAGAAGTTCATCTATTTGCTACGGGTTTCAAATTACTCTGCTTTGAAAAGAGATTTGGTTGCTAGTTCATCTATCATAGCCAACCACAAAGTTTCCATGAGTGATGCTAACTAAAACCATGCATAAACATAGTCCAAGAAAGAAAGCATACATTCAGGGACGTCTGTTCTTGTTGGCACCGCAATTTGCAATAACACCACTTTATCACGCCAGTTTGCGTTTTCCTCCAGAAATTTCTCAAATGCAAGAATCTTCTGTGGAATCCCTTTGATCATATCAAGACGATCAACACCTAACATCACCTGTCCATATTGAAAAAAAAAAAAAAAAAAAAAAATAGTGAAGAGAGTGAGATTAAACACTTCTATGTATTAGTTTCGTTGAATTGCAGGGTAACACAACACCTTTCTGCCAGCAAATCTTTCTTTCAGCTCCTTCATGTGTTGTATGACCTCAGGAACCTCAAGTGCTCGTATAAACCGCTCAGAATCTATGCCAATTGGAAACTGAAATCCACAGCAAGAAAAGGGTATTTTATGAGTTATTTTGTCACTGTGGGTAAATATTGTGAGGGTTGAAGTAATGAAATATGCATACAGCAGCTACTCGAGTGAGCCTGCCTTGATCCTCAACTCCCTCGGGTGTTCCTTCAAGTCCAAGTATACGAGTGCACGCACTCACAAAGTGCCTTGCATAGTCATAGGTATGGAAACTGAAAAGTAGACAGTATGAGACTTAACACAGTTCTGTTAAGTCTACTGTGTCCTTGAACATCAAAATTTACCACTCGAACACAAAATAATGGCACATCAGCTCAATGATAAACTAATACAAGAATATTTATTGCAACAATAACACATTGAGCCATTACTATGGTAAGAGCATTAGGAATGAATAGAGAAAAGTAGAGTGTATTTACCCAACTAAATCAGCAGCAAGAACTGAGCGAAGCAGCTCTGATCGTGATGGAAGTGTCCTGTGTATCTCAGAGGAAGGGAATGGTGTGTGGAGAAACCATCCAACTTTCATCTTGCTGTTGTATTCCTTAAGGCATTTAGGAAGGAACATCAGATGGTAATCATGGCACCAGACGACATCTCCTTCTTCATAGTGCTCATTTACAACATCAGCGAACATTTGATTTGCCTTCTTGTATGCAGCAAACTGGGACTGGAAGCTTCTGGTTGTTGCAAGCCGATCTTCTTGTGGAAGCCCAAGGTAGTGAAACAGAGGCCACAGGATGTTGTTGCAGTAACCATTATAGTACTGATGAACAATCTCTTCATCAAGGAACACAGGGATACACCTCTGCAAGTTAAAAAAACAATTAAGACAACAAATATAACACAAGATAGAGATTCTCATTGGCAGCAACATCAACACTGTACCTTCTCAGCCAAAGCTTTGCTAAGTGCCTTCTGACCAACTTCATCAGGCACATTGACTCCAGCCCATCCGATCCATCTGGCCTCAAACTCCTTAACACCCAAGAGAGCACTAACAAGACCACCAGCACTGATCTCGAGGGACCATGAATCTTCACCTCTTCTCACAGCAGAAACAGGGAGCCTGTTAGCCACCACAAGCAGCCGCTGCCTGTTATAAGGCCTTGCTTCTTGCCTCTCGCAGACATCATCGTGGGCCCCAGCAGCAGCAGCACCTTCCAAGTACTGCTCAACGTACTGCCTTGAACTGTCCCCTTCCAAACGAAGGTCGTTCTCATGAGAGTTGTCGGAACTGCCAGAAACTTCATTAGGGTTACGAGCCCTGTTGCTCCTCCTCTTCTCTCTAAGCTCTCTGTCTCTCAGGAGACGTTCTGTTCGAGAGAGCGGGATATGGGACGAACTGCAGTTGTACTTATTTCCAGGCATACGCTCACACCAAAACAGAACCAAAAGAGCAGTTTCAAGCTGAAAACGATAGTGACCTGCATTTTATTTTGTGGTCAAAGCAAATCAGCCCACATAAATAAACCAAGTGTCAAAGTAGGGATATTATATTTAACATTTACGAAAAAGAAGAAGAAAAAGAAGAAATTGAAATGTCGTTGTCTATTATATATCACCATACACTGATTTCACTCCTGCCGAATGTAAAAGAACCCATCAGGCCAAGGAACAAGCATCTAAAGTTATTGAACAAAAAGAAAAGAAGAAGAAAAACACAAGATAGTGTCAAACACTGAACAAAGAGAATAGGATCCACAAGATCCTGAGGTTGTAACAGGCCAAGAATTTAGAGTGAGAAGCTTTCGATAAGGAGGATTAACTAAGAAATGGAAAAGTCCAGAATACTAACCAGGAAGAGCACCTGAATCACGCCTTCACGGTCACTCAAAAGAAAAACACAAACGAAGAAAACAAAAGAAAAGTCTACTGATCCTTACTACACGAACAAGACAGTGGATAAGGAATTGAAAAGGGGAATTTATAATCAGTGAAATTAATTTTCTTGAGGTTGGGTTTCAAGTCGTTATCATCGAGAGAGGGCAAGTAAATAGAGCCAAAAAAACCGATAAAGAGAACGGTGTGAGAGACATTATCATAGAGAAAGAGAGAGAGAGAGAGAGAGAGAGAGATTTATGGAGGGAGCAACAAAATCCTCGTGTAAGCTTTACAGACTACACAGAGCCTTCACAGCCATGCAAGTGATACACCCAAAGATTCGGTCTGAAAACAGAGACAAGACTTTAATTTTTTTTTCCACCTCTAAAACCAAAACAAAAACAAAAAAGTCTCGAAATCCTATAAAACTCGCCCAGAACTGAACCGTTTATTTAACACCGCCGGTGTGAAAATTATTTAAACACAATGGAAAAATCGCCCGGAGATTTGGGGGGAGAAGAAAGATCACACACACACACATCACAATCACTGGGATATTATTACGAACATGTTTTGAACTTTTGATTTAAAAAAAAAAAAAATTAGGTTTTTTTTGTCTAGAGTGACCTGATTATTACTAAAAGAGGAGATGACGTAATAATCATTGAAGGATTCATCTTCTCCTACTTATAGACCAACTTGCTCCGTGGGTCCCCTCGCCTATCCGGATCCTGGAGCCGCTCCTCCTCCTGACCAAACTTTTTACCCCCTTTTTTTTTACTTATTTTGTAACCAAATATTATTATTTTACCCAAGACGTCATTTATTTATGACTTATGACACTAAAAAGTTTAAGCTGAAATTGACCCCTCTCACTCAGCCGAAGCTTACGTTGGAATTTGATTTTGGGGGAATTCAACGAAGAAAGATCAAAGACATGATCATATTCATTCTAGTTTTGTACCATTAAAACAGTTAGGAGTCAGATCAAAGTATGCCTAATGTGCACACCAAATAAAATACAATTCAACCAAATAAAATACAATTCAACAAACCTTTGTTCTCAAGTAAGTAACTCTTTGCTTAGTAACGCTGAAGAAAAGGGAATCAGATGCTTTTAAGTCAGAAAGACAGAAAGCATTTTTCTTTTCACAGCACTGACCTAAAATGTGACTTTTTAAAAAGGGTAAAATCGACAACTGACTTTTCTACAACACACTCTCTTGCAGAGAGATAAACAATGATCAAACTTTTGAATGATTTGCACAATGGAAAATAATGTTACCCTAAGAAATGGTTTCAAACCCCGACCAGTTCACTGTAAATTTTTCTTGTTTATAAAGAGAAAAGCATTATTGTTTGTTAAGAGCGTTGCTGTTGATGTATTGACTTTGGAAGAAGAAAATAGAAAGAAAACAAGTCACATGAATGATTTCCCAAGCCAACAAACAAGCATGAGGACACGATGTTCCTTTTATATGGAAGAAGAAGAGGAAGAAGACGACTTAATTAGTGAAGTGTTTACAAAATGTGTGTTCGTGGACAACAACATACGAAGCGTCCAATAATATGTGTCGGTAACAAAAGGCAAGGAAAAGGAGAGTATAACAAACTGGTGGTCCACCTAAAAAGACAGCAAATCTATTAAGCATCATATTTTTTATGAAAACAAAAGTTATACGATTTGCTCTCACTTTTGCTTTGCCTATTGATATATATCTATATAATTTGTCCTGTTATTCGATATATATATATATATATATATATTTAGTTGAAAGTCTAAAGTATAACTGTATAAGTTTGTAACCCCACAAGCCACAAAACATGTGAGTGAAGTAAATAAAATAACGGGAAAAAAAAAAACACTAGAAAACTCCATGACTAGGCAACAAGAAATCACACTCACACCATACGCTTAATTGTTCTAACGTCTCTAAGTCTATCCTGTAACCAAGTGGCACTGCTAGTATCAACCATTTTCAAACTTTATAAAGATATATGAGAATGCTTATTAAGATTAAGATTGCTTTTTCCCGTGAAGACTGCAGTCATAAAGCAGTGACTCATTCAAGTAGGCACGGCATCCACAATCACGAGGACCCCACCAAGATCTTCTAAAATTGAGAAAAATATAAATATCCCTTTGAAAAAAGATCGACCATTTATCGACTTTAAAAGATCATCATCGTTTCCCTCTAAATGCATGATCCGCTATTAAGTATTGCAAATTCAGTTTTTAGTATAATGTTTTCCTTCTTTAAGAACAAGAAAATATATAATCATAGGTGAGATGAGAACAGATCATCATCATCATTAGTTTTCTTATCGGATCTTGAAGAAAACGAGACACCCACACGGGTCAATCTTCTTATCTAATTTATTTGAAATTGTTTGTCACTATATATGTTTGTTGTTACATGGTACAAGAACTTTCTTAGTAATAAACTAATTATATATATGAGTATATAATCTCTATGTTTCAATGGGGTGAATATGTAGGACCCAAATACTTTACATCATAAGTTTTTTGGAATATCTTCTTAAAAGAGTAACTTATGATTTTCGCTTCTGCTTCGTTTTGAGTTCACTCATATATGATGCAAACAGAGCAATAATATCTAATTACAGCTAAAATTCTCGGAATCAGAGACGAGAGAGATCAAACAAAATCAATTTCTGCTAGAACCCCAGAAACGAAGGATATGAAATCCGAATCGGAAGCGAGATCACCGATCAGGCGAAATCAATCGACGATCACAAAGTTATATTAACCACGAAACATAATCATCGCGATTAAAGTGAACACGATGATGATAAGGGAAGACAAAACGACGACTCTTAATTAGGGTTTAAGCAAATTAAAAAAAAATAACCGACGGATCTATGGGAATCAAAACGGCTTGCAATGAGATGAGACTAACCTAGATCGACGAACGATGGAGCCGCCGGAGAGAAAGCAACAAAACTAAAGCTGTTGCGAGCGACGAAAGCGATCGAGAGACGAGCAATTCAGAGATCGATGGAGAGAGTGTGAAGGGTTTTTGAGAGAGAGAGAGAGAGAGATGTGAAGGGAGGAGGAAGCAAGAGAGCAGCAGCCTTCTCTGGTTTATGGCCCAATCATTTGGAGGGAATTTGTTCCCTCTTTTTCACCTTTTAAATCCCTTTTTTTTTAATTTTTCTTTTTTTCCAATTCCTCAACCTAAAGATAACCAAAAAAGATGTATGTATGTATATAAGGACTACTTCTCCCACCCACAGCCAAAAGTAAGGATATCAAATCTTAATTATTAATATTGCTGGCTACATCCCCTAAATAATATAATTTGTTTTAGTTTCTGTGTCAAAGTTGTATATATTCTGAAAGCAAAACTCATATCATTTCATATAAGTTATCAATCAAAAATAATATTATTCCCTCTGTTTCAAAATAAGTGTCATTTTGACATTTTTCACACAAATTAAGAAAAGTTTTAAAAGTTCTGTTTTACCTTTTGTTCACACACAAAATAACATTCTCTTTATAATCAATACATTAATATAACAAGGTTAAAAAATGATTTTTGTTTAAAAAATTGCATTAGAAATACAAAACGACACTTTTTGTGAAACAAAAATAAAACTCTAAAACGATACTTATTTTGAAACAGAGGGAGTATTATTTACCGGTGGATGTTTCACTATTGAAAACTAAAAACATATTACAAGAAAAAAAAACATAATATAATTACTTACTTATAGTATGTAGACTTCTGGTTTTTAGTTGTCAATCTAAAATATAATTTCACAAAAAGAAAAGCGCATTATGAAGAAGAGTAACAACCAGAATAATTCATAGACCACCACTTAAAATATCTACAGTGGTCAAGAAAAAAACCAAACCCATAATTGATAGAATTTGATCATTTACCGGTGAATCTTAACTTTATAAATTATGTATGTAATGCATTATGCTGATAGTTAAATTTTATGTTTATTTTGAATGGATGATTTTATTTTTTTTGGTTCATAACATATAAAATATCCATTGGTAAAATCCTTCCAAAGTTAATTTATTTAGTAGAGATAGAGCTTTCAAATGCTACAAAATTAATATTACTTAATATTTATGGTTGAAGAAAAACATTTTCGACTCGACATTGTGGAGCAGCCACAAATATAATCTCAATCTGGTTTGAATCCAAAAATATTTAAAACGGACAATAATCTATGATATAGAATTGTACGTACGCAAAAAGCTTTCAACATCCCAAAATAACTAAAAAGCAAACTCAAAATTTCAAATGTAAGCAAATTATTATTACCCTTTCTTATGGTCCAAACGCTTAATCAAATGGAAAATTAATATAATTAAATCGAATAAGTTGATTGGCAGCATGAGAGACCACGACGAGGACCTTTACGTCAGCGTATAACTTTTTCTTGATGGGTATCATCTGACTCATCGCATAATCCACTAATCTTTGACTATTTTTTATAGCTGTTGGTGTTATTATAACGTTATTATTATCTTACATACGGTTCTCTTTATATATTCGTTTAATTTATATATAAAACCTGATTGCGTGACTTGCGTCAACGTGTGTGTGCAGTACACAGTCCAGACGAAATTCCATTTCAGAGGAATAGAGGATTGAGATTTGGATCGTCAATTAAAATAATCTACAATAATATTTATCGAATATTTTACAAAGGCTGCAACTTGTAAAGTGCTTATAAAATTTTCCCCGTAGATTCGACGTTAGGAAATGTAATAAACTAGAGATGATTCTCGTGGTCGCATGATGGATCACTTTTTGCTAAACTTTTTTATTTGCTTTTCTTAATCAACCCTTGTATGTTGTTGTTGTTGTCATCGACAATTTTTATTGCTTTAAGTCTACTGTTTTATAAAGTTGAGAGAGTTAAGAAACAACCATTGACCAGTGGTTTCGCCGTAGTCAGTGCACTAAATTGTGTTTTCTTTTGTACTCTTGATATTTTTTAGAAATGTAATTAAGCACTACTCTCTTTTTTTTCTGGTCAATTTTTTTTTATTCAACTAAACTTAAAATCCATACAACGATGAACTAAAACTTGAAACACTACTAACAACTAGAACCAACTGTATTACATTACAGATTGGAGAATAACTGAAAAAATAAATATAAATGAAAAAAAGAAAGAATAACAAGGTTTTGAAAACTTACAAACTGGTTAAGATCCGTTCCCAACAAGGGAATAATAAAGAAAACATTCGAATTCGAAAAAGCTGGTAAAATGAAGCTTGCAAGAGCTTCTGCAACTACTTTAACCGAAGTTATTATTATAGGATATATATTTTCTTTAATATGAGTGAATTGGATTTGGTTTGGATTTATATCACTTTGTTATAAGTTCTTGAATTTATAATTTTCTATAGTCCACTTCTTGAGCCTATTCCAAAATATGTGATTAGTACAAAATTGCTTTGATTTCATAAATCCAAACTGAAACACGATGACCAATCGCTGGGGAGATTGTACCACACGCGCTAAAAAGATAAAGATTAGGGAATGGTCACTATTTTGTAGTTTGATCTTTCCATGCACGTAGTGTTAGCTTTAAATTATTACTCTAGTTCTTACAACCTTTTTTTTTTTGCCTCCTTTTCTAACAAAAACAAAAAAGTTGATATTGCTTGCCAGCTTCTGAAGATTTATCGGACAGATCATTCATAAGCACTACGAATTAATCAATATAATTTGATTTGAGATTCTTATATAGGGTTGCCTAATCATCTAGTCTAAAACGCTTGAGCACAGCATGTAAACAAAGATAGTTTCGTCATTTAATAGAAAGAGAGAACATATTTAGTTATTTACCGAGTGGTTTGGCGAATAATTCGGATTTTCCATTTTTATCACAAATTCGGTAAAGCCAAATTCTCTTGGCTTGTATCATATTTGGTGTGTCGAATCTTATCACATCTAACATTTATAGAAATGTTTATTTTTATTTGTATACATACAGTATATATAAGACAAAGTAATTTATAAATTGCACATATTCCATCAGTATGATCAGTGGCGGATGTAAGACTATGAGGGCACATGCACCACCCAAGCTTAAGTAGTAAGTCTATAGAATAGTAAAATATTTCAAATTTCTCCTTTAGATTTTTAATGATTTAGTCTCTAACTACTGCTTTTTTTACCAGTACACTCGGTAAAAAGGATCCTCCACTGAAGAAGAATATGTGATAATATTAGTGCTAATTACATCGAGTGTTTAGGTTCCTGTTATAACGATTATAGTAAAATTCGATAACTGCTAATTAAATAATAATATACATAAAGCCATACAAATTACTTTTCTTTTTTGTTTCTTAGAGAATATCATGTGTTATAAATATTGTACAATCCACAATAATTTGTCTGTATTATGTTTGGTGGTTTTCTTATCTTAAAACATTATTTACTTTTGTCCCATTCAAATCATATATGTTAAAAAAAACACAATATATTTGGACAATCTACAAGATATGTCTTAGGTTGTTCAATTAGAGATCTCGTACAGTAGCTTACTAAATTTGGCCAAATCAGAGACAATCACGTGAATTCGGATATTTCGAGGTCAATATTCAGTAGGTTCGGTTGGCCACTAGCATAGGCGGTACCACCATTATAAAAAAAAAACACGTGGAGCCTAACCGGTCCGGTACGATCGCAAAACTAACCCCACTTAAAGATCAGATTCTAGACCGGACAATCTTTAAAGGACTGCCACTCGATTCGGAGGATCTGATCCTACTAAAGGTTGTCCCTGAGAGGCGAGACGTTGGGACCGGGTTAAGATCCTATTAGTACCGGTTAGGACTGGACACGGTACGGGTATTTTAACAATCGAAAGAAACTATTTTTAACGAATACCCGTATTTCATCAACTAGCCCATTTTAGTTGGGCCGATTTTGTAGCTAGTCCAGCTTGGTAGGATACTAGTTAGGCCCAAAACTTTTGATACTTGTTCACAAGCAGAGACCCTCTTCAGCAGTCAGAGGGTCTATGGAGGTCGCTCGAATATCTTCAGACGTCGTTTGCTCCTCCGGTGGGCGCGCCGAGGAATAGAGAGACAAAGAGGGACGAAGAGAGGAAAGCGACATTGGAACAGTTATATTCATACAGAGGGAGAGAGATTAATTGAGGGAGAATGGCGATCAGAAAGCTTCTGCTTCTATTGAAACCGATTGATCCGTACCCATTTCTTCAAACAGAAGGCGTGTCGCTCATCAAAAACCCCAAGGTATTCCTATCCTCACTGCGTCTCATCTCGATTTTGAAAATTTTACAGCCGGATCACGCCTATTATGTTTCGTATTGAAGATGTTCGACAAAATTCCTAAGACCGATACATTGACATTTTCGTGAAAATGAACTCTTTTTTTTTTTGGTGTTACCGCGTTTATATAAAATACAAACCGTCCTTCTTGTTTGTGTTGGAAAAAGTTTTCCTTTTTTTGTGAGTATTGAGCTCCTCTTTTAATGGCGCGGTATGTCAGTTATGAAGATAACGGTGAAGAAGATTAGATGGGCAGCAATTTCACTGTGTTAAATGCGGACGTTTTTAGTCTATTATCATTTGCACAAAAGCTTACCAATACATTGGGAATTCGAAATTTGAAACTTGTATCTGCAGTGTATAATCAAATGTGTGCAAATTAGTAACTTATCCCTGTTATTGTTCTAGTTTGCTTCTCATGGCTTCTTACATTGTTGACTCTGTTTTGGTTTGTTTGTTTTAGGTACTTCAATATCTAGAAAGCAGGTGCAAAGTACACAGGAATGCGATAAACTTTTGTCAGGAAATACTAAGTAAGAAGCCAGTCGAGTGGAAACCCATTTCACGTAACGACTTATCTCATCCCATTCATGATGTTGATATGGTCATCACCGTTGGTGGAGATGGCACCCTCTTGCACGCCAGTCATTTCATCGACGATTCCGTTCCGGTTCTAGGAGTCAACTCTGATCCAACACAAGCTCACGAGGTTTCGTAGCCTGACTTTTCTCATAATATCTGATTAGGAATTAGCTTTTACTAAAGAATGTGGAAAGACGCAAAGTGTTTTCTTGTAACTATAGGTGGAACAACTCAGCGATCAGTTTGACGCTAGTAGAAGCACTGGTCATCTTTGTGCCGCAACAGTTGATAATTTTGAACAGGTAAGTTTTATAGAGGAATAGAATGGGAAAAACTTTGGCAGCCCATATGTGGTTGTGTTACTGGTATCATTTGACCCTGAGAACATTCAATGCCTATGCAACTTTGTTTTGAACATTCAGCTATTTGTTCACAGGTACTGGATGACATTTTGTTTGGCAGAGTAGTTCCTTCGAAAGTATCGAGAATATCACTGAAGTTAAATTCAGAACCTCTTCTTTCACACGCACTTAATGACATTTTGATCGCACACCCATGCCCTGCTGCGGTTTCAAGGTTCTCCTTCAAGTAAGAGTTCTTCAGAATAAAAAAGTAGAGATATTTTAGTGATTGTTTTGTGTAGACATTACTCCTCGCTGATTCATTTAGATAGAGTTGTTTTAGGGAAATAGATCAACTTGGTGTGTGCCTTTTGCGTTAAGATTTTTCAGTTTGTGATTAATAGAAAACCTAAAGGATATCATTTGGTTTTGGTTCAGATTCGACTTCTTAGTTAGTTAGTTGTAATTATATCTTTAATTTGAATGGTTTTTAAAGAAATGAAGTTCTTATTGGTTTCACTTTACAGGTACAATTTGTTCGGATATTGAAAAACAAAACCGAATTGGTTAATCGTTTCTTCTGTTTGGTTAAAACACCTGTATTATCCAACACTTTTGAACCAATGTTATTTACAACGTGCGCAGGATTAAGAACAAAGCTGGCGAGACCCGTCCAAAGACAGTGAACTGCCGCTCGAGCGGTTTAAGAGTCTGCACAGCTGCTGGCTCAACTGCAGCGATGCTGTCAGCAGGTGGGTTCGTGATGCCAATGTTGTCTCGTGATCTACAGTTTATGGTCAGAGAGCCAATCTCTCCCGGTTCAACCGCTACTCTTATGCATTCAGCGTTCAAACCGAACCAATCCATGGATGTTAACTGGTATTCAGACCATGGAACTATCTACGTCGACGGTTGTCAGGTTCGCTACAACGTGCAGCTCGGTGATACGATCGAGATATCATCTGATGCGCCGGTCTTAAACGTTTTCTTGTCTCAGGGCTTTGCTCAGATCAGATCAAGGTACTAGATTTGTTCATAAAGTTAGAGTTGGTACATTGACACTCTCTTCACTTTTCAGACTCACTTGTCTATAGATACGGTAAGATTCTTTGGTCCGAAAGATTCGTTGATTATTGAATCTTTTGGTGCTTGAAGAAGTTTAATTGAAGTAGCTATCTTTCTTGAACCAAGAACGTGGATGTATATGATCCTCTCGAATGAAATATATATTCTAAGAAAATAATATCGTAATCATCTAGAATTCTCTCTTTCCCGTGCAAATTGTTAATTTTGGGAAATATCTTTTTTCAAAATGGGACCTTAAACATGATTGATTGATTAATGCTCTGTCTGTTAATTAACTTGTTAATGGCTTCATTGGCTTGTGTTATTGAAAACAAAAGATCTTGTCTGATGTAGGTCCGAATCATCCGTAACTCATACGTGGATTAATGTAATCTTGATGATATATAATGGGAGATTTTTTTCTATAAAGCATTTCGCTATCATTATATCATGTACCAATGCATGAACCGGGACAAATTTTGGAAAATAATAAAAAGTGGTCAAAATGAAGTAGATTTTTATTCTCCGTATAGCAGATATGTCACTATCATCTCATAATTTGAATTTGTTTTGTTCATGAAAATAGGGCGATAGATTCTGAAATTATTACACTAAAAAAATTGTAATGATATAATCTCTTCTGTAAGTAACGCCTAATTTGCATATGCATGCCCCATTTCTGGGGTTAAATTACATTTTCTCTGTCACCATTTTGAAACAAAGAAAGATATTTTCAGCATGAGTTTGAAGAAGAGAGAAGAAAATCAAGTGATGGAGAGATGAGGTTACTGGTTGCGCGTGACTCCACGCGCGCAGCCTCGAGGATTTTGTTGATGAAATATTACAGCTCGACACAGCAGAGATGGTCTCCTGCAATTCGGACACTTGTGTGTGTAGGCTGCCACGTGGCTTTCCGATGTTCACTCATCAGTCTTAAAAATATCCCCACTATTTCCTATTCGACCCCACTATTTCTAAATTGTTCATAGAGACCCCCCCCCCATTTGAAAAGAAATCTTCCTACCGCCACTATTTTATTATTTTATTAATTTATCTGATATTTTTCCTTACAGCGACTTATCTTAGAATCCAAATGTACGAATTAAATTTGTTTATTAGTCAGAAAGTTATAAATAAATTCATTTTGACACGAAAGAAAAATCAAAAAATTCTCCCTCAGACAAAAGGAAAAAACGTAAAAGTTGCTAAAACCATAAACCTCAAAGCCTTGAGGAGACAAGTGGCTCCACTTCTCTACCCCCAAAATTTATCAACAATCTCCGATACTAACCCATAAGCGAATTTTCGTTTTTTTCTTATTTTTCTCAAAAAGGATAAGTTTTGTTTTCTCGAGATTTGGATCTTGTCAAAAATTTTGTTTTTTGGATGAATTGGAGATCAAGAAAGTGTTAAGAGATCAGAGACGAGATGAAGATTCAGTGTAACGTTTGCGAGGCGGCGGAAGCGGCGGTCTTATGCTGCGCCGACGAGGCTGCGTTGTGTTGGGCGTGTGATGAGAAAATTCACGCCGCTAATAAACTCGCCGGAAAACACCAGAGAGTCCCTCTCTCTGTCTCTTCCTCTTCCATACCCAAATGCGACATTTGCCAGGTCCGATCTCTTGATTTCCTCTGTATGTTCTTATTAAAAACTACCATGTTTTAAACTCTCGATTTTTGAGTTTTGTTATACTATGAAAAGTTTGAATCTTTTTTTAGGTATGAGAGATTGTGACTCTATTAGCTTTGACATAAACCAGTTTCTTAGGTTTTTTTTGGAGTTTATGGCATTCCTTGATTGGAGAAACCTTGTACTGTTTTTGTACGATTGTACGATTTTTTGGCTTTTTCTTATGGAAAGCTTGAACCTTTTAGATTTAGAGAGGCCATAAACCATAAACCAGTTTCTTTGTTATTTGGAATCTATTGGTATAAGATACTGTACATCTTGATTGAAGAAAAAAAATGATCTTGGTACTGTGTTTGTTTGCTATTCCCTTAAATATGTTCTCTTTTTAAAAAAAAAAGTTTGGGAATTTGACAGGAAGCTTCTGGATTCTTCTTCTGTCTGCAAGACAGAGCGTTGCTATGTAGGAAGTGTGATGTTGCGATCCATACCGTGAATCCTCATGTTTCAGCTCACCAGCGATATCTTCTAACTGGAATCAGAGTCGGTCTCGAATCTACAGACGTTGGTCCCTCTACAAAGTCATCACCATCCAATGATGACAAAACCATGGAGACAAAACCATTTGCTGTACCTACATCTGAGCCTCAAACCTTTGATCATCCTCATCATCATCAGGTGGTTTTACCGGAAACTAAAGTCAGTGACCACATTTCGACAAAGCTTCCTTTTGCTAGCAGCGGATCAGCTACTGGAAGCATTCCTCAGTGGCAGATAGAGGAGATTTTCGGGTTAACGGACTTTGATCAGAGCTATGAATACATGGAGAATAACGGATCATCTAAGGTAACACTTTAGTCATCTCAGTGTGTATAACTAAATATCTTGGGAAGAAACTGAAAATAAGTAGTATGTATCATTTGGCCTTTTGATTCATCTTTTATGGCTTCTCATTATGAAAAATCTATGTTTGCAGGCGGATACTAGTAGACGAGGAGATTCAGATAGTTCTTCGATGATGAGATCTGGAGAAGAAGATGGAGAAGATAACAATATCTGCTTGGGAGGTGAGGCATCATGGGCGGTTCCACAGATCCATTCCCCACCAACAGCTTCTGGTCTAAACTGGCCTAAACAGTTTCAGCACCACTCAGTGTTTGTTCCGGACATATCTTCTTCAACTCCTTATACCGGTTCATCCCCTAAGCAGAGAATTGGGAAACGGCGGCGACGTTTCTAACTACTGCAACTGTCTTTTGGCTGGTTGAGGAAAACCATTCGCCGGTCTGATAATAGATGTGATATCATAAAAATGATTTGGTGTAATTTAGTTGTTCTGTGACTGAAAGTTTGGAAAGAGATGTTTATTTTGTTAAAGATTTGTAAGGAGATTAAACTATCAATTTGGCTTAATAGTATAACATGGTCTTTTCATTCAGTGTCATTAAACCGAAGAATCCGAAAAGTGGATTAAAAGAAGTTTCTATTTACATAGTAATCATCAAGTAGATCATCTCCTAAACTCTAAATCCCCCAGAGTGGAAAACAAAACAAAAATTGAGAAAAACAGAACCTATTCATCCAACGAAAGGTGCCATCTAAAAGTTTCAGTTGCAGCCAGAAGCAGGAGCAGTCCAATGAGGAGGAAGACGGTCGGAAACAGGCAGAACAGTAGGATTAGGAATGCTTCGGACATTGATGTCAATAGGATACAGTCGATACTCAATGTCAAGGTCTCTGCAAATCTTGGCAATCTCTTCAACGAGCTGAGATCTTCGAGCCCACTTCTCCCCCATGTCTTGATGATTCATTCGATGTGTTGGCCAAACCGCGATCCTCACACTGTTTAATGACTCCATGTCTTTGAATACTATCATCGGCGCTGGATACCAATGATCCTTCTTTCCCTCAATGTAACTGTCACAATGAAACATATTAATTAGAAGGATTCAGGTATTACATATTTGTGACATTGTGATGATTCCAAATTTGCAATGTACCTTGTGATTCTCTGTTTGATGAGGATGATTTTCTCAGCTGGTGTAGCAATGTGGATTGAGAACTCGATTCCATCTCCCATGTCGGGGCTACGGTAATAGTTTCCAATGGATTTAGTCCACAGAAGACTGTTCGGGTACACAACTTTCTGGTTATCAAACCTCAAGAACACAGTTGTCAATATGTTCATCTCTTCCACAACCATCTGGAGAAAAAAGAAAGAAACAAGAAGAGTGTTCTTTTTAGCATTACAATATCGAAAGCTGAAAAAGGTTTTTATTTACGGGTTTCTTAATTTACCTGGACTCCGTCGATTTCACATCTATCGCCTACATCAAACGGGTGTATCACAAACAAGTAGATGATGGATTCGAATACTATCTTGCACATGTTTCCAAATATGAACGCGACGACCACGACTTGCGAGCTCATGACCACGAGGAATTTGGTATCAGTGATTCCAAGTATGATAAGCCAAATGATGACTATGATGATCCCAACTACGATATTCACCATCTTGTGAAGTCTGTTCACTGCTGTCTTGGTGTCGTTTAGGGTCAAGGCAAGAGCTCTTCTCTCTCTGAAAGCATTCACCTGTGACAAAATGTTTTTACAAGTTCATTATTATCCGGAATATACGTTAAAGAATGTAAATTCATCATCCAAACTTCTTACCACCCAGTTTTTAAGAGATGATTTGCTGATCCGATTCGTCTCAGATGCTCCTTCAAAGAGACTTAAAGTCTTCAAAGCCTCGTCTTCTGGCAGAAACCGCGAAAGGTCCTTCGAGTAGATGAATCTGAATAAGAACATGTGAAATTGCTACTGGTTAGTATCCATAATGTGATATGGTTACAAGGCCTTAGATTCAAAGAGATTGATCAAACTTACTTTGATCCCGGCTTGGCGACATTGTGAAAGATCTTTCTTGCAGCGAGCTTTGCCTCAAACTCACTTCTGATTTGGTTTCCTTTATCGTCATCCATGTTCGAATCTTGTAGCTGTTCATCTAAAGTAGTAAGTGATCCATGCCGGATTATATTCATCAGCCTCTTCATTCTCCACGCCGAAACATTCTTAGTATTCAGCTTGTGAAGGCTATCGATCGTAATCCCCTTCTTGTCTCCTCCTCCTCCTCCTTTTCCAATAGAGAGAACGCGAGAGAGCAACGGGCTTTTCTCGACCATCACTGGACTTTTCTGAGCCCCTGACTTAATCTCGACACCACCGGGATTCTGAAACTTGTTAACCTCGACGCTGATTCTCTCTTCTTCTTCCTCGTTTCTTTGGATCTCAATCAAAGGAGGACCAGAGAGCGTCTCAATCACGTACTGAGTAAACAAAGACTCTTGGATCCTGTCGAAGTAAGTGCTCATGTGGAACGAGGAAGCAAGAACCTTGACAAGCAGTGTCTTCACGAGCCACAGCAAGAACCCAATCAACATACACACAAAGATCTTCGTCACAACCCGAAGCGCCTTGGTGTTTGCTGCTTTAGCCACTTTGTCATCGAACAAGAAGTGCCAAGCGAGCAAAACAAGTCCTAGCCATAAGCAATTCTGCACCGCCTTGCGGATGCCGTAGACGAAGTACAAAACCCTTTTCCTCAGAAGGAAGTTCCTCTCGATGAAGAAGACGGCTATCTTCACGATCCAGCTAGAGACCAACCTCCCACAGATCAACACTAGAACCATTGTTTCCCATTTCCATAGCTGAAGTTCCCACACTATCTTCTTACGCAAGGAAGGTATCGCAAGTGTGCAAACCAAAGCAGCGATTATCAAAATCAAGCTCAACCATTCCATTACAATCCATAGACTAAGTTTGTCTTTCCTGTACTCTTCTGGTAAATCCTCTTCTGCAAATGGATCGTCTTCCTCTTCCTCTCCTTGATTTCTAGGGCTTTTCCCGAAAAACCCTGATTTCAGCTGCCCTGATTTCGGAATCCGACCCGATTTCATCTCCGCCGCTTGCGGCGGCAGCGGCGGCTTTGGCGTTGGTGGATCCGAAAGCCGTGACCTGGTTCGCATCTTAAGCAAAGTAGAGTTTTTCGGATTCGGAGCGTTTCCACTACACTTGACGACTTCTCCGTCGGCGCCGTCGTTCTTGTTGCTACGGCTGTCTCGTCTTCCCACGGCGTCGGGTTTGGTGGTAGCCCCAGCGGAAGAAACTCTAGCCGACGCCGGAGATTCCAAAACCGGAGTTAAACCCCTGGACTGAAGCTCGTCCATGCCCAAGTCCATATCAAGAGAAATCTCGCCGGAAGCTTGCTGTTTATGCAGAAACTGACCAATAAGCTTCGTGGGAGGATCCTCGCCGCGTCGAAACTCAAAAAGCTCGTCATCACCTTTCTCCTCCTCCGACGCGGCCTCGGAGGATCTATCAACATTAATCCCTTTATGGATGTTACCTTGTCCATCAGTCCAGAAATCGTAACTTCCGTCTCTCCAAATCTTCCCCACCGTCTCTCCGGAGACTCCATTGCTGCTCCCCTTCTCATCGTCGATTTTAACGAAGACTTCCCGCCGGTCAGCAGAATCAACGGCCATGATTCACCCGGTGAACAAAAAAGAGAAGAAGATCCAGCGAATTTGGGTTTCGCGTACACACCACCGATTAATATAAAGAAAGAAAGTTTTCTCTTTAACACTTTTGGGTAACTGTGAAAATCAGTAGAGAAAACGCTTTTGTTTTGAGACTTGCTAATAAAGTTGGCGATGGACTCTGAGAGAGAGAGAGAGAGTAAGGATATTAAATTGATCTTATAAAGGTATGACGCGTGTTAGCCCATCGCTACCACACAACAACATCTCATCATCATTTTGAAATTTGGACGACCTTCTCGTCTTCTCTCTCTCTCTTGATTTGCATACCAAACTTTGCAAAGTTCGAGAAGAACTTAATCAGGCTGATTCGGCTTTTTTTTTTCTTCCCCCGTCAAACTTTAGGTAAACTAACGAATTCTCTGGATTAGTTTTAATTTTGCCAAAATAATACTCCATCTATTTTATAATAAATATCATTTTAGGAAAATGTATTTGCATTATAACTGGATGTATTATTTTTATTTTATTTACATCAAAAACATATCAAGATACATTCAGTTAATGTAATACATTTTTCCAAAATGACACTTATTATGAAATATAGAGTAATAGCATTTCCTTTTGTGATATCAATTGCTTATTTTATTTGATTCTGGGAAATATTTATAAAATCTAATACTTCCACTTTTGGTATTTTCTTAATCGTTAGGTCACTGTAGAATGTACATTCGTCACATGTATGATGATGAATCACGACTATGAATAATGTATTTAATAGTTTAACAAGCAGGAGTAGTTATTTTAATTTTAGGCGAAAAGTTTCGGAAGCGACAAACGAGAAAGTTACAAACTTTCGATTAATGGAGCCAGATTGTGTGAATAACTTTTCTGATATTCTCATTGAACACAAAAAAAGACAATGTGCAATCGATTTAAAAACGTGTCTATGTTATAAACTTTCTGAACCGAGTCTAAACGGGTGTGGACACTATTGAGCTGAGACGGACTGTCGGAGATTTGACAAGACGAACGAAAAGCGAGATTTGCGGCGGTGTAACATTTAGCGAGTTTGAAGAATTCACGCGTTTGAGAAGGCGCGTGGGATTCGTCAGCTGTGTATTGGATGTCACGGCCCATGGGCCATTGTCGTATCTTAGTTCTGGACCACACTGGCTGGTTCGTAAAAGCCACGCATAGTTTTTTCTAAAAACCGCTTAAAAGTAATGGTCCTACTTACAAGTCTCACTACATCACAGTCGATGCTTATGCTTTCTCTCTCTAGAGCCTTCTAAATTTAAAAATTGGTCACCAGAAACATTATCTTTATGTAACGTAAACATCACAGTCGACTACAGAATATGGGCAACATGAAAAAAGTTAAAGATGACATCGAATATGACAAATAAATGGAATGTGTTTACGACTCTTTTCTTCCTTTTTGTCAACCTACTCTTGTTCCTTTATTGTTGTTGTCTTTCTGTTACAGCTTTTTCTTTCGTTACATTTTCAGTAATTAGTTTATTTGCTTTTTTTTCTTGAATTCCTCAGATATGTATCAATAGAGTTTGGATTTCATGTAAAAGATTTGTAAGTGATCAAGAGAAGGGATCCCAAGCAGAATAATTATTGAGACAAGAGAACTATGTGACTGACTGTGACAGTGGCGAATCAAATTCAAAGACACATTACCTTTAGTTGTTAGACAAGTTTATTTCCTTTAACTCTTGTGGGACTAATGTTACATAACATAGTGTATTTACACATAATAGAATAAATACGATTGTTTACATCATCAATAGGTAAAGTAAAAAAATCTAACCTTACTTAACCCAGTTCTGGAGTATAAATTGCTGCATCAAAATCGCCACGATGCTTCCCAAGCTTATGTTGATCACGTTGACTACATCATTGTTTAACTACAAAATAGCAATATGGTCAAATATATAAATAAGAAGGTCTCAGCAAAGATAGAGAGAATGGACAAAACGAAACAAAAAGCTCATTGCAAAAATGGTTTCACGAGACGAAAACTCCAAAAGTTTTATGTTGTTTTTTCCACTCAAACCGCTTATATATCAGTATAGCTGCCACAACATGATGGTATTTTCATCTGATTATCATTTTACTGCATTGACAAATAAGTAGACAGAGCGAGAGCAATCGAACAAGAATCGAAGAGAGCATACCCATTCGAATCCTTCTTTGTCTTGAAAAGATGCACCTATTATGCTTTCTCCAAGATTCGCAATCTGGGAAGCGAGTACACATACAGCTGCTTCTGGAGGAGTTATCTGTGCTCGAGAGACCAGAAGGAAAATAAACTTACAATTACACATACAGTGTGTAAATTGCCTATGAACATCAGACAGTGTCATGCATATTCAGGTAATATTACAAACAAATATACGTATCCAGCTTTATATTCACGAGCAAGTCTATACTACGTCTGCAATTTAGTTATGTTCAGTCAAATTTATGGTATCTTCACTTTCATCCAGCGGTCTAAGCTTTGGTACTATGATAAACAAGTCGCTGCATGAGGGGTGTGCATACGAACCAGCCCAATTAACAACAACTCAAAGTTTAGATCACGTAATGAAGACGTCTTTATCAGTATAAATAAGATGTGGAACGGGAATTTTCTGACGCAGGAATCACACAGATGCTTTCATGTTCCTCAACAACAAAATTAGATAACGTCTAGTACCTGACCAAGGAAACAGCCAACAGAGGCTAGAAAAAATGATGCTAAAAGTCCAGCCAATGTTCCTTCAACACTCATAGCTCCCTCGGTTCCTCTTGGTACAATCTTAAATGTTGTGGCTAAATACCTGCAAATTTGCACCAATTAGTAAATGCAGATCATTTCATTAGATTCTTCATGCTATGGCATCGCAAGTCCATTGACAATCTTTTGCCAGAAAACCGACCCAAATGTTTTAGCTACTTGTTTCAAGTAACACAAACCATTGCAGAAGAGGTCAAAGCTGAATAACAGAAGCACACTCACGTTGTTTTTCCATAAGCTTTCCCTATCTCGCTCGAGACGGTGTCGGACACTTTAGTGCAGAAGCTGGAAACGAAACCAAGCCGGAAAAGCTGAGAAAAAGCTGCTCCTCCCACTTGATATATTGAAAGAAAAGCACAGACACAACCAGCAGCACTTGAACCAATCACACTGCGTGGTCCTCTTCTACCTTTTTTCTTCTCGGCCACGCCTTGTGCTTCCTTTTCCGACATTTTAACCTTCGTTGCCGCTGTTCCCTGCGACATTGTAAATCATCTAAACCAACTTCAACGCCAGAATCATTTGCAAGTTTAGTATTACTCTTTCCAGCTCTCCGTCGGTGAAAACATGATAATGAAATCTAAACTATAAAGAAAACTTGCAGAATAGAGACGAATTATCACTATTTTGACAAACTAGCTCCTTAATCTCAGATTTCAGTCTACAGAGTACAGAGACGAGAAACTGCCTAATTACAAAGTTCTTCCTCCAGGAATAACAAAATATCCCACAGCATTTTCAAAATTAAGAAACAACTCTAAGATCAATCAAGAGAAATTTTTCTTAGTATCTTCAAATCCTATAAAGTCCCTTCAATTATACGTTCAAGCGTGACTCAGGATCTCTACACATCCACAATTCCAACACTAAACGATTACACAGCTACTAAATTCATCTAAAATCCACAGACATTCTTCATTCGTCTGCTCGAAATCAAAATCACATTAGCTAATTCCTACGTTTTAAGAGTTCAGGGACCAAATTAAGGTCAAGTTCATAACAAGTGGACTTACTATGACGAAGTAAGCAGCGACTAAGAGGAAACCAGCAGAGCCATAAGCCCGCCAAGTTAGAGTACCGAGCAAGAATGCAGCGGCGATCCCAGAAGCGGACAATCCGGTAACAAGAAGCGGTGACCCGAGAACAAAAATCAATAAATTGTTAGCCACTGCGGATTTCCAGGTAGGTGAAGCCGATTGGATAAGCTTCATCGTCTCCGTCACTACCCCGTGCACCGATGTAGCCGCCATAGCACCGCCGGCTCTGCTTCCCGGCGAAAGAGTTCCGTCGGGAAAGGATTCCAGAATACGGTGTCTAAATCGGCAGGATCTAGGAAATGGTGAGGGAGAAGAAAATCCCGAGAGTTTCGTGAATCTCGGAGGTAAAACTGATCTAGAATTTAATAGTAGAGTTGACGAAATCGTTGCCATGACACTTCGCTTGCTTTCGAAGACCTGAGATCAGAAAACAAAAAAATTGGAAAATGAAAAAGAAAATCAGCGTTTTGGGGTGGATCCGGAGCTCCTAACAAACCGGATCTCAACCCGTTATATATATCTTTCCAGTCCTAGAAATAAGCTTATTTACAGTTATAACACCACTATTATGTACTGAACAACCCAATCTTATCCGAGAAGCGCAGAAGGATTTCCAGAAAAGAGAGAACGAAAATGGCGCTTCTCTGCTCATCTTCAACGGTTATACTCCCTTCTTCTTCGGTGAAACCCTCCGGAAGTGACCGAAGGTCTCCGTTTTTAGGCCTCTCTCTAACGGCTATCTCGAATCCGTCTGTACGAGTCGGCATTAATGGGAACGCGAAAAGGGGATTGCAGGTGAAGTGCGAAGCGGAGCAGGCGACTACTTCCCTTGTCCCGGCCAATCAGCGATGGATGTTCGACGAAGAAGAAGCAAATGGCCCTGTAAAGATATTTTCTTTTTCTCCCTCTCTCTCTATTTTAGCTTCAACGCTTTCTTTGTTCATATCTCTGAAACTTGTGTGCTTAAAATATTTATGAAATGTTGAATAAACTGTTCGTAACCTGCTGGAAATTTCGGAACTTTGTGAATGATACTGGGAATTTGAAAGTTGAGTTAGGTAGTGGACTTTGCCTTTGACTCCATATTCAGGCTGCAGATGTATAAAGTCGCGTATCTGCTTGTTTAGTGCATCAAATACTCAAATGGATTTGAAAATTGATATTTTTTTCTTCTTATTTCGGTAAATGGGAGCTTTCACTTCTTCATGTTTGGTTGGATAATAGAATTTTATTGAAGTTATAAGACTTTAGATTAGTTTTACCGAAAGTTTTCTATGGTTTGCAGGACATTTGGAACACCACATGGTATCCGAAAGCTTCGGACCATGTGAACACGGACAAGCCTTGGTTTGTGGTCGATGCGACTGACAAAATCCTTGGTAGATTGGCATCGACAATTGCTAATCACATCCGTGGGAAGAACCTTGCCTCATACACTCCCAGTGTCGACATGGGAGCCTTTGTGATTGTGGTATGTGAAATTTGATATGCTTCACTTAGTTGATTGTCTAGATGGAGCCATAAAATAAGTTCCTTATTGAAATGTGATTAATTTTTAAATGAAATTTACAGTCACAAGGAAAATTCAAGCCTTTAGGTAGATGTTTAGGCAATGTTTGTAACCTGTGTCACTTATTGAACGAGCTCGCTCTTGTTCACATAACTTATGATTTGCTTTCTGTCATTTGACTGGTTCTTGTTAAAGGTGAACGCTGAGAAAGTTGCAGTATCTGGAAAGAAGAGGAACCAGAAGCTGTACCGGAGGCATTCAGGACGACCTGGTGGTATGACAGTAGAAACATTCGATCAGTTGCAGCAGAGAATCCCAGAAAGAATCATTGAGCATGCTGTTCGTGGAATGCTTCCAAAGGGACGGGTTAGATATATGATTCCTTAGCTCTCTATCAGTCTCAGCTTTGAATATTTTCCAGGATTAAACCACTTGTGGCGTGATTTGAGTTCTAGATCACACTCACTCTTAACATGATCTGACCGTTTTGTGGCAGCTTGGGAGAGCTCTATTCAACCACCTAAAGGTGTACAAAGGCCCGGAGCATCCCCACGAGGCGCAGAAGCCGCTTGACCTGCCTATCAGGGACAAGAGAATACAGCTGCAAAAATAGAGCAGCACCATCGACCAAGCGCAGAGAGTTTTTTTTTTAATTTTCTTATCGGTTTTCTGTAAGTTTCTTCATCTCAAAACCAGAACGGGCTCTTGTGTCCATTGCTTGCCTTTTTTTGGGTCAACTCTGCTATAAAGCTTTCTAATGTGAATTATCATTTATTCAGTTCTTGCTGATAACTATCTTCCTCAGACATCAAAGATGATATGCAACCAAATAACGAAATAAAATCGGTGTAAAACACATCAAGTTTGACTACCAAAACACCATAAGCAACACCAATATCTAACCCAAAAAAAAACTTCTCTGTTCACTCTGTAACAAACGTTCTTAAAAAGAAAACTCTAATACTTAAGGCCTAAAACCCAGCCATTACTCCAAAGGCTAAGAAGGAAATTAACGTTCCTACCAATGGCTATCCCGGAGATTACTTGAGTAATGGCTGCTTTTCGTCTGCGATTGCACTAGAAAGCACCCGAAAATGAAGCTGAGAATGCAAACGAGCCCAGCAGAGACCAATCTCGTCTCCTATCTTCAAACCTCTCCTCTTGACAAAATCAGTGGTCCAGCTATTCTTCAGACAATAATGGGCCTCGTTCGTTCCCGATCTCACCAAAAGCATCTCGTGCGTAGTGTGCGTGTCGTTGTCGTACACAGTAACCGTCATTCCATTGCCTTGTCCGAGTTTGGTCTTTTGGTCATCTTCAGGGAGAGCGTTTAGAATGTGGCTCTCAACGACGGCGTTGCTCAGAAAAAGGGGCCCACGTATATCGCTCTTGTTCAGTGTCTTCTTGATGATCCATGGATCCGTGATTGAAAGAGTTAGTTCCGTCGACACTCCGTATCGCTTCTCCTCTTCTTTTTCCAAGAAATCAGCCGTCTTCGTCAAGTCTTCATCTGTGCTCATCGGAGAAGCAGAGGAGAGAGACATCTTTAGCGGTTCTTGCCTCATGATCGTCTGACTCTTCTTCCCCGGAACCATAGAAACGCCGAAGAGAATAAACCCATTTTCCTTGGATGGTAAGAGAGAAGAGCCTCGATTGTTCTTTCGCGGTTGTTGGCTCATGATCTTCTGAGTCTTCTTCGCCGGCGACATAGAAACGCCACAGGGACGAACCTCTGTTTCCTTGGAAGGTAAGAGAGGAGAGTCTTGAGTCGTCTCTCGCGGTTCTTGCATCATGATCTTCCGACTCTTCTTCTCCAGAGATATAGAAACGCCGACGGAACGAACCTCTGTTTCCGTGGATGGTAAGAGAGAAGAGTCTTGAGTCGTCTCTCGCGGTTCTTGCCTCATGATATTCTGACTCTTCTTCTTCGGAGATATAGAAACGCCGAAGGGAAGAAACTCCGTTTCCTTGGGTGGTAGGAGAGAAGAGTCTCGACTGGTGGTGTCTCGCGGTTGTTGGCTCGTGTTTGTACGAATCTTCTTCGCCGGAGGTGTAGGATCGTCGGAGATAGACATCTCTGTTTCTTCGGACAGCATGAAAGAACAATCTTCTTGAGGGGTCTCGCGGGGTTCTTCGCTCATTCTCGCTCCACGCTTTGCCATTGGAGAGAGTTTCTCGTCGAATCAATTTTGCTTGCGAGATTGAAAAGACGGATAGTGAAACAGAGCAAGTGAGGATTTAGTGATAAGTACTACTAATTAGGAAAACGTGATTAGATTATTTTGGGCCTTTTGGCCCAAACTAACACGGCCTGA
The DNA here is from genome assembly GCA_911865555.2 of Thlaspi arvense. Classification (NCBI taxonomy): domain Eukaryota; kingdom Viridiplantae; phylum Streptophyta; class Magnoliopsida; order Brassicales; family Brassicaceae; genus Thlaspi; species Thlaspi arvense. The sequence continues at coordinate 54,328,876 of OU466861.1, forward strand.
CCACGTGAGTGGAACGTCCTTCTGCAGACCCAGGCATTTTCATAGAATTGGGGGAATACTGATACACTTTGATAAAGTCAGGCCAAAACAGTTAAAAGTAAAAATGGTAAAGGAGCAAATAATAAATAGCAAATTAAATGGATGTGGCCCAAAACAAAACGAAATAGCAATTAAACGTAAAATTATCTTCTCTTTAAGAGCAGCAGCACCGCGAAAGGACTGGCGGGAAAGCCCGCCACCATCGCCTGGAAGAAAAATCTCCCAAGAGAGAATTAAGAGAAGTCGGAAAAATGACACACACTGAAACCCTAAACATCCTCGATGAGATCGAGTCTCTTGTCTCCGATCAGCTTCAAGTGGTAACTACCGATTTTCTCGATTCATTATCTTTTCTCACTAGGGTTTCCGATTTCCATTTCACTGGTTCTTAAAACTCGTTTGTCTCTCCTTGAATCCGCATCGAAATGGTGTTAATTGCTTGATTCTAAAGCTTCCGTCTGTAGTTTTCTGTTGTATTTTGACTAATTGGGTCCCGAGATTCGGAGGTGTTGAAAGCAAATCTGAGTAATTTGGGTTATAATGATTGATGATTTCTCTCAATCCATTTGGTTTTCAGGTATCTTACAAATGGCTTAGTCGAAATTTCTCGCTTTCATCAAAAACTGCCAAGAGGTACACTACATTGATTCCACCCATTTTGAAATCACTAGATTTTTAGTCTTCTTCTTCAAATCTGTTTGTATCTCAAAACCGTGATTCGCTTGTTGTTATTAGGTTGCTTAAGGATTTTGTCGACAAGCACGAGAAAAAGGGTTTAGAAGTTGTCTATACTGTATCCGGGTGGCTCAAGAAGAGACCTTCCGATTACCACACAAAGCTTGTTTCCAGTTCCAAACTTCAAGGTCACTTTCTTATCTTTCATGACTGTCTCCTTTAGGTTTTCACCTGTCTGATTAGCTAATAATGATCTGTAAAAATATAAAACACCAGATAATCTATCGATTTGACACTTCCCCTGTTATTGATTCCTATGCAGAAGTGGAGAAAGAGTTCAATGGAACATATTTTACTCATATCTACAGTGTTCAAGCTAGTATCCCAATGGATCCGGCTGCTATATGGAACGCTGAGTTTGTACAAGCAGAAGAACTCTTCAAGCAGCCTTCTGCCACTGATAATTGCTTGAGAGACAACAGGTACACCTTCTCTGTGTTGTTGCATGAAAAAAACTGTCCGGTATTGTTGACTCGGCCTCAGCTACTCAGATTAGAAATGTATGTTTTCTTTGTATCAGGTTTTGTGGCATCTCCAATTGCTTTGTAAAGCGTGATATAGAGGGAGCCACTGCAAATGTTACAGTACAATCTAAAAGTGGTTTAAATTCCTCGATCCCTAAGGTTGGCCATCAGGCTAAAAGTGAAAGTACTACTGCTCCAGCTCAAAACCAGTCTGTGAAATCCTCCAGTGATAAAGAAAAGCCTCTTCCTGTGTCCACTAGTAATAAAAAGAACGGACAGGGCGACAAGAGCGTGGCTGGAGCTGGGGGCTCGTTGAAAAACATGTGGGGCCGTGTGCCTGTGAAAGCAGAAGATGGTTCTGCAGCAGTGGAGGTCAAAAATCATGATCATTCAGGTTTGCTTTCTAATCTCTTCACTCCAGTTTCTGCTTTTCAAAGTGTTTCCCTTTATGCGGAATGGCTATGGCTTTACTTGGTGGCTGTTATTGTTAGTTTTGTTCCTCTATGAAAAGTTTTGTAATTGGTGCAGAAGCACAGAAACCTTCTCACGACGCCGAGAGTAAGGGGGGCAGCGATGATGAGACCCGGGATGTGAATGTCAAGAGAGCGCCTAAGAATGATAGCAGGAAAAGGAAAGTGATATTTGATTTTTCCGATGAAGAGTGTGAAGATGTTATCAGCTTAGCATCTCCTAGCAGTCCGAAGATTAATCCAGATAGCGAACAAACCAAAGATTCAGGTCCAGAGAAGCTTGATGTACGAGTATCTCGAGAGATCAAAGCTGATGAACCAGAGGTCAGCGAAGAAGACTCGCAAAAAAATGCCTCCGCTGATACTTCTGGGGCCAGAAAGAACGAGAAATCCAAGGCTTCGTCAATGGAGAAGATCCAGGCCAGTGGTTCTGAAGCAGAAGTGAATCCCTCAAAGGGAAGAATTACTGATGCTCCTTGTTCACCGAAAAGGAAAAAAGTGTTGAAGTCGCGGATTGATGATCGTGGGAGAGAAGGTATGCTCACACACTTAAGCATCGAACGTCGTTTGCAATAATATCAAAAACAAGTATACTTTATGCATCTATTTAGCCAAGAGTTGGGAAAATTCGAGCTCTGGCTTGGAATGTCAACGTCTCTTACTTATACAATTTTCCTTTGACTGCATATAGTAACTGAGGTAGTCTGGGAGGAGACGGAAAAAACCGCAAAGAAGAAAGAAGACAGTGATGATACAAGTAAGAAGTTAAATGATGGCAAAAGCGCAAATGCTGTTAACAGGTAATAATGTTTTTGGAGATGATGTACTGTTTAACCTTTGTGATTATCCGTTGGAAACAATGTTAAAGCATGCGAGTGCCTTGTTCCAGGGCGGTTGCGCAGAAGAAGAGCCCGGCCATGGGGAATGCGGCAGCCACAAACGCAGGAGGAAAAGCAGGAAGCAAGAAAGGCGGGAACGTCAAAGATCCTAAGCAAGGAAACATAATGTCCTTCTTCAAGAGAGTTTAAAGGCATTGTGTTTTTTTTTTAATTAAGTTTTTGAGTGAGGATATCTGAAATTAGAACTGAGTCCCATCTGATTGTATGTTTGAAACTCTTGAGCCGTTAATGATAATTTTTGTTAACTATTCAGATCATCTGATTGTATGTGTTGAAGTTCTTACTACAAGTCAATTGTATGATCTTCTTGATTCATTTTAATTTTCTTTTGTAAATTTCTTATAGAATGTTTCATGTGCGCATCATTAAGCGCAGTCTTCTTCCTAAGTCGGTGCCGTTGGCACTATAATTTTCGTTGGTTGAAAAAATTAAGAGAGTTACACATGATTTAGCCTAAACACAACTTCAACTAAATTACAATATGCTTTACTAATACACGAAATAAGTTTAATACATCTGGAAGCCTTTTTAAGTGGTTGACTAGATACTTCTACATGAGGTTTGAATTTTGATCCCACATATATATTGTGGGCCCAGATGAAGATGCAGTTTATTGTGGGCCCACATATTAGAGATAATCAAATAAGAAAGAAAAAAGACAAAAGATATTTATTATGGGCCTACATATTTATTGTAGGCCCATATATCTATAATGAGTTTTGTATAACAGTTAATTTGTTCGTTAAAGTATCTTTCTGACTGTTCTGACCACTTGTACTTTCTAATTGTATAACTGTTAATTTGTTAGTTAAAGTATTTATAATCTCAGCTAGAGATTTTTAGGTGGCAAAACTATGGAGGAGAAGAAGATGAGAAACAATTTCTGACATACATTCTTGCAAATTCAAACTGTTTAAAGACAGTGGAGATCGATCTCTCACTTATATCAACCTGCAATGTTTAAGAGTGTTAAAAAGAGTTGGAATCTATGCTTAGGATTTCACCATCATCTCGCCTTCTTTATTCTACCCCTAATGTCGAGTGGAGATTTTAGCTTCATCTTCATTTAGTTTTAGATTGTTGGGTAAAACAATTGTATTTACTATATTATTTTTTAAACTATCATTACTAAGTTATTTCAATAATTTGTTGTGAGAGTCAATTGTAGGACTCTTTTGTGAGAGTCAAGTGATTGTTTTTTTCATCGACTGGCTGATATTTCATAAGCAAAACACTCCCTTGATTCTTAACTTTTCGCTAACTAATGAGAGTATTTGTTAGTCTTCTTCACTCCTCAGTTTCTCAGTCTTCACTCACATGCATATCAAGGGTTTTCTCTATTAATTACGAATTCAGTCTATGCAGTTTTCTCTGGGAAATCGGTTTTCAGATCTATGCACATATTGACCAATTTTGATTAGTTGAATTTTCTTTGATGAATATTTATCAATCAGGCTAATGCAATTTAACCTCTGATTTCCAAGTGGTTTTTTTTTGTTTTTTAAGTCAAACCAAGTTCTTAAGTTTTATAATTCAAACTTACCAATAAGTTACACAACAAGTTACAAGAAAAAAAATAAGTCACACAACTGTTGCGTACCGAAAATAGCCAATTAGAGTGTTTCAGTCTTTGATTAGATTCCAAAACAAAACAAACAAACAAAAAAACCTTTATGTCCATTGTTACTGGATGGTTCGATCCAAAAATAAATAAAAAAAACGCATTTACAAAGGTTGACCGACCAAATTTTGCCATATCATCTCAAAGTGAAAAAAAAAACTATCATCCATCAAACCTAAAAATACCATTCGGGTAGTTGAGCTCGTAGGTCAGATCAAGAGAATAGTAAATAACCAGATCTACTCCTCCTATTTCTATCTGGCGTTGGTCAAAGGTAATCAAAAGTAAATTATTCATAGCGTCTTTATTATAATATGTAGCATGGAGGTACCTGAGAGTGATCTAACCGCCAAGGCAAGTCCACACTCGGTGTGATCACAGTAGTCTAGTTCCAATCTTCTCAAACTCGTAAGACCTCTTGCAAGAGCTAAATTATCAGATGAGACAACATCTTCACATGAAAATCTAAGATTGATGCTTATAACTAGGGAATGTTTAATTCTTAGCTTCTCACAGTTGATTAATAGCTCTTTGATCCAGCGGTGACGAACCCTGTGGGATAAATGGGATAAATGGGATAAATCGCAGCCTGAAGTTACTAAATTCTCTAAGTTTGTAGCAATGGCTTCTAGAGATTTGTTGCTCACCTCCATCATGACTACAATAAGTGTTTAATGCCTTTGCAGTTGTGGGCAACACGTATGATTCGTCTACACAACGATCACGAAGTACCAAGACCTCCAGTTTCTTACAAAATCGAGAAAGGACAACTAGTCATTTGTCTCCAATACAATTGCCCGTCCTCAATATTTCCAGGTTGGGAAGTCTCTTCAGCAATCGATGAGTCTAGCATAGTGCGATATAAATCCAGCTTTTGTATTTTGCTTCATCAATTTGTTTTCTATCATCTTTTTCTCTTCTCGTTTTAAGATTGATGTTTATATTAAGATTTGCTTTTTTGTACTCTTCTTTTCAAAGAATTGATTTTAAAAAAAAACCGTGAGATTTTTGTTTTAGATATTTGAAACCTAATCTAGTTTGTATTTGAAGTGTACTGAAATGAAAATTTCTTTGCTGGAAATATAAGAAAAGTAAATTCTGGTGGTGATACATCAACAAAAATGATCAGGAATGTTTTTACTTTAATGTATATTAGATATACTAATAATTTTAATGATATATTTTCTCCCCAGTCAATGGCATATTTTCTAGATTCATTTTAATAATACAACGCTTTTGTAAATTTCTTCTAGCATGTTCAAGACATTAGAACAGTAATACAAATGCAGAGTCAACAACAAACCTGAGAGCTAATTTTGGTATCGTCTAAAGATTTTAAATAAAAAATACATACAACACGTTTCTCTCACATAAATAGATAATAATAATAATAATAATTCAGAAAGAAGGTAGATTGGTTTTCGAAAAGAGTGTGCGTAGACGTGGAGTTGAATGATTGAAGCCAGTAGGAAGAAGAATCAGATGAAAGAAGATTGTTTATTTAAAGAGAAGCTAAATCGTATTTCTTGCTCAGAATCATCACTCTCTTTCATCTACTGTTCCTTCTTCTTGCTTCCGAGATGTGGAGTTACATTTGTTTGCCATTTTTACTCTTGTTAGGTGCGGCCAGGGCTTCCGAGTCGATTTTCCTCCCTACTCAGAGTCCTGTCTGCTCTTCGCCGGATCCGAGCCTGAACTACCGGCCGGTCATCGGGATTCTGAGCCACCCTGGCGATGGCGCGTCGGGTCGACTGACCAACGACACGAGCTCGACGTACATCTCGGCTTCTTATGTGAAGTTCGCCGAGGCAGGTGGTGCTCGTGTCATCCCTCTCATCTACAACGAGCCTGAAGAAGTGCTCTTCCAGGTCCTTCTGATTTCTGAAAATCCTTCATATCAAAAGTTTAATATAGAATTGGATTTGATTCATAATCCAAAGGTTGTCTTTTGGTGAATCACATTTCGGATCTGCAGAAGCTTGAATTGGTCAACGGTGTGATATTCACTGGTGGTTGGGCTAAAAAATATCAATATTTCGATGTCGTCCAAAAAATATTCAATGTAAAGTTGTCATCATCGTTTGGTTTCTTGTCAACTGAAACATTGTTTCGTCCTTTCTTTATAATAGAATCCCGATATGTTGCTCACAGAGAGCACTGGAGAGAAATGATGGTGGAGAGCATTTTCCAGTATATGGCATTTGCCTCGGATTCGAGCTTATGTCAATTATCATTAGTCAGGTGAAGCTTATGTCAATTATCAACTATATATTACAGATTTTGGATACTGCAGGCTCTATTCTTTAACTTGTGATCCTTTGTCGCTGCAACAGAACAGAGACATTCTTGAAAGATTTGATGCAGAAGATAATGCTTCAAGTCTCCAGTTCGTTGAAAATGTTAATATTCAAGGAACTTTATTCCAAAGGTGCATAGCTTTTCAATGATACAGTACTACTTGTAGCTTTTCCAGTAGTAATACCTCAAGTTTTGCAAAAATATTCCATATATGATAATTGTAATGTTTCATATATGCAGGTTTCCTCCAGAGTTGTTGAGAAAACTCAGCACAGAGTGTTTGGTTATGCAGAAACACAAGGTTAGTATTATGCATTCTCTAATTTTTCTGCAGAATATGGAATATAGTTGTCAAAGTTTAACATATTATGCATTCTCCAAAGAGAGCAATTCAACATCCATCAAATCTGGTTTTGGTCGTTTTTGTTTACCTCTCTATGATTAGGCAATTGTTCTTACCTTTATGCTTTTGCTGATATGAATTGTTATCATTTTCTTCAGTACGGTATCACACCAGCAAACTTTCGAGGAAATCCTGCTCTGTCTAGTTTCTTTGAAATTCTCACAACCTGTGTTGATGAAAACAGCAAGGTATAAAAACTATAAAACCATGATAAGGATTCTACCAATTCCAGAATCTGAACCTTGCTCTGAAACATATTTTCCTTTGCAGACATATGTTTCAACTGTTAAAGCAAAGAGATACCCAATAACTGGCTTCCAATGGCATCCTGAGGTATTATTATCAGTGTGATCTATTTTGTTTATTTCGAGAAATATCCTTAGACAACACATTCTCTGCAGAAAAATGCATTTGAATGGGGATCATCTGAAATCCCACACTCTGAGGATGCGATTCAGGTGACACAGCAAGCTGCAAGTTATTTAGTCAGGTAATAACATCTTTATCTGTTGCACTCGTAACTATTAAATGTGGTGGTTTCTCATGAAATTGCGATTTGAGTGTGGTGCAGTGAAGCTAGGAAGTCACTGAACAGACCATCTCCTGAGAAAGTGCTGAGCAATCTCATATACAACTACAAGCCTACCTACTGTGGATACGCAGGGTATAAATGCTACTCTTACAAAATTCTTCTTTGTGCTTTTTTTTAAAAAAAATTGTGTTATGTTCTAACGATTCTGTGGATCATTTTGCAGGAGGGGTTACGACGAGGTTTACATTTTCACACAACCAAGATCCCGTTTCTAAGAAAAAAGTCGTGCTCGTGTTTGTTCAAGAGAAACAATTGATTTAATCTTATTTTGTGTAAATTCTAATCTCAGTCGATTGTTTTCGCTCGCCCTGTATGAAATTCCCTTGGATGTGTGTGTGTGTGTTTAGTTCGTTTATTTGTTTAGTACGACATAACGGTAACGCGGGCACTCGTGATTGTAATGGCATATGTTGGAACTGGGCTCACTGAAAGCCCAATGTGAAGTCCCTGATACAAAACCAGATAAAGACTCTTGAGCCGTTGATGAGATTTTCTTGCTAACGGCTCGTTAATCGACGGCTATCCAACTCCCAACAACCTCGCTCGCTCTATCATACATTCATACTCCAGTAGATAAGTAATGGGGCCCAGTCTTGACAGTGATATAAGATAAAGATAATATAAATTTAAATAAGCACGTTTCTTTCTTATTGTATTGTTTTTGTCACGACATAACACGTTGAAGAATCAGATCATATACGATTTAGTTTAAAAATAAAGAAAAAAAGCAAATCGTATTTCTTACTCATCAGATCACTCTCTCTCCTCTTTCTTTCTCAACACTCAATTCCGTTCTTCTTCCGCAGACTCAGACACAGACATGTGGAGATACATCTGTCTCTGTGTACCGTTCCTTCTCTTGGTTTGGAACGATAACTGTGTGGCGAATGCTTCCGAGTCGATTCTGCTCCCTAGTCAAACCGGTTCACGCTCCTTTCGTTCTTCGAGTCCTGTTTGCTCCTCGCCGGATCCGAACCTGAACTACAGGCCGGTCATCGGGATCGTGAGCCACCCTGGCGATGGCGCGTCGGGTCGCTTGAGCAATGATACGAGCTCCACGTACATCGCAGCTTCCTATGTGAAGTTCGCTGAGGCTGGTGGAGCACGTGTCATCCCGCTTATACACAACGAGCCTGAAGAACTGCTTTTCAAGGTCATTCTCTATCTTTTATTCGAAAATCTGCCTCGTCATTGATATACTATATGGAATCGCAAATATAATTAGTTTTTGAATGTTTATTACGTTCTGGAACTGCAGAAGCTAGAACTGGTCAACGGTGTGATATTTACTGGTGGTTGGGCTAAAGAGGGATTGTATTATGACATTGTCAAGAAAATTTTCAAGGTAAGTTTTTTTTTTATCCTTTACCACTTAATATATAATAGTATCTGTTTTGTTTCATGAACAGTTTAATTGTTATGCTTCTCACAGAAAGCTTTAGAGAGAAATGACGTTGGAGAGCATTTTCCAGTGTATGGCATTTGCCTCGGTTTCGAGCTTATGTCAATGATCATTAGTCAGGTGACTCTTTACTGCCTTAGAAACTCTCTTTTTCTCAATTAACTTCCATATTTGTCAAGCCATATAAAGTTTAGTACTTCTCTAGACTCTGTTGATCTTCGACACCAGTAAAGAAAATAGATCTTTAAAAGACAGTTTTTTTTTTTTAATGAAAATGGATCTTACAGTACATTATATAGCTCACTTTTGGGATCTGCGGGCTCATTTTTATTTTATATTAATCTTTTTAATCCTTTCTCTGTAACAGGACAAAGACATTCTGGAAACATTTGATTCAGAAAATAGTGCATCAAGTCTCCAGTTCGTTGAAAATGTTAATATCGAAGGAACTTTATTCCGAAGGTGCATAGCTTTTCCTGATACTTTTGTTTTTTTAATCGGTGTATATATATTAATATACCTCTGGTTTTCAAATTGTAATGTATCGTATTTGCAGATTTCCTCCGGAGTTGCTGAAAAAGCTCAGTACAGACTGTTTGGTTATGCAGAACCACTACGTTAGTAACATTTTCTGCTGAATATGGAATATAGTTAGTCATATTTATAACGCATTCTTTATATTTCAGGAAAACAATTTTTAACGTTGAATCTGTGCTTGCTTTACCAGTTTGGTATCTCACCAGCTAGGTTTCAAGGCAATCCTGGTCTGTCTAGTTTCTTTGAAATCGTCACAACCTGCGTGGATGGGAACAGCAAGGTATTATTAATATGTTACTATCTACGAAATTCCAGAATCTGAAATTACTCTGAAGAAATCTAATATATAGTCTTTCCTTTGCAGACATATGTTTCAACTGTCCAAGCAAAGAGATACCCAATAACCGGCTTTCAGTGGCATCCTGAGGTACATAGACTGACCAGTTAAACTTATGTATCTAAATCCTTTTGTGTTTGTTTTGGTATCATTCAACTATCTATTGGTGTTTATAAAACAATCTCTTGTGTAGAAAAATGCATTTGAATGGGGATCATCTAAGATTCCACACTCTGAGGACGCAATCCAGGTGACACAGCAAGCTGCAAGTTATCTAGTCAGGTAATAAGATCTCTAATCAAGGTTTTATGCAAAAATGACAGATCTCTCTTAGGTAATGTATAAATAATGTATTTGGTGTCTCATGGATTGAGTTTGAACGTGGTCCAGTGAAGCTAGGAAGTCAAAGAACAGACCAGCATCTAAGAAAGTGCTGAGTAACCTCATCTACAACTACAAGCCTACGTACTGCGGATACGCAGGGTAAATCCACTCGGACCATTGCAACTTTACACAAATCTCTTCTTGTGTTGTGTATGTATGGTTTAACGATTCTTTGTATTTTGCAGGAGAGGCTACGACGAGGTTTATCTTTTCACACAGCCAAGAGTTTCCCGTTTCTAAGAGAAAACGTCGTCTTCTCGTGTATGTTCAAGTGAAGCATATGTGCATGTGTTCTTTATCTGTATACTCCATTAGTTTGGTTGATTTGATTTTCCTCTGTGGAATTGGATCCTTTCCAAGGAAAATGTAATTGTATTTCTAGCAATAAGATATCCTATTTTCCAATTAAAGCATGACACGTGGACGGTGGCGATTGGTTTCGTAAATTGTAAAACGGAGAATTCAATTTAGCGATTGGTAATCGCTTCTCTCATTTCCAAATTCTTTTGACACAGAACATCCACTTCCTCTGAGATGTGGGGTTACGTCTTGTTACTACCGTTACTGTCTGTGTGTAAGGATATTATCGCAATGGCCAAGGCCACCGAGTCGCCTGCGGGGATTTTCCTTCCTAGTCAAACCGGAGTTAACGATTCACGTGTTTTTTATTCCGTTTGCTCCGCGCCGGATCCGAACCTGAACTACAAGCCGGTTATCGGGATTCTGAGCCATCCCGGCGACGGCGCGTCGGGGCGATTGAACAATGCTACAAACGTGTCGTTCATCGCGGCGTCGTATGTGAAATTAGCTGAAGCGGGTGGGGCACGAGTGATCCCGCTCATCTATAACGAGCCCGAAGAGCTTCTCTTTCAGGTTACTCTAATTTAGCTCAGCTGATTCTCGAATCTCTCCTCGACCTGGAGTAAGAATTGGGATTTCTAGAAATCCAAATCATTTTTGGGTCAATTTCTGCAGAAGCTTGAATTGGTCAACGGTGTGATATTCACTGGTGGTTGGGCCAAAGAAGGATTGTATTACGACATCGTCAAGAAAATCTTCAATGTAAGCTCAACATTTTTCTGATATTCAAGAAGCTTGAATTGGTGCAACGGTGTGAATTACAGTGATCTTATTGGTATCTCTATGGTCCTCACAGAAAGCTTTGGAAAGAAATGATGCCGGAGAGCACTTTCCCGTATATGCCATTTGCCTAGGATTCGAGCTCCTCACCATGATCATAAGTCAGGTGACACTTTGTTCTTGCTTTAAGCTATCCCTTTCATGGATTACGAGCTTAGAATATACTATATAGAGCGTAGTCCAGTTTGATGATATCTGCATGCTCCATTCAAAATCTTCAATCCTTGCCTTTGTAACAGAACACGGACATTCTTGAGAAGGTTGATGCAAAGAACTCTGCATCAAGTCTCCAGTTCGTTGAAAATGTTAACACCGAAGGAACCGTATTCCAAAGGTGCATATATCAATTCTCAAGATGTATATATGTACTAATAACCCCCAAGTTGAGCAATGTTTTAATTGCAATGTTTCATTTTGCAGATTTCCGCCAGATTTGTTGAAAAAGCTCAGTACAGACTGTTTGGTTATGCAGAATCATCAGGTTAGAACTAGCAACCTCAAATTTTCTTGCCATATTCTGCGTTATTGTTCTTGAGTAGTTATCATATTCACATTCTATCTGCTTTGCTGAAATGAAAATGTCATTATTTTCCAGTTTGGTATCTCGCCAGGCAGCTTTGAAGGCAATCTTGCCCTGTCTCAGTTCTTTAATATTGTCACAACATGCACTGATGGCAACGGCAAGGTATTGTTATGTTTCCTAAGGAAACCATTGAAATCGAAAGATATCTAGAGCCTCACCTCATAAAACGAATCTACTTTACATATATATATTTCCAGGCTTATGTTTCAACCGTTCAATCAAAGAAGTATCCAGTGACGGGCTTCCAGTGGCATCCTGAGGTATAATACTCAGTAGTTAAACTTACGTCTCTCATTTCACGCCGAGGCTCAATTATCACAGTGGTCCATTGCGTTATCCTATGATTTATGGTATATTGATGTACAGCTTTTATAAAAGAAAAAGCTCCATACGATACTCTGCAGAAAAACGCATTTGAGTGGGGATTATCCAGGATTCCACACTCTGAGGACGCGATCCAAGTGACTCAGCTCGCTGCAAACCATCTAGTCAGGTTACTTCTCTATTCAATGTTTTGTGAGAATCGGTAACAGAGTGCATCAACTCCGGTTGCTACATTAGGAAAGTAGTTAACATTGTAATCGTTTCTCACGGATAGCACAAAGAACACTCGTGAATACTGTGAATTTGTGTGTAGCTGATATTAACGGATCGAGTTTGAATGTGGTGCAGTGAAGCTAGGAAGTCACTGAACAGACCATCTTCTGAGAAAGTGCTGAGCAATCTCATCTATAACTACAAGCCTACGTACTGTGGATACGAAGGGTAACGCCAATCTTTACATAATTCTCTATTCTTGTATTTTTCTTCTGTATGTCTTTAACGATTATCTGGATTATCTAATATGGTGGATTCTGCAGGAGAGGTTACGACGAGGTTTACATTTTCACACAACAACGATCCCTTCTCTAAGAACATCTCCTGTTGTGTTTGTTCGGTTGAACCAGCGATGTTTTCTTCAACTCTGCTAGTATCTGTGAATCTTTTGTAACTCTGATGATGTAAAGGGCTTGTATTTGTGACCTCAGTTACCAATATGTATGATGGGCTTATACGTTAATATATATATATATATCTGACGGGCTCAATAAAAGCCCAATCAAGTTGGTAGCCTGATAACAAAATGCCTGTCTTCCTTTCGCCAACCGACAATAGAAAACTCCAGAGTTGCGAAAATTCCCGGTTCGTCTCTAAAACCGGAAATCTCATGTCACGTACCGAGTCATACCATCCAGATTCGACTGTTCTTCTTCGAATTACACTGCGATTTCTCTCTCTCTCGCGATGAATTCCTCCCAAGCAAGCTTCTTCGATTTCTCTGTTCGATCAATCGCGTGGTCTCGTTTCTAATCGTAAGTGTCCTTTTGGAATTTTTGTTTCGATCTTAAGGTAGATCTTCTTAGAGGGAATTAAGTAAAGAGGTTGATAAACCCTAATAGTTCAGTGTTACTGTTTAGAGACTGATGCTTATGAAACGAAACCTAGTTATGGAATCTTTGCATCGACTTTTGGCTTAGATATTCTAATTTTCCGGTTTGCACATCCTCAGAAAGAAGTGTCTCTGTATGCAAGTAGCTTTTAGAGTTCTTAATTTCAATTTCCTAAGCTTCTGTTCTGATCTGTAAAAAGGTGGAAACTTGGAAGCTTGCATTACTTGGGAAGAGGCATAAATGGGGAGGATAATGGAATGGGCAGCAAGATCTGATCACTTGAGAGGTTTTCCAAGGAAATCTGTGATAATGGCTGTTGGTGCGTTTGCAAGAGCAGTTGCTAATCTTTGCAACAAAACCACAGTTCACAATGCAGATACTCTTATGTATCTTGTCCGGTCGCGACCACCTGGGGCTCCTCTCATTACTGTTAGTAATCACATGTCGACGTTAGTTAAAATTGAACCTTCACAAGTTAACATGATCTTCTCTTGTTGTCATTAATCTCTTTTACTTATGATGTTGATCTATTTCCCTTTTTTTCTTTCGTGTTTGTTGTAATCAGTTTGGATGATCCTGTAATGTGGGGAGGGTTCAAGGGCCTTCTTTCCCTTGATCCAGAGTTTGCTCGATGGGTTCTTGCTGCAGAGGACATATGTTTCAAGAACCCTATCTTCTCTTACATCTTTCGCACTGGTACGTCACCTTTTCTTCTGTTGCTTCTTTTCAGATGAAAGACTGTAATCGTTGATTTGGACCTGAGTCGAAATGTTTCAAGATGAATGTTAATGATTTCTTTTGAGCAGGCAAGTGTATACCTATAACTAGAGGTGGTGGAATCTACCAAGAACACATGAATGAAGCTCTCCAGCGATTAAAAGATGGATCTTGGGTATTTATCTTGCACATTTGAACAAATACTGAGATCTCTTTCAGGCCTTTTTCTGACCTCTAACCTTTGGTTTTAATCATGACTAGTAGTTGCATACCTTCCCAGAGGGCAAGGTGTTTCAAGAAGATGTGCCTATAAGACGACTTAAATGGGGAACCGCAAGCCTCATCGCTCGTTGTCCTGTTACCCCAATTGTCTTGCCAATAGTTCACCGAGGTTTTGACGAGGTAACATGTCTTTAACTCTTACATTTCCGCCTAAGCCTGCTTAACTCAGTAGATTGTTTGAACTATACAACCAGTTTCCAAAATTCGGAATTTTTCTTTGAAAATATTATGTTTTCATTCCAAGGCACTCACATGCACTGTTGTGACGTCTTAGATGATGCCGGAGAACTACTTCAACGGAAGAAGGCCACCGGTACCTCTGTGCAACAAGAACCTTCAAGTCGTGGTTGGTGAACCAATTGAGTTTGATGTTCCCATGATGGTTGAGACCGCTGTCTCGGCCTCCCGCCTTGTAACGGCTCCTCTTCAAGAAGCGAAATGGCCTATCCTCTCTTGTGCTGGCCAAAAGCTAGACGAACCCGCTCAGAGATGCCTCTACACAGCTCTTTCCGAGAAGATTCAATCCTCATTGGAAACATTGAGACTATTAGCCAAGCGGTTGTGACTTCTGCTGCCAGGAAACTTCAGAACAGAATCCGGTTCACATTTTTTTGTAAGTTCCGGTTTAGATCTGCAAATTAAATCATTGTCAGCTTTCTTTGATTTTGTGAAGCTGAGAATATCCTACAAATTGTAACCATTTGACTATGAGTAACTCGCATCTTAATAAATTAGAATCGAATATAAAAGACCTCAAAAAAGAACTCGAGATTCGTCGAAACCAATATGCACCCTAGAAAACAACAAACACTTAAATGTTTAAATATTCGGGACAAATACCTTCGAAATCTCAGTATATCTATATAAACAAAGTGATTTTCTTTTTAATTTATAATGTGAAAAAGACCGTTATTTGTGTGTTGTCTGTAACGCCGATGATCTGGCAAGTTCTGTCTCTGTGCAGAATCATTGATGTTGGACAGAAACTGCTTTGAAACGACCAGTTTGAACAGAGAGAGAAGGTTCTGATAAGAGACAACGTGGGTGGCACACAGACGCGGCGGCCACGTGAGACTTATATCGAGCCACCGGTGCGGCGAGTGGTGCCTACGCGAATGAAGCAAAGAAAAAAAAAACAGTTAATGGGCCCTACGGGGTCACGCCGGGGACGCACCATCACGTGAAAAAGGAAACTTCCCAAGGTCAGCAAAAACGGTATCGTGGCACTTTCGTAAATCGGATCACGTTATAGGGGTAAATGGCAGCTCTTGCACGTGGTTAATGGAAACATGTTGTGGCAAGTTGGTAAATTACGGCCTAATCGCGGGTAAAGATATATGCTCCCACGTGCTAGGCCCGGATGACAAGCGTGACCTCATGTAGTGGCAATTTCGTAATAATTGGGTCAAATCGCGGGTAAATTGGGTAGTCTCTAATCTATTTGTTTTACTTTTGGCCATCACACTATGAACGAACGTATTAAAATCCCATCTTCTCTGGCACGAGAGAGTTCATGATTAGCTTAACCTCCTTCATCCTCTTCTCCGATTCCCGGTTTTTTTCTTCCGCCGATCACTGAGAAATTTACCCCTTCTTAATCTTCCGATCATTTTGATCATCTGCGTCAGCTTAAAATACTTTTTTTTTAACTCAATTCAGAAAGTGAAGTTTTTAGCTTTAGCTAACAAATTTCTGCAACTGTTTTCACGATTTTTCTCTCCTCCGGATTCTCACCGTCTAATCATTTCCCGGTGAGAGCATTATCTGTATTGAAGGGCAAAGCCAAGTTGCGTCTCTAATCTAGGCTGCTCGGAGATTTAGAACTGGTGGTTGGTGCACGCAAGTTCGACTCCTTTTGTTCTATTAGATCTGAAAAAAGAGTGCTTCACCGAAGATTCAGAGACTTCTTTCCGGTTGAATTAGCTGGCGAATTGTCTCTTTGATCTCCCGGGAAAAAAAAAGCAGAGGAAGAAACGAGAGTGATGACGTCGGGAACGAGAATGCCGACTTGGAGGGAAAGAGAGAACAACAAGAGGAGAGAGAGACGGCGGAGAGCGATCGCAGCGAAGATCTTCACCGGATTGAGAATGTACGGCAACTACGAGCTGCCGAAGCACTGCGACAACAACGAAGTGTTGAAAGCACTCTGCAACGAGGCCGGTTGGATCGTCGAACCCGATGGTACTACTTACCGCAAGGTTCGTCTCTCGATCCCGGATCTCTCCTCTGTTTTTCTTTTTTTGTTCTTTTAAGCTTCGGTAACATTAATTTTTGAATTTAGATACCAAAAAAGTTCGGTTTTTGTTTAAGAAGAGATCAAATTCTTGGTTGCATCTAGCAGCATAGTGATCGGTCACTGGATTGCTAACGTGTTCCTGATACCACCAGCGTAGGTTAGCGTTAGAGGAGCGTTAATAGTCAAATGTTTTGATTCTTTCTGTGTGACTTTTTTATTTTGCGTTCATCTAAAAGAAGATTCTCTATCTCTCTCTCTCTTTGTCTCATGTTGTGTGATTGGTTCACTAGCGTCCCCAGGTCTAGTCTATTCTCAGATGATACCCATTAAAACATAAAAAGAGAAAAAGCAAATTAGCATAGATCTCTAGAAAACTGATAAAAAAGAAAATGTCCTTGCACAGATTTCAAAGTGTACGTTTTGATCTGTAGATTTTTTGGAAAAGCATGTGGGCACTTTTGCTTTACTGTCTCAAGTCTATACTCAAAATATCGAGAATCGAGTCCAATGATAATCTGTCGGTTCAGGAATCTTGACCCGATCGTTTTAAAAATAAAAAACAGAGAGTTTGTTTATGTGAAAATTAACTGTCTCTCTTTCAGTTGTTTATACATTTGACACAATCGAAACTTTAAGAATATCACTAACACAGTCTCTATTATCTCTGTCTTGGTCTTTTTTTTTTCAGGGATGTAGTAGACCTGTAGAGCGTATGGAGATAGGTGGCGGTTCAGCAACGGCGAGCCCTTGCTCCTCTTATCAGCCGAGCCCGTGCGCATCTTACAACCCAAGCCCAGGCTCCTCCAACTTCATGAGCCCAGCTTCCTCTTCTTTCGCTAATCTCACCTCTGGAGATGGCCAGTCACTCATCCCGTGGCTAAAACACCTCTCGACAACATCGTCCTCGTCAGCTTCTTCATCGTCAAGACTCCCTAACTACCTCTACATCCCTGGAGGCTCCATAAGTGCTCCTGTAACCCCTCCTCTAAGCTCTCCAACAGCTCGTACACCGAGGATGAACCCTGATTGGCAACAAATCAACAACTCCTTCTTTGTCTCCTCAACACCGCCCAGTCCCACGCGGCAGATCATCCCTGACTCGGAATGGTTCTCGGGGATTCAACTCGCGCAGAGCGTTCCAGCTTCACCAACGTTTAGCCTCGTCTCGCAAAACCCATTCGGGTTCAAAGAAGAAGTAGCCTCTGCTGGTGGAGGAGGAGGCGGGTCAAGAATGTGGACGCCGGGTCAAAGCGGGACTTGCTCACCGGCTATTCCTCCTGGTGCTGACCAGACAGCAGATGTTCCAATGTCTGAAGCAGTAGTCGCTCCTCTTCCAGAGTTTGCGTTCGGGAGTAACACAAACGGGTTAGTGAAGGCATGGGAAGGAGAGAGGATACACGAGGAGAGTGGTTCGGATGATCTTGAACTCACTCTTGGAAACTCAAGCACCAGGTAGTTCCAGCGACCTGTACATTTTTTTCAAAAACTCTGAAAAACGGGTCCAACCCAAACCGTTCTCAAAATATGTTGCTTCGATTTTATTTTTCCCAATGTAAGGCTCAATCAAAGTGAAAACACAGCTTCAAATATTCGTTTATTTGTAAACCTTGTGATTGTACCTTACCTCTGTCACTACCTTTTTCAACCCCTCTTTGTTTCCCAAACCCACCCGGTTAATTAGCTAACCTAAAACCCGGTTTAGATGGTTGTAATCAGATTCTATATGTTCTTGTAGTATATCTTTTCGGTTTATGTTAACAGTTACAACTCAAAGTCAAGGAAGCAAATCAAAAACGTTACTGTTTCATGACATCATCATAGACTCACGTTATTAGTCAACAATGAGTTGTTGCAGGTGACAGGGAAGCCCCAGCCTGACACTGAGAGCCTCTGTTTTATAACGGCTACAGTGACGTAGGCTTGATTTTCTTCCTCTTCAGAGTCTTTTTTTTGTAGTAGTAGTAGTACGCAGAGGAGGGTGGATGACGAAAGTGTATCCATATGAGCTTTAATTGATTATCGTATGGGACAAACAAAGCTTAGGTCACGTACGTATAACTGAGAAATGACCTCTTGTTATCCATTAGCGTTCTGCCACGTGTATATATATTTTGAATTGACAACAAGTCTAAATATTTTCTACTTAGAGTAGTAGTACTTTTTGAAAATTTAAAATTAAAAATCAAGAGTCATTTTCATTTCATAAAAAAAATAAGCATAAATTCACTTAGAAGCTATATCTCTGTGACTCTGTGCATAGAAGTGAACAAATATGACCGGACGTTCGGATCCCGCTTGAGCTCTCGACACAACAAAACTCTTCAGAACTTCTTTCTACGCACATGGAACTTCCTTGAACTGAATGATCTTCAAGACTTCAACAATTTCTTCATTGACGCTTTAATTCTATATGGACATCAAATCCGAATTGGTGAAACTATAGTAATTGTGTTTGAATAATTAAGTGATACTTAAAGAAGGCAAAAATATTCGAAGGGAGTGCGAACGTCAAAACGATTCAGTGAACTCAAAACTAATCGTTGTTTCCCTAAACAAGATGTTTTGTCTTCACTTTCAACATTTAGACTTTGTGCGTAATTTTCTCTTAAATCAAATAACGCCAAAGTCGCAAAGTCGCAAAACAGTAATATAAGGGTTGATATAAGTAAATAAATCCACCATTGACAACGCAAAGTCGCAAACATTGCTTTAGGGGTATAATGTTCGCAGTCGGACTTTGCATATTGATATAAAGGTTTGATATATGTTTTTTTTATCAACTTCTTGACAAAGTAGGTGAATGTGATATATATATATATATATATAATATCATAATATCAGACTTGAGGAATTATAGTATTCACAATTCACTCTACCTGATTTTGTAATTAGAGTATTAGACTTGTTCTATTTTACCTGATCTTTCTCTAGAAGCAAAGTTCGCGTAGATTTCATATCTAAAAATTGGAATACTCGAGTGTTTGATCGTTTTTTTTTCATTTCTTTTATTTGCACGAGATATTTTTTTTCTATATAGCCATTTCTATTGACAAAAGAAGAAAAGAGAAAGTCAAATAAAACGTTATATACTTTTCTTAAAATCATAAATATTTCCTTTAACAACAAAAAAAATCATAAAATTTTAGCTGTTTATGTAGATACAGCCCAACAGTCATGAGCGTACGTGTATAAATACAACAATCTAACCTTAAACATCATGCTACATCCGTCGTCTCTTCGAATTAAAACAAAAAAAAATGGGTTTCCATCAGCTCCTCTCTGTCCTTTTTGTTTTTCTTGTTAATTTATCAGATCATAATGAGAAGGAGAAGGAGAAGGCATCATCAAAGTGTAACATTTACGAAGGAAGTTGGGTTTATGACAATTCTTCTAACCCTCTTTATGGAACATCGACTTGTCCGTTCATGGGTTTGGATTGCCAGAAATTTGGTCGGCCGGACAAGAATTACCTCAATTATCGGTGGCAGCCTACCGGATGCGACATCTCAAGGTGATATACTCACTTTCACTTACAAGTTATAACGATGAAATTCAGATTTAAAGTTGTATGAAAGTAATCTTGGAGATGTCACACACTCATTTGATGTTCAGAAATACACGGTCCTATCTTGATAAGATTCTTGTTAGATTTTTATGATTATGATTATTAGCAAATCTGACAAATAGCATATCAATATTTTATGGAAATTATTGATTCATACTCCATTAAATTTCAGAAAATTTAATAACATAAGAAATATTAGGATTAAATCTCATAATCTAATAGTTTTCATGATAACTATGTTTGTGTACTAAAAATTGTAATGTTCAGATCTTCAAAACGCAAAAGCAGACAAGAATTAAACTGTTTGTATGGGTTAATTTTTTAACGGCTGAGATGTATTTGTGTGAATATGATGTGGCAGATTCGACGGACAAGATTTCTTAACAAGGTACAAAGGGAAGAAAATACTGTTTGTTGGAGATTCACTAAGCAACAATATGTGGCTGTCGCTGAGTTGCATGCTCCACGCGGCCGTTCCCAACGCTAATTACACCTTGCAGCTCGATAAGCTCCTCTCTACCTTCACCATTCCGGTACGTAATTCACCATTTCGGTTAACAAAAACAAATATTATTTTATTTTACTAATAATAAAGAGAATTGTCAACTGAAATTAATTATACTTTATCTAGGAATATGGAATATCTGTAAATTTCCTGAAAAATGGGTTCCTGGTGGATTTGGTAGCGGACAAAACAAGAGGAATGATACTGAAACTAGATTCGATCAGTACCGGGAATCAATGGTTGGGATCAGATGTTGTCATCTTCAACACTTTCCACTGGTGGACTCACGCTGGTCGTTCTAAGACGTATGTAAATAATAATCAACGATCTCAATGTGCTAAATTAGTTACATGATCTTATATTATATAATCCAATCGTGATGATGTATGTAGATGGAAGTATTTCCAAGTGGGCGACAAGATAGAGGAAGAGATGAATAGAATGGAAGCTTTCAAGATTGCTCTGACAACTTGGGCTAATTGGGTTGATCACAACATTGATCCTTCAAAAACTAGGGTTTTCTATCAAGGAGTCTCTCCCGTTCATTTAAAGTTAATCTCTTTCTCTCTCTCTAGTAATCATACAGTAATTTAGACATATGTAATGACCGACCGTGTTTTCTGTTTTTTCTTTGGTTAATCTGAAGTGGTACTGAATGGGGTAAACCGGGGAAGACTTGCTTGGGAGAGACGGAACCAGTCGAGGGAAATAGTAGCTCGGGACAGAATAACAACGAAGGCGAGGATATAGTGAGAGGTGTGATCGGAAGGATGGCTAAACCGGCGAGCCTCCTTGACGTGACGGCTATGGCGGAGCTGAGGAAGGATGGTCACCCTTCCATATACGCCGGTGGAGGCCGTAAATTAAATGACTGTAGCCATTGGTGCCTCCCTGGAGTCCCCGATGTATGGAACCAGCTTCTCTATACCGCTCTTCTCAATGACAATTAGTTATTACTTTTTGTTTTTTAAGGTGAAAGAAACTAGTAAACTTTTTTTTTTTCAGAAAAATAATCTCATGATTTAAATTTATGTCCCTCTTTCTTTGTTTTTTTTGGGGGGATAAAACTTTAACTTGTGTTTGAAGCTATGTTATCTCTATATTATATAAATTGATTATATGGATACTCAGAACTAGACCTATTATTAGTCGTTAAAGTCCGTCCTATGAAGATTGAAAAGTAACATCAATAATTAGAAGAAACAATTTTCAGACTAACAGAAAATAAAATCGAAATGACCAGGAAATCAATTTGTTATATATTAAATTACTGTTTTCATTTTTTTTTATTTCTTCTATAATTCGTTTAAACTCAATTTAAACATAATGCTAACATGCACGTTAACAACATACCTCGATAATTTATTTATCAGTCTTGCAGTGTCAGTGAAGGCATTTTGATTTGAAATTACATGCATTTCGTCTTTAATTTCTCATATGGAGGAATATCACTGAGGATTTAGGGCTTGAAGATGCCAAATGCTTGATATATCAAACTTAACACTTACCACGCAAATAGAGAGACCATTAGCCAGGAGCTCATTGTGGATTCATTTAAACATATATTATGTTGGTAGTTCTTTGAGTCGAGATAAATGATCACTAAATTTAAGCCAAACATATGATCTAACGATTTATGGGACATCAAAATGATCGCAAACCAAGAAAACAACAAAGAATTCTGATTGCTACGAACTTACAACAACCTTGTTTATAATTATCTAGTTTGATTGATCTGTATAAATATAAAATGCAAGCTGCGAATTTTAGTTTGCAAACTTGACTTGTTTGAATATAAATTCATTCTCAATCATCCAAAGGAGGCTTCTATTAAAAACATATTTAAATGCACGTCGCACACTAGGAATGGTATAAAAGCAAGCCGCAAGACAAAATAAGAAAAGCGTTTACATGCGTTCTTGACAAAATGCCAAAGATACGATAAATCAAAATCACAAGTCATAACAAACGAAACAGAAACAGAGGAGTTCACATTATTAAAGTATGCAAAGACAAACCATGCATGTTCATACACCAATTTTGTCGATCATGAGGATCAGAGGACGATAACTTGGCATGAACTAGAGAGCCTTGGAGTGGACAGGAGTTTCTTGAGGATGTCAAGTCTTTCACACCCTCTCACTAGTTTCTTGAGGATTGTTGAGTTCTCCAGAAAGTAACTCACTAGTTTCATATGCTCCTCAGCGTTTATCATTGTGCTTACTATCTCAACAAACTCGAGACTTGGTAGGAAACTAGGAAGACCAAGTAAAATACCAATAGGCTCCTCAAAGTCTCTAATTGACTGCAAGTTATGACCAAGAGAATGAAACAAGTTCAGTACGATGAGGTACTTTCACCATTTGCATTAACAAATAAACAAGAAGAAGAAGGAGTTTATATATATGGTTTCGGTAATGAATACTAACAAAGGAGAGAGATTTCAGAGTCGGGCAGCTCTCAAGAAAGATTGGCAACGTTTCCCACGTGCAGTTGTAGAAGTTTGCACGCAAGGAAGATAGGTTACGGAACAAGGGTAATGGCTCACATCTCGAGTAATTATAGATAGCCTGCAAGAAAAGAATAAAATGTATACACGAAAAACTAAAGCACAAGTTACCTCGAGAGTGAAGGAAGTGATGGTCATCTCTCTGGCACTAGAGATCGCGAGGAGAAAACTACGAATCATGTTTCTCTTTGGTAGATCAATCGGATCGAACTGATACAAGTTGAACGTAACATCGATAACAGCCTTAACAAGGGAACCAATGCTGTTTATTATGAAACAATCAGTTTTAGGATCAAAAAGCTTGAGCTTCTCTAGCCTGGGAGCATCAATTACAACCACTAGATCTTCATCAAGGTCCTCCTCCTCATGGTTGCCGAAAAGTCTGAAGCTCAATAGAGACGGAGAGCACACGCGCAAGACTTTTATATTGTCAGCAGGACCCCTCAGTATAGTTAATCTTTCGAGAATCGGGCAGCCTGAGATGAGCGTTTCCAAAGGCCAATCGTCCGCAAATGTAACCGCATCTAAATACAGAACTCTGAGACAAGGTAAAGAAACGGACTTGGGATCAACCAAGATCACTTCACAGAGCTTTAAGGAGACCAAGCTCTCTCACAAGTGTAAACTGTTTTAGGTATCTCCACTTGCTCGCGACACGGACTCTTCAGAAAATGGAGATGTCGAACTTTCCGCCTAATAACAGTGTCGATCCACTGAGTGACACGAGGAAAATCAGACCCATACCACTCCCATTCGTACCTTTGAATCAAATTATAGTACTTTAACTCAAATTTTTGCAGGCATGATTCGCTGTTAAAACCCAGAAAGCTCTCGACAAAACTCACGAACGAGTCTTGCCCTTCGAAATCACCATAACCCAAGTCCAATCCGGGTACATACCTCCAGAGATTTCTCCATCTCTTGGATAACACACTACACTTCACCACATCTTTTGTAAGATTGTTCAAGAGAATCTGACATAGCAAACAATCTGGCAAGTTGCTCAGCCTATCTAGATCAACTTGCACACCTTTCTCCGCCATGAACTCTGCCTAACAAGCATCAATAAAACATCCTTAGAACCTTTTTCTTAGGGATAAAGAATTGACGAGGACAACACGGAATTAAACAAATTGAACAAAAACTTTTAATTCTAAATATATCACCCGAGCATTTAGAACGTACATGTTTCTCTGCGTCTTCTTCCATGTACCGTGTGTGGCAAGCATCGAATAGAGTAAAAATCATTTACAAAACGTTCCCATGGTGAAGAATTCAGTACATCTTCGCAGTAATGAAGTTTGATTAAGACAACTATTCTTTCAAACGTCACATAGAATCGAACGACAGAAATATGTGTTTAGCGTTTTTAATCAAATGTCAAAGAGAATGTTGAAATGGAAAATAAAGCCCACAAGCTGAGAACATTACTGTGATAATGGGCCTTTAAACCCATAAATGATGCTGAGCTGCAGTATTTCCCTGGTCAAGCCTAATATTTTATGGGCCCTAAAGTTCATAATAAATGGGCCTCAAGCCCATAAGCAATGGGTGGTGTGGCGACAAAAATATACTCTCTCCCGCCGAGCCTCTGCCTTCGTCCCGCCTCCCTCGCGCAAACACTTTTCTGACTAGAGAGAGTGTAAGCTCAAAATTTCCCGATAAACAAATCCGATAATCTTCCCATCCCTTTTTGTCGTTACGATCTTTTCTTCCGACGGTTTTCGTAAATTTTCCGGAAGAATTGAGAGGCGGAGAATATTATGAGGGAAGAAGAAATTGAGAAGATCCGTGGCGTGGTTCGAGACTGCGTCAGTAAGCATTTGTACTCGTCGGCCATATTCTTCGCCGACAAAGTCGCCGCTCTCACCAATGACCCAGCTGACATATATATGCAGGCTCAAGCTCTCTTCCTGGGTCGCCATTACCGTCGCGCATTTCACCTTCTCAACGCCTCTAAGATTGTCCTCCGAGATCTTCGATTCCGTTACCTCGCCGCGAAGTGCCTCGTAATTTCAATTTCCCCCCTCCCAATTTCTGTCTATCTCTATTGTTTAAAGTGGACTGGGTCTAGAAATTTCAGGTGGTTTAGCTTAAATGGGATTTTTGGTGATAAGGTTTTTAGGGTTTATCGGAAATGTTTGTGTGTTCTCAGGAGGAATTGAAGGAATGGGATCAGTGTCTCTTGATGCTCGGTGATGCCAAGGTTGATGAAGATGGTACTGTATATGACGCTAAAGATGGCAACGTAATACATTTTGATAAAGATGGAGAGGACCGAGAGATCAATGTAAGTTTTTTAACCCTTTTTAAAATGTATAGTACTTCATTCTACATCTGTGTAATATTATTTATCTATACGACTCTTGAAGCATAGTTAGTGAATTTGCTAGAAATGAATTAACTGTTCAACCACCATACTGTTTTCACTATACCATTCGAGTTTTTGAGGTTATGCAAGTACCTGAACGGATATAGCGGATTGTCTTTTGCAGATATCATCAGCGATATGCTTCCTAAGAGGAAAAGCATACGGAGCCTTACAAAACCGTTCTCAGGCTCGACAATGGTCAGTGGAGCTTTTTTCACCTATTTTTCTCGTTCAGTGGATTATTTGTTATCTACATTCTGATGAATGCGAGAGAGAGATTTTATTGATTTAGTGGTGTAGCATGCGTATAATATCCACTAAAGTGCTTTTAGGAAATTTTGGGAGCTTGTGTGTATCTCTACTAACCCATCTATATAGTGGTGTGTGGGAATCTTGAACTTCATATCTTTTTAATTCGGTTGGGACTGCAGGTATAAAGCTGCTATCAAGGCTGATCCTCTCTGCTATGAGGTACCTCTAGCGCTTTAGTC
Organism: Thlaspi arvense; assembly: GCA_911865555.2. Lineage (NCBI taxonomy): Eukaryota > Viridiplantae > Streptophyta > Magnoliopsida > Brassicales > Brassicaceae > Thlaspi > Thlaspi arvense. The sequence goes on from OU466861.1 coordinate 54,354,886, forward strand.
ATTTTCTGCATGTTATTTGTTAGTTACTATGGAAAGTTGCCGAGCTAATGTGGGAGGATAAATTCTCTTCATTACTGTATATAGTAGTATAAATCTGAACTGACTCCTCTAGAAATCAGAAAACTGTTACATGGGTGTGATTTCTGTAATCTATCCTTTCAGGCTTTGGAATGCCTTGTTGAAAGTCATATGCTTACATCTGAAGAAGGTGAGTTATAATATATGAAGCCTTTTTTTGTTTCATGGTGCAGTCATTTACTTGACTAGAAGGTAACATAGACTTTACTTTTCTTAAAATTCAGAAGCAAATCTGCTTTCTGCACTGCAATTTAGTCCAGAAGACGGATGGCTCTCTACTTTCTATTCATGCTTGATAAAGAAGGTAAAGGTTTCTATGCTATAAAGTGTTTGATTCGATATGTTTCAATAGTTGTGTGGCACTGATATGTAACATTTTCGTGCTGATCTTTTTTTAAAGCATCTTTTTTTAGCTTCTTGGTACTTATTGGTTTTTCGTATCCAGTATGACAAAGAGAGCACAGTAGAAGCTAAGTTCAAGAAGCTTGAGAACGAAACTAGTGGTAGTGTCTCTGGCTCATCTATGATCAGTACACTGGCTAACAACACTGATCTGTTGGCCTGTAAAGCTGAGTACTACCATCAGTGCTGTGAATATCAGAAGTGTTTCGAACTAACCTCTGCGTAAGTTGTACATTAGTGCTGATACTAAATTTTGAGCAATATGGAGCTTGAATGATTCTAGTAATGTGGCTAATTTGATCTAATTTGACAGACTCCTTGAGAAAGATCCTTTTCATCCGAAGTGTACCTTGGTACATTTGGTCGCTGCCATGGAACTTTGTAATTCAACTGAGCTCTATCTAATGGCATGCAATTTGGTGAAAGACCACCCTTCGAAGTGAGTATACATCTTATATTCTCTAGCTATATGGCCAGTGGGTGAGCATGTCAAAGTTCTTCTGTTTTTATCCCAATCCTAGGTAGGATATTTTACGGTTGCTTGTCAAGGCCTTGAATGAACTCTGAGAGCATGATTTCTTATGTTGAATTTTTGGTTGAAAATGTTTTCTGGACTTGGTTGATTTTTTTTCCACATTTTGGTGTTTGAGCTAAATTTATCTTCGTCAGTACGTAAGCAGGGTTCCTATGCTTGATGCTTCTGGTGTAAATACTCATTCATGACCTTGTAGGGCTTTGTCATGGTTTGCGGTGGGTTGTTACTACTATTGTATCAAAAAGTATGCTGAAGCTCGGCGGTACTTTAGGTAATTATGATATGGCATTATGCAGGCTTGATCAACTCTAGTAGGTAGGTGCAATGGCATGTGTCTGACCTGGAGCTCCATTTCTTCTAATATGGTCTTGCAGCAAAGCTACGAATATAGATGGCTCGTTCTCACCAGCTTGGATAGGCTTTGGAAATTCCTTTGCCGCCCAAGAGGAGGGTGACCAAGCCATGTCTGCCTATCGCACCGCCGCTAGGCTATTTCCAGGGTAATCAAGTCACTCTTCTTTTCTTCAAAATTAGTGACTGTAAGTTTGTAATGTCCACAATGAATCGTTCTCAGCCCTGAGGCTTAGGAAGTCTTCTTATTACATTACGAATTGTCTTTTACAGGTTGAATCTTGATATTATCTTGTTGCAGGTGTCATTTGCCAACTCTGTACATTGGAATGGAGTACATGCGAACTCACAGCTACAAGCTTGCGGACCAGGTAACAACTTACAGTTTGCTGTCTGCTGTTTTCAATAATATGACTTAAATTTTGTGCTAATAATGTACTTACCTTGGTCCCTTCTCTTGGTCCAGTTTTTCATGCAAGCAAAGGCGATATGCCCTTCAGATCCACTTGTTTATAATGAACTCGGAGTTGTTGCATATCATATGAAAGAGTGCGTGCCTTTTCTCTTTACAGCCGGCTTATCTCCAAATTTTTTTCAAATGTTATTTAGGAAAAACTACATTATAAAATGTGGAGAAGGTAACAATCCAGTAAACTGAGTCAACAACATTCACTACATTTCAGGTATGGTAAGGCTGTGCGGTGGTTTGAGAAGACGTTGGCTCATATACCATCTGAATTAACTGAAAGCTGGGAACCAACTGTGGTCAATCTCGCTCATGCATATCGGAAGCTAAGGTATATTGTATGTTGGTGAACACAAAATTACCATGAACTTCCTCTTATGCAGGCACTAGGCAGTCTCGTGTTGTAAGTGATTGACTTGCGAAAATTCTTATTAACAGGAAGGACCGTGAAGCTATCTCGTATTATGAAAGAGCACTTACATTATCAACTAAAAGCTTAAGCACTTATTCTGGCTTGGCTTACACTTACCATTTACAGGTATTTGAATGTTCTTTAAACACCAGTCAGTTTCTTCTAAACAATACTAACGGTGATTATCAAAAAATAAAAAAAGGTTGAATTTTTCCGTTTTCATATCATTCTTGTCCAGGGGAATTTCTCAGCTGCCATCTCATATTATCACAAGGTATATACACTACAATATAAGAGCAAACTTCTAATGATGTCCTTGATAGCTAGCATGTGGACACTTTTCGTCTCTATCAGACGATGAGCTAAACGTTCTTCATTTATTCTCAATCATCCTCTCTGTTTCTTTTCTCTATCTCTAGGCCCTATGGTTGAAACCTGATGACCAATTCTGTACTGAAATGTTGAACTTGGCTCTCGTGGATGATTGTCAGAACGGGGTTGATTCAAAGGTTGAGCTCTGAGAAACTGGTCAGTTAAATTAACTCCCTTAATCAAGTTATTGCCGTAATTTATCTGTACTATCATTTTGACGCTTGCAAACATAACTTATATATTATTCCATGCATGAAAAACCAAGTGACTGTCACAATATATTCTATAAAGTGTCCACACATTCCTTATTTTCCTGTATAACCCAATGGCCACTGCTATACGGAAGATAAGCATTCGTAGATCCTGAAGTTTTCTTAATGTATGAAGGGGCAGCTTTGTTTCTCCGCAGTATTGTCTCCACTGTCTGTGGTTTTGGTCTCTGATAATGGAGGCCCCTTGAGCAGTCCCCCGAACAGCTCTCCTGGATCATAGTAAATCTCAATCTCCTCTACTCTAAGCAATTCATCGACCTGTAGAGAACCTCTAGATGTAAGCAAATCCTGATGCTAGAGGTTTTAACCCCTGTAAGATTATAAGGAGGCATACACTTTCATGTTTCAGACATACCTTTAGAACTCCCAGGCCGAGGAATTGAACCATTTCCCCAGTAGGAGCATGACCTTTGAAATTGCCTTCAAAGTATCCCCAGTGTCTAAACTTGAATGCTATTACAGGCGGCCCCGAGTACACAGAGAGTATTTCCCACGCAAAACCACGTGGTAAAGCAGATCTAAAGGCGTCATGTGATGATTCGAAGCTCTCTTCCTCTGGCTTATAGTACTGAAACTCCTCAGGCAAAGAGTTCTTGAGCAAAGCGTTGTAACTCCCAAGCTTAAGCGTTTCTTCAGCCGTTAATCCTTCTCTCCCTAATAAATTAAAAAAACCACTTAAATTATTTGTTTGGTAATTGATCATACCGATTAGGTGTTTGTGGTAAATATTACCATTGACAAAGAGCTTAAACTTGTCAGGGTTTATAGTCTTGAAGTCTTGTAAACGGATCTTGTGTGAGAACTCCATCTCCCATGACTTGATCGCGTTTTGAACTGTCTCTTCCAACGACCCTTCTGGCCATACCTGCGATCAAAACCAAACACAAACAACTACAATCAGATTCGCAGATTATAAACTTAGCACATACATAAATGAAACATTAGTTATCCGAAGGACCTTGGTCTGGCCTTCTTCAAAGAGCTGGTTCACAGTATGGAAGGCTGGAGGCTTACCATACCTCCATTGGACCTGTCCTGCATCTTCAAGGACAGATCTGTACTTATCTCTCTCTTCTCTAGTTGCCATATTAGCTTTTGATGTAGAGAGAGTTATGCTTGTTTGTCTCTTTTATAGTCTCACATTACATGTTGATAATATTAATTAGAACAGTCTCTAGTGGATTACTCATGAATCCCGTTTCCTTTCCCCATCAATTTGACATTTTGAAGTTGTTAAGAGTCACAATCACATTTCTAAATATTATCAGGAGTAAGTTGCAACCAATAACCCTCGATTACTTATTTGTCTGTCCAAATACACTTCTATTTTTATCCACTGAATATTCTGCAATAATGACATGTTTGAAAGACTAGGAGATAAATAGCTTAGATCAAGGAAAATTACGAGAAAGTCTTGTATTTTTTTCTAAGTATATGTTTGCTCTCAGTCACGTCAGATATTGCATGGTCTCTCATTAACTATTCCTGATTTTTTCTTTAAATTATTGCGGAAACCAGTGAACCATTTGATACTACATAGTTTTATTAGTATCATCGACATGAAAAAGGCCACAACTTTATGAAATAGAAAGACAAGAAATAGAGTTGGTTGTAAATTACATGGGTTCTTTCTTCTTCGAAGAGCTTGTTCACAGTGTCAAATATCGGAGGACCACCATATCTCCACCGTATATTTCCCGTTTTTTCCTCGTTCAAGATCGATCGGTACTTATCGGCCGCCAATCTCAGAGACGAAAGGCCACCCTCTATAGCATCCACAGAAGAAGCCATTTTTGTGAGTTTGCATAGATATCATAAGATAACTAGATAAGAGGATACTATATCTAGTAAGTGTCGAGGTATCCTTCTAAGCTAAGACGATGATGTCAGGAAAAGACAGATGTCAAGGTTTGGTCGTAAAAACTTATTAGCCGTCATCGCAACCCAATGTGAAGTTAAAAGTAAGCTCCAAGTTAGTGACGGTCTGGTTAAAAAGGTATTTAACCAGAACATCAGCTAACTGCGTCTGACATTGCTGCTCATGGACGAATTGTAGTAGTCCAAAGGATCATCTTCAATCGATTGTTATGTGTCTCCAGTTTAAGAACATGTACCAAAGTTTTGACTATAACTATAAATCAAAGGACTATCTTTACACTGATCAGTTAATGAAGAAAACACAATACTTCCATCAGTTCACCTACAGGACCAATTCAAATACAAATACTTCGCTCACTCTCTTTTCATTGAACCATGTACATAACCACATCAACCCATGCGAAAGAAAAAACAGAGATAAACTAGTTGCTCTGAGTCAACCTTGAGATATTAACAGTCAAATTGCTCTGAGTCATACCTTAAAAGTCTAAAAGAAGCTGTGGGAGGATCCTCTCTAAATGAGTAGCTTCAATCTTGTCCATTCCCTCGGCTTCAGCAATTATAGCAGCACGCTGCACAGCCTCTGCCAATGCCATTAAAAAAAAATCCTTTAGTTACAGCATGAGTGAAAGGAGAAACTCGACTAGTTTCCAAAACCCAAACATGGATATACATATGAACCTGAAACAAAACGCTTGAGAAGTTCACAGCTGAGTTTCAGGGCATTTGCGTTGGCTACCAAAAAGAAAAGAATAAACTTTAAGTACTCATGGAATGTCGCACAAAGGCATAATTTCATCTCCCAATCTACAGGAGAAAAAGTGAGCGACAATTGATAGACAAACCAGAAGCAAGTCTATTCTTCTTGGATGTTCCCAGGGCAACCTGCAGTAAATGGGATGAATCATTTAGCATCATCACAAATGGAATCTTCATCACTTTTTCAACACATCGAATCTCAGAAATCAGAAGATCAAAAGCTGCTACAGGATCAACCTCAAGAGAAGGAATTATTACGGCACTAAAGGAGAATTCCAAATTTGTGACATGAAACCTACGATTCTAATAGAGTAGTACCTCAGCTTCCGCAGCATCAATGGCATCACTCCTCTCCCTTTCTGCATCGCAATCGGTAAACTAAATCAGAATCGCAGAGAATCTAAACACATAGAAATCAACATAAGCGGATAAGTTACTTGACAAGACAGAAATGGGTACCGCGAAATCTTCGGGCCCAAATGTGCTTGAAAATGGCGTGAATCAGATCCTAATTCCATGAAAATCCAAGCTACGAAAATCAGAATCACTCAACGCAGACAAAGAAACGGGGAAGGGAGAAAGGAAGACGCGAGCAGAGATTACAGAATCGAATGTATTGTTCGCGTCCATTAGGGAAGCTTCCTGCTACAAAAAAAAAAACCAAAACGGAGATGATAATTTTTTTCCTAACAGCTAGAATCATGGAAATCAATACCAATACATCCAAAATCAGGAAACAAAATCGTAGACAGCCGAGAAAAAAACGATTCTCAAATTGAAATATCGCATATATACCTTAAGATGTTGATACAACGAAGACAGTGATTTTCGGTGAGGCGGCGTGGAACAACGACGACAGGGAACTCCGATGGAGGAGGATTGGAGGGAAGATAATTGGAATTCGGAAAGACGAAGAAGAAAACTCGAGGCAGAGTTTTAACAAAATAAAACTAAACTATAAACGACGACGTTTCAGTGACACAAATATGACCTATAGGTTGAAGTAATCCCGGCCCAATAAGATCCAGACAAGTTCTTACCCACCGAATTTTATTGACTCAGCCCAATTCGATCCTACTAAAGCTGCATAGTGGAAATTTTCTTATTACATCACAAACTGTCTTTGATATTATCTTGTTCCATGTGTCATTTGCCAACACTGTACATTGGAATGGAGTATATGCGAACACACAGCTACAAGCTTGCGGACCAGGTAACAAGCTACATTTTGCTGTCTGGTGTCTTCAAATTATATGACTTAACTTTTGTGCTACTAATGTATTTACTTTGGTCCCTTCTCTTGGTCCAGTTTTTCATGCAAGCAAAGGCTATATACAACTCGGAGTTGTTGCATATCATATGAAAGAGTTCGTGCCTTTTCTCTTTACAGTCCAATAAGATCCAGACAATTATTTACTCACCGAATTTTATTGACCTAGCCCATATCAGATAAGAGTCCATTTCGATCCGATTAAAATTGTGTAATAAATATCCCAATAAATTTACAATTTGAATTCGGGATTAAAAAAGAAAAATTGTCAGGAGGGCATTACCTAAAATTTTCAAATATTTATTTCGCTAAGTTCATCCTCAAAACTATAAAACTCAACCAAACCGAAGCAAAGCAAAAACTGGCCAACCTTAATTTCAACCAACCGTAAAAGTTCAAGATGATTGATCCAACATTAGAAGCTCCTGTCATTTCAAACCTAAGCTAAAGTGTGTGCTGTATAACGAAAGATTTATGATTGCTAAACAGAGGAATCTCAATCTTCTTTAGGGCTTGATACTACATCAACGAGATACTGATTCAACTTCTGTCCAAACGTCTTCACGGAGAACGATTCAACAACATGTTTCCTGGCTTCAGTTCCCATACTATTCGCTAACTCAGGATTCTCGATGTACCTAGCCATTGCCGTACTGAAATCTTCTGGAGTCGGTTCACAGAGATAGCCTGTTACTCCACTTTTTACCGTCTCCACGGGGCCACCGCTGTTGCAGGCTATCACGGGTTTGTACGCAGCCATTGCTTCTAATGGAACGATACCGAAATGTTCATCCTAGCATTTGACATGGACCATGAGAATGAGATGAGAGTGAGACGCTTGGAGGAAGAGGTAAAAGATGGTGACTTTACCGTTGGTGTGTAGAGGACGCACAAGCAGCTTGAGAGAAGTTCATTTCTTTCACCGGTTGAACAAGATGTGATGAAGTTTACTCGATCAGAAACTCCTTCTTTCTCGGCTAAGCTTTTGAGCTCCTCCAAGTACTCTACATTCTCTTTCAACCGTTCGTCATATCCGCCTGAAAAAATGGAGTTTTTTTAGAATGCAAACAGTAAATCTTCACTCAATATTAGATTATGGGGGAGAAAAAGGAATAATAGTACACTTGCCTGCAATGGTAAGGGTAACATCGCTCAGATTCTGCTTATGTTTGCATAGAATAGCAAAAGCTGAAACAGCTAGATCGATGTTCTTTTTCCTTTCAAAGCGGTTTATGGAGAGGAAATTCAACCTGGTCAAGACAAAGAAGAAGAGAAATAACTTATAGGAAGCGGCATACAAGTACTTTGCAATGTGGGGGGGCTTAATTTTCTATCCTGGAAATTTGGTGTTTAGGGATATACAATACTTATAAGCATGGGGTTCATTGAACTGAGCGATATTGACCGCGGGGTAAAGAACAGCAGGGCGACTTCCTCGTGCATGAAGACGCTCAAATGTCTTTGCGAATGTTGACGCTGTGAAGTTGCTGTTAACAAGGATCATATCAGCCATTCCTGCAAATGATATAAGAACAAATTGTTCAAGATGGATGGACATAAGAGGAAATGAAAACAGAGGTGGAACAACAGATAGCAAATACTTGATTATTAATAACGAATGAAACCAAACCTGTGGTTTGTTCTTCGATAAAGTCAATGGGTTTCCGATACATCCTCCTAAGTGCAGTTGTATGCTTAGCTAGCAGGAGATCCGGGAAATGGCAGTAGAAAACAACCTAGATCCAAATACGTTCCAGGTTAAGCTATTACTATATATAAACTGATCACCATATAGTGTATGATGAGCTAAAGCGAAGTTTGAATACCTTTGATAACCTTTTGAGTTTCAGCAACGGGACTACAACTGAAACCTGATCTGCTAGTATAACATCGAACGGAGACCATCCCAAAAGAACACAGAGAGCAACAAACAAGCACCTCAGATATGCACACACTGCGTGTAGACGGTAGAAAATATGCCGTGGCAGGAAAGAGCCGTACACCGTGACTTGAAAGATACCTGTACCGAGATTATATAAATGCTTCGTAAATTTGAAGAATATCCTAAAATCAAATGGGGAAACCCCCAAATTTAGAAACGAATGGGAAACTGAGAGTCAGGAATCTTAAGGCCTATGTGAATAGTTCTTTCAAATGCAAACATTTTCTCATTCGAGCAGGAGAATTTATATAGAAAAGCTTCCACTCTCTAGTGTATATGACTCAAGCTATACCGTCACTCACCGGAGAGAGTTTCCTCGAAGCATCTGGATTTGTCGTGGTGAGAGGTGAAGACATGAACTTTATGACCCTGCGACGCAAGCTCAACCGCCGCATCGACGATCAATCTCTCTGCTCCACCTGCATATACCAGAAAAAAACAAAATACACGGAGAAAAGGGTCAATTTCAACGCAATAGTGTAAACTCGCTCTGGATCTCTCAAATGCGTTGATTCGGTGAATTTGATCATATGCTCTCGGAAGTAAGATAGATCCCAGGAGAAGGACCAATAATAAGAGCGGAAGAAGGTTTCATCCGGATAATAAAAAGCGAACGCCTGATGAAGAACGTACCTATTCCAAGATCGGGATGTATAATGGCGATGTTCATCTTTGAATCTTCTTTTCTCCCCATTTTGATCTGACTTTGCAGACTCACGGACTGTTTTTCTGTTTGCGTTTTCCTGGAAATTAGAGGTGTAAAAATATAATTGACCAAATTGATTAAAATGGTGAAAAACAAATTCATCAAAATTTGGGTATCATGAGGTATGGCCCAGGCTCATCTACTCCGCCCAGAAAAGCCCAACAGGCAATTAACTTTTTAATTAGCGAGCGATTAATTTCAGCTATATTATTTTCTTTACATATTTCCAAAACAGCTCCCCAGATTTTTTAGAATTTTCTAAACACCTTAGATCTGTCGATAACTTCAAAATTGCACCATATATTTTGGTATTAACAAATACGCCCACGAGATTTAGATATTTTCAATACCACCTCATCTCTTTGTGTTAATTCCAATAAACGCTCCATATCCCTTCCTATTTCCAAAACGCCCACACTTTTTTGGTTTTTCAAAAAGTGTCACATATCTTTTGTAACTTTAAAATACACCCGTATCTTTTGGATTTTGACAGCAGGCCCAGATTTTTTGGTATTTTATCGTTTATAAAACCAACCTATATATTTCAATATTTACAAAACTGCCCCAAATCTTTTGATATGTATTAAAATATCCCATAGCTTTTGGTATTGACAAAATTGTTCACATTTGTAATGGTATTTGCGAGTCTGCCCCAGATCTTTGGTGTTTTGGAGACAGTCCCAGATATTAGTGTTTATATAAGTTAATGATTTTAATCAATGTCTAGCAACATTTTCTCTTTTAACATAAAAATTAATCTTGAAAACTTGGTAAGAATACTCCAAATTTCTCAGTGAGAAAAGAAGAGAGTATACTTAAATTATGAAAATTCAGAATCAAGAGCAGGGTGTACACATTGTCTTTGATGACTCTACATCAAGTCTTGCAAGTCATAATTAAGAAAACTGATGAAATGTCGAAGACTAGTAATCGTACCTGAAGATTCCAGTGCCTCCATTTACATAACTTTGTTTATCTTGACTTCTTAAATTGAATTCACAGAAGAAAACAATATGCTACTGATTATGCTTAGCATCCTGCGCATAGAAAACATAAACAATGGTTCACTGATGAAAAACATAACCAATAGATAAATGTCTGAAAGCAAAACAAATCTATGTAAAAAGATGTGATTAGGTGTGATCAAGTACGATGTATGCATACCATCTATTAACCAACGCATGCCTCATTGTTGTCCCTGTGGATTATCAGATCTGTCTTCGCGCATATGTTCCTGAAATGATACAGCGATTCTCTTGATGAATAAAACGATAAGAATTAAGAAAGACTTCTTGCTCTCTTTGTAAAAATTCTCACCTCGATCATCGATGATGGCTTCTCAATTTTCTGGTTAGCATTAGATTCGACAAGTGGAGCACCACCATTCACTACTCTACTTGGAAGACGATCAAGCTCCCAGCCAAGTAGTCCACAGATAAACCGAGCAAAAGCCTTGTGAGCTCGTTCATTCATTTTAGGCCTTTTAGTGGAATGCAGAACAAGTCCATGACAGTGTTTGAACCTCTTTATCATCTTTTTATCAGTCGCAGCACAGCACACGAGACAGACAAAGACTCCGCCTTCACAGTTTTTCTCGTAGTAGCTTTTGAGCTCAACGTTCTCTGAGAAGAGTCGAGATATTAACTCCAACTCCTTAGAAAAAGTCTCGTCATCACCATTCTCCTCAGTTTCATCCTTGGCAAAAATGCCTTTCAAAGCCTCTGACGCATTCTGTTGCATTTGTAACACTGCAGCTTTTGCTTGTTCATCAGCCGACATGACATGCTGTTTCTCCTGAGGATTCTTTTGGTCTGAATGCGGCTCAGTTGCACCTTCCTCTACCCCCATTACCTGTGAAGAAAAAAGAAAAAGTTTTTCGGAATGATCAAAACTATTCAAAAGCTACCAAAGACCATAATGTTCCAGCAAACTCATCTTTCATCAATAAGTCAGATAAAAACTATTACTCACAACAAGTGTTAACCCAGTCCTTGATCATAGTAACCTGATAATAATCACGCTATGTCCCAGTTCTCAATTGGATTCACACAATCAAACCAATGAAACACTTGCAAAGCTAACTTCTTTCAAGGTATCCATAGAATAAACCTGACCTGAGCGTCCTTTTGGCTCGAAGCAACTGGATTGTTAACGTCCCAGCCAAGAACATTGCAGAGAACTTGTGCGAGAGCTCTATGCTGATTTTTCAAATCCGTTTTGCTGATGGAAAGTGAATGCTGAACCAAAGCCAAACAGCTCTTGAATTTCCGACAACTCTTCTCTCCAGTTCCGCCGCAAACCAGACACCAGAATTCTCCATTCGCCGTGTTCTTCTCATAGTACTCCTTCAGCTTCTCGTTCTCTTCGAACAATCGCGACAAAAACTGAAACTCCTTGGAAGAAAAGGATCCTTCTTTCCCCGAAGACTGATCCTCGTCTCCGTCATCAGTATCCGATTCATCTCCTCCCGCGACGGAGCTGTCCTCGTCGCCGGATGTTTTGCCGAAGAACTCGCGACAGGTTCGATGGATATCTCTCTGAAGCTGGTTTACAGCGATTTTCGCTTTCTCCTCCTCCGAAATAGTTCGGGCCTTCTTACACGGCTTGGATTCAGGCCATCCAGATCCCATAGGAGAAGAACGTAGCAGCTCCTTCACGGGCCATTCACGATCCGAGTCAGGCCTCGGGCGCTTATTACTGTGGAGATTTTGAGGAAGAATAGGGTTTCTAGGTATGATCTGCGGACCAGCGGCTCCGTAGCGAGAGAGAAGCTGCAAATCCGCCGGCGGGATGTAATTCGGCCTGGATCTCTGAACCCGGTCGAGAAACGGGTTGAAATTATGGCTGGGGATTGGATTCCGGGTCGGAGGACCTTGGTGCCAGAGCGAGTGAAGGTAGATTACCTCCTGCTTCATAGACTCATCGTCGTAAAGATTCATACTTTGCTTCCGCTTTCCCCTACAAGACGAGCTTTTCCGGCGCTACAGAATTTTCAGTTCCGTTTTTGACATAGTTTGCTTTTCATTGATCAGGTCCCTTTTCTCTTAACAAATTACCAATTACTGCAGTTTAACGCCTAAAACTTTTACTTTGTATATAATTATATATTCATCCTCTATCTCTGTTTTTTAACAAGTTAAAACCTTACACTTTGACTTTCTAATTATTTACACCCCACGTCTCTGTTTTTATCAAGTTAAACCCTGAACTTTACCTTTGTGATAATTTCACCCATTTTACTGTTGTTGATCAACAAAGGGATGAATCCCAAAACTTTTAACCCTGGAGAACATTGAGATGAAAATCAATGGAGGTTTTTCAAGAGAAGATCAAAGATAGGTCAAAAGATTGGAAGTTGGAAATATGTCTATTTTACATGGTCTGAAATTTTGGACATATGTCTATTTTACACCAAATGCAAAAACATCTGTCTTCTCGTTGAATTTGCCTGTCTCTACTGATTCTGGAGCTATGAACCATATGGTTCCTTCAACCAGTGCTTCTACACAGGTCTCGCCTAATGGAAGTTCTAGGGACAGTCCGAAATCAAATAGCGTGGCGTTAAAGCTATCGTCCAATAAAATGTTACTTGTCTTCACGTGTCTGTGAATCAGAGGTCTCGATTTCCCGACATGGCGATAAACAATCGCAGCCGCGACCTGAGCAGCGATACGAACCCGATATCTCCATGGCAGAGTCACTTTCTCTCCCTGCAAGTAGGCAGAGAGGTTCTCTGGTACGCATTCAAAGACAAGCCTTGGTACCTTGGTCTCTAAGCAACAGCCCAGGAGCTTTACCAGGTAGCTGCTCGATCTAAGTGCTCACCATCATCTTGGATCTCTTCCTCTGTTATCTTATTGATTAACACTGTGCCCCTGTTTTCAATAACTCCTGGGAACAATATGTAGTTGGTGTCAAGAGGTAAGACGAGATCTTCATCATAGTCCAAAATGGGTTCAGAATATATAGTAATGATATCAAAACTAATCATTTCAGTTTCAACAAGCAAAAATAGTAATATACATTTGGTTTCATTTTTCCATTTTACCGGATGTCCTCGTGTGTCATGCAAATTAAACTCACCTGCGTACATAAACATACATATAGCTTTGTGGCTTAGTTACGTTGCTTACTTCCTAAACGTGTTGAAAAGGGTTGTTGAAGCAGTCAAGGGTTTCAAAAGTTTTATTGTCACGGGCGGACATCGGAGATATTTTTTATTGTAATTTTTTGTCGGTACTTTTGACATAACATTGCGAGGAAAATGACAATGATACAGTATATCTATAAATCCTCGATGTTTTTTTTTTGTAGTTGCTTATTTCAATACCACTTCATACTGAAACATTGGCCAGTAGCTCAGTCAAAACAATTAATTATACACATGCTTAACGGGCTTTCGTTCTTTAATAGTTTCTGGTAAAAGCATAGAATACATGCATGACTTATAGACCAACTATCGATAAATTCGTTACTTGTGTACTTGATTTGGCAGTCATACCGAGAAAAATAGAAAATTTTAATCTAGATGATGCGTTAGTCTTCACATAATGTCTCGGCTCTCTCTCGAGCTTAAACTTTGTTTAGCACTTAGTTTAGTATCGGCGACAGTCCGTATATCTATGTGTATGCGTAAGAGTAATGTAGCATCAATCAACATCATCTGTGAAACGATAAAAGCAGTCAAACATTTGGTTTTGTTAAACATCATGATGATATTCTGTTTATACCTATTAAAATCAAAAGTTATATATATACGTAACAGTCTAGTGTACATTCTAATTCAGGAGATGATTTGGAACGTCAGTGCAGCGTGGTTATCAAACGGATGAAATATGCATATAAGTGAATCTTTATGTATATATTTATCACCAATCAATCTTTAATATATTTTATTTAATTCACTCGTAGAAATTCGCATAATTGGTTCATGATATTTATAGTGAAGAGAAATTAAAAACAAATTTCAGATTTTTGTAGCATTCAGAGCCGTGCCTAATGTACAATGAAAAAGACATTTGCCTCAGGTAACAAATTATATAAAAAGATTAGTGTCAGTAATTTTAAAAAATGTGGTGTATCAGAGTGACATTGGAGTGAACAATGGTTCTAAAACTCCTGAGTTCGAATCATATCATTGTTAATATATTGTTTTTTTGGATTATAGAATTTAGAAAAAGATATACACATTCCAAAACCAGCAAATTCTAAATCAAGAAAGGAAATTGATTAAAAAGGTTCTTAAACCGGCATATCCTAAATTTAAAAAGGAATTCTATTAAAAAGTTTATTGAACTTATATAATTTGTTAATTTACTGTTAGGGTTAAGTTTCCTTAGGAGTAAAAACATAAAAATTACGATTTTTCTGTTTTCATGCTTTTTTTTTCATTTTTGATGGTATCTCTTTTTCTAGTCTTTTTTTATATATTTTTAACATTTATATCTAAAAAATGAGAAAGCTATCATATGATCATATTTATTAAAAGAGATTTAAAAACTCAGATTATAAGAATTTGGTGAAAAAGCTTTTTGAAAGAAAAAAAAAAAGATAAACCTTTTCGTTCTTTTAGATTATTCTTTTTTTTATTTCAAAACTTTTTAATATTTTTAAGTTTTTTTCTAAAATATATTAAAAAGTTTAAATTTTTATATTTGCCTTAACCCCTTGTAAACCTAGGCACGGCACTGGTATCATTCATAAACACTTAGGAGTACAATATCAGACGCCCGAAACCCAACAAGAAATACCGCAGCAAGAAACAAAAGTACCAAGACCAAGTACCAAGTAATAAAGTCTATAGATCTTATGTAATTATTTTCATTAATCAGAATAGTGAATCAAATGTATATATGTATACGACGCATTCATATAATATTATAAATGTACATGTAAACACTTACGAATGCCTCAATTAGGGTTTATGGTGTGTGTGTGTGTGTTTCTCTCAAGCTAGGGTTTACAGTGTGTCAAAATGAACATATATCTATATTATAAACCGTACAATTAATATATGTAGTTTTAAGAAAAAAATCATATTATGGATCTCTTGATACACACATGATATATATGATTAGATTAATCGTATAGTTTTGCCTATAATAAGTATTAGATTCAAGTCTACAACAAGAGCTGACTATAAAGATCTATTAGAAATGCAGATTTTTGTTTCACTATGTAGAATTGTAGATAGAGCACAAACATGTAGGATTAATCAACTGAAAACTATACTAGAGAATTGAGATTATAGAAAGGAAATAAATGCTTACCATTAATTAAACCCACTTTTGTTTTATTATACATATAATTTTTTTTTGTTGGCTTGCTAAGATGGCAAGTTGGAGCTACTAGTCCCCGTAGTACCATCTTCAACATCATGACTCTTCTTCATAGGATTCCTTTTCTTCTTCTTCTTCCTTTTCTTGTACGGAACTCCTCTTGCCTTGGCCTGCGAATCTCTCACTTCCCTAAGAAAAACCCTAATTCCGCCGCCGGCAAAAGGGTTTCTCTCCGGCAAACCTCCGTTCTCCTCGTAAGCCGCTCTCAGCCGTCCGATCAAAGCATCTAAACTGCCCCACGCTTGTTTTAAAGGACAGTTACACTGTCCCGCCGGCTCAACTTGTCCGAAAAACACGCATCCATGGATATGAACCTTAGTCTTTCCGAATTGGTCAAGATACTGGAGGAAATCTAAGATGTTGTTCGAGCCGCACTGTGAGATGTGAACCGGTGGCTGCTGGTTACGCAGGTATTGGCAAAACGTGTTCCAATCTCTCCGTTTCTGTGACTCGTACCGGCTTAACGCTGGTGGGTTAGGAGGTGATTGCGGTTGTGGCTGCGATTGAGACGACGATCCTTCTGCTATGCCTTTGCCTTTGTTGCTAGGACTAGCCATAACTTCGATCGGCTCTTGTTGATTTCTCGATCGATGACGATCATTACATGACTAGTAGAGATGATTCATAAGTTTTTTTTTTCTTTTTTAGTATTTGTGGGTCTTTGCAGAAGAAGAAAAGAGGAATATAGAGAAACTATGTCAATGATAGTGGGGAAAAACTTTAGAAAAATTGATACACTAATTAGAAATAATCTTATTATATTCTTGCGTAAATTATTTGATGGGAATAAATATATATACAGATACACACGTAGCATCAAATCAACAAGGGGTAAAAAAGACTAAAAAGCTATAGAGTTGTATTCTTTATTTTTTTTTGTCAGCAAATCTAGTGTTCTGTAAATAATCAACCTCGAATGAATCGTTATTTTACTTGGCTTGTTTTTTCGGGACTGGTTAAAGTTACTGAGATTATTTCAGACCAATCAAATGTAAAATGTAGATGAAACTATAGTTAAACTAGCTAAGTAAAATGCAAATTAAGTAGATGGTCTTCGGAATATCAGGTTAAGTGATAGGTGAGGGAGACAGGAGATAGGACCCACGAGAGTGCTTTACTTCTTTCTTTTTCGATCGGTAGACCTATCAAATTATTTTTCTCATCCTTTAATCTGTACCATTAGCATTTAAGTATTGTTAACTATTTACTTTATTTAAATATTTTTTGCTAATAAAAATTATAATGATGTTTCCGTTCAGCTTAGCAATCATTGTCATCAATCGAATATTGCCGCCCTATTATGTGTAACAAAAGAAAACAATAATAATGCGAAGGATAAACAGCATAAACGCTAAATTTTCTTTGTTACACATAAAATTTTAAACATATATATATAGTCCGACTAGAAATATCAGTATATTCGCACTTGGCGCGTATTACGCATAGCAAAACAATTTTTTTTATTTAAAAAATGGTAAGCGTTATGCATGTAAAAGATGAAAAAAAAAACCTTCAGAAAAAAAACGGATATCGATGGATCGAAAAGTACTAAGCCCGTAAACAAAGCCCAATGGACCTTGCTTTACCCCCAATGCCCTAACGGCTCTTTATTTTTGATATTTTATTCAAAAATAAATACGGTTCTCTCAAATAGGATCGCGACAGATAAATCTATGGAGGTCCCAATCCCAAAGATCCGCAATGGACGCTTGCATTTACTTATTTTAGTTTTTGTCACCTACAGATTTTTTCTATTTTCTATCAAAATTAATGAGGCACTGACCAATCATTGTTAGAAAATTACATATAATAATAAACTTGGTGAATATCCATTATCCAACAGTTATTTGCATAGTCCATTCATTTATTTTGTTTAAATGATAGCATAACTTTTGGTGGATTCCCTTATTTTATAGTAAAATCCATTACTACCTACTCTCCTAGGTTTTGATTCTTCTAGTTCACTGAACACTATTTTTTTATTAAGATTTATATTTTTCTTCCAAGTTACTCATTCAACTAAGAAAGACAAAAAAAAAAGAGGAATCAGTCGAATACTCATAGTCGTATCGTATGCATAGAGAATGGTCCCACGGCAATCAAATCAAATCATTAACTAACAGAAAATATGAAATGGATACAACAATATCGTTTTCTCTCGTTATTATTAATGCATATTGTACAAAGGGAAAACATTATGATTGGGTCGACTTTAAACGCGCGAGAGAAATATTAACTTATGTATTCTTAGTTGGTTTGAAAATAAACACAAATTAATGAAGACAGCTTAGATTTTATATACGTTTAGTGTAGTGTGTATATATATGGCTGTCTTCGTTTTGTATGTGAGTAAAAAAAAAGTTGTAAAATCTGTGGACAGTATAAAAAAGCTAAATTCTGAGGAGATAAATATAGTGTTGTGTTATGGAAAGATCATATATAGGACAAGGCAACGCGTTCTTGAATCTTTGAGTTTTCAATTTACGTACACGCGTTTGTATACTATTCTTCTGGATAGATGATGATGATGATGATGTGTATGAAATACTTGCATGTGCTCGAATAAATGCTGACAAAAAAATCAACGATGCCAAAATTAATTATTGAATTTTAGGTTGTCCACAAAAGTATACCAACGATATGAAAAGTTTATGATCTATAATGGGAACGAATATCCAATCGATATCAGTAGAAAATGGATATATAGTTATGATACACCCTTAACCCAAGACAAATCTAAGGATCGCAAATCACATCGAGCTTTGATGATTATAATGGTATACAAATAGTCATATAGATAGTAGATGATGTCAAATTAAAGGCTTTTAAAAAGTTTTAAAAGTCATACATTTATTACGCGGTGAATTATTACAAACTTACAAACACACAGATTACCAAAATCACTTAAGAACGGGTTCCGGTAAATAAAGCTCGAGAGAAGACACTAATATTTGATGTAAGCAACAGAAGAAGTGTTGGCGTCTTTGATGAGTGTACCAAGAAGAGGAGCGATCAAACACTTCTTGTCCTTCTCCTTGTAAAAGTAACCCAAACACTTGCAATCACGATCGCACTGGGCCTTGCAATCGTTAACCGAAGTTGGGCCTTGTCCACCATTCACATACGGCCCAGTAAAATGCTCAACGCCAACAATCTTGTAGTAATTTACGGGTTTACCCTTGCTTCCGCTACAGAACTGCGTCGTTTTGGGTGCTGCGCATTTATCGCTCCATCCGAGCAATCCTTTTGGGGAAGGGCACGCGATGCACATCCCGCGATCGCAGTAACCGAAATCGCCGCAAAACGACGGCAAGCCACATTGACGGACGAAGTAAGTGGAGAAGAAAGAGAAGCTCTCTTCCCATTTGAGATACGTCGCGGGAGGGAAATACGAGAAGGCCTTGAGGCTCCCGTCGGATCCGAGCCTGAGATACGAAATCGATCCGTTGTAGTTGATTTTGTTCAGGTTTAAAGTTCCGCCTCCGCTTCCGATGGGTCGGACCTGGAGTAACCGGCGGTTATTAGTACCCGAATTCGTCGTCGTGGGTTGTGGTGCGGGTTCTAGGAGGAGCTCGTAAGCTGACGGCTCCGTTAAATTGTCGAATTCCCTTGTAACGGCGAACGTGACGGTGCCGCGGAAGTCGTGATCTGGCCATCCGCCGTATACTAACGGCTGGCCGGTTTTGTTGACGTACATGGTTAAGCCTTTGTTGTCGAGCACCATGCTGTACGGGCCATCCGAGCCGTCCACGTCGGATTTGCGGCTAACGAGTTTGTTAGCTCCGTTAACTTTCAGGGATTGGCCGGCGAGGAGTGTATCGGTGGGGTGGTCGAAACTCTGCCATACGAACTTGCCGTTTTTGTCGTGTAGGACGATGTTTCCGGTGGGGAGGATCTCGAATCCGGTGACGCCTTTGTTGGCTGTGTTGGTCTGCCACTTGACTCGGCCGTTCGACTCAGCGAGCACGAGGTTGCCGTTGCGGCCGAGTGAGAGCGTGGCGTTTTCCCCGACGGGGCTGTTGCGGTTTGCGTCCCATATCCAGCGCATGAGCGACTCGTCGCGCCTGAGTCCGACTCGGAGAGCCAAGACGTAGGCGCCAGGGGTAGTATTGTAAAACAACAGCTGGAACGGGAATCGGAAGAAGCTCGCGTTGGGTGAGCTGATGAAGCGGTAACTCGCGTCGTACTCGGTGATGTATTGGCCGAACTCGCCTTCGTTGACGACTCTGAATTGTTTCTCAGGAGGGACTTGGGCTGTAACCACCGAAGCAGTGGCAATGGCGAGTGCTAGGATTACGAAACGAAGCATGATTGATTTGTCTTTGTGTGATGATTTTGTAAAACGATGGATTCGCGGGTGTGTATATATACAAGTTCTTTACGTTGCGCCATTGGCTGTATTCGTTTGAAAAGTCAAAGTTGCATATTGCGACTTGACTATATACGTAACAGTGAAATTTGTGCTGTACAACTTGGCGACGGCTGATTTATAATTTGGATAAGGTTTGTCCACTGAAAATTTTCTTAATATTCCTTCTAATCCTATTTTGTATGTTAATAAATATCATGAAACTGTTCAGATAAAGATAAATGTGAACTGTTCTTTTTGACAGATGAAAAAAAGAAGAAGACAAAAACTGAACTGCGTAGATAATGCTAAATTTACGTCAGCTATAAGCAAATGTCGAAGACCAAAACTATTAGGAAAAATACTGAGTTAAATGGTAGAATCTGTTAATAAAGAGAAAAAAAACATCAAAATTGTACTGCGAGTCTGATTGTGATGGTTGCATTTTGTAAGTACGCGCCATTTTCCGCTTCTCTGATGCTTTTAGATCTGTCCGTCGCATATATCAGACACATCTACAATAAATGCTGACAAATATATCAACGTTACCAAAATTATTGGGTTTGTACTGTCGGCAATCTTGACCACTAAGAATCATCATCATTTTGGGTTTATTATACTAATTATCTGTAATTGATTTTTTTTTTTTTTTAAATCTGGCTAAGGTTTTCCCAGAGCAGATTTTCAACTTTGAAATATTCTTCAAAGACAATAGTACAGTTTTTTGAATATCATTATAATGTATTTTTGTCACAATTACTGTATATGATAGATTGTGTTTTTCATAACCTTTTATGAGATCCCGTCTTATATAATACACATTTCCTTGATCAAAAAAAAAAAAAAACCATCACATACCGTCGTATATGACCTGGATTTGTGGTTTTGACTTGAAAAAAGTATCAAAGCTGTGGGTTTTGATTTGAAAAAAAAAAGAAAGCACATGATTGTGTTGTTATCACAATTTGTAATCGAACATTTAAGTTGCGTATCTGTCATGAATAAGATACGAGTGGCCAGGTAAGTACACGTATCCATTGTCACACACGTATGAATGTTTTACGACAAGTTGATTACAACACAAGAATACATATCTATATAGTCTAGTCTCAAGTGTATCATTGCCTCACACGTATAAATCTGCAACGGCAGCTAAATTGGCCAATAGTTCATCATTTTAACAGCATCAAATCCAGACGTATAGCGTGCTCGTCTCACAAGAAATCATGACTAGCCTAGTCAAATTTGAGATCGCTAGGCTTTCTGAAAAAAAGTAAGAAACATCGACAGCAAAAAGATATGACCCTTTGATTCACCGTCCCCCTTGAGACGACTAAACCTTCTGCGGTGCCCTAACGGCTACGAGCCTACGAGGGAACATAAATTGGGTCGCGTAAGAGGTTTGTTCGTTTATAAATTTCTCTTTTCTTGGGTTTGAGTTCCAAAAAAAGAAGAAGGAACATATAGGTCTCAAATAGGCCCAATCAACTGCACCTACCTATACTTATGGTTATCGTTGGCTCGGTTCATACCTTAATCATCATTAAGTTTCTATTATATACTACTAATACATTTGTTTTCATGCAATCAATTGCATTTGCTTTTGATGGATATAATCATTTAAAGGGTACCTTCCACCTGGCAGGTTGCAAGTTGACTTATTTTTATCCAAAAGCTATCAACTAAAGGCTAAAGCAAGTTAAGCAACACGAAGTTGCAATTGGCATCATTATAAAGAATAGACGGGTCTATAAAAGTTATATGTTTTTTCCTCTTAAAACATTACCATCTAAGAGCATGTGCAATGGAAAAAAATCTTAGAAGGTATCTTACAAAAAAAATATATTAGTTTTTAAATCATGAAAATATCTAAATTAATCATAAAACACCACATATTAAATGAGTTTTTTAAAGATTTAGATTTGTTTATTAAATAAGAAATTTAAGAGTTGATTCTTCATTATTTTTCTTACTTTTTATTAGTTTATTAATTTATGTTGTTAAGATACTATAGTTAAAAACTTGTATTGAACCTGGTCTAATAAGGTGACGCGGCGTCGAAGCATCGTAGCACGCATCTTAATTCTTTTTTTAAAATGCAAATTCGCCAATATTATATACCCTCTTCTTGGACTTTTACAGTTTTGAGTTTTGGCTACGTAAAAAATTTAAACGTTATTTTTCAATTCCATAATTGTTTGACATGCGAAATAATGTATCGCGTGCACGTGGGCTCTTGTGCGTTACTGACAATAAAGCATCAATTAATTTTAAATATACAATCTGCATTTGATTCATAAATTTTAGCAACTTTACTTTATTTACGATGTAGCTTGAGAACCAGTACACCGTTTTTTTTTTTTTTTTAAGTTTACCTTATTAAAACACAGCATGATAATTTCATATGGCTTTCACAACTCAAAGAACTGACTTCTTGTTGGCATTAGGAGCCTTGACGTAAGCAACCAGCGAAGAATCTCCGGTTCTAGTCAATGTCTTGAGCTCGTAACCCAACCAGCACTTTGAAGTCTTCCTATTGTAGAAAAACCCTAAACACTTACAATCTCTCGTACACTTGTCCCCACATGCTTTCTCCGTCGCCGACGAGCCACCGTTATACTTAGTCATGAAACTGTCAGCTCCTTCGATCTTGAAATAATGAAACGTCTTGGGATCGCAGCTTGCGAGACTCGGAGTCTTACAAGTCTCGTCCCAACCAAGAAGCCCTTTGTCGCTGGGACAAGCGTTACACTGACCCTTCTTACACAAACCAAAGTCCAAACAATGCTCAGGGATTCTACACTCGTCGTTACCGTCAGTGTCGGCGTTCGTAAATGCCGTGTACGTCACATCCCAAGCCGTCGCAGTCGCGGCCGTGCTATACGTCCAAACTCTAACATTTCCGTCTGATTCTAACCGAATAAAACTCAACGTCGCGTTGTGTTTTGGCCTTGAGAGGAACGATGAAACGTTGAATTTAGAACCAGAGTCGACACCTTCCATGTGTAGACCCCACGTGGTGTCGGAATCTTCCACGGCTTGGAACGTCATAGACTGTAATTGAGTGATCTTGCTGAAAATTTCGTATTCGTAGTAAGCGATTGGTTTCGGAGTTTTGTTTGTCGTGTAGTACAAAACCAGCTTCTTGGCTTCCATCACGAGACTGTACGGTCCGTTTGTGTTGACCGATGGTGACCGTCTGCTAACGAGCTTGTTCCGACCGTTGAGCTTTAGTGATTGTCCGACGAGAAGCGTGTCGGTCGGAGAATCAAAGCTCTGCCATACGAATTTACCGTTGGAGTCGTAAATTACCATATTGCCATTCTCCAAGATTTTGATCCCCACGGCACCTTTGTTAGCCGTGTTTGTTTGCCACACCAAGCGACCATCGGCTTCGGCGAGCACGAGGTTTCCGTCTTCTCCGAAAGTCAACGTAGCGTTTTCTTTGACCGGTGAGCCTCTGTTGGCTTCCCAGACCCAACGGAGAGTGGATTCTTGAGCTCTGTTTCCGATTCTGAGAGCGAGAGTGTACGCGTTTGGGGTTGTGTTGTAGAAACAGAGACGGAAGTTGTCGCTGAAAGGTTGGAATCCACGTACGTCGGGATTATATTCGATCGGACTGTAATCGGTGTAGCCTCCTTGGTTGACCACTAGGAATTGCTCATCTACGGGGACTTTGGCTTGTGCTCCGATCAAGAAAACAAAGAGAGTGGAGCATAGAGCTATTGTGACTGAGAATTCCATATTTTTTATAAGTTGTTTTTGATGGATTTTGGTGTGTTTTGTGTATACATGGCGAGCTTGTATTTATAGGAGCCAAAAAGTCTTTGTTTGATTGATTTTACATACAATATTCAAAGAGTATTTGGGACGACTTTTTTGGTCTTTGTTTTGCTGTAATCTATTGATTTTGCTGGTTTTGTGTCGAACATTTTAGATAGCTTATCTTAGCATCAATGCAAACACGTGCACGATTAGCTAACAAACAGTCAGCGATTGAGAACGAGACCGAATTGAACAAGATCCGCGCTAAGGTGCATGTTTAATCATGAGTTTAAGATATTGTGTGATGATTTTTTTTCTTTAACATACACAAGGATAGTTAATATCGAAGCTCTTCGTAAAAAAAACGTTTACTAAAAGAAGAGAAAATAAAACTGTATTTTTAGGGGGGATGGTATCATATATATCTACTATCCTTTTGTATGTTAAAAAAAAAATTTCATCAGACAACATCATATTAGTATATCGATTCTATTCGGTGTAATATGACATACAGTATAATTTTATAAAAGCGAGTTAGTATTTAAATGTTCTTTTGTCGGTTTTCAATTATATACTTTATATATTTCCTGCGAAAGGTCTCTAATTATATTTTCTTGCACTACAACAACATTACTTAAATTAATTCGAGGATAGTAATCGCGCATTTGGGGTGGGACCGACCAACTACTTTCTAACTGTGAGCCACCGAGAAGATGCTCATGGTCGATTATTATCGTCGCATACGATGATTCAAATACAATCAATTTGAGATTAGCCATCCTTGTCAAAATAATGATTCGTTCATAATTTTAAGCACTTTGTTAATTAAAAAAAGGTTGAAGGTGCTTTACGAAAATAAACGGACAAATGGATAGAGAAATCTCTCTTAGATCTGATCTCTGCTGTTCATGTGTGTCCCAATACCCGGGCGGCTTTCAGCGTGCGGGGCCCCGCAACCGCAAGACAGGTCTTACTCGACGGCTCGATTAAATTTATTCCATGGTCCATGTTTGCCAACTTGTAACCATATTTAATCATTACTACTCATTGTTGGGCCTGGTTCTTACATAAATATATGGGCCTAGAATTGAATGGGCTTTCATGGTTTTCATTTCTATTCAGATCAGCTGCTTGGCTCGGCTGCCATTTATTGGGTGTTGCTAGGGAGTGGAATTTCGGTTTTAAGGGTTTATCACGTAATTATGAACAATATAGGGAAATTAGATAAATAGATAAAACTTTAGGGGCCAGTAATAAATAGACAAACGTTCCGGGAGATTACGTAATAAACTAGAACTATTATCTATTATTTTTATTACATTTTCCAGTGGAGAAATTCTAAAGGTAGAGAGAAAGGAAACCGAATTAAATCATCGAGGAGCACGTCAGATTCGACAGACGAACGAGAGGTGTTCTCGATTATCGTCGTGTGAATCTTCTCTTGCTCTCTCAAAAACCCTAACTCTGAATCTGATCGATCGAATTAGGGAGCGCGAGATATGGCCAACAGTAATCTGCCCCGAAGAATCATCAAGGTTCGTTTTCCAATCTCGTTTCGATCCCATTCGGTGAATCTCTAAACGATCTCTTTCCTTTGAGCTTATTTTTGATCTGGATTCCGACGAAGCAAGAGCTAGCTGTGGCTGAGCGAGAACTGGCCGAATTTTTGATCTCTGTTTCGATACTTGTCCTTGTATTATCTCTAATTCTTATTGTCATTGTGATCTGATAGGAAACTCAACGTCTGCTCAGTGAACCAGGTGAATACTATGATTCTTCCTGCCTTTTTGAGTTATTTTGTGTTGATTTCAGCTGATAAACATCAATTTTGATGGTTGAATTGCGGATCCGAAATGTGATCTTCTCATTGAGTTTGAATTTGCATGTAGAGCAAGTTGAAACCTGATTTTGACAGAGTTTCATCTCAATCGATTGTTGCAGCTCCCGGTATAAGTGCCTCTCCATCTGAGGATAACATGCGGTATTTCAACGTTATGGTTCTTGGTCCTACACAATCACCTTATGAAGGTAATTGTTTATCCTTGGAATAAGGGGTTTCTACTTATTCTGTTCTTATGGAAGGGTGCACACGTGTAGCTGTTTGTTGCTTTGGGGTGACAAAATGTTTATGTTGAGCGATGTTTGCTTATTTTGATTGTTGGATTTAGAAGATAGCGAGAGAATGGCGATGTTGATAATTATGAGCTTGTACAACTGTACTTGATTTTGTTATCACCACATTCGATTCGTTTCCTTGTGCTGCTCCGTAGTAGATGCTGAGTTAAACTTACACTTTTCTTTCTCCTATGAATCATGCCAATCATTTACCTCATTCCATTTTCTAGGAGGAGTTTTCAAGTTGGAGCTCTTTTTGCCCGAAGAATACCCTATGGCAGCTCCCAAGGTAAGTTACTTGGTTTTGAGTTTCTATGTTTCCTTTGAAGAAAAAAGTTCATGTTATGAAGTTATGCATTTTTCGCATCTGTTAGTGACTTGAATATAAGTAGGGCCAGTTATAAGACCCCTAGTTATTAAGTAAATTCATCTGTTGTGATATTTGTAAATGCATCATATGATCTCCGAGAACAGTGCTTCTGGTTGTGTAGAGAGTTGTATTTTTTTCTATAATTATAATACTCGCGAGACTCTTATAATTATTTGATTTGGAACAGGTTAGGTTCCTCACCAAGATATACCATCCTAACATTGATAAGGTCTGCTCTAACTCCTTCCTTCTGTTTTTCCTTTTACCATTTTATAAAACCAAATACATGTTCCTAAACTTAGTCTATTTGCGTGTACAGCTTGGAAGAATCTGTCTCGATATCCTGAAGGACAAATGGAGCCCTGCACTACAGATACGAACAGTGCTCTTAAGGTATATGAGTTGATTACATTAGATTCTCTCCTGCCACAAATTGAGGCATGACTGTTTTCTTATTCTATTGATTTGCTGTCCTTAAAAAAAAAAGTATCCAAGCTCTTCTGAGTGCACCAAACCCTGATGATCCGTTGTCTGAGAACATCGCTAAGCATTGGAAGAGTAATGAAGTAGAAGCTGTGGAGACAGGTGATGTGGTTGAAACCATGAAACTTACTATAATCTTGTTTTCTTTGTAAACCCTTTTTGTTGGCATCTCACATCATCCTTGTGAACTATCTGCGCAGCTAAGGAATGGACCCGTCTTTACGCAAGTGGCGCATGATGTGATTGGAGGGTGAAAAGATTTCTTTCATCCAAGTAACATTACATTTGGTGAAATCTATCTCAACATCAAAGTTATAAGAAAGCTTAATACATATTGCTGGTTCTTCCCCCTCATTATGATAAAATTGTGTGTTTCGGCACAGGAAGCTGTAACTCTCTCTGAATTATTGTATCATTACTAATAGGGTCTCGACTCGTTTACCCGCGTATTTTGAAATTCGTCAAAGTTTCTTTGAATCAAAAGATCTCCTTTCTATTGTGTCCAATAGGTTGTTGATAATTTTTCTGAGTTTATGAAGCTAAGTATTCATGAGTTGATGATAAGCACTTTAAACAGATCGTAAATTTTTATTTGGGCGATGAGGTGATTTTTTTTTTTTTTTTCTGGAAGAAATAGCTTTGCTAGTATATACCAAACGAAAAAGATAAGGGCATTATATTAGGACACAAGTTCGGTCGAAAAAGAATAACTAAAAGAGCTTTACAATTACAAACCATAGCACAAATTAAGTCAATAGAAAAGTCATCCCACATCCATCATAATCATCAACCTAATGTAATAACTCGATATAAAAAATAAGAAATATTAAAGGTAAGAGAATTGAAAAAAAGAGAAAAAAAAAACACTACCATAAAACCACCAACCAAAGGAATCATCATCGTCAGTAGAGTAGAGAGCGAAAAAGCCACCAACCAAGAACACATTTCAGATTTCATGAAAAATATTAATGAAGCCGAAGTGAAACAGTGAGATTTTCGTCTACCAGTACCAGCCGTGGAAGGAGAGGAAAAGACTTACTACTAACTGCACTAGACGGGAATTGCGTCTACGTTCGATGAATCTTCGCATCTCAACACAATTCCTTCGAGACTTGCAGGGAACGTGCACTTACTCCATTGCCAACCAGCAGCTAATGGCTCTGTCGTTGGGACTATCATCAGCACGTTTTCGTTTCTCTGAACCACTCCAATGACACTTACTGTGCTTCCTTCTTTGATATACCTGAAAAGTTATCACATTAGCAACTCGTTAAGGTTTCTCTGAATCACTCTTTTTCGACAAGTAGAGTTTTCATACCCTTCTTTAAGCCGCATTACTCGATCATCACTGGATAGATTCTTCTGACCCAACCACCTTACGAAATCTGGAGATGCTTGCTCGCTTCCTGGCTTAAAGTCGATGACAACAGAGTCATCGACGATGGGCGTTACCTTTGCACCGTTTCCGGTTTTGACCAATGCTCTAAGCCCAGACTGGAAATCAGAAATGTAGAAGTCTACCACATGCCTCTGCGCCATGTATTGTAGATGCAATGTTTAGAGACATTTCACATTGGGAGACTTAACATTTTCTGTGAAACGAAGTTATCATCTAACCTCTGCTGATCTCAGTCCCCATGTAAAGCGGCGATGTGAAGCATTGGCTGGCTTCGAACCCCATCCACAGTACTCATAGAGACAAGTAGACGTGTAAACACATCTGGGAACTCTATGGAATGATGACTCAAGCGGCACGTTACCACAGGTGACCACCTTCACGACAGAGAAAACATAAGAACCAATGTCATAAACATAGTAGAGACAGAAATCAAACTCCACCAGCGGCAAAGAGTAAAGGCACACAAAAGGAGTACTTTCTGGGATGTACATAGATACTTACCCCAGTGACCTTCACGTATTGACCGTTTTTGGCAGTTCTAAGATCAGCATCAGGATAACGAGCAATGAAATCTGTGATACCACGTCTTTCACAAGAGAGATTCCAAATGAAAAGTGCAGCGACAACCGTGAACAAGACCGCCACAACAATGAGGAGAATCGCATTGTGAACTGCTCCAAGAATGAAGCCTCCAGCAAGGAACCCCATCACAAAGATGAGTATAACCAGCCACAGCACAGGCTTGGGGAAGCTCTTCATGCAGGAAAAGTCATCCTCCGGACCAAGGGTAGTGACCGCCTGGTTGTGGACAACGGAACTCATATGTGTCTTCATCGAACCAGAGTAGTCCAGAGGACCAGAAATCTTCCTAGGAGCCCCAGATGAATTCAGAGGACCCGAAGTGATTGGCCCTGATGTTATGAGACCTGTGGTTGGGAGTATAGGAATAGGGCCGGAGTTTTGCCGTGTCACACCACCAGATTGTGGACCAGAGGATTTCTTTAGAGGCTCACCGTGCTTAGACAAAGGCCCCGAGTTTGTTTTCTTCATCGAATTCGAGCCAGCAGAAGCCAAAGAGCCAGACATACGACCAGTGGCATTAGGCGCGCCTGGACCGGATTGCCCGCCGCTTCTTGAAGAAGCTCCAGTGATCGGGCCAGACTTCCTTGACTTTGTCCCATCTGTCGGAATATCAAACATCTTCCCCAATTCTCCTGATTTCTTGATGTCACCACCTGTGTACGGCATGGCTACTGAGCTCATTGTTGGAGGCTTTTCTTTGGGTTGCTCCGGCCTACCAGACACAAACAGCCCATTGCTGAGCTGGTGAGACGCGTATCTCGAACCCATTAGGTTTCTCTCCTCAGGGACGCAGACACTGTGCTGAAACGCGAGGATTCAAAGTCCTGCAGGAGCAAAATAGGCAACGATAGTTAGAGAAGTGGTTTGCATTTATAGACCTAACTGTAGTTATATAATGAAGAAGAACAAGAAGACATGGTGAGATGAAGAACTGCACCAAGCGAAACACTGGCCAACGCCACGCTTATCTGACAGATCTACCATCACTGAGGATATACTGATATGTCACTATAGATCTACAAAGCTTTTCTAATTAGTCTCCATAAATTTCACAGAGAACCAATCATCACTCGAGTATATCCAGTGTTCCAAAACCCAGAAGAAGAAAAACGAAAACCCTAATTACAGTTTCCAAATCAGTAATTATACATTTCAAACCCAGTAAGATCTCTGGGATTTAGAAGCAGGTTCCATTTCAAATCAAACCATAAGTTTCCTAATCAATAGAGTAGAAATCGGACTCAGATCGCCATGTCTAAGAAAATCCTCGAATCGCAGAAGAAAAGAAAAAAACGCGAAAGAGATTGAAACAGTACCAAAACGCAAGCAAAACCTAAATCCCCAAAATGGAGTAAATGATCATAGAAGAACAAAAATTCAATCTGAGAAGATGAAGAAAGCGGCATCGAATCCCACCTGAGAGTGTAGGTTTCCGCGAAAAAGCTTCCCTTTATGACGGCGAGAAAAAGAAAACTATCAGGAAAAATAGTTGGAGTTGTGGGAGTGACAGTAGAAGATGAAACGGAAGCAA
Source organism: Thlaspi arvense (assembly GCA_911865555.2). NCBI lineage: Eukaryota > Viridiplantae > Streptophyta > Magnoliopsida > Brassicales > Brassicaceae > Thlaspi > Thlaspi arvense. The sequence goes on from OU466861.1 coordinate 54,385,260, forward strand.
CACTCGAGTAGCCGAGATCCCATATCCTAAGCTCACTCTCCGCCGTGTGGATCCCGATCTCGATCTCTTTGAGCCGCAACAGTTGGTGCGTTGTCTCAATCTCTCTCTCACTCTTTCTCTCTCTCTCTCCCAAAGCTTTTTTTTTTTTTTTTTTTAATTGGAACAACCACACTGAGGAAAGAAAAATAGAAGAACACACTGTCAAAATTTTGTTGCCGTCTCTGTCAAAATTTTGTAGCCAAGAGTTTTGGGAGTTTTGTAATAACTTTCTAAAAGTAAGGCTGTAAACTGTAGTTATTACAAGTGGGGGGTTCTTTTCTTATCACATAATTTATTCATAAATGTAGCCTATTTTATATACAGTAACACTATAAATGATGTGGAAGAGCTAATACTCCCTCTATTTCATAATAAGTGTTATTTGGAGAAGATATATCTATATTATAACTGGATATATTTATATGTGTTTTGAGTTTAATACATCCAAATATATTACATATATATTTTCTCCAAATGACACTTATTATGAAACAGAAGGAATATATAAGAATGTTGCAAAATATATTTATGTATGTTGTATACCAATTTTTATATATTATTATGTAATCGAATTTATACTTATTATTATGTCAAAGCAAGTCTCATACTATAATAATGGAGCTTTTGTTTTGGGAATTTTGTTTGAGGGAGATTCTAAAGTTGTTCTGCAAATATCGACATCCTCTCAGGATTGGCCAAATTAAGCTTCAAAACTTTTATAAGTGAAATCAATAAAACGAGACGACAGATATCTACACAAATCTTCATTATGTTTCGACGTAGACATGCCAAATTATAACCAAAAAGCTTCCATGTTTTAAGTTTATAATGCAATTTTAGATTGTAGTACTCTAAACTCGCAGTTAATAAAGTAAAAGAACAAGAGTTAATTGCTTACCAAGACATTTCTACGCTGAATGGGAAATAAATTTTTGTATTCCATGTCCCCTTTTACATACAAAAATGATTGCATACGTTACAATTGTAAAAAAACAGCCTTTTTTTAGAGAAGACGACGTAACTTTCAGTTTTTTTTTCTTTTTTAAATTTTAAAAAGGTTTTTTTTTTTAGAAAGGTAATTCCGATAAATAAGGTGAGTGCTCTTTTCTCTTATCCGCTAAGAAAAAACAAACCATCTTCTTCGTCTTCTCCTGATTTCGTCGAACCGAAAACCGAAGTCACACCCTTTCCCTCGATCTCTGTTATGGCTCGATCATCCTCTCCGTCACTTTCTCTCTCTAGGTGCCGCTTAGCCGCAGCTTCTCTTCTTCCTTCATCTCGAACCATCTTCTTCCGATCACAATCCTCGAATCGCCGCTCTAACCGCGGCGGCGAGCTCTACGAGATCGATACCGCCGCGTTGAAGTCGCAATCGGATCCTCTCATCCAGAAGCTAGAGGACGCCGTTCACCGGATAATGGTACGCCGATCCGCACCGGATTGGCTCCCTTTCGTTCCCGGTGCTTCGTATTGGGTCCCACCGCCTAGATCCCAGTCTCATGGGATCGCCAAGCTCGTTGAGAAGCTGGCGAATCCGATCGGCGACGAAGAATCCATCTCAATCTCATCCGGTCGAGGATGGCCTTGCTCTGATTACTTCATCAATGGTATGATCGTTTGCCCTTTGGCGCTGATGAAATACAAATAAATGCCATTTGAATTTGTTTTGATTCGTGATTCGATAAAGCTTTGATTTTTACATAGGTTTGTTAACATTCTTTGATGCACCAAGGCAATCTTAGCTTACACATTTCTGATGATTATATAAAAACTTATTCTTTCATAGCTCCCTGGCTTGCTTAACGAGTTTGATGTAAACGTGCATCGAAAGAGAAAGGTTTGGTTTGTCTGATCTAGAGTTGTCGTCTAAATTTTTTGAAAGTTATTACATTTTCAAATATCACTGATGGAAATGGGTGACCAGCTTCGATAATAACATAGAGAGTCGTTCCTTTTATGGGTAGTGTCGTGATGGAACAGGTTTCTTCTTTTATTATATGGTCGAGTTGTCGAAATGTTGTGTTAGTTATCATGTTCCTTTTGCTTCTTGTCAAACAACAACTCTGTTTCGTTTTTAAAAAGAATGGTCTATGAGGTACTTATTTGTATACTCTAGAGGCAGATCGCATCCTGTAGCGTCAAATATGTTTTTTTGTTGGTACAATGTTTCTTAAAAGTTTGGTTTTTTTTAGCATTTATTAAAACCTGACCAACCTCTGTTTTTTGGTTTGTTATGTAGGTGTGCAGCCTCAATCAGTGGAGACGGAGATGGTTTCAAATACTGCATCTCAGTCTGAGGATGAGGAAGGGTGAACCACAAAACTCGTCAGACCAGTGTCTGTGTAAGTTATGAGCTAATCACAGCAATCGTATATAACTTTCGATCCATGATTTTACGAGTCGAAAGCAGTTAGTGAGCATTTTCAGGGATTTTTGAAGAGGAAATGAACTTAAAAAAGGGCTCTGCTAGAGTATTGGGTGGTAAAACCTTTTTAGTTAATATGAGATAATAATATTGACTGGATACCTAAGTCTTGCCTTGGCTCTGTCCACTTCATGAATGTCTTTTAACGATGAAACAAATATCGAAATATGCAGGCTCTTCAAGATTTGTAGATTTTAAGAACACGAATCAACGAAGATTTGAATCATCAAGAGCCGCTGCGAAGTCGTGACATGGATTAGACTTTTAGAATAGGGTAGGGTACGCAAACCTTTTGCAGACATCGGATCCTATCGAGTTCTGAATGAGAAACCAAATAAGAAAAAGGTGCTGTGGCTTAGCCCTGTGTTTTAATGTAATCCTTCATTATAACAGTTTGTTGAATCTTGTGTATATATATGCGCAGTTTGCAAGTTCGGCTCCCATTATAATAATCTGTTCTGCTTAATGTAGTGTGAATTATATGCCTTAAAGACCCCAAAGTATGTAAAAGATATGCAAATATATGACGTGGTGGTGAAACAATAATACAATATCATTACATTTTTCACAAGTTGTGTGTACATTACGGGCGCCTATTCTGAAGCTATGAACATGATAAAGTAAAGAGTAAAAACAAAAGCTAGACAGGTTATGTATCAGAATGTGCTTCTGGTTCTGAAACCTCGCCGTTTGCTCGTTTCAGTAAACAGTTTCCAAGAGATTGAGAATTCTGACAGAGCATGGAGAGACAGAACATGCATAATCCTGTTTCAGGGGGAAGACTAGTTAGAAATCACTGGTTTGCAAAATATATATGACACAAGCAAAAGAAGGAAAATTTCCCAAATGAATGCGACGTTGTATCTCACTTCTGTTACTAATGTTTCCTTCAAACAGATTTTGTATTTTGTGGCTATCTTAGTATCCCGGTCACTCGCATCTACAGTCTAACACAAGAGTTTGAAAACTGAACAACGAAACTTTACTCCTACCAAAAGAACATGGCCAATTCCTATTAAATCCGAAAACTTGGTATGTAATGCTACTCATCAAGTACCAACACACTCTTCTACATTACGGTGAAATTTTGGCAAACCTGAGACTAAATGTGGATGCTTTTACCTGCATAAGCAACGGTTACACCTGATATGAGTCGTCCGATAGCTGATAAGAAGTAAAGGCAGATTACGACCTAAAAGAAAAAGCACCAACAGGTTCAGTATATAAAACACAATGAATGAGTTAAACAATCAGCAATGTATATATATATATATACTGATGCTAATGCATTTAGATATACGCATAATAAGAGAATAGCAATCTCATATATGGTGAGTTGGTAACTAGGGACACACTCGCCTTGGCAAAAAGCCTCTTGTCATGTCCTGTTGCTGCAACCCTCAGAACGGCCTCTGCTGCTCCAACGGTATTAGCTAAGCGTGCAACGATGTTACTTGCTGTGTCCTGTGATATTTGCCACTCCAGTGGATCCACTGGAACCCTTGAGAAAAAGGTTACAGAGTTGTAAATCATGTGGCCGGAAAAGCAAAAGCCTTGGAACAGATAATATACCAGAGAACAGAAGGTCATGGGATTATTACAGTCTCTGGAGTTTGTGTGGGTGTGTATGAAAAATCATTAGAGAGAAAGACATGAAATTCAAAGCTAATCAAACAAGAAAGGCGCCTGTTCAGTGTTGTTCATCATTATCGAATTCATTTGTGGCACACGCAGATATTAGTATCAATGCTTAACCAAACCGCCTCGCTAAAGCACAATCTAAGTCGACAAATTAGAGATCGAAGAACCAAAATCCCCCCAAAAAAATCCAATTTTGGGGCAAAGTCTTATAGAGAACTTACGAAACATTGAGTTGGCGAAAAAGGAGACCGAGAATCGCGAGGGAGCATAAGAGAACGATGAGGACATCGGAGAAGAGAGAGAGAAGAGTTGCGTTGCGATATGCGCAGTGGTAGTACACAAGCGTCCCGCTAATCAGCAATCCCATCGTCTTCCCCACTTCTCCCATTTCTCTCCACTCAAACTCTTGCTTTCCTTTCTTCACTCCCAGATTTAACCAGCAAATTTAACTCTTCCCGGAAAAAAAGTAAACTGATCTTTCTATGATTCTTCCGGCTTGATCAGTGAGTGATATGTCAAGCATGAACACCAAGGAAGGAAACACAGTAAACATAAGCAATGGACCCACTTATTGGGCCTTAATAGATATGATGATGAAGCCCATTTACAATATGCCACGTGGTCATTAAATACTGGGCCAGATGTACAAGCGTAGCGTGTGAAGTCATGTACAGGATCGCTCCACGATTTCGTCAATCAGATCAACTTCTACAGCTCTTTCAATATCTACGTGCTTCCCCTCTCTTCTTGTGACCACTCTTCCTGTCTGTTCACTGGTTAGGATCTCTATCTCTCTCTGAATTTTTTTTTTGTTTCTTTCTGATTTTGGTGATTCAAAACCCTTGAGGGTTTTCTTGTTTTCCTTGATCTCCGATCTCGATTATATGTTTTGACGATTTCTGATTGGTGTATTTGATCGGATCTCAGCATTTTCTCGGAGGTGGATTTTTGTTTTCCTGCTCGATCGGATTTGAGTTTTACTGAGTCTCTCTGGTTGCTTCGAAAATGCCGGCGTTTTACGGAGGAAAGCTCACGACCTTCGAGGACGATGAGAAGGAGAGCGAGTATGGTTACGTTCGCAAGGTATGATCCCGTTCCTCGATCTGATATCATTTTGGTTTATCCTTTTTTCTGCGTATCTATGTTATTCTCTGAGGATGGATTGATATTAAGTCGATCTGCTACAAGGTAAGATTGGTGGGAGAAGTAGATTTGTTACCCAATCTTATTTACTAGCAAAGGCCTTGAATCGGATGATTTCGCATTGGTTTAGTAACTCGTATGCGAATTTCTGAGCTGATCTGATTGTTCTCAGGGATTTGACATTTCTCTGTCAAAATCATTTCTCGTAATCAGATTGGTAACATACAAGTATTGCGATGCAGGTTTCAGGGCCCGTTGTGGTTGCCGATGGTATGGCCGGTGCTGCTATGTATGAGCTAGTGCGTGTTGGGCATGATAACTTGATTGGAGAAATCATCCGTCTTGAAGGAGATTCTGCCACGATCCAAGGTTTGTTTCTCTTGTGCTTCGTACTGTAGTTTACTCCACTGCTCATCTTCTCTGTCACACACTTGGATCTAGAGATTGATCGTTTTATGTGGCTTTCTGTAAGATATCTCTTCTGATATTTGGCAACTTCCCTTTTTATCAGTTTACGAGGAAACTGCTGGATTGACGGTTAATGATCCTGTTCTTCGAACGCACAAGGTTCGCGAGTTTTGTTTTACCTTTTTCTTTAGGGTTCTTCGTCTGCTGCTAACATAGATTCTGTCCTGAATTTTCAGCCTCTTTCTGTGGAGCTTGGACCAGGAATATTGGGAAATATCTTCGATGGAATTCAGGTTCAGTTGGATTTAGAATCTTGCCAGACATCAAGTTTAGGACTTGTGTGAATCGTTATAACATTACAAACTGCAGATTCTGGCTTCTCACAATTTTTTGGTTTTATCTCTTTTAATTTCACAGAGGCCTTTGAAGACTATTGCGAAATTATCTGGTGATGTGTACATCCCTCGTGGTGTGTCTGTTCCAGCTCTGGACAAAGATTGTCCTTGGGAGTTCCAGCCAAATAAATTTGGTAATGTGTTGTACTTCATATATTTGTATATGGAAGTGTTCGTATAGTCTTAATCTTGAATCTTGATGTCATCTGAATTTGACTTGGTTACAGTCGAGGGAGACACAATAACTGGTGGTGACTTGTATGCTGTAAGTTAACTGGCCTCCTCCTTAATCCAATCTTGGCAAGAGAATATGGTTTTTTTCTTCTTCTGAAAGTCAAACATAACTTTGGAATGCAGACCGTCTTCGAGAACACTCTGATGACACACCATGTTGGTCTTCCTCCTGATGCCATGGGAAAGATCACTTACATTGCTCCAGCTGGTCAATATTCCCTCAAGGTTTGAGTTTAACTTTGTAATAGATACATTTATTTCTTTTCCTTCAGTGTTTTAGTTAATATATTGCTAACTTGATCTATCGGTAATCACTTCCTGTTGGATACAAGATTGGCTTTCTACTGATGGTTGTTTGACGGCGTTTTTCATTTCCCAGGATACAGTGCTAGAGCTTGAATTCCAGGGGGTTAAGAAATCGTACACCATGCTTCAGGTTTGAGTGCATCTTTAATCTTCCTACTTGCAAGCGTAAATGTTAAAGCTATTCGGTTCACTTTATAAAATTGGTTTGGTTGATAATATGTCAGAGTTGGCCTGTACGTACCCCTAGGCCAGTTGCATCAAAACTTGCTGCCGATACTCCTCTACTTACCGGGCAGGTAATTATTGTATTAATTTTCTTACAGTAGTCATAGTCATCCCGAGACGTGTATTGCTGATAGCTTTCTCTTCCTGTTGTCAGCGTGTCCTTGATGCCCTTTTCCCCTCGGTCCTTGGTGGAACCTGTGCTATTCCTGGTGCTTTTGGTTGTGGGAAAACTGTTATCAGTCAGGCACTTTCCAAGGTAGACTGTGCCACTTGGGTTCTGTTCCAATTTATTACTGGATAGTGTATATCGAATTTCCAGAGCTAATTTGTTTTTATTTACATAGTACTCCAACTCCGATGCTGTTGTCTACGTTGGTTGTGGAGAACGAGGAAATGAAATGGCTGAGGTATACCTCTTCTCATTCAGGATATGCATATTGGTCGCACAAATCAGAAATTTGGTCTGATGGTTTCTCGTAAATTAGGTTCTTATGGACTTCCCACAATTGACAATGACGTTGCCTGATGGTCGTGAGGAATCTGTCATGAAACGTACTACACTTGTTGCCAACACCTCTAACATGCCCGTGGCTGCTCGTGAAGCCTCAATTTACACAGGTAATTTTCAGGCATGTAGGGTTAATAGTTTTTGAAGAAGCCCACTTCCAATCTTCTAATGAAATACTGCACATACAAACCTTTTTTTTTATTTTAGTACGACCTTCAATTTGTTTCTTTTTTGTTTTTGTAACGTGAACTCCAGGAATCACTATCGCTGAGTACTTTAGAGATATGGGCTACAATGTTAGTATGATGGCAGACTCAACTTCCCGTTGGGCAGAAGCATTGAGAGAAATTTCAGGACGGCTGGTAATCTTTTGCGTCACACTTTTGGTGTATGGATTTTCGTGTTTTCTACATTTCGCCACTCATTTTTCAGTTTTATTGACACCTGTTTTTTCTTCCTTTTCTAGGCTGAAATGCCTGCCGACAGTGGATATCCTGCCTATCTAGCAGCACGTTTAGCATCTTTCTATGAACGTGCTGGTAAAGTAAAATGTCTCGGTGGACCAGAACGTGATGGAAGTGTCACAATTGTTGGTGCTGTATCACCTCCGGGTGGAGACTTTTCAGATCCTGTGACTTCTGCAACCCTCAGTATCGTGCAGGTGATTATTTGGTTTATGGCTGCTTACCTATCTTCTATTGTAGGTGTGTACATATTCAGATATGTTGATCGAGATGAACCAGATGAAGTTTGGTTTCAGATCTGCCGTAGACTCGTATATATGAGCATTTTTTTTCTATACTGTATAGTGCTTACTCTTCCATTTTGGTTGGTTTTTTCTTATCCGCAGGTCTTCTGGGGTTTGGACAAAAAGCTTGCCCAGAGAAAGCATTTTCCTTCAGTGAATTGGCTGATCTCATACTCAAAGTATTCAACGGTATGCTTAAATAGTCCCAGGGTTCTCTTATCTCGTGGTTTACTATCTAGAAGTTCTTGTAGATATAACCGCTGCTTGGTTTTCTTCAGGCATTGGAATCTTTCTATGAGAAGTTCGATCCAGATTTCATCAACATCAGGACAAAGGCCAGAGAGGTGTTGCAGAGGGAAGACGATCTTAACGAAATTGTCCAGGTATGTGTCGCTTATCCCTGTATAAGCATCTGTTGTTGTGAGTAGCGAACTCTGGTCTCATTGTGATCCTAATGTACCTTTTAGGTTTTGAATAATGTTTTGCCTTATAGAAACTTGACTCGAGTTGTAGAAGAAATCAGTAATATAAGTATTTGACCTGTGCATTATGGTTTGCGTGCAGCTTGTGGGAAAAGATGCGCTAGCAGAAGGTGACAAAATCACCTTGGAAACAGCTAAGCTATTGAGGGAAGACTACCTTGCTCAAAACGCGTTTACACCGTATGTATTTGGCTCCGTTGGTGTTGTTTTTTTATTCTCCTTTCCTCTGTTGTCGGGTTATTTACTCTCTCTTTTTTGGTACTTTTTGGATGAATGTGTGACAGTTATGACAAATTCTGCCCTTTCTACAAGTCTGTGTGGATGATGCGTAACATTATCCATTTCTACAACCTAGCCAATCAGGTAACTAAGATGAGATTGTTCATAAATTATATCTTCCTTGTATTTAGGTAAAATCCCATCAACTGTAACTCGGTCCCAAATGTTGCTGGTGATATACAGGCGGTTGAAAGAGCAGCTGGAATGGACGGTCAAAAGATTACTTACACTCTCATCAAGCACCGCTTGGGAGATCTTTTCTACCGTTTAGTGTAAGCAAAACTAGCTCTTTCCACTAACCCCATCCCTCAATTTCTCAATGTGTCAGAAACTCAAAGTTGTCAAATCATGGAAATAACAGGTCTCAGAAGTTCGAAGATCCAGCAGAAGGGGAGGACACACTTGTGGCAAAATTCAAGAAATTGTACGAGGATCTCACCGCTGGATTCCGTGCCTTGGAGGATGAAACTCGGTAATCACAAGCCTCATCCGAGTTTGGGTTGTTTTGAGAAAAAGAGTATATCATCTTCTCTTGTGTTTTTGAGCCAACAACAACTATCATAGTGGTCGGAATTTTATTTATCCGTTTGTTCGATTCGATCGAGTTTAGCTCTGTGAACCTCATATGATTCTCAGGCTGTGCTGTGCTCTGCTGTGTATTATGTTGGATTCGTTGTTTTTATGTTTTCATTTTGTTGGTAATAAGGTACAGCCAAAGTGAATCTGTTTGATTTGATGTACCTCTCAATTCAATAAGTTATTATTAAGTACAAAATGTATTGAAATACCTTTTGAGGCTTTGAAAGTACCATTACTTTTTCGTAATATCATCATTTGTATTTTTTACCATCTTTGCTATGTAATAAAAAAATGTTTTGTTATCGTTCAATATAAACACAACCCGTAATGTAGGATGCATAGTTGATTAAGAATGATTTACATCCCATAATCTGTAAATTCATAAAGCTTTAAAACCCGTAAAACAATTTTATAATTTTCTTGATGGACCCATGAAACCGTTGGAAAGCTGATGGGCACAACAGAATCCTACTTAAGTAAAGCCCAACAGGCCCATTTCAAGTCCCCCCGACTCTTCGTCCTCGCCGTAGCGCCGGGAACGATCCGCCGTACCTAGAACAGATTCCTTGAGTCTTGTGAGAAACTTCCATGTGGAAGACCAAGACGAGGGTTAGCTTCGTCACTTTCCGTCAGGTTTACCTGTCAGTCGTGGCGCGGCGATACTCGAGAGTTGCTCCGCCGCCATCGACGGTTATCCGCGTGACAAACAACATAGCACACCTGGGACCTCCAAAGAGGGGACCGTTGCCACGTCAGCTTATGTCTTTGCCGCCTTTCCCCGGCCATCCGTTACCTGGCAAAAACGCCGTTAACAACGGAGTTGACGGAGACGGCGAGGTAGATGTCGGCCACGTCACGGCCATCAGCTGGGTCAAATACTATTTCGAAGAAATCCATGATAAGGCTATCCAATCTCATTTCACAAAGGGCCTTGTGAGTGTCTCCGGTATAACTTTTCATTACTTCTGATCAAAGCTTTTATTAGACTATTCTGATCACATTGGCCACCACCATTTCTAAGACATTCAGACAAAATCCTTGAAATATATTTGACTTTCTGCACTTTTCTCTTTCTTTATGCGTATCCACTTATCATCAAAGAATGCATTTTGGATTTTATTCATTTTAGTTGCTCTTTCGTGCTGTGTTTGTGGCAGGTTCAGATAGAGTATCGAGGTCCTAGAGTTGCTTCAAGAGAGACAACCATGAGAAAGGTAAAGATTAATCCTTCTTGTTCTTGTTAGTGTTAAGTTTATAGAGCTATAATTCCACTCTTTTCTCTGCAGGTTAAGCATAACGAGGTTATGCAAACAGGAGACAAAATATGGTTGCCGGTGTCAATCGCTGAAGCCAGAATCTCCAGGAGATATGACACGATACCAAGTGGAACCTTGTATCCTAACGCAGACGAAATCGCATATCTTCAAAGGCTTGTCAGGTTCAAGGTAAAATATCCTAGTTACTCCCTGCGAGAAGCTCTTCTAGATTTGTGGTCACGATTTGTACAAGGATTGGTCCGTTTTGGTTGAACCTTTTGTTTCTGTAATGCAGGACTCTGCTATTATAGTTCTTAATAAGCCACCTAAGCTTCCGGTCAAGGTAATACAGTTTTTTTCTCTTTGCTCCTGCAGAATGACTTCATGTGCTGTTACATTCTCTTGCTGGTTAATTAATCATTCGTCATTGTTTGTTTCAGGGGAATGTGCCGATACATAACAGCATGGATGCGCTTGCAGCTGCAGCTTTGTCTTTTGGTAACGATGAAGGTCCTAGATTGGTAAACTCACGTATTTTGAGTATCGCTTTTTAATTTTGAGAGATTGATTTGGTTTCGACATCTTCTTATTTGAGTTTCTATGGTCAGGTGCATCGTCTTGATAGGGAAACTAGTGGCCTCTTAGTAATGGGTCGAACCAAAGAAAGTATAGATCATCTTCACTCGGTGTTCAGCGATTTCAAGGGGAGAAACTCAAGATGTAAGGTACGAAGACCGATGCGCAATTCTGAACCAACACACAATGGCTTAATAAAGAAAGTTTGAGCATAATATTGTTAAGTGACTCTCGTAAATATTGCACAATTGTAGGCTTGGAACAAAGCCTGTGAAGCTATGTATCAGCAATATTGGGCATTGGTGATTGGTTCTCCAAAAGACAAGGAAGGACTAATTTCAGCTCCTCTTTCAAAGGTATCTCTCTCATTTTACTTGTGATGCCTCTGAATCGGGAAATGATTTCTAAACTCTGTGTGTTTAGGTGCTTCTAGATGATGGAAAAACAGACAGGGTGGTATTGGCTCGAGACTCAGGGTTTGAAGCTTCACAAGAAGCAATAACAGAGTATAGAGTGTTAGGACCTATGATCAACGGATGCTCATGGTTAGAACTTCGTCCTATTACTAGCAGAAAGCATCAGGTACTTTGCGACCCCCTCTTTACCATTTATTTGTGAAAGATTTTGTTTTTGTTTCTCTTTCTTGATCGAGTTACCTTTCTTCAAACAGCTACGTGTACACTGTGCCGAAGCTCTTGGTACGCCAATAGTAGGTGATTACAAGTACGGTTGGTTCGTCCACAAGAGATGGAAACAGATGCCTCAGGTTGATATCGAACCAACCACTAGGAAACCGTATAAACTGCGCAGACCAGAAGGTCTTGATATCCAAAAGGGAAGCGTCTTATCCAAAGTTCCCTTGCTGCATCTGCATTGCCGGGAAATGGTACTTCCGAACATCGCCAAGTTTCTCCATGTCATGAACCAACAGGAAACGGATCCGGTTCACCCAGGAATCATCAGTAAGCCTGATCTCTTGCGGTTTGTGGCTTCAATGCCTAGCCATATGAAGATCAGTTGGAACATAATGTCTTCGTATTTGGTGTAGCTTTTCTGGTTCCTTTTATTTGTTTAAATGACAGCTTCATATTGAGAATATTTGTATTGTACAGTCTTATACACCCATCTTTTTCAAAGGTAAGTATTACAAATGAATCTGGCTCTGGTTTTACTCACCTTGGAATATTCTCTTGACACAACTTTGGATATAAAGTTGGGATTGGTTGCAAAAAAGGATAAGCCCATGTGCGTAAATATATATACAGACTAAGCTAGTGATCATAGTTTGGAATATCTATCTACAAAGGCCTTGGCTTTGTCAGGTGCGAAAAAGCGTGCCTACACATTAACAGTTCAGAGCTTTGTGTCATATAGTTTCTACTCATTTGTATTGGAACGAAAAAAAGTTTAAATGAGTTTATATGATTCACCTGGATGAACATTCTCTCTGCATCTCCTCTGCTTCCATTTTCTTTCAATATAATTCCCTATAACACCAGTCCACATGGAATTATGAGCATGTGGATCGCCTGACTTACTCAGGCAGGACGAGAATATTACCTTAGCCAAGTAACCTCGGAAGTCTTCAGGATGATCAGTGATAAGCCGGTCATAGACAGCTATAGCGTCGCTGATATGTCCCCAGTCTGAATAAGCTTTTCCAAGAAGCAACTCAACCTGAGCATAGATTGCCCCAACATTTCAAATCAGTAGAAGTCACAAAATTGAACCTAGTATAGGTTTATAGATTTATATGATATGATTGTGGTAACAGGTTTCTTCGGAAGTAACATACAAACAGATAAGCCTTCTACTAGAACACTAAGAGATGGATCGTGAGGAGTTGGTTTGACTGGTATGGTCATGAGTCATGACTAGAACATTATGTTCAAGAAACCAGCTTACCTGAATTGGGTCTAGATTTGTTTCACTTTCAGCTGTAACACTGTCTGCTATGCTTATTTTCCCTGTATTAAGACGTTCACGAGTGGCCAGAAGAAATTTGACAGCCTGAGAATCATGAAAAATGTGGATAGAAATGAATCGATTGAGATGTTAAGAGTACTTAGGATTAAGCTTCTGAGACAAAGGGTAACATAGACCTGGAAGAAACATAATTACCTCGTCTGGTTTTTTAGCAGCTAAATACGCATTCATGAGGCCTCGTGTGACTTCAAGATCAATGCCTTTAGAAACCTAGAGAAATATAACAAAAAAAATAAATAGAACATCAGTTAAGGAAAGCAAAACTGTTTGCCAAAACTCTTTTAACAACATACACATGGTAGTAGCAATTATTTCAATGCAAGTAGAAAAGCTATGAAAAAAGTTATCAGGATAAATTGAGAATATTTACCTTTTCGGAAATCCTGTAAGCAGCGATACTGCCATCATAGTTCTTAAGTTCATAGTTTACTTCTCCAAGCAATCGAAAGACATCAGGGTCAGTTGGTCTCTCCTACAGAGTAAGAATCTCACATTGTGCAAACTATTAGCTAAGTCTCATATCAGCATGTTCTTATGCAACAACTTGACATAATGCACAATCATAGCAAGAAAGAAACAAACCTTAGCCAATTTCTCCAGAAGCGTGGCAGCCCGTGAATACTCTCCTAGTTCAGTCAATGTCACAGCTGCGCCCTGCACAATCCCCCAACTTTAAGAAATTTTGTACTGTCATAAATAGTTCAGAAGAGGAAGCCCTGTCTAGTTATCAGGGTCACTGCTAGCAACTTCAGCAAATAAGTCAAATTTCATGCAGTCCAAGATACGTGGACATTATACTCATTCGAGAAGGACAAATGGAAACTTAAAACATAAGCAACTCAAAATGTTCTTAATCTTTGGCGACCGGAGTATTAGTTTAAGTTCTTTTCACTATGTTATTGGCAGCCTACAGGGAGATGAATGGCTAAATGCCCATAAAGAAGACATACAACCGTATGCACAACATACACATTGTCTTAACTCACCTCCAAAGCAGCTTGATCCTCAGGAGTGCCATTTAGCGTTGTTTCGAACTCTTTGAGCCTTTGCTGCCAAAACAAATAGTTTAAAGATGTTCACGGCATCTCTTGCTTGATTCATTTTACCAAAGTAAATGAATAAAAATTTCATGAAAAGAAAAACATCAACCTCTTATTTTACCTGAAGCGTGGCTTTCTCCTCTTCTGAAATTTTATTTTTAACCACCGCGGTGTTCTCGGTTGGACTATCACTGAAAAGTGAAAAACAACATTGTTTGAAACTGAGATCCGCTAAATCATCTGAAAACATGACTTGGTGAATCAAGGAAACTAGTAACACAGTTCTCATTTGGACTTGGAAGATGTCTCCAATTGAATAAGGCTACTAAAAGACTGATCACATCAACGTATCTTAGTAGTCATAGGATAAGAAAGCCTCTAAAAGATAACCCACCTTCCTGTGGGAAGAAAGTCTCCAAGAGCAAAAACTAAACCAAAGACAACAACAGCTATGCCAACTCCCACCTGTCATGGCATAGCAAGGAGATTTCAACAATGACACTATATAAGGCCTCAAGCGGTTTTAGGAAAAAGACAAGTGCACACTTTTGTAAGATAACAAGTGTGTGTACCTTAGTACCAAGCCCAATTGTTTTCTGATCAGACTGGACTGGTGCATCATAGTCTATTGGACCAAATTCTTTAACCACTTCTGTCTTTTTCTGCTCAAGAGCTGACCTGGTTCATCAAAAGGGCCATCCGAGGTTACAGGTTTCACTTCTTACGTAAGCACCCTGCTATCTATAATACCCTAAAGCCTATTCGCAAGCTAGGATCATAAGACACGTGTACCTTCTGATGGTTTCTAGCCGTTCCTCAAAGTCTATATCGAAAGATCGACCAGCTTTTCCTTCAAACTGAGAACTCAGTCCAGGTGCCTCTACAAGCAAATGCAGGAGCAAAAATAAAACCCAGACACAAAATGCCTTTTTGATTTTTAATCATTTTTTTTTCCAGTTAAACTGAAGAATGCAAAAAGAAGTTACGTAATTATACTTACTTCTTGGTACAGAAACAGACTGTTTAGAAGATGATTTCCTGCAGCGACAAGATAAAAAAAGGGTACAATGATTAGCCAAATATAAAGTAAGTCCATATGAAATACAACATCATTGGAAACTATCAAATGAGAAACACAAACACAAAGACTATACCTTTGCTGCAATGCCGGATCTTTCTCTTCCTGTGATGTGATTTCACATTTTTGTCTCAGTACTTTGTATGTATAAGATAAGTTCAGAAAATGAAAAGAAAAATTCAAATTAACAGGAGTAATTCAGCAAATGGAAACATCACAATCGTAAAGGCGAAGAATTTCTGGAGTCATACCTTTTTGGGTCCAAAACCGCGCTTAGGATTAGAATCCGAGCAACGAATTCGAAACGCGAGAAGCTTTGAGTTTAATGAAACGGCGTTTGCCGGCGCTACTGTCATGAACATCCTCTGCAATTTTCCCAAGGAAAGATTTTTCTAAGAAATTATCAGAGAAACGATGAATAGTTAACTTCAAAGTACAAACACGTACAAAGTCACGGACAGAAACAGTTTGTCGGAGACTGACGATGAGAGGTGAGCTCCGTGATCGGACCGGTGAGGTACTACTACTGAGTATGATAATGTTAGTGGTTCTTCTTTTTTTGCAGATTATTTATCTATGGGCCGACGTATGCGAATATAAGTTCTAGGCCCATATATGGGGTAAATTCGGTGGCCCAATAGCAGCAAACAATTCAAAATTGTTGGGCCTTTTAATAATTCGAGCTGTAATTACTAACGAGAATGATGTCAAGTGACCATTCTGATGAAGTGGCAGCATCGCATTGGATAGGATGTGTCACTACTGCTAAAATTACCATGGAACCACTAAGCAGGGAAAGCAATTAGGCTTTTTTCTTTTTTAACAGAAAAAAGTAAATTAATTTAGGAAAATAGCGCAAAAAACAATTCTGAAATTTCTCTGAAAAGTCTTCGGATTAACGGAGACAAAAGACAGAGAGGAGAGCACTTCTTCGGCTAGGACAAGCTTTGGCTAATGGCGGTTTCCTTCTGATCACTCCCCGGAGCCGTAATTCTTCCTCTCTGTTTTTACCAAATTTAGGGTTTGTTTTACGGAGGAGCTGTTTCTACGCATCTTCTTCTTTTCTGCTCAAATTCTCGTTGATTCGCTTCGCATTCATTTTCTGTGTAGATCATATAAATTTCTCTTAGTAAGGAATTCAGATCTAACCCGATTTTCTCGATCGACGTAATGGTGTTAGGCTAATTAAGTCCCTTGCGTTTTACACTGAAAACTTACTCTGATTAGATCTTGGGGTCTCATGCGCTGTTTGTTTTTATCTGGGCACTGGAGATTGTAGATGCGTTTTTGTACACCGGAAATGAAGAAAAATGTAGCTGTAGCTTTACTTGGATGAGTGTGATGTACATTCATTTTGAAAATATTATTCGGTAGGTAAAGAGAAACATCAGGACTTAATACTTTTCTATTTTTTTTTCCCAGAAAAGTCGTTTATGGTGGAAACATTTTGTGACAACTCTCATTACGGACTGAGAAAGTTTGGAGGAATCAAGATAAAGCTAGACTTGGAGGGTTCGTACTAACTTGTGCTCGTTGTATGATGCGGTGTTAAACATTTGGAAGAAAAATTTGTAGTATTAACAAAATTCAGCGTCCAAGTTCTGGGGCGGAGTTGCCCCGTAGCACCGATTTCACGCCTCTACCCATAGTCCGGAGGGCAAATTCAGCTCAAAACATGATGATGGATGAAGATGTTGAGCAGGCCAGTTTGATGTCTTTCAATGACAGGCCGAGGGCTTTTCCCAACATGCGTAGTAAAACCTACAGTCCATTGGTAAGACTATTACTGCTCTCTTTGTTGTGTGCTTTCTCTTATTGCTTGCGTCGGATCATTAAGATTCGTATGAAAAGACCTTCTGCGATGCTATAGCTGGTTTCCCTCTATTGCATCTTAGTTTCTTAGGACATTCTCTTTTCGTCTCCTTTGAAATCTTAAAAAATTGAGTTGTTTTCTTTCTTGGCAGATTTTCCGGATTCTTAGGAAATTGAATGTTCGTGTTCTTTCTATACTTCTACTAATCTGCTTCGGAGCCATCTTTTACATGGGAGCTAGAACTTCTCCCATCATCTTGTTCGTCTTCATAGTGTGCATCTTCAGCTTCCTTTTGTCAGTATATCTAACCAAGTGGGTTTTAGCGAAAGATGAAGGACCTCCAGAGATGGTTCAGGTAAGCGATCTTTTACATGTTAGTCATGATGTTGGCTTTTTCTTCTTCTTTGTTCTCGTCAAACTTTCTTAATGGTGATTCTCTTACTTCTAGATATCAGACGCTATACGTGATGGAGCTGAAGGGTTTTTCAGAACGCAGTATAGCACTATATCCAAGATGGCCATCTTGCTAGCTTTTGTGATTCTTTGCATATATCTATTCCGTAACTTGACTCCCCAGCAAGAGGCTGCTGGTTTAGGAAGGTGATGATGATTCATGATTACATTCACAAGATTTGTTTTATCCTTTTTTCTAATTGTTGTTGTTGTGAATGATACTGAGCTTATATTAATATTTTCTGCAGGGCGATGTCTGCCTATATTACTGTTGCTTCATTTCTTTTGGGGGCGTTATGCTCAGGTATTGCTGGATATGTTGGAATGTGGGTGTCAGTTCGTGCTAATGTGCGGGTCTCAAGTGCTGCTAGACGATCTGCGAGAGAAGCATTGCAGGTTATTTTTTAATTTAATTATTTATTAGCACGACATCCACATATTACCAAATACTAAGTGGCAGATATAATGCAGATAGCCGTTCGTGCTGGTGGGTTTTCAGCCCTGGTTGTTGTTGGTATGGCTGTGATTGGTATCGCTATCCTTTACTCAACGTTTTACGTTTGGTTGGGAGTGGATACACCAGGCGCAATGAGTGTTAATGACCGTAAGTCTTCTGTTTTGCTTTCCATGAAAATTAATTCCATTTTCATTTTGTCTGCATAGTCTATACATCATCGTACTGAGATTACTTTTCTAAGATTCAGTTTCAGTGAGAAGCAGTACTTTTTGTTAATTATGTTATGGCGTAAGTTGAGCAGTCAACCCTATATGCTCAACCAGAAACAGTGTACATAGATTCTCATTGCTGGAAACTCGACACTAATATTTTTCATGATCTATTGACTTGTTAGCTTTGTTGATTGAATCTTTCTGTTTCTTTTACAGTGCCTCTTCTTCTCGTGGGATATGGTTTTGGTGCTTCGTTTGTTGCCTTATTTGCTCAGCTGGGTGGTGGAATATACACTAAGGGAGCTGATGTTGGGGCAGATCTCGTTGGAAAAGTTGAGCAGGGTATTCCCGAGGATGATCCTCGAAATCCTGCTGTTATCGCTGATTTGGTATTCCATCTCTGTCCGTTCTGGTTCTTGCTTTCACGATTTTTTTTTTTACCAAGGCTATTTTTTTAGCCATTTAGGTTTTGAAAAGTATTTTTCATCTTCTTGTAGGTTGGAGACAATGTGGGGGACTGTGCTGCTAGAGGGGCTGATTTATTTGAAAGTATAGCTGCAGAAATCATCAGCGCAATGATATTAGGCGGAACAATGGCTAAGAAGTGCAAAATTGAAGGTTTGTGGGGGATCTCTCTTAAAAGTTGCTTCTCACATGAAATATATCTGATGTATGATTTGAGTTCCTATCTTTTGCTGATAAAATCAAATGGACATCTAGGATTATAATTTGAAATGCAACCCTAAGAAATTGTGTAGAGAAGTCAAGCTCATAAAATTTCATCTGTTGTCAAAACAGTAGTCTAACCTCTTTATGGTTGTTTTTGCCACTAAAATTGTAAAGAATTTGTAGTTTACAATACCTTGTATGAATCTGTGTATGCATTATGTGAAAATTGAATGAAGACTACTCTTCATGACATTTTTAGTGTTAGTGACACTTGATTGCGTCAAGTCTTATGAATATAATTACCTGGCCATTTCTAGCCGTGGTGGTTGAACTAGTATATGGGGTTTGGCAGTTTGAAGTTAGGAAGATGGTTAAAACATTGAATGGTAAAAATCTGTGCTTACTCTAATTTTTGTGTATTACGCAGATCCATCAGGCTTCATCCTATTTCCTCTGGTTGTTCATTCTTTTGACTTGGTAATATCATCAATTGGTATATTATCAATCAAGGGAACACGTGATGCTAGCGTTAAATCTCCGGTAGAGGACCCAATGGCTGTACTTCAGAAAGGATATTCTCTGACTATTATATTAGCCGTTTTGACTTTTGGCGCGGTAATGTTTTCTACACCGACCATTGATTATCTTCTTCCTTCTGTTTCAATTCACAATCAATGCTACTTTTTGGATTAAACTTCTCATTGATTTTGTGCACTCATGCACATAAGTACACATCTACCCTTGTGAAAGTCCTTGTTATTACTCTAATATCAACTGAATTACAAATCCTCTTCTGACATCATTATTTATGTTTTGTAGTCCACTCGCTGGCTGCTTTACACTGAACAAGCTCCATCTGCATGGTTCAGTTTCGCTCTATGTGGGTTGGTTGGCATCATCACAGCCTATGCCTTTGTCTGGATATCAAAATATTATACGGACTATAAGCATGAGCCTGTTAGGACGTTGGCTCTTGCTAGCTCGACTGGTCACGGGACCAATATAATTGCTGGGGTCAGCTTGGGTCTGGAATCGACAGCTCTTCCTGTCTTGGTAATAAGTGTTGCTATAATTTCTGCTTATTGGCTGGGCAACACCTCGGGACTAGTGGATGAAAACGGAACCCCCACTGGAGGTCTATTTGGAACAGCTGTTGCTACAATGGGAATGCTAAGCACTGCAGCTTATGTTCTTACGATGGACATGTTTGGCCCCATAGCTGATAATGCTGGTGGGATTGTCGAGATGAGCCAGCAGGTAAATGTCACATGATTGGTTCGAAAGGCTCCTCTGCTTTATACTAATACTAATTTAGCTGTAAATAAATGTCTCGTGTAGCCAGAAAGTGTCCGTGAGATCACTGATCTTCTCGATGCTGTTGGGAACACAACAAAAGCAACAACAAAAGGGTTTGCCATTGGATCTGCTGCACTGGCGTCGTTTCTTCTTTTTAGTGCGTATATGGACGAGGTTTCAGCGTTTGCTAATGTGCCTTTCAAACAGGTAAAATATTATTACATAGCCTTGATGTATACTCCTTGTTCAAGCAGCTTCTCATGCTCATCCTCGGATCAAAACAGGTTGATATTGCTATCCCAGAAGTCTTCGTAGGTGGATTATTGGGTTCCATGCTTATTTTCCTCTTTAGTGCTTGGGCATGCGCAGCAGTTGGTCGAACTGCACAAGAGGTTGTTAACGAAGTAAGAAGACAATTTATTGAGAGGCCTGGCATAATGGTGAGAGAATAGTTTTCTGTTTTAAGCGATTTCTCATTCTCTTATGCCGATTGGCTTGTCGTTGATGATTAGCAAAACTAACATCCTGTAACAGGAGTACAAGGAGAAGCCAGATTATAGTCGCTGTGTTGCCATCGTCGCAAGTGCAGCTTTAAGAGAAATGATAAAGCCAGGATGTTTAGCTATAGCATCACCAATTGTAGTTGGTAAGTCAGTAATGCTTTATAGTCAGCTCTTTTTTCATTTCTTGTATTGAATCGAGAAGATTGTGACCAAAACAAACCTCTTGGGCTCTCTCAGGTTTGGTGTTCCGAGTCTTGGGATACTACACGGGACAACCACTGCTCGGAGCTAAAGTTGTAGCTTCTATGCTCATGTTTGCAACAGTTTGTGGTATCTTAATGGCACTTTTCCTAAACACAGCGGGTGGTGCTTGGGACAACGCAAAGAAATACATAGAGACCGGTGCGCTCGGTGGCAAAGGAAGTGAAGCCCACAAAGCAGCCGTGACTGGTGATACGTAAGCATTTCGCTTTTCCTTAAAAAAAAATCTCAATCAAAGTATAGTTCTATCACTAAACGTGATTTTCTCATTCGTATTCATTTTGAAATTGCAGTGTGGGAGATCCGTTCAAGGACACGGCCGGTCCCTCAATTCACGTGCTCATCAAAATGCTCGCGACTATAACTCTTGTCATGGCTCCGGTTTTCCTCTGAAAGAGAACCGTTACCTATCCGTTGTTTTGCCCTAAAGACCGTCTCTTGCACATATACATAGAGATAGGGAGAGAGAGAGGTTGGTTATGATTATGAATGAGTCACATGAATCAATGCTTTTGTGTTTCATTTCATCTGAATAAAACGAGATGTTTTCTGTTTTTTTTTAGTTTAGGGGACACTTTTAAGCGATTCTAGAGACATTTTAATCAACTACATGTTTGACTTTAAGGATCTTCTTAACTCTCACTCTACTAGATTTCATCTTTCTAGCACTTTTTACTCTTCTCGAAATGCCTTGTACTCGCACAGACATTTGTCTACTCCGTAGCCTCGTGAGGCGCCGGTTGCTGCCACGATTCTGGTTATGTTTGCTTCCTCGTCTTCTTCTTCTTCCCCGCTTCGGTCTAATGTTCTTCTGTGTGGGACTGAGACTGTTCGATGAACTTGGCTCCACGTCGCTTGCGTAATCGTAGCTCCCGGCTTCTATGTCACGGAGACGTTTTCTGCGGTAGACACGTTTAGTGTTCCTCAAACTGTGCCACAAGCAACGAATCATCTCTCCAATGGCTAACCAGTACATTGCACAAGCTGCACAAGACATTTTGCACATGCCTTTGACTACACATTGGCAGATTCCAAGCTTGAACAAGAGGGTGATGAACATCAAAACTGCCAAAAGAAGAAACGCAAATTTATCCAAAAGAGGAAAAAAGTTAAAAGAATATATAATTATTACTAAAAATATAAAAAGAGAAGGAGAGAAAGGTTACTTATCAAGCAGAGGCCCGAGATCAAGACTAGCTTCGCAATATCAGGTATACAGAAATGTTCTATGAAACATGATACATCCCATGGCCCCGAGCATACACTTCTGTAATTAATAAACAAACAAACAGACAAAAATGGCGATCGAAAGTCAACCAAACCAATTGATTTTTGCGACAATTCGGTCTTACGTCAGACAATATTTAAACGATGATAACGTGGAAAATCTTACAGACAGGATCTTCCAAGTGTGGCTTTGAACGGTGCTGTGAGTACATTGCCAATAAAACCTCCGATGTCGGTTGATGCGTTGCCTAATGCGTTTCCCATTTTGCTTAATACTTTAAATCGGTGAGGATCTTTTCGCAGTTAATCAATCAATCACTCTCTTGATTGATGATTTTCACAGCAATCATTTTTATCAAACGTAAAGTGATGAGTACTTTTAGAACTTTCCGAGAGTTTTCAGAATATGAATGAAGTTACCATCTTCGCATACAGTTTCCTCTGTTTCAGACACAATTAAAAAAGAGGCCAGAAACCGTTTCCAGATGGAAAATTTTGGAATTATATTTCATGTCTGCTTCTCTATACTGATATTAATATAACGTTTTTCTTATTAAATGTAATGTCATATTTTTTCAAAACTTTTAATAATTTGATGCCAACAATCCATACACTTGCCCTTAAAATAAAATATCAACATCATTTTTTTTTTAATAAATAGAATTTTATCCGGTTTTGTTGTATACAAGAAGAGTACAAGTAAATACACTAGCAGCTATATGAACAAAAATGAAAACAAACAAAACTGAAGAAGCTTCAGAGAAACTTTTTAGCCTATATAATCTAAGAGGTTTCATTGTGAGTTTGAAGCTCCCCTAAACCCAAGAAATCAGCAGCAAACTCTTCATCGTTTTTGCCTAACATTTCGTGTAATGTACATTCTATGTTCCTCTCTCTGAGTACCCAAAACCTCGGTTTTATCCTCTTCTCCAGCGAGTAACTGAAATACCTCGGGTACTCTATCACCTCTTTAACCGGTTTCTTCATGCTCTTCACCAGAAACTCTAACTTGGGTCTAAGCACTTTGTCGATGCTGTATCCTAATATCGGTGAGAATTTACGGATCATGAAGGCAATCTCTCTCTGTGATATCCCAATCCCCATCAGGTACTTCAGCCTGCAAGAGCATATGATCACAAAATCAGGGGTCATGCTAAAAGAAAGATCTTACTGAGATGATGATTCGTTAATTTGGCTGAGACAGATACCGAGGAAGTAGTGTTTTGTCTGCGTCGTATATGAGAAACTCCGGGTACTTCTTTATGATTCGTGGAAACTGGGCACTGGAAACACCGAAACGAGTGAGAAAGATGAGCTTTTTCTGCAGGGTTTTGTCGATGCTGCAGCCAAATATCTCAGGACATCGACAGAGGATTTGACCCACGATTTCCTTTTCAAATCCCATATCTTCCAAAAAGGAAACAACCTGTTACAAGACGAGATATCACGTATGTCAAAGAGAAACAATCTTGCACGATAGTAGAATGAGAGAATGAATACACATCTTGTGAAACCGGTGGCTTCTTTTACCTTGAGAAATTTTTGAGGTTTACATAACAAAAGCTGAGGCATCTTGGGTATAACCTTTCCCATCCTTTTATTTCTAACACCTAATTTATCAAATTCTTCTACCATTAACTTCATATTGTTCGTCGAGCAACCGAGGAGTAAAGGCCATCTTCTAATTGCATGATCAATATCCATTTTGAGCACCTAAGAAAGTAATATTATAGCAAAACCATGTCTTAGTAAAAGACCAATCATGGAATAACACAATGAGAAAAGAAACCTTAACATAATTTAGATTGAAGATAAAACTAATGAGCAGTTTATCATCCCTACTGCATTAAGGAACCAAAAGAAAACAACACAGAACCATGCTTACAGATTCACGATCTAGTAACGAGACGATGCTTGAATAGTTTTCTTGTATACTCGGTGATAGAATCCACGGATACTTCAGCAACACTTTACCAGAATCCGAATACATCACATTAACCTGAAACGATACAACCCCAATTTGAAATAATCAGCAACAACAAGAAAACGAAGAAAGTGCAGCTCCATGCTTAATATTTACAATCAACCCATTAAGCATACCTTGTCCAGAGCTGCGGATACTCTTCTTTTAATCTCCTCAGTTTTGCTGAGCATGATAGGAGGGTACAAGAGAAGTACCTTCCCTAAGCAATCTTTAGGAATTCCAATGCTCTCAAGAAACTCTACCATAGGCTTCATATCTTTTTCTTCAGAAAGTAGAAGAAGCCGAGGGAATGACTCGATTAGAAATCTGAAAGATGCATCTACAGAGCCCAACATATCCAAGCCTCCACGTCTTGCTTCAATCTAAAGGACGATTGAAATTTCATCTTACTAAACAACACAGTGCTTCTACAAAAAAAGATTAAATACCACAAGAACTGAGGAAAGACGAAACCTTTTCGAAAAAGGACAGAGTTTGCTGCACATCTTCATCAATAGGAATGGATAAGTAGAGCATCATTCGTCGTGCATACTTTCCTACCGGACCTTTCTCATCACTGCCAGAAAAGAATATTTCCTTCAGGTACTTAACCTATAATCCAAATCCAAGATTAAGTACCATGCCAAATCCAAATTCCACAACCTAACTCAATCACACAACACTAGCTACTCGATTTTGATGCAGAACCAAATATTCCTTTCTCCTAACGTATCTGTATTATTGATTGCTGTAATGTATATACAGAGGAAGGAACCGAACAATTTGTTCAATACCTTATCGAGAAGTTTCGGGAGCGATTCAGAGGCGAGGTAATGAGCCAAATACGTTGCAGAAGACAAACTCAAACCGAGACTCTCCAAAAACGCAACTTTCCCACCATCGCCCTTCTGCTTCACCATATATATCACTTTCTCTTTAAACCCTAAACCCTCCGATTCCCCACTCCCCTTCCACGAATTCCACTCCTCCAATTCCCTAACACCCTCTACGATCATTCGCGTGTATTTTGGAGAATTCTCAGAGATGAAATCTGAATCCGCTTCGGAGAGCCCAACCTCGTGTCGGAGAAACCCAGAAATGGATTCCTGCGCGAGAGAGATATGGTCCTCATGATTACTCTGCGAAGAATTAGAGCTAGGGCTCGAGTCACCGTGCTGAAACGAGGCCGACACAGCGACGCCGCCACCGTGGTAAGACGGGAACAAGGTTACGCGACGAGGAGAGAAGAAGAGAGAGCTAGAACCAAAGTTACAAGAGTGTAAAGGAGGAGAAATCAAGGTAAGGGTTTCGAAATTGCAAGAGGTGTTGAAAAAAAGCTCCATAAACATGGTACTTTGCTTCTTCTTCTACCCACATAGAATTGAAGAAGAAGAAGAAGAGAAGCCGTTGCAGGGTTTATCTGTAGCTACGGGTTTAACCATTTTGTTTCTAGTGTACAATTAATTTCAATCTGGCAATTTCGGTTTATTCAACCGGTCCGAGCTATTGGGCTTATTAACGGGCCGTTACATTATCGATTCTTTAATAAATATTGATTATTTAAAACTCACAACCTCGTATGAACCGGGTTTATGCCCTTGATGGGCCTAATAGTAACATTATCGATTTTTTAACAGAAATACCCAATTCTAATAGAAGCCGTTGATGTGCCTAATAGAAGCCGTTGCAGGGTTTATCTGTAGCTACGGGTTTAACCATTTTATTTCCAGTGTACAATTAATTTCAATCTCGGAATTTCGGTTTATTCAACCGGTCCGAGATATTGGGCTTATTAACGGGCCGTTACATTATCGATTCTTTAATAAATATTGATTATTTAAAACTCACAACCTCGAATGAATCGGGTTTATGCCCTTGATGGGCCTAATAGTAAGCCTTTACATTATCGATTTTTTAACAGAAATACCGAATTCTCTAGGCTATACACTAACTTCTTCCTCAAGCTTTCTCATGAACATCAAAGAAACTTGCTCTGGCTTTGTTTGAACTCCTGCAAAAAAAATGTCTTAAGACTCAACAAAATGATGCCAAACATAAAAAAAAAGTTCACTTGAAACATTATCTGTTTCTATAAAATTACCAAATTTGATTACTCCATCTCCAAACTAAGCCTCAGAATTTGCAGCTGGAGCTTCCGAACTCGATATAAAAGGATCACTCTGCAGAAAAAGAAACAATAACAGTTACAAACCCACAAAAAAGATCAAACCTTTACGAAAATCTTCACAACAAACAAAAAAAAAACTCACAGATGCTGAAATGGAGACTTGGCTAGTGTGTGGAGACCTTCCTTGACTTCCTGCATAAAACACACTCTCTAAACTCTCTTCACCGATATCTCTCAACCTATTGAGTTCAGGCAATATCTCTTTCCCGAGATCCGGTCTATCTTTTCTTCTTAACTCCGCGCACTGAAGCGAAAGTTTTGCTAAAGACAGAGCTTCTTCCATAGGCCAGTCCGGTACTGCTGGATCAAGCATATCCTTTAGAGTGCCTTCTTCGATGGCTTGCTCAACGTAATAAGCCAAACCCATCGGCTGTTTCGCGGTCAAGATCTGCAAAAGCATGATCCCGAGCGAGTAGACATCCGATTTCACACCCAACATTCCGGTTTGTTGGTACTCAGGATCGATGTAACAGAAAGTCCCTGCAGCTGAAGTGACTCTGTACTGTGTAACGTTCTCTGCAACTGCAGGGACTAGTCTCGCTAGCCCGACATCGCTGATCTTGCTCACGTAATTGTAGTCGAGGAGAACGTTTCCCGGTTTAAGGTCTCTGTGGACGATTGGTTCAGGTTTGGTCTGGTGGAGGAAGAGGAGTCCTGTGGCGATCTCAGAAGCGATTCTGAAACGCAGCTGCCAAGTGATCGGCGGCGTGTTGCCTCGCATGAAAAGACGGTCTTCTAAGCTTCCTTTGGCCATGTATTCATAAACAAGAATCCCAAATTCTGGACAAGCTCCAAGTAGAAGCACCATGTTTGGATGCCTTATGCAGCTTAATACTTCAACCTACAAAACATTAAAACACACATATGTTTTTGTAAAGGTGAATACTTTCTTGTATAATAGCAAAAACAATTCTTTGTATTTTTTTTTGTTTACCTCTTTCTGAAACTGTGACCTTCCTTGAGCTGCATCCGGGCGTAAGACTTTAACAGCAACACTTGTGTGATCAAGAAAGCCTTTAAACACGGGACCATAGCCTCCTTCTCCTACCTTTTGAGACTCTGCGAAATTTGAAGTGGCTTCTTCGATTTCTTCGACTGTGTATTTCCTGTAACGAACACATAATCCGCGAGAGAAGGAGTCTGATTCCTTCATGGTTTTCATCTCTGCGGTCAGTCTTCTCTTAGCTTCCACCTCTGCTAGTCTCTTTGCAGCTTCTGCAGCTTCCAAGGCCGCTTTCGCTTTAGCTCTCTCCTTTTCCACTATTGACATTGCTGCTTCCTCTGAACTCTTTGCTTCTTCCATCCGTCTTTCCTCTTCGGTTCTCAGCTTTTGCAGCTCCGTCGCCTAAAAGTTAAGAAAGAAAAAAAACGAAGTTAATAAGCATGTACTAATCTCCCTCCACTACATTGCATTAGACATTAGTATTTATTACCTGCTGTCTAGCACTTAAAGCTTCTCTGCAGGCAGTACTATACATATCCATGGTTTGTTTGAGCTCCAGACGCAGCCTCTTCATTTCAGCTTCAACATCATCCTGCAACAACACAAAATCGTCTAAGCAAAATATTCTAAAATGAAATCTATCTTCAATAGAACAATAAAAAAGAGAGAGACGGTTCTTGAGTAGAACTACTACTACTACTACTAGTACTAACCAAGCTTTGAGATGAATACGAAGATGTTCGACCGCTTTCTTCAGAGAATGAATCGTTATGGAAACCAGGATCACTGAACTTGATTCCCAAGCGATGTGACCCAATGCTTTGCTCTGAGCTCGTTGAGATTCTTGAACTCCTTCCAGACTCAGGGAAATCAAGGGTGAAGGAAGAGCGATCAACGCTCGGTCTCCCTGAGCTGATGAAGGAAATGTCAGATTCTCGATGAGAAGTAGGACTGATGAATGAAAGGTCGCTATCTGAATCATATAACTCCCCATATGGTTTCATCATTCCTTGCCGTCTCCCTAACGGTGATCTGCAAGAACAAAAAAATGTTGAATCTTTTAGACTCTCAATTTAAGACATCAAAGTTAAAATCTTAGTACGTAGCTTTTAAAAAAAAAATCTTACCTTGTAGCATCTGATTCAACTGATCTACGTGGCCTAGACGGCGTAGTACCTGTTTTGCAAAATCAATGAAACACCAAACAGGATCAGCTTTTGATCAAAGCAAACAACTTTATTAGACAAAAGTTGGCTTCTTTTGAAAGAGAAATTTAACCTGCAGAATTGCTATGGTCATGGTGCTTTTGTACTTTCTCAGGAGTAATTGGCTGTTGATTGTCAAATTCAGAGAGATGCATCGAATTCTGGAAAGGAGCAGGACGAGAAGCATTTCGTACTGAAGCAATTTTGCCTTTGGAAATGACATACACATTGCAGAAATCTGGAGCTGATTTTGACACAGTTGTTGGCAGATCCGTCTTGAATCTTCTGCTCAGAATCAAACTCAAATCCTTTAACATTTACAGAATTCGATGCAAAAATCCAGACTTTGTCACAAAATCTGAAGGAAGAAGATGAGTTTACCTCATGAAGCCATTACGTGATGCTGCTCCAACGACTAAATTCTCGATTGCGGAAGTTGTAACATATTCGACAATGGCTCTGACTTTGTCTGCGTCTTCGAGTAATATGTCTCGACAATTAATCTGCTCCAAGAAACCAAAAAAAAAAACTTTAAAGGTCCAAACTTTGATAAAAACCCTTTATCGATTTTTGATTCTGAATACCTCTTTACGGGAACAATAACAGTGGAAAGATACGAAGAGATATTTCGCTAACTTCTCCGATTGCTGCTTCTGATGTGGCGTTGCTTCTTCAATATCTGCAAAGAAACATAAATGCAAAATTTTAAACTTTCCATCGAGAAGAAGCCCCCAAAAGCTGTGAAAGACATGAAGGGGAGAAGATTGGGACCTGAATGGGATTTGGAGAGGACATGAATAAGAGAAATGGTTTGGCCACGAGAAGCAAGATTGTCGATTGTCCATTTAAGAGCATGTTGGCTTCCTTTGTCTTTGTCTATTGCAACTGCCACTGAACCAGTTCCGGTTTCTTTCTTCGCCACATTTGCCTTTGGTAGCCACATTCTTTTACTTTTTTACCCTTTTGAACAAACACAGATAGACAAAAAGGTAGAAACAGAAATCTCCCTCTCGATTCTTGAAGGGAAAACACTTTACTTTATGGAGGAAACGAAGGAAATAGATGCAAGGTAAAGTTAGCAAATCAGGTTTTGTAATGGGTTCGAAGATTTCTTCTTTTTTCCTTTGATGATTATTCAAGGGTTTTATTTTTGGCCGATAGTCTAATTTCAGGTAATTTGTGTGGTTTGACTTTTTTTTTCCAACATGTTAGAAGTGTAACAAATGGTCTAACGATCACATCTCTTTATCACCTCTTGGAACTTGCCTTTCAATGGACGATAGACATCAAACCAAATATACATTCTAGAACTTTAAAATGGAGATGATCATGATGATACGTTTACTACAACAAAAACTGTATTTAACCTTTTGCATATTGAATAAAAGAAATCTTGTAATAGGTTAATCAAATCACATTTTTCCTGAATATATGTATATATATATAAAAAATTTTAATTGCAATCGTTGAGAAGTGTATTATTCATGGTAACGAAATTCGTGCGCGATATTCTGCGAGTGCCCATAACGGATGAATGTTTCTGTATGCAGCGTAGTGTAATGTGCAGTTCTTCAAAAACACTCCGGTTGCTTGCTGCAGAAGTAATCAAGCAAATCACAGTTAGGTCTTAACATTTCAAATTCCATCAGCAAATCAGTGGTGGAATTTAGTGACTCCAGCCGTCGTCTAAGATCCGATGAAACGGTTAGAGAGCCTAGAAATCGATGAGGACATAATCTAAATCTGCTTCGAGGTGTACAGAAGTTACTACATGTACCCATTTTTGTGTCGGAAGTGTACCTGTTGAGGAAAATCTCCCGTCTCCAGTTGCGAATTGATGATAAGTTTTGCAGCACGGTGAAGAGGAACCGGATCTCTCTCGGCCTGTTGTGTAAGATATAGTCATATAAAGAGATGATTCGTTAATTGTATTTTCGTCGAAGAATATTGAATGTTTTAAAACCTGTCCAGCGTGAATGAGACCCATCAAACCCCAAGCAGTTTGCACCAGGTTTGATTTTTCCCCTTCTTGTGCTATGTATCTCTGCACAGACAAGGAGAATTATAGTGACTGAATGCTCCTACATCAAGTTGATTTCATCGAAACGTGAAAGCATGTACCTTTTTGGAGCATGAGAGGTAGCTTTCTCCCCAGCCTCCGTCGTCTTTCTGAGTTGCAAGAAGAAAATCAACGCCTTTGTGTACAGCCACACAGTCACTATAAGTCTTACCAGCAGCTGCTAAGCCTGCAAGAGCAAACCATGTACCGTACGTGAAGCATGTACCCCAATTCCCATACCTGTCGATTCGAAGAACATCATCAGTTTATTCATTGGTTTGTTCGGCTTTCTGTGAATAATGCTGGAAACAGTCGCGAATTATAGTGCACCATGATCCATCAGGCGTTTGCATGTTTTCTAGGTATTGCACGGCTTTCTTAATGAAAGTGTTGATCTCCGTTGACCTGTGATTTGGGAAGAGTTGCTTGAACAGACTCAATGCTTGGATTGCAGACGACGTGCATTCGCTGTATTCATGCTCAATCACAATGTCGGAGAACAATTCTGTGGGATTGAGCAACTGATACAATAAAGAAAAGAAATAACATACGAGGAGATAAAAAGTATATTCTGGTTGTTTGTAAACATTTTATGGGTTTCGAATCTTACTTCCAACCACTTGGGAGCACCAGCAGGCTCCCAGGCAGAGACACCTCCATTTTTGCTCTGTAAACAAGTGAAACTGTCACGACCTGAAAACAGGTATTTCTTTGGAGATATTGGTTCTAAGACTGATATTGCTTACCTGCAAAGTGAGCAGGATATTAACAGAATCATATAGTCTCTCGGGCTCTAGTTTTGGACCGACTATATCCGGTGCCAACATCGAGAACAACAGGCAGCACTGAGACCAGAAAACAGCAAGGAATGTAGTACTTATGACATGATCACTAAATAGCATGTCATTGTGTTCTGTTTGAGTGGCTTATTACCTTTAAGCCATTAGCTGTGCAGTCTGAAACTTGCCATCCATGATCTCGGTCAGAGAAAGTCCATGCTCCCTTAGATATGTGACGGTACATACTTTTGAAATCACCTGAAGGGTTCTCTCTAACCTTCATATGTTTTTCAATTTGTAAGCAAATGTTCCATTCTTCAAAAATAGCAGTTAGTAATGCTGCAGGGGATATCGAACCTGTCAATTCTTTATGAACTCATGTCCTCTCCTGAGTACATCAGCGATTTCACTGGAGAGATTACTGGCAAGTACAGCTTGCATTGCAAACCCTGTATCCCAGAGTTGACTTCCAAAGCTCTGCATAAATCTGTGCCGATCAAGAAATTTTCGACTTCTTACCAACTCAATGTTGGTAAACATAACAAAATTGGATTTTCAATCTTTTGGGGACATACCTGCATTTTCATCCCATCTTCAGCCACCCACAAGTAATCAGAGATTCTAGCGAGGTGCTTCTTGAAATAATCCCCATTCGGATCTTCAACCCAACAAGCTAACATGCATAGTACCTGCATAAAGAGGTGACAGTAATTAACACCAGATGATCTATGCTTTCTGTATAAGGGTAAGGTGTTCTCACCTTTTCAACACACCCAATGGTGATATAACGGCTATTTTCATCTTCATAATGTATGTGTTTCATTGCAACCTGAAGAGCCTTTTGCCTAAGAAGCTTGTTAAATGGCCAACATGCAAGGAAAGGCTCCGCGAATATGTAAAGACTGTCCCATATCAACTCTTGAACCAGCGGTCGGTGATAGTATGTATCTTCCTACGGTAAAAAGGGAAAAAAAATGTCTCTGTATTCTTTTCCATGAAAGAAAAATCGTAAAGAAAAAAGATGATACATCCTAACATTCTCTTACCTTTGCACAAAGATGGCGGACTTTCTTCCAATTGATTTCTTCATAAGGCTGTAAGTACAGTTCTTTGCGTAGTTGCAGAATAAGAGGTGTTATTGGGCCAACAAATCGCTTCCCGTAGAGATACGACATTGGCAAGTAAACCATCCTGCAGTAGCACCACATTTTTGCTGCAGAGTTCCAAATCAATGCATAAACATACTTGTTGAGAAAAACATAAAATCACTGTGCGCCAAATCAGTTTTTTTTTTGCTCAAACCACAAGGAGACAGAGGGAGAGGCATTAAACCAAATAGAATGTCGAGAATTTAATAAACAAACCTGGAAAGAAAGAAGGTAGTAACCAGAACTCAGGAGGCATTGGGTTGCTCCCAGACCAGTCAAATACACCAAGTATCTGCAGAAAAACACAGAACGCTTACGAGAGACAATCTTTCTAGCCACTCTTGGATTATCAGGTGAACTGAACACTTACCGAAAGCCAAGTTTTACCCCAAGAAGGTATGTAGGTGACACCACCATGGGAATGGATCCATTTCCGAGCTCTTCTACATGCATTTTCATGCCCCCCATTAGGACTTTCTCCAAGTATACGCATGCATATGTAATTCAGCACGGTGCAGAACATTGTGCTATGACCTTCAATGTGTAGTCCCCACCCACCATCTTCCTTCTGCTGACAGAAAAAAACCCACCATGAAAAGAGCGAGCACACAAACCATTAACGATAATACAGTACATTTCGTGGTGGAGCTACAGATAAAACTGTACCTGGTGACAATAGATGTATCGGAGAATCTCTTTTCGATGCTCTGAAGTGAGTATCTCATCAAGATGTCCCGTGATGTAGAGACAAAACACCTATCACAAATATTTTGATTTTCAGTGAAAATTTTCGTTCATTCTTTTCAACATTCCACTTGCACGACACCTAAATCACACTGATCACAAATCAAATTCGTTCTTCAATCCAGTTAGATTCCCGTTTTCCTCTCTTCATCTTAATGTGCGATGGAAATCCATAATCCTTGATTCTATGATTAGCAGATTTTGTTACGCAGAGAGAAATTACCAGTGGCGGAAGGAAAAACAAAGGGCCGGCGTTTTCCGCCGGCCAGTGTCCGTCGGTGGCCTGCAACGCCGAGAAGAAATGCACGCCTCTCCGTAATGCATTCGTCGCCGATTCGTAAGTTATCTTCTCGGACCCTTCAACTTTCACCGGAGGTATCACTTGCTCAAACTTTCTCTCTTTCAGAAACTGATACAAAATTCGTAATTTTTTTGAAGGATAGAGAGATATTTCGTAAATAAACTTCTGTTGGGGGTTTGTTCGTAGTTTCTCAAATTATTTCACATTTTTTTGTTTTTGTCTTCAATATAAAAGTATTTTATTTTTCACTGCAAACATGTATGTTAGTTGAACATTACAAAAATGAACAACATAAAAAACTTTTTTTAATATAGCTCACATTTTTCATTTCAAAATACATGTATGTTATAGTTGAACATTATTACATGAACATTAGTACATGAACATTACACAAAGTTGAACATTACAAAATTAAACAACATAAAAACTTTTTTAGTAAATGATATAAGTGAGCTAATTTTAAATTTTACTTTTTCATCAAATGAGGAAGTGATTAGGTAATCAAAATCATTCGTGTCACTTCTAAAAATGCATGTTAAGAGTAACAATTACCAATATATAACGTACCTGAATGCGCCACAAGATATCACTGCTAGCTTTGACACGAGAACGGTTGTCGTAGAAACTCCGGCGAGCCTCAATGACGGCGTTTCGTTCCTCCGGCGTGCCTGCGTCAGGATCAAACTCCCATGTTTGTCGTCCGGCGAAGTTGTTTGTAGTGTATAAGTATGGATCATCTCCGTTTCCTTCTCCTATCTTCAATCTCCACATTACAAAATTGTGAGCTGTTTGATCATTTATTAAACATATGTGTATATATAAGTGTGTGTGATATTCACGCTGTTTTGTATATTCGCATTTCTAAAC
Organism: Thlaspi arvense; assembly: GCA_911865555.2. NCBI lineage: Eukaryota > Viridiplantae > Streptophyta > Magnoliopsida > Brassicales > Brassicaceae > Thlaspi > Thlaspi arvense. The sequence goes on from OU466861.1 coordinate 54,419,696, forward strand.
ATATGATAATAAAACACCGACAAGAAGAGGTTACTTCCGGAGTTGGATAATAGAGAATTAAGAGACAAAGAAGAGATTACTTGTTGGTGGAAAAGATTTTGGTTAATCTTGTATACGTACATATTAATATCATACACATATTTAATAAGAAATGTGTATGTATGAATGTATAAGATCAGTGTAGTTTGCTTATTCAGTAGACAAGTCCAACCACTTACACATAAATAATATTTAGCTTACAACAAAAGTTATCTTCTTCTTATCTTCTCTCTTTTCAAGGTTCTTTTTCAGATGGCAATGGAACTCGTCTCCTATACTCTGCGAGCGCCCACACTGGAAATATGTTTCTGTATGCTGCGTAGTGTAACAAGCAATTCTTCATGAAAGCTCCAGTTATCTCCTGTAGATATATAAAACTTGGACTCTTGATAAGCTAGTCTTTCGAATTGAAGAACCATAGCATTCTACATAAATCTTTAGAGGGTTTCATGTTAACTTTCTTTAATGATTTCAGAAGTACCTGCTGAGGAAAATCGCCGTTCTCTAGTTGGGAGTTGATCAAGAATTTTGCAGCCCGGTGAAGAGGAGTCGGATCTCTTTCAGCCTGTGATGTGAGATTAGAAGAAACATTTCAAGGGGATGATGACTAAGATCTTTCCTATATATAAGCGATAAGTAGACAAAGTTCTTAGCATGTCGCGGTTCTGAACCTGTCCTGCATGAAGTAAACCCATCATTGCCCAAGAGGTTTGCACCAAGTTTGATCTCTCCCCTTCACTTGGAATGTATCTCTGTACACCAAACTAAATTATATTTCTTCTTGAACTGCAGGAAGTGTACATTGCAATGATATTTGGTGATTATACCTTTTTGTAACATGACAAGTAGCTTTCACCCCAACCTCCATTATCTTTCTGGGTTGTGAGAAGGAAATGAACGCCTTTACGCATAGCCAAACAGCTATTGTACGTCTTTCCAGCAGCTGCGAGGCCTCCAAGACCAAACCATGTACTATATGTGAAGCAAACTCCCCAACTTCCGTACCTATCAATCCAAAAGATTTGTTGGCATCACCTAAATCTTTGTGAACAATTTCAACGTGTCTAAAAGCTAAATGTATATTATTATACCATGAACCATCAAGCATTTGTATGTTCTCTATGTATTGCACGGCTCTCTTGATGGAACTGTTGATCTCTTCTGTCCTGTGATTCGGATATAGTTGCTTGAACAGAACCAAAGCTTGGATTGTTGATGAAGTGCATTCATTGTACTCATGCTCAACCACGATGTCAGCAAAAAATTCAGTAGGATTTAGCAACTGAAACAAGAAAGAAAAAAAAGTGAAAGATGCATCTGAGACTTTCTTTCCCGGGCCTCACAAGCCTTTTGATATAAAATCTATCGTAATGGGATTTCGTTCTTACTTCCAACCATTCTTGTCCCCGGGCAGGCTCCCAAGCAGTTACACCTCCATTTTTACTCTGCAGCAAGATAAATTTTTCTATCCATGAAGCAGTTACACCTCCATTTACGAGGAAGTGCCTTCTATATAAAATTAAAAGCTCACCTGTAGAGACAGTAGGATAGTAACAGCCTCATATAACTGTTCGGGATCCAATTTCGGGCCAACAATGTCAGGTGGCATCATCGAGAGCAACAGGCAACACTGTAAACCAAGACACGTGTGCTAGTTAGGTGGAAAGCTGGCCCATTCGCAATAGTAATCGAAATATTCTGACTAATCACCTTCAGTCCTTCGGCTGTGCAGTCAGAAGCTTGCCATCCATGATCCCGATCGGAGAAAGTCCACGACCCTTTAGACATATGACGGTGCATGCTCGTGAAGTCAGATGAAGGGTTCTCTCTAACCTTCAAAAATCTCAGTTCTGTAAGACATGTTAACTTGTTCTGATAGTTTCAAGTCACAAAATCATACTGCAGAGGATATCCTCGAACCTGGGAATTCTTAAAGAAGTCATGTCCTCTCCTGAGTACATCAGGGATTTCATTAAAGAGATTACTTGCAATAATAGCTTGGAGAGCAAACCCAGAATCCCATAATTGACTTCCAAAGCTCTGCAAAAATACATGTCTCAGGAACTCAAGAATTTTTGTATGCCGTATGAATTACCCTTTTAGCAACATAAAAATTAGATTCCAAATTCTTCATTGATACCTGCATTTTCATCCCATCTTCAGCAATCCACAAGTAATCAGAAATCCTCAGAAGATGCTTCTTGAAATGAATTCCGTTAGGGTCTTCAACCCAACATACAAGCATGCATAATGCCTTCATAAAGAAATCTGAGGTTTTCAGTTAACTTGAAGATAAATTCTGACCACTCCGGCATTTCGATTGTATTCGTTTTTACCTTTTCAACACATCCAATGGTGATATAACGGCTATTTTCATCTTCATAATGTATATGCTTCATTGCCACCCCAAGAGCTTTTTCCCTGAGGACCTTGTTGAATGGCCAACATGTAAGAAGCGGCTCTGAGAAGATGTACAGGAAGTCCCATATAATATCTTGAACCAGTGGACGGGGATAGTACGCATCTTCCTGAAAATAAAGTGGCAAGGTTTTCTGTGAATCTCCCTTCCTAGCAAAAAACCATCTAAAGAAGAACAATAATCATTCTTACCTTTGCACATAGATGGCGTGCTCTGTTCCAGTTTATTTCCGCATAAGGTTGTAAGTATATTTCTTCCCGAAGTTGCAGAATAAGAGGACTTATAGGACCAACGAATCTCTTCCCGTAAAGATAAGACATTGGCATGTAAACCAGCCGGCAGTAACACCACATTTTCGCTGCAGATTTTCATTTTACTATGTCAAACCAAAAATTCAGAAGTGAAGAACGCAATTTCAAGATCTCAAGTCTTATAACGCAAAACACAGGGCAGGGGGATAATTTCCTCTTAACCTGTGGTACCGTATAACTATTAACCTCACCGTACAATGTCTCTTCTACAATTCTTAATTCATTGTTACACACCCTAAGCACTACTTGTTTTATTTACCAGGTTTTTAAGTAAGCTATTGAGGACAAAAGCTGAAGATATTCAAGATGTTGTGAAATAAACCTGGATGTATAGGAAGACACGAAGGTAGGATCCAAAACTCTGGAGGCATGGGGTTGCTCCCTGACCAATCAAAGACACCGAGTATCTACAGACATTCCACCAAAATCAAAACAACCTTCATGAATCTTCTTTTGCCTATTTGAGCTACAAAAAAAAAAAATAAGAATCATCCAGATATATACCGAGAGCCAGGTTTTGCCCCAAGATGGTATGAATGTTGCACCACCGTGGCCAAGAATCCATTTCCTGGCACGTTTGCAAGCGTTACCAGGTCCTCCATTAGGACCTTCTCCAAGTATGCGCATGCAAATGTAGTTAAGTGTGGTGCAGAACATCGTGCTGTGGCCTTCTATGTGTAATCCCCACCCACCATCCTCATTCTGCAAATCAAACTCATCTCAATGAAAGAGCTTGTAAAGTAGCAAAAGTGGTGCGTTTTGGTTTTGCAGGTGTGCTTGGAATGTATGTACCTGGTGACAGCAGATGTATCGAAGGATCTCTCGACGATGCTCTTTAGAGAGTATCTCGTGAAGATGGCCAGTGACGAATAGGCAGAATACGAGTGGAGGAAGGAAGAACAAGGGACCAGCGTTTTCTGCAGGCCAGTGTCCATCACTTGCCTGCAATGCCGATAAGAAGTCGACTCCTCTCCTCAACGCGTTTGTAGCTGTTTCGCTCGTTATCTTCTTGGCGTCTTCAACCTTCACCGGAGGTATGGCTTGCTCGAATTTCTTCTCCTTCAAAAACTGCATCAATCATCCAACGGGTGATGAGCAAAACCAAACTACAGGATTCTCGTCTAAAACGATTTGAATCAAAGGCGCTAATGACACAAACTCCAATTATAATCAACACATGACCATCGATTACTGTCCCATCATCACCGTTATCTCGATCGGATTTTGAAAAAGAAGGGATTGTTGTTTTGTTTCACTCCAGCGAGCGAACCCAGTTGAAGAAGAAACACGATTAGGATTCTAGTGGGAAGGTGAAGCGAGAGGGGGGATTTTCCTCTCGCCTCTCAGCTATGAAAATCGAAATTGCATTGAAGCTGAGGGCGTTAGTAATTACCGGCGACGTTGAGTAAAGTCACCGTCGAAGGTTTGGAATCTGTTCTGGCGAATTTCCCCGGCGAAATCTTTTAGTCTGTTTATTTATTGTTAGGCCCTTACAGTTATAATAAATTTACAATTCGGGTCTAATCTTTGTGGAATTGTTTAAAAATAACAATTGATTACTTTTTAAAAGAAAGTTAAATAAATTTGAATTATTATTTCGAGTCAAATTGTTTTTTTTATTATTTGAGTTGTAAATATTTTTTTTTTTTGCTGAATGAGTTGTATACTTCTTGATTTTAAATAAAAAGGTAAACGGTTTTGTCTTTTAAGGTTAGCCAAACACTAAAAATATGGACCTAACCCATAATCACGTTCTTTTGCCAGTTGCATGTATAATGCATAATCTTTTCATTAATTAGCATTAAATGTAAACTGAAAACATATAATCTTCTACCGAAATGGGATATACTTCTTGATATCAATGCACGAAAAATACTTTACTTTGCAACTTTTTTTTTCTTACAACCTTACATCATTTTAATCAACCATCGTGATTCGTGTACATATATTTGCATAATATTCTACGCAACCCTTTGTCTAAAAATTAATTTTTTTATATATTCTATGTTTATACATAAGTTAGACGTGCATGCATGCATTCTAAATAGACTCAATCAATTTAAGCTTGTAATGATCAACATAAGTTGTACTTGACACTATAAATGTTTATGAATTCGACAGTGAACAGAACTGTTGGATTTTTTTTTAAATATCTAAATACTAAAACAAGGTGTTTAAGGAATATTGTTCAATTTTTATAATGTTTCACAGCTTCATTTTCTTGCTTAGGTCTTGATAATGATAGGATATAAAAAATCAGTTATCAGTTATAAGTAAGTACATAATCTAAAATACGACAAAAAAAGAGAACATTTATTTCGCATTTTGGTTTGCCAAAAGTTACTTTTAATTTATAAACTATTGTTGACAATTAAGAAAAACGAGAAATTATTACCTGCATACGCCATATGAGATCACTGCTAGCTTTAACCCGAAAACGATCATCAAAAAATTTCCGGCGAGCTTCTTCGACGGCGGTCCGTTCCTCCACTGTGCCGGCGTCTGGATCAAACTCCCATGTCTGCCGTCCGAGGAAGTTGTTGGTGCTGAACAAGTAGGGATCTTTGTGTCCATTTGCTATCTTCAACTTCCACATTCTTTAGATCTTAATTAATTAATTAATGATCTAAACAATGGCGTACTTCTATGCATCGAGTATATATAGAGCGATGCACGTAATATATGTGGAGAAAAGAAGAGAAGTAGTTGAAATTGAATTGATTTACACGGGTACACATACATAATTCGTTGTGAAAGTTTTCTGAGTTTATAACTTTTGAAAAACCTTGGTTCAAAAGAAAAAAAAAAACTTTTGAAAAACCTAAGAAAAAAGAATTATATATTTTTATTTTGCATGAATATTTGAGTTGGTACGTATCCGGAACAAACCCACAATAGTAAAAGTTGGGTTCATATTCCTCACAATAGTAAAAGTTTACATTATATTTATGTTTATGTTTATATTACATTAATCAAGATACATATATATAAACTTTATACCTAATCTTATTTGTAGTGTACATTTCGCTGACAACAAAAAAATGTCACGTTTCAAAGGTCTGCATGCATGGGTTTGAAAGCAACGTTTCAAAGGTCTGCATGCATGGGTTCGAAAGCAACCTTAGGAGAACACTCGGTGGTAACATTTTTATAATCGTAAATTATCAGAGAAACATCCTCACTTATCACCCAAAGCCCATAAGTCATCCGCAAGTATTTGTATAATTTAAGTCCAGCCTGCGCAAGCACGGGCCCTAAATACCATATTCACGAATGAAGAAGAGAAAATTCGCAGTTGTGCATATAAGAATTGGACACACTCTTATATATATAGTATTCGTGAAGAATAAATTATATATATATATATATATTATAGCTTAAATTAGCAATAGTTTACTACTACTTTTTATAAATTCAAATAGTTGTAAACAATTGAAATTCAAAATAAAGACTAACAACTTAATTGAAATGTTACAAAATATTATATTATCTACGTTTTTATGGTTCATTTTTTTAATATAGTTCGTTCTTATAAATTTACGTACGAGGCTTGAACCAAAACATTAGAAAAACAAAATGTTTTATGGTGTGAGCCAAAGCTGTAGATATGTTAGATTACGATCGCATTTGATAAATTTAAAACATTAAACTCAACTTTTACTGTATAAATTTACATTATAAAATGTCAGAGCTTTCTTTTTACGGCATGCACTTCAAGAGTTAAATGGTTAATCATCAGATATGTTTTTAGGAATAACATAGAGATTAGATCATTATTTTATAAATTTGAAACATTAGACTTAACTTTTACTGTAGAAATTTACACGATAAAATTTCAGAGCTTTCTTTTTATGGCATGCATTTCGAGAGTTAAATGGCTAATCATAAACGTAATGACAAAATAAAACGCCGAACAAAGAATTCGAAACGGTGCAAAACCAGCATTAACTGTTTCCCTCCTCAGAAAAATTAAGGAAAAAAGCAAATAATTTAACTTTTTATGGAACAGTCAATACAATAATTAAAGAGTTTTCCACGTGACTGGTACGTATTAATAGCTCAACTGAGATTTTCTCGCTAATTAGTGACAAATAAAACGCCGAACAAAGAGTTGCGGTCGCACACCAACACGTCACATCACGGTACTAAGGATGATCTTTGTGTGGACCCATTCGACATGTGGTCGTGTGTTAGGGTTGATTGCCATTTGACAAATTGAGTAGGTTCACTTTCACGTTCACTTTCACTACTTATGTTTTTGTCATTTTACTATTCCAAGAGCGTAACTTATCATGTGCCGGCCACATTTATGAACGCGTACCATCGTTTCCCTTTAGCCATTAAGATGATGACATCTGCCCACTCTCCATCTAAGAGTAAATGTGGCGTTTATGGTTAGGTGTCCCGACGGTTGTGACTTGTGATTGGATATTATATATATACTCGTATTCGATTTGATTTATAAAAATTCAAATCAATTTCCTAAAATACATTTTGGAATCGTCAAATGTGTATTTGGTAGTTAACAGTTGGGATTTATCTACACACGGTTCAAAAACAAGTGGCCTCTAATTTACCACCTCGTCCAGTAAGTTTAGATACATGATAGATATAGACCAAACAAAATATAAGTACACAGTTTTATTGTCTTATTTTGTTTATTATTTTTTCAGAGTTTTATTGTATTTTCTAAAACAAATAAAAAATACAAGCTGAAGTACATGGTACTATATGTATGGTTCTAAAAAAAAAACTCCTAAACTGCTTCTTCTTTATCATAAAAAAAAACTGTTTTTACCTACTCACTACTCTTTTAGCAACAAAAAAATTGGTTTGAATGATCATAAGTCGTAAAGACCAACAAAATTAAACTAAGAAAATAAACAATTAACCAAAAAAATATACTAAGAAAATTAGTTTAAAAAATCCTTCAAAATTTAACTATGAAAAAATAATTAATTACGATAGTCCTTTTAAGTGGTCTCTACACTCTCTCGCAAAATCAACAGCAGAGTATTTCGTTCACGTCTTTTCTATTTGGAGTAGCATGAACTAAACATGTGGGCCATTTCATTTATTAAATTTGATTTTCGGGAGTATGTGAATTTTGATAGCTTTTGGCATTGATGTGGGAAGGATGGATATTGTAGTAAATATATTGCATTTTAATATTTGGCATTGTTTTAATATTTAAATATTTATATAAAGATTAATAAAATTTACATATAAATATAATAATTATACAAATGTTAACTATAGTAGACATTCGTTTTTCGTGTTGATATTTTAGTATTTATGATTTACTTATTTTATTGATTTTTAGTATGATTTATTTTATATGGAATTTCCGATTGAGTTATAATTCGAAACAGTTAACAGATTGAATCAAATTTAAAAGTTATTTTGCCCAACTCTAGATGAAAGATTGAGAGTGCGAAACTAGCCACTGGTTTACAATTTTAATAAGAACTTGATTTAGTTCACTAAGTCCTACTGTAAAAAAAAACAAAACAAAAAGTTCACTAAGTCCTGTGAGTTCATTTATCTTTACTCCAATTAAAAAGCAAATAATAGTGTCGACAAAAAAAAGAAGAAAAACATATAGCCTCTTTAATTAATAATCCAAATTAAATCACTCTTAGCTAATGCGTTCTTGACGCCTATATAAACATACGTACATATATGAACCTCTTCCAGACTATCAATTTATCAATCTTATAGGCAAACCTCTGGCCAACACAAATAATCTCTATTTCTATCTCTTACTCGCTGATCATCTTCTCCATCTCATATTCTTTACACGAGGGCTCTTCACATACAAATTAAGTCATATACAACATATATATATATGTATGTAAGTATTATATATAGTGTTAATTTATATCTACCGTACGTATATGGTATACGCAACGCACTCGGCACTACACTATTTAGCATCATGCGATTATTTACATGACATACACTACACTATATATCATAATTAAATCAGGGAGTTTATATATATATATATATCCATTATGAACTGTACGTATACATAGGATCATCGTCGGTATGTGGAAGTTGAAGATAGGGGAAGGAAATGGGGAAGACCCTTACTTGTTCAGCAGCAACAACTTTGTCGGACGTCAAACATGGGAGTTTGATCCCAAAGCCGGCACACCGGAGGAAAAAGCCGCCGTAGAAGAAGCTCGCCGGAATTTCTTGGTTAACCGTTCTCATGTTAAAGGTTGCAGCGATCTCTTGTGGCGAATGCAAGTAAGTTCTTTTTGTTCGGTTCACAAGTGAGTTTATTTGCTAATATCATGACAAAAATTGCCCTAAAATATCATCAATAAGGTTCTAAATTTGTAATATTGACCAGATTTTTTTTTGTTTTCCCTCAGAAATTGTGTTTATCGTGGTTACGATCTCGTATTTACCTTTAATGTTTCACTCATATGTAATGTAACTATACAAAATTCCTAATTTGTATACAGTTAAATTACAACCACATAACTAATGCTATGGTTTTGCTAAGTACACAACTGTCATCAAGTCGTCAAATTTCTCGTAAAAAGAAAACTGAATGTTATATTATTTATCAGTGCCGTTTTGGAAACACTAAGGATCTGTGTTGATAATTTAAGTTTTTTTTTTTGTTAAAGGGCCTATTTAAGTATGTTGCCCTATAATTTAAGCTATAAGATTAAAATAATTTATTAGAATAAAAATGGAATCTTAATATATAGAGTTTACAATACTTAACCAAATCGACTTGTTCCTTTTTTTGTTCAAGAAGGAAAAGAAACTTCTATTTAGGGCAGTCATTATAATCAGAAAGCCCTTAACAAAAAAAAAAGAGATAATCAGACAGTTAAACCTTATTATGGCTTTGAAACTTTTACAAATAAAAAGACAAAAAGAAGCAACCAATGACAAAAATCGCGGTAAAACTTTTTAGTTTTGGGCCCTAAAAGTGAACGGTCCATATCATTTTAGAACAAAAATAATAATGTGGAAACGTGGGGGAAAAGATGTTTCTAATTTCCTTTTTCAGCGCGAATTAAATGTTTTTGTTTTCGTCAGAGTTGATTTCATTTGATTGCGACTTGTGAGCACAGTTTTTGAAAGAGGCGAAATTCGAGCAACTGATCCCGCCGGTGAAGATTGACGACGGCGAAGGCATAACTTATGAAAAAGCGACGAACGCGTTACGGAGAGGAGTGTCCTTTTTCTCGGCTTTGCAGGCCTCCGACGGCCACTGGCCGGGAGAAATCACCGGACCTCTCTTCTTCCTTCCTCCGCTGGTATGTTTCTCTTCTGATTTCCTTTCGATACTGTCAATTTCTTTCGCTATGTCTGTCTATCGGCGAATACTCTTAGGGCTCGAATTAGGGATTTATAGTTTCTAATTGGGCGAGAAATTAAAAGAATCTCTGTCTCCGATAAGGAGCTAACGAAGATGAATCACTGAAACGGAGAAAATTTTCCTGCAGGTGTTTTGTTTGTATATCACAGGACACCTCGAGAAAGTTTTCGATGCAGAACATCGCAGAGAGATGCTTCGACATATCTACTGTCACCAGGTACTTCCCACGATACATTGGTTTGCTCGCCTAGAGTAGTGAGTACTGATTCATCACTTAATCTTCAGAACGAAGACGGTGGATGGGGATTACACGTTGAGAGCAAGAGCGTTATGTTCTGCACCGCACTGAATTACATTTGCCTGCGTATGCTCGGAGAAGGTCCCAACGGAGGACGCGAAAACGCGTGCAAACGAGCCAGGCAATGGATTCTTGACCATGGTGGTGTCACTTATATTCCTTCTTGGGGGAAAATTTGGCTCTCGGTATAATCTTTTGGACCATGTGATATAATATATAACTCTGAGATGTTGACAGTTTTAGTAGTGTCGTCATCAATATTCGTTCTTTTTTGCTTTTAGATACTCGGAATCTATGATTGGTCTGGAACAAACCCGATGCCTCCCGAGATCTGGTTTCTACCCTCTTTCATTCCTATACACTTAGGTTTGTTTTTTTTCTTATTCCAGAGATTATACTATATGGTTCGACTTGAAAGTTGAAACTGCTATCTGCACTTATGTTTGTAGATTTTGTTTTGATATGTTCTCTCTTAACGCATAAAAAAACACAGGAAAAACTTTGTGCTATACCAGGATGGTTTATATGCCAATGTCTTACCTATATGGGAAAAGATTCGTTGGCCCTATAACACCTCTTATCATGCTGTTGCGCGAAGAACTCCACTTACAACCTTACGAGGAAATCAATTGGAAGAAAGCGCGCCGTCTGTTTGCAAAAGTATGGCTTCTGACCAGTTTTAATCTTGAAAGTACTCTTTCATGGGAGAAAATCCATAAGCAATACATCATTTACCCTTGCAGGAAGACGTGTTTTATCCTCATCCTATGGTTCAAGATTTGATATGGGACACTCTTAACACCTTTGTGGAGCCTTTCCTTACCAGGTGGCCGTTAAACAAGCTTGTAAGGGAAAAGGCTCTTCGGCTGGCAATGAAACACATACATTACGAGGACGAGAATAGCCATTATATTACCATCGGATGTGTTGAGAAGGTAAGCCATTGATCAAACTTTTGAATGATTGTGCATGTATTGTATTCTCTCAAAAAGATTTCAAGTTACATTCTTAAATGTTTATGCAGGTTCTGTGCATGCTTGCTTGCTGGATTGAGAATCCGAATGGAGATCACTTTAAGAAACATCTCGCTAGAATTCCGGACTATATGTGGGTAGCTGAAGACGGACTGAAAATGCAGGTTCTAATAGTTAGATATGTAAGTATGTTTTAGTTAGAGACAGTTTTTTAAGCATTCAAATTTTTTGCAGAGCTTTGGAAGTCAACTCTGGGAGACAGGGTTTGCGATTCAGGCTTTAATTGCTAGTGATCTTTGTGATGAAACTAATGATGTACTCAGGAAAGGACACAGTTACATAAAAAACTCTCAGGTTTAATATTATCCTTTTTTTTCTTACAGTCGCGCGTAATTTTAGAACAACCGAATATGTTTCTTCTAAAAATTAATTAACTTTGCAGGTTAGAGAGAACCCTTCAGGTGACTTCAAGAGCATGTATCGCCATATGTCCAAAGGAGCATGGACTTTGTCTGATCGAGATCATGGATGGCAAGTTTCAGATTGTACCGCCGAAGCTATGAAGGTAATCAAATTAGTTGTTGGAGCAGAACAAGTGAATAAGAGTTTCCACAAAAGTCATGCTTTAAATTAAACTTTGACTTCTTTTGTTTTGTAGTGCTGCATGCTGCTCTCCATGATGCCAGCTGAGGTCGTTGGCCAGGAAATGGATCTTGAACAACTCTACGATTCTGTTAATCTCTTGCTATCTTTACAGGTGAGATTATATATGTAAGATTAACTCTGTCGAGAAATTACTCTCTAAATAGTAGTATTCACGAATACAAGTGTATTCGATGTAGGGTGAAAATGGAGGCTTGCCTGCATGGGAGCCCATCCGTGCACATGAATGGTTGGAAGTAAGAGCTACAACACATTATTTTTTTCCTCTTTAACGGATTTGAAAATCTTGAAGAAGAAAAATCCCTCGTGTCCTTTGTAACTGGTGTTGCAGTTGTTCAATCCCACAGATTTTTTTACTAGTGTTATGGCTGAGCGCGCTTACGTGGAATGCACATCAGCTGTTTTACAAGCTTTGGTTCTGTTCAAACAACTTTATCCGGATCACAGGGCAAATGAGATCATCAAGTCGATCAAGAAAGCAGTGCAATTCATTGAAAGCAAACAAACGCAAGATGGTTCATGGTATGTCTACTTGAATACAAATTAAGACATTGTCAATGAATTTCTTGAAAAAAGCTCGTAACACAATAGTTTTACTTTTTGAGTAATGATAGGTATGGAAACTGGGGTATTTGTTTCACTTACGGCACATGGTTTGCTCTAACCGGCCTAGCAGCCGCTGGTAAAACTTACGAAAACTGTCTGCCTATGCGCGAAGGTGTGGATTTTCTGCTTAGGACACAGAAAGAAAATGGAGGTTGGGGCGAAAGCTCTATGTCATGCCATGAGCAGGTAATTTTTTTATGAATCAACACGAAATTACAGTATATCAATATCACCTAGTTTTCTTAAGAAGCGTTATGGTTTGTATGCAGAGATACATACCATTAGAAGGGAACAGATCAAACCTGGTGCAAACCGCGTGGGCTATGATGGGTCTGATTCACGCCGGACAGGTTCAAATATATTCATATCTTCATTTGCAAATCTTTCAGGCACAAGAAAATTATCGTTTACTCCTGATGTTTATGTATATGTATACACAACAGGCCGAGAGAGATCCTATACCTCTTCATCGCGCTGCGAAGTTTATCATCACTTCGCAACTTGAAAATGGAGATTTTCCTCAACAGGTAATTTTCAGATCGATACACGAGTATCTCGTGAAACATACATAAGTCTTGAGATTCAAATAATCTAAGTTCCCTTTGTTAAATCAGAATAAAAACCAGATCTAGTTATTTTCTTTGTCCCTTTGTTAAAATCTCATGGACCTTTTCTTGTTTCTAACAATAATAAATGTTCGAATTGACTTGTGTATGTATTAAGCTTATAATTCAATGTTTATGTTGTGTGTGTGTTGCAGGAAATATTAGGAGTGTTCATGAATACATGTCTGCTACACTATGCGACATACAGAAATACCTTCCCGTTATGGGCACTTGCAGAGTACCGAAAAGCTCTGTTTGTCGATAATTAATCATTTTACTTATCTATGTAATATTGTTACACGAACGAACTGAGTGGTTCTTATTAAACCACATCGTCGTGAATATCTTATTTTTATAAAGCTATTGATCTGATGTGTGTCGATCGGAAAAAATAAAGGTTGATTTCTTAAGGATGAGAGAACACACAAAATCCACGTGATGTTGTTGCCAAAGACAAAAATTAGCCAACACGGCGGCCTTATTTAGGGAACGTGAACAAAGAAAGGATCCATACAGTTCATTCACAAGTTCACAGCTCTGGTTTGATCTAACTTAACGACTTCGTTTATTAGAGAGCAACGATTTTGTCAACAATATTAACAGAATAATAATCCTGAATTTCGATTAACTTATTCAAATGCATGTATTTTTCAACAAAGTAATACACTGAAAGAAAAATGAACACAAAAATATTAAAAATGAATAACTAATTGTTCATTCTCCTCTTGTCTTCATTTCGAGAAATTAATAACGGCCTCGTCTTAAATGTCACACTACTTTTCTTTTAGACTCTAGAAATCATAATCGTCGTGGGCTCGATAGGAAGAAGAAAAATCATCTTTAAGTTTCATACTTGACCGTTGAACCATCCGTACGAGAGCTTCCACAACTTCCGACATCGGTGGTCGGAACTCCGGCTCAACTTGTACACATAAAGCGATAATGTCGGCGAACCTTGACAACGACTTTGGTGGGTAAAGTCCGTGCAAAGCTGGATCCGCAATATTCGACAATGCCTCTATATCGTGAAGCTGCGGTGTCGCCCATCGTACCAACGATCTCTCCGGCCTTGGCTTCTCTCTGTTTATATCATAATTAGCCAACAACATAAATATAAACGATTTCTTAAGCTAAATTGAGATTCGGTTTATGATAAATAATCTCAAAATAGAACTGACCCGTCAAATGGAACTCGACCGGTGAGAAGCTCTAACATGACGACGCCGAAACTGTAGACGTCACTCTTTGGTGTGTAAGCAGAAGGGTTCTTGGCTTCTGGTGCATTGTATCCTTCTCCTAGGTTTTGACTCGTTCTCTGTCACACCATATATATCAATTCTCATAAACTCCATATTTCTACAAAAAATTAAGGAGAAATTATAGTAGTTAGTGCTCACAAGATAGAATTTCGAGAGCCCGTAATCTGAGAGACGAGGGTTGAGATCTGCGTCTAGCAAAATGTTAGAGGACTTTATGTTCTTGTGCATTACAGACGGAGAACATGCCTCGTGTAAGTATCTACACAAAACAAAACATATATCTGTGAGCCACTTTATAAGAAAAAGTTTAATTTGATTTAGTTAGCGTCTGCGTTTGTGTCTAAAGAACATACTCTATGGCTCGAGCGGTTCCTAAGGCGATTCTGACTCTTGTGTTCCAAGTCAAAGGTTTACTGAAACAATCTGACATATGAAGGAACTCATGGAGCGAGCCGTTCCTGAAGTATTCGTAGACTAGCATGTTGTGACCTTGCTCTGAGCAATAACCTACGAGCTCTGCTATGTTCTGGTGCCGAATCTTTGAGAGGCTCATCACAATCGGCGTTATTCCTTCTGATTTAACCGAATCAAACAATGTTGAATCGATTTTCTTAACCGCCAAAGTCTGAATAAAAAAACGAAACTGGATTAAGTGTGATGTTATTTTACTTGTGAAACACGTTAGGAAGAGAGGCTTACGCGTCCATCAGCATATTTGGCTCTGTAAACACGTCCGATTGAGCCTTCGCCGAGTAGATTTCCAGGCGCGAAATTGGCTGTTACGGTTTGCAGATCAGGGAGCTCGAATGCCGTCGCAGAACGACTCGAAGTGGTTCGTTTGGCGTTGAGCTTGTTTGCGAATTCGGTATCATTGAAAGACATCACACGCGATGAAACCGAATGCTTTAGTCCCTTCGAACCGATCCCTCGCATATTTTCATCATCTGAATCTCCAGATCTCCCACCTGAAATATAGGAGGCTCCTCTTGATTAGTTACTTGTGAAACAAGTTAGGTCGAGATGACTCGTATACCTTTGTAATCGTTGCCGAAATCGACGCGAAGCTCTTGTGCAGATCCATGAGATGCGAGAGATTTGAACTTTGGAGTGTGGTTGCTGTTTTCTTCTTCGATGAAATGAGGAGAGAGAGATGACTTCTTCTTGGAGACGAGAGCGATCAAAACCGCGATTAACACAAGAACTCCTAAGCTTGCTCCGGCTATCATCACTCCGTTCACGGAAGTCATACCTCCTCCGTCTTTAGAACTCCCGGATTTTCGACCATATTTAACACCCGGTGGTGGTGGCGGAGCAGTTTCTGTTGACCAGTCGTTGCCTCCGGTCCTTTAACAGAATCAATTGCAAAACAGAGTGAAACAGGGGAATTTTTCAACATGCACTGTTTTGTTTTCCATGTTGAAACTGTTTCTTGTGTAACAGGCAAACCGTTTCACTTACAGTAAACTGTCTATTTCCTTAAGTTCGTTTGGTATCCATCCTTCGAACTGGTTGTCTTCGACGTTCCTGTAATCATACGTAAGAAGAAAACGAATGTTTTTAAGCTTTTTGGATTTGCGACGAAAAACCAATTAAGACTTTTTTTTTAATGCTTACAAGTCATCAATGGCAAGGTTCCTGAGAACGTTTATATCGCCTGTGAATCGATTCTCCTGCAAATGTCTTGTACAATAACACGACAAAATAAAAATTCTATTTAATTAGCATTTGCGAAAGATAATAACCTAAAATGTATTTATTTCTTCTTCTTCTTACAGTTTCTTGAGGCTTGTGAGATTAGCGAAACTCTGAGGTAATTTCCCGGAGAGTTTATTAAGCGATAAGTCCCTGAAAACATAAATTCGTGTGTATAAGGTCTCAAATTTAATGATTTGTGTAAGCATTTTATGTTTAGAAAATACATAACTAAAGGAATTGTACCTACAGAGTTTCGAGTTTGGTGAGTTTCTGAAACATATCTGAAAGTTCTCCATCGAGCTTGTTTTGTCCAAGATTACTACATATCACATATAAAATTAATAAGTCTCTTAAACACTAATTAACAACAAAGATATTTTACTAATTTCTTTGGTTTCATCACTCACATGCTTTCAAGACGATTCATTTGAGATAACGAGTAGGGTACGTTTCCATCGAGCTCGTTCTCAGAAAAGTCTCTGTATTAATGTCCAGATTACGATTCGTTTCTTGTGTGACAAATAATCGAAGAAAACAAATGTATGAACTTACAGATTGGCAATGTTGGGAGGGAGCTGATAAGGTATATTTCCTTTGAGATTATTTTTGCTGAGATCACTGTACTATCACCATAATTAATAACCAAAACTGTTATTTTCTGAATTTATTTTAAACATACCTAAAAGAGATTATTAAATGAGGATTCTCACAAAGTTGTGAGAGATTTGAGGTTGCTTAGTAGATAACCGAGAGATCCGCTCAGCTCAAACCCTGATAACTGTCTGTGGACAAACAAAAAGCGGGAAACAGAATATAACTTGTAACGCAAGTAAGTTTCTGAAATTAGGGTTCTTTATTAAATTAGGGGACTGGTTATATATACAATTCGGTGACCGAAGAGCCTTTGCATTTGACGCCTTCCCAAGAACCGTCGCAGGGATCACCTCCGCTAGATTTCCAGCCTTTGAGTTTGGACGGCGAATTTAAGCTCGTGAACATTACATTCAGCGCAGAGACTGCCAAAATTTTGTAATTTATTTCTCGACCGGGTTAATTGTTTAATCACATAATAACATGTATTTTTCTTGTAATTACCTTCTTGGCTCTCTGTTTTTGCTTGAACTAAAATGATAAGAATGGCGAGAGAGGCGACCAAGAGCCATAGGAGCTTCTGCATCATCTTGATTTGCAAGAAATATATAAAAATAAATGGATTTAGGGTAAGGTTTACGTTCCCAGGTTTGCTTCACGGACAAGACGACGATGGTTTGAGAGAATGTGCCATTGTAATTGGATTTAGGGTCAGACACATTTTTGAGGTTTGGTTCACGGACAAGAAATGATAAATCACGACCATTAACTTCTACTGAACCATTGTTTACTAAATTTGATTTATTTTAGATCTTTGAGGAAGAACGAAAGATGCGCGATAACAGTGAATATCTGTTTTTTTTTGTAATTCATGAATGTAAAATATATATACTTGGTGTTATCCCAGTAGTGGTTTATAAACACCCATTATTGGACGGTTTAAAGTAAAACTCTCCTATAAAAATCTGAAGACCACCGAAACTAGTATACATAGATCCTTAAAAACATTTTTGGCAGTCTAATTTACAAAGATAATTATGCATCAAAAATTCAAATGTAACTCTTATTCACATTGTAATCAACATTCATTATGTGTTGGGCTATATTGTTAGTATGTTTGTGATACTTACAGACTGACAACATTAAGACACAACTACATGTCTTGGTCACTTCTTCTGACTTATATTCGTAAACATATTGTTGACAAAACATGTATGTAATATACTGAACAGAATACGCTTTGGATTGAAATATTTAATTTATAAGTTTCAGATTCTTTTCTCACCTTACTTTTGACTCGAGAGCTAAAATCTAAGAGTAATTGGTTTGTCTAGTAATTATTATAATGATTTTTATCTATAAGATAATATGTGAAAAAGGTGAAACCAAGAGGGTGCAAATTAGAAATGACATTTAGATGGTTGACAAAAAAAAGGACATTAAGTTGTTATGACACGACTTTGACAAAACCAAATCGTTCTAATCTTCCCCAGCGACATTAACAAGTTAGTCACACTTTTTTTTTACTTTACAGCACAAAATTATTCTAATTTGATATGAATACTTATTGTAACTAGTTTAAATGGTAAATATTTTCCGGTGATTCATATGTTCCGAGAATA
The DNA here is from genome assembly GCA_911865555.2 of Thlaspi arvense. Lineage (NCBI taxonomy): Eukaryota > Viridiplantae > Streptophyta > Magnoliopsida > Brassicales > Brassicaceae > Thlaspi > Thlaspi arvense. Next base: position 54,438,126 of record OU466861.1, read on the forward strand.
GTCTGACCATTAGGAGGTTTTTCCGATTATCAAAAAGGTGAGACGTATGTATGTTTTGTCGAGAACACGTACATATATGATATTATTTTATATTGTGTTTGTTTCGTGAACGTTTGGAGAACATGTGTATTATGTTATATACCAAAGTGATTAGTGACAGACGCAATGAACGTATCACCGTATTAAGCATTAGTATGCAGTACTCAAGTAAAACGACATATATAGTTTTGTTTCTTTTAGTAAACGTAGGTCTAGGTTTAGTAGTTAAATCTGCTTAATGCTTTTTGAGGGGTTAAAATACAACCACTAGGAAGATGAACAACCAATTACAATTAGTGGATAATTAAAACTATATAAATAGCTATCAGTGTCACCAAGAACAGTCAGAGTAGTCTTGACTAATCCTTTAAATGGTACAACCGCACAAGAACGAAGCTCCAGTTAGATAGTAACATATTTACATTCAATACTATATATCAAACTTACATCCCAACAACTTTTCACAGTACTACTTTATTAATTCGTACATCACAATCTTAATATATTATTTATTTTAAAATATACATAATTAATGGATTTCAGCAGTTTATACTCCCAAATCGTAACTCTAATATTCAAGAAAAAACAACATTTTTTGTATCTGTAATTGCAATTGATTCCGATGAAATGTAAACTAAGTCACAAATAGAAGATTAAAAAATAAAAAAATTGTGACAATTTATTTGTCAATATCATCTAAACTAAAAGGTTGGTTCTATCGGTGTTGGCGGTTAAACGAATTTTGGTATTGCACGGAATCTTTCTAATGACACCACCAAATGCGTATTATTAAGGTATACTGATAATACTATTGGATTAAAGATTTTATAACAGATTACATAGTAGTATACAAACAAATTCGAGTAAAATTGATTATGCAGTTTAATGGTTTATAATTGACTATGCAGCTTAATGGTTTGTACTTTGTACTAGAATGTTGGTGTCTCACTACCCAAATTCAGATATTTTTGAATGCATATTATTTACACACACAAACTCAAAAAAATATCGAGTAAATTAATTAATGAACAAATACTAGATTGAGCAACATCAAGGGAATTGAACCAAAATACACATATTGACAGATAGTACATTATAGGGTTACAACATCTCATAATAATAATTAAATACAATCATTCAAATACAAAGACGCAAGGCAAACATTATATCACAAATGAAATATGAAATACGAATTACTCAGAATCGACCATCATTGACGAACCGTTAGGATTTTAAATCTTGAGGTAATTACTGTCAACTGGTCCAAGCACATGTGAAGCCTCTTTCTCAATAAACTCCAACTGTCCTTTCGTAAGGTGCAAGTAAACCATCCAGTCTCCATCGTTGACCGAACTAGGCATCGGCATCACATACCCGGCACTACCTCCCCATGGGAAATGATAAGATCCGAAAACCGGCGAGCCCCACCCGAAATTCACTTGGGTCACCGGAAAACTCCTCCCGGAAGAAACCACAAAAGCGGGTCCGTCGTCGGATCCAGTGCTGTAGATTCTTGAAACCGCAGGAGTTGGGCGGTTAGTCTCAACCCAGTCGATCAAATTCAAGAAATGTTCTTTGGTCACAGAACTCTTCAAGAATCTGTGAACCTCTTCGGTCACCCAAGACAGTGGCTTGTTGATCAAGTCATCGATTCTTTGCCCACCAAATGGGATCGAGAGAACGTTCCCGAAGTAGGTGTTTTTTTCTTGCTCCATAAGTCTCCTCCTTCCGTCCACGACGATCCCGAGTTTCGAGATCGTGCCCGGGACTGGATCTTTTGCTGCGTGTCTCGCCACGAGTTTCCATAGAAACGCGCTGAACGATTCGAGTTTCGTCCTTTTAACCGTAATTTTCGAGCCGTTGGCTAGGGCTTGGAGCTCTTTTAATGCATCCTCTTTGATGTAATAGATACGGCTCGCCAGGATCTTGTCTGGATTGGTGGTTTCTTGCGGAGGGGACAAGGACGTTACAGGCATATACATATTTTCTATAGATGAATCCATGATCAATGGTCGTCGTGGGTTCAACAGGGATCTTCGAAACGATGGTACACATGAGATTGGTACATCGCATCGAGAGATCTCGGCCCACGAAACAAGGAACATGTTCATGGAATACGCATCGGCCACACGATGATCAAATGTACATCCCACAACTATGCTCCCACATTTCAGCTGAGTCACCTATTAAGACAATTAAACCAAAACAGAGTTATGTTCTTGTTGTAATGAACTATATTGTTGTCTTAAGCTGAAACTGTTACCTGAATCGCTATGACTCCATGTTTCTTGATGGGAACAAGCTTGGCGATACTTTCATCAGGATCATACAGGTTAAGCTCTCGGAGGTCCACGTCAGCATCGGCCTCCACAAAATCTACGCCGCGGTTGTTGCAGAGAATCTCCGGCTCTCCGGTGGGATTGGTGACTATCTCGCCGGCGAAAGCGTAGTAGGAAACGAGAGTCTCCGCCAAAGCCGTCTTGAGGGTTTCATGAGCCACTGAAATAGTCATGTTACTTGGTTTCTTGTAGCAGAAGCAAACGCTGACGTTGAGAGGAGGGAGGAGGAGGTCGAGGTTTGAGAGAGGGAGCCAGTGGTCCTGGAGGGGAAGAACCGCCGTTATGAGCTGCTTCTTCATGGTGGTCACGTGGAAACCATGTGCTTGCTCCGCCGCTTCTCCCATTGGATTCTTGTTCTCGGGGGAGAGAATGAAGAATGTTGTGTGGTGTGGGTTGTTAGAAGATGCTGTGAAGAAGTGAATTTATAACCAAAGTTTAGGAGAAATTTAGGTGAAACTTTCCAACATTTCGCTAACAAATTATAGCAAAAAACAAATTAATACATTTCTTTGATTAATTTTTTTATACTTATACAGTTAACTCCCCCTTTTTTTTATGTCGACACAAAGGTTAACTGTTTGGATTAAAATCATAACTATTTGCATTTAATTTTAGAATTACACCATAATTAACTTATGCAAGCCAAGGGTTAATGCACTAGCGGGTTTTTTTTTTTCTTGGATTCATTTCTAAAAGTATTGTCTATATAGGATACAAAAACAATGATATTATGTAGAGAATTGGACTACAATTTGCTTCAAATTTCAAACATTCATTTGTTTTGACTTTTAAGTTTTGAGTGCCTTTTTTCAACAAATCAATAGTTTCTCTTTTCAAAATATTGCCAAGTGTTATTTGAGTATTTACAACCACAAAAAACCGTGTACAACTTACACATATACTATCGAATTTGTACATGAGTTTCAAACATGAAAACGATAATAGTGTAAACTTCACTTACATGCTAATAGAATTCTAGAAAATAGAAAAAAAAAAAAAAAAAAAAAAAAAAGATTAGATGTTGATTGGTTTTGTGATTCGAATGACAAAATGTTAGAACAACCTTTACTGAAACGGGTTTGGATTGTGAGTCGGTAAGGACAAAAAGGAATTATAGGTAACAAGGTAAGTATTATGCTTGATCTTCAATTATTATTTTGTAATATATTCAAACATATCAACATTTAACTACTGTTTTTTTTTCATGATTCAACTGGTTCTTTCGTGAATCATGAATATCCTCGATCATTTAAGTTAAACTGATATTCATAACATTTGCTTTACCATTTATTTGAAAATTATGTATTGCAATTTTTAATTTAAATTGATTAGTAAACTAATTTACTATAGAAATCAAAAGAGATCAACTTTGTTGTTTTTTTATCTTTTTTCAAAATTATACACTAATCAAGTAAGTCCCAGTGATTTGTTTATGTGAATGCTCTAGAGATACCCTAATAATTAAGAATTAAGGTTTGACCATACTATTCTTATATCATATGAGTTATATGCACATCTTTCAACCCAAAAAAAATTTGTTGGTTTCTCACACAGTGTCACTTTACAAGTTACGAGTAATTTTAATTTCTAAAATATATTATATTATAGTGATACAGTTTAGATTTTCATTTATTCAACTCTATTTTATTTCTCAGTAATTTAAATTTATAGATCCACCACTCAGATATAAATATCCAACCATTTCACATAACACTAATATCTCTCTCTATATGCTGTGTCAATGAGTTTATGTTTATGTCTGTTTTCTTCATGTACATTTTACATATTTCCCTTTTTAATATAAATTTTAAATCTGATACATAAGCTAAAGTTTATAAAAGGAACACTAAAATATGATGTGAGAGACTTTGATAGATAATTTTTTATATATATATATTTTAAGTCCGCTATATAATTTAACTAATTGTGGTGAATGTATATTTGATCGTTAATTAATCGAAAGATTAATTGATTTTACAATAGTTTTATTTTGGTTATTAATATGCAAAATACATATATTTGAATTTGGGTTATGACTTATGATATATCGACGGCTTACATAATATAACCACTAGGTTACAAGTCTTGGTCAATAATTCTATACTAAATATAAAATTTGTTTTCATAACATGTAGTTTCTTACATATTATGGTTTGATGGAAACATGCTGGTAGTTAAACTGTCCATCGTACAATTGTATACTACCATAGGAGTTAATTTGACATTAAGTCGCCTGTCATAAAATTTTGTAGCTTAATTAAAGATAGGTTGAGTGTTCGTGAATTGTAAAATTGGTCTAGACGATGACCATTTTTTTGTAAATAAATTTACGAATACAAGGAACAATGTGAAAATAAAATACAATGCATTGCAGGTCAACAAAAATACTATATTAGCGATGCATAATGGTAGAATTTCTGAAATGCTAATAATTTATCAAAAATACTAACTTGGACGTGATCTCAACATATACAGATTTGTACAATATGGTTCACTGTATTGGTCTGATAACAAGAAAATAACAAAATATCATTACAGTACGTACTCTTAAACGTTAATTTGTTTATTTTTTGGAAAGATACTGTTTTCTAACACGTCATTTAGAATCATCTAGTTTGAGATTTAAGACCAAGCATTATCACCTTAGTTATTGTTTTCTTTCTACTTAAAGAAATAATTCGATGGGTAGGTGTTACTTGGTAAGTTGGTATCCAATTGAAGTAACACGTCTTGGCTTAGGAATCGATATAATTCATTTTTTAAATACATGTTACTTTAATTGTATACAAACCCCTCCAATTGGATTACTGATACGTGATATATATATATATTTATCGATTCCTAAGCCAATAATGTTCAAGATGCAGCAGTTAAGGACCACACAGCTATTCTATAATCAATTTCAAGTGCAGGCTCTTATACAAAGTTACAAACAATTTCAAGTACACAGCTATTTTTTTTATTTTTTTTTTATTTTTGCTCAAAGATAATGCAGTTTATTATTAATTATACCGTTTACGATAGACCAGACCCAACAAAATAAAATTGTGATAATATAGAAAAAAATGTGTATATTAAATTATCAACGAATCACATCAGAGATTAAGTGAGTCCATAGTATCAAACTAAATCATCATTTTAACGGAGTGAGACATATAATTACTGGTTAGTACAAATTCTAAAATAAAAGTCTTATCTCATTTGTTGATTAATAATATTGGTTTCGAAATGAACCCGAAAAAAGGAGTCAAATTTTTCTCTAATCATTGGATTGTTTGGTCAATTGGTTGAACGATGGATTTTATTATAAACTAATTTAGTAAAACAGCAATTTCAACCAAAATTTTTTTTGCAAACTACAGCACTGAAAACAAAAAAGGTAGAACACTACATTTTGGGTGAAACAAAAAAAAAGTGGGTTGTCATTTACATACTCTGTAAACCCATTAGTTATCTGTTAGGCCATATTACCAAATATTGGGCCTTTTCTGGGTGCAAATACTATTGGGCCTTATGTTATTAACAATAAACAAGACATATTCTCTTCTAATGTATCTCGATTGATCTGACAGCCAAAACTCTCAAGAGACTGACCGTTTTGAAGACATTGTATCGCTTATGAGATTATAATCGTGTTTAGATCAATTAATTTTGTTTCTTGTTTTTACAGAATCTACAAAAATTCTGAAGACATATCTCAGTTCATTTCTCCTCTTTTTCTTCTGCATCATCTCTTTGTTTTATATGAAATATCGTTTCAGGGTCCATAGTCACCATCTCCGATCAAATTGCAAATATCCGAACATTCCACTAAGCTGCAACAACAACAGAAATTAAAAAAAAAAAGAATCCAATTAAAGTTCATGGTAAAGCAACAACATTTAATCATACAATTTTTAATTAAAAGAATAAGACAAGTTACCAGTAATTACGGCTACGAAATCCTTGCTTGAATACCACTAATGGTCTTTTAGTTAGAAACAAGACAACCGTAAGAGAGAAAACTATCAGTAATCAAAGATACAGAGAGAGAAAGAAATATTGAGAGAGAGAGAGAAACCTTCGAATGTTGAGCGGTCCTTCTCCGTCTCCGCTGCGAATGCAGGTGTTGACGCATTTGACGGTGCATCTCTCTGCGTTTTTGGATTTTGGCCGTTGTATCCTCTGTTTCTTGCAGTCTTCGCCTGATAGCGTTTGCGGTACGTTTGATAGCGTTTCCCCGTCTTGCGGCGGCGGAGGAAGCTCTGCTGAAGCTACGGACACGGAAGCCATCATAAGCACCGTCGCTATGGCCCCAATCGCCGCCGTGGATACACGAACCGCCGCCGATCTAGTGACCAAGCGGCTCTGACACTGAGATCTACTTGGATTGTTCAAGAAGTTCGTGCGGTGGATAGAAGCAGACGGAGAGTGTATTATCATTACTCTACTTGTTTGTTTTTTGCAGTTTTCTCATCAGATTCTCTCTATTGTCTTGTTTTCTCGAGAAGATTAAGCTAGTGGTTCTTGTTCAAGACTCTATCTTCTTTAGACACGTGTCAACGCCTGGTGGCTTAGAATTTAGATTCTATGAATGCAAGAGTCTTGAACATACGTGGCAATCAGATTCTAGGTCGTCTTCTCGGGAATTTGATGATTCCAATTACAAGAATCCCATAATATCCCAATAGAAGGAAGAAACATAAACGAATGATATAATTACATCTTGCTTCCAATGCAAAAACTAAATTATTATGATTAAAAGTCTGAATACAATTTCAACAAAATAGAAAAAGAAATAAAATAAGAGTGGAAGAAAGAGTCTATATATATATATATATATATTACTTTGCTTGCAAGAAACACGTTAACGTACTGTATATGTTACACTCTTGCGATTCCCAAATCAGAAATGGCAAGTTACAAAAATACAATAAATTACCAAAAAGAAAACAAGTGAGGAAAAGTGTGTGTGCGTGTGTAATATGTATAGAAATCAAAAGATCACCCAACCAAACCACATCCAATCTACTGACCTCGAAAACTTAAGACCGAACCATCTCTCAGCAAGCCTGAGTTTGCTCTTCTTCTTCTTCTGATTCTGAAAGTCAACTCACTCTCTGGGTTTTGACCTCGCGTGTTAAATAGGAATCTAAGCTAAATTCACCATTAGTCTCTAGCTGCCTGGTCTTCTTCTTCAAAATGGAGAATGATCAATTGGCTCTACACCTTCGTTACCTTTGCGGAAAGGAACTTTGATTTGATGATCTTTCCAAATGTACATGTTTTGATTAACCTGAGCTCCCAGCCACTTCCGCAGCTCTTTGTCTCATCATTTCCATCACAGCTGCTCTGCGCCGTGAATCTGATTGCTGCTGTAATCTTCTCAGATGCTCCTTCAGGTCCCTGAAGTAAAGACAATAAGGTTCACAACGATACATCAACATAAATCACATGGACCAATCAAAGGTCGACGTATTTCATGAATATCATCATCATGCGGTCGTTTACCTGCAACGAGGTACGTGGCAGTCGGATTCCTTGCAGGCCCGAGCGTGGAGTTGCAGAAGATACCACATTTTCTTGCATAGAACACATCCCCCCGAAGCACGTACTTTGCATTGTATCCCATGTCGGAATAGTCCCTTCACTTTCCGGCAATTTGGATATTGACATTGTGGAGAACGACATTGTGATGCATGTACCAGAAGATCGAGCATTTTCCTAAGCTGCAAATCCAAAGGAGGAGGGAAAAAGAATGTTAACATTTGCATAGAAATTTGAGAGAACCACCACCAACTTAAGGAAGGAACAGTAGAACAATATATATACCTGCAAGACTCGCAATTGCCTTGCTTCTTTGTTTTGAGCATTTTGATCAGCTAAAGATGGGTGATTAGTCAATTTGTGAGGATGATTAACTCCACCATCTCTATTGTAACACGAGTTGCACACATCGTAGTCTGGACATACTTCACAGCGCCAGCCTTGACCAGTTTCAATGTCGAGATGACACGCATTGCAGGTCGTGACAAAGGCAGGAGCGGTTGGGTTATGTAGATGATACAGGACCATCATCGACGAATGTTTTGCCCGCCTCAACGTGTCATACTGATAATGGTTCCCTTGACAAAGACTCAGAAACGCTTGCCTAGTGTCGAAAAACTCGCTTTCGAGTATCTCATCTTTGTCCCTCGTATCTTCAGGAATATCCGTAATCTCAACCTGCAAAATCAATACCACCAACAATCATAAAACCGATCACAGACAAAGCTGAAAGACACACTACCCTCAACAAGCAAATGCAACTCACGGGATACAACGCATGTTTATCCTTAAAATTAACAGGATGCCTTTCCCTGTCTTCACGTCTCTGCTCAGCCTCATAGCACCTGAAAGGGAGAGTAAAATTTTATTCAGTAATTAGTTATGTGCAATACAACAAAGAAAGGATTGTTAAATCAAAAAGCAGAGGGAAAGGAAGAGTTCTTACTTATCACAAATCTGGAAGTGTTTGCACTGGCTGCAGACCCAACGATTTCCAGATACCATCAGTATACAGCAATGCGTGCAAGAAGGTTGCAAGTGGACCATGATAAAGTCTTCCTTCATTGGGTGAATGGTCTCACCAAGCTGGAAACACAGGTGAATATATTTAACAAGAAGAACAAAAATTCAAAAAACGAAAAGGTAGTAAAGTATAGAGCGTAATGATCACTTTATGCATTAGCAGGAGATCTTTGGATGCATTCCCAGAGAGATCAGTCTGCCCAGAAGCTTTAAGAGCCCTTTTTGTAATTGTTTTCTTGAGCATTCCTTTTTTATTACCCTTTCTGCCATCTTCTTCTTGACTCATTTGGTATATAAGATCCTCTGCTGCACCTGGCCAGTAGTCACCATCGAAATAAGGGAGCCTAGCTGCCGTAACCTTAGCTTTACATTCACCGGTTTGCATAAAAAAATGGTCATATAGATTTATAGTTTCTGCAACAATGCCCTCCTTTGAAGCTTTTCTCAACATTGCTAAGTACCTGAAAAGAACAACATGACCATTTGCATTACGTAAATGACTTTTTCCATACAAAAACTTTACCCCAAAAAGGTAACTGCACTGACCACTCCCGTAGTTTATCGGATTTTGGCGTCTTCTGAATTTCTGGATGACAGTATAAGATATAGTCCTCTCCCTTCAGGGGCGGGCAAGCCCATATGTAGCAGCTGGTGAAACCACGCAACTTGCAGTATTCTAGGTAACCGATCTAAACACAGGATCAAATCATACCGTTAATCCTCCATATAGCTTAGAAAGAAAAAACACAGATATTGGTTAATAACCAAGGTTTGAGAAGACCAAGACTCACCAGAATTTCGTGGTAAACGAAAGTACGCAGAGCCTCTCCGTTATAAGATCTAACCTCGGGTCTAAAATACTTTACAGAATCCAAATACGAAAGATAAACTCGGCGTTGATTAGGAAATGCGCATTCAGAACCAAATTCTTGGACGTACATCCCAAATAAGCATACTTCTACACCTTCAATCTTTTGGAACAACAGAACTACCTGGCAAAATAAAATGGCGTGGAGAGGGAAATACTTCAAGAGATGAACCAAGGAAAATAATAATGCATAAATAACAAAACACAGCAAAATTGAGCCTTGATCATTCTTACCTTGGACTTGTATGCAAATTCTGTTGGGTAATTGTCCTCCCGAAAAATTTCAAGAAATCGGGATTTGACTTCCAGCTTCTTGTCAACAGATGAAACAACTCTAATCACAAGGGACTCGGCAGTAGGAATCTGCCAGTATCAAGTCAAAGAAAAAACAATGTCAGCTTCAGTCACTAGAGCAAACAAATAGAAAAAGACGAGCTCGCAGATTCGGCCGGCCACACACACATGGAAGACATAAAACCCTAACAAAACTCCACCACTAGATTACCTCATCGAAACTTTTTCCTTGAGCCCTGGCTCTCTCTGTTCTTTCCTGCTTCAGCCTCTTAAATAACCGCTGCTCTATATGGTCACTGAGAATTGTTCTCGGTAGATCTTTAGCTCCAAGAACAGCACTCTGAGGTAAAGGCTTCCTCTTACTTTGCTCCACTTCTGCTATAAAGCAATACGGGCAGGTATACTCAGCCTGCCCTCCGTCATTCCTTCGCCCATTAAATAAAGCACAAATCTGATGCTGCCAGGCCTCACATTTATCACATTGGACCCACTGAAAAATATCATAGATAGGAGCAGAACATAGAATATACTCAGAAAATCCATGCAAAAATGGGAAACTAAAACAAAACAAATCTACAGAGTGGATAGTCTTTTTACCCATTCTTCAGTCTCTTCATCATTTTTCTTTTTCTCGAGTCTTGCCTTAGGTATAGGCGTCCCTTCAGCGAGTATAGTGTCCCCGCGGGATTCATTATAACATGGAATACAAAAGTAATGACGAGTGTCACCAGCTCCCACGGTGTAATACATAGCATTTCTCTTGATGCGGGCACCACAAGGGGTACAATAAATAGGTGGTGGCTCAAAGGTAAGCTTCTCCACTGCACATAGCTGGCAGGAATTCTCACTCATTGAATGCTCCATAGCCTGATTCTTTTCCGCTTTAGCTTTACTCTGAAAGCACATAGAGGACGACAGATTCATCATTTATCAAATATCTTCTTAGATAAATATGTAAAAAGGTACTAAACGGAATAGCTCAATCAAGCCTCCATTAATCGAGGGAGAATCCTAGTACAAATAAGAAGGGGAAAGTAATCAAACAAGCCGTATACAGAGATTACTACTAATTAATCACGTTCTTGTGTAAACATCGTAAGTTGAGAAAATTACAAACCTGGCCAACCCACTGACGGAGACCACGGATATGTTCTCTCACTTGCTCAGGAGTGAACAATTCAGTTAATGAAACACCCTTTATCTCTGGTTTTCCAGATTTTGGTGGAGGATCAACAGGCTCTGCCAGATTTTCTTTCTTCAGTGGCTCGGGTTCTTTCTCCATTTTGATGATCTCTTGCCGAGGTGAGGCATCAGACAAGTCTGGTTTAACAGGTTCAATGACAGGCCTTTGCTTGGGAATATTTTCAACAATTCCAACTTTTGTCTCTTTGAAACCGGGTCTTGCCTGGACAGAAACTTCAGAAACCTCAGCTTTTACTTCAAAATACTTTGAAGGCGCACGTACATCACTGTGCCTATGATCTTTTCGTTCAGCGTACTGAGATGATTGAGCCTCTGTTACGGAAACAGCTGAGCTTTTACAACTTTCCGTCTCACCGTCTACAGGCTGAGAAGACTGCTCCACCTTTAACCGTTTTAAAGAAGGCTGCAAATGATTTGAAACATCAACACCAGGCGAAGCACAAGATATTGCTCCAGTAGAGGTCTGTACTGCATCCTTTGATATCCCATCACCATTCACTGACCTCGCGGCATCGCTATCAGTTTTTGAACGAGCTAGGGACCGTGTATGTGCCTGTTGCTGTAAGTAGAGCTTCACAGGAATACAGACAGGGCAGTTAGATTCCCTACAACTTTTATGGTGATTAATCAACGTCTTTGTGGGGCGACAGCGAGGATATGAACATTGAGGGGCGGCACAACTGTCCATGTGCTTCCAGAGCTTCTGAACCGTAACGCAATTCCGGTCGGTACACTTCCCTTCCGGCGCTTTGCAGCTGCGAGCATGGCGTAGAAACAGAAGCCATTTCTGTTGATTTCTGAATCTCGGATCTTGGTTTCCATTTCCATATTTACAAGTGGTACCTATAGGAGTTTGAGGATTAGGGGATTCTGATGTAGTTGAGAGATGACTTTGACCAATAATAGACCCTCCAGACATATTATTGGGCTGAGCTTCATCCGTTCCTGACATTCTTTGACGGAAATCCTCCTGAATGTGCCGTTCGTTCGACATACTATTAGACATTTGAGTATGTTCCTGTGACTGAGACTGCCAGTGACCACGCAGACCAGGTTCTGATTTCACTCCAACAGAGAGGTTGCTAAAACTGTTAATAGAATCTGAAGCCATACTCTGCGGGTGCAACATCTGCTGTATCTGTTGGCTATTTTGAGGAACTGATGTGCACATATCACTCTGATTTGTGGCAGGGATAATCTGAGAACCTGCATGACGGTCATCTGCATTGTTCTGGTATTGATTCTGAAACTGAGAAAGCTGAAATTGCTCAGGAGTCTGGGAGTGGATAGACTCGCTAGGGTTCTCCATTCCAGGTTCATGTTTAACATGGGTAACCATGTCAGAAGTCACATGGTTTTGCCCAAAAGCATCATGACTTATAAATCTCTGCTGCTGCTGGCTCTGCTGCTGCTGGTTCTGCTGCTTTAATTGCCGTTGATGAAGAAACTGCTGCTGCTGTTGCTGAAATTGATTGGGTTGTTGCTGAAATCGATTAGGCTGTTGCTGAAACTGCTGCTGTTGATGTGACTGCAAGAAATTGTACAGGAAGGAATTACAAATCAGTATGCTCAGATTGACAAATTGATAGTTGTTTCACTGGTGCACCTTGTTGCGTGCAAAGTGAGTTTCACTGGGTACTTACCAGAGAAGAGCTAGTTCTAGGCACGGACTGAAAACTTGCTGAATTGGTATTCTGAGTATTTGTCATCGTCCCAACAGATGTTACAGCACCATACAAATTCCCAGATCCGAAAGGGTCGGAGTTGTTTGTGCCATATCCTTCACCTGAAGCTGTAAATAATACAAAATTGAATATTCTGATGGACAAGCACCCAAAAGAAGTCACAATGCATGTGAAACTAGACAAGCATGAAAAGGAGGTGAAAGAATACCCTGCATTCCTGTACGCTGAAGGTTATCATAAGACTGCTGTGAATTTCTGGTACCTGAATCTACACTTTTTGCATTCATACTAACACCACCATTTATGGAGGTGTTATTCACATTAGGCATTTTGAGTTGCATGCCAGGTCTAAGGCCAACACCCATTTGACTTCCATGGTTATGCAACATACGACTGTTTGGGCCACCAATGTCCTGCCTCAGTTGCTGTTGCTGTTGCTGAGGCTGATGTACCATCATGGGCGCAGCAGAAAACCCGCCACTATTGTTGGAAGCTTCAACACTCAAGTAAGACTGGCCATTGTTGTTATTGTTATTAGTACTGCTGTTGACAAATCCAGGGGTAGGCATCATCTGGCCAGTATTTCTTTGTGAGCTCATGGATGCCATATTCCCTCCAGAACCAAGACCAAAGTTCGATGAATGCTGGTATCCATTAGACAGATTACCTGCAAACACAAGAAGTAGAAAGGTGGTGTTTAGAATAAATATGGGCAGAAAATTTTCTGGCCGTAACTTATATAAGTTGTATTGAAACTGAAAGAACCTCCAAGCATGCCACCAGAATTCAGCAGGTTTCCAGTATTCATAGCAGTGGATGTGATGTTATTACTTCCAGCCATTGTAGCATCAACAGAGGATGTAATCATCAAATTTGGATTCGCCCCACTCTGTTGTAATCCTGGAGTGGGTATCATTGTTCCAACCGAAGAAGAATTAGCATGTCGCTGATTGTAGTTATTCAACTGTCTGCCTTTGATAAGACTAGCCAGCCGAGGTTCAAGTGTTGACTGATTCATGTAATCTTCCTGTAGTTCAAATTCCAAGTGCCACACGTTAGAAAGTAAGTATTTAGGACATCAGCCAACAAGGCGGATCTAGTGGCGGCATTTAAAACACCAATTTTAGCGCATTGTTTTCTTCAGGAAATGAATTTTGTTTAAATACCTTTGTGTTGGCAATTTTAAACAGCCCTTCCTCTAAGCGCCTAGCAACATCCATATACTTTGCCTTTGATGCATCATCAGCTGGAGACGGCTGTTTTTGCTGTAAGATGTTGAAACTGAAAGAGAGAGCAAAAAAAATAGCCAAAAGATCAAAGATTTGATTAAACAGCAAAAAGAATCAATATGACACAGACTGCAATCCAATCAAATAAAGCTCTTTACGAGAAGAAACACCTCACACATACAACTGCAAATGGTGGGAAATTCAAAAAAAAAAAAATCCAAAGGCTTACATCTTGATTCGCATGCCCTGCCGAAGTTTCAGAAGTTCATTGTCAACGGGAGAGACACGTGAAGGTCCTAAACCAGCACCAGGAGGAGCAGAACCACCACCAACTAAATTCTGCATTTGGGGGTTTCCATTTTGCTGGGACATGGTCCCTTGGTTCGGAACCTGACCAGACATCTGTCCCGACATGTGAGCCTGAACATTCATGTTTCCTCTTCAGTCTTCTTCGCCTTGTTCTAGTTCTTCTGGTAACTAACAGTAACAAGCACCGCATAACTTTCCTCTCCTCCAGAAGTTACAACATCCAAATTTCATCTCCTGATTAGCTCCTTTAGAAATGTCCTGCTGAACAACCAATTCTGTGAAATCAGAAGAGCTGAAAATTGACACAATTGATCTCATAGTATCAACAAACTGAGATTAAGCTACAGAAGCTGGTCAAAAGGAGGCGATTATAAGCAATTAAACCCAAAGTAACCAAGTTAAATTAGGAAAGGTCAGAATTGAACAAAAAGAAAAACCCTAAAAATTCACCCCCTAACCTTTGAATTGATACACAAAAGGAGCAATCTTGCGCAACAAAGAGCAGGACCCAGAGAGATAATTCGCCCTCAATATTCACCGAGACCAACCGGTTGCTACTGATTCACGATGATCAAGTGTGCGAAACGAAACAAAGTCGGTGAACAGCCGATGCGGCACGTGTGAACTCAACCAAAGGGAGGTTGGAAATTAGGATCAAGCAGGTAGAGAAATCCCAGAAAGAAGATGAAATTTGAATACGAATGAAGACAATTTTTCCCAAATCGGGGGATTTTTCAGGGCTCGGAGTTCGTCGAATTGGGGTTTCTTTTCTGTAGGACTCGCTCGATTTGGGGATTTTGAGTTTTTTTCTTTCCTTTCTGAGGATTCGTTGTTTTTCTAAAATAGTAAGAAAAAAAATACACATTAAAATATTAATTTCGATGTCTGAATACGATAATTGGCGCAACAAAAAGGCCAAAAATGAAAATTTCGCGCACAAAAATGTTAGATCGGACAAATTAGGATAAACTACGCATATGTTCCTGTCCGTCCGATCAATGCTTTTCTCGATTTACAACTTTACCCTTGTAGTTGTCTTTTTTTGTTGTCTTTGACTTTCCAAAACCAAAACATTAAACCGGAACTCATGAACCGAAAATCAAACTCAGGTCCGATACAAACAAACAATTCAATTACACAGCACAAAGCTGGAATACAAAGGAGGAGTTTTCAAAACGCATATGATCTCTCATCTTTATTTTTAACAGAAAGCAAAGAAAAGCGTTTATCCCGGTGAAGCAAACACTGTCGTAGAGTGTTTTCAACGGTAGAGACTCTCTGATTTCAGATTCTCAGCAATCTCAGTCTCCCATCGATCTCCATTCTCAAGAAGCTTCTCTTTGTCGTAGAGAAGTTCCTATGGAAGGGAACATAACAAAAGTTCAATAAGCATGCCACAAAACTATAAGCTATAAAGATGTGAAATAACAGACCTCGTGTGTCTCGGTGGCGAATTCAAAGTTAGGTCCTTCGACAATTGCATCAACGGGGCAAGCTTCTTGGCAGAAACCACAGTAAATGCATTTTGTCATGTCGATATCGTACCTGTAGAGCTCTAGAGAATTAGAACACACGAAATGGTAGAAAAGAAAGCATATGGTTTTGTAATTGGGAACTCAAGGGATGATGACCTAGTGGTTCTGCGGCTCCCATCTTCCCGCTCCTCTGCTTCTATTGTGATTGCTTGAGCTGGGCATACCTGACCAAACACACCAGTATCCCTCTCAAAATCACAATCCGAGGTAATAGATTATTTCATAGCTATCTACGATACTATATGATCTTTACACATTAAACATGTACTACTGTCAGCGGAAATGAGCATTTCATCAGAACTCTAGTAAATATTCTAATACTCAAATAATTCTCCTATGATCCTGAGCTATGGCCTACATCAGCAAAACCGGTTTCCCGCAGCATAATGAATTAACAATCTTGTCAAATCAATGCAAAGGTACTCATCGTCCTGAGATTCCTTGCAAGAGCTATGGAAACAAAGAGAAACACCAAATTAAGCCTTAGCATAGATGTCAAAACTCACAGCTTCACAGAGTTTGCAGGCAATGCAGCGCTCTTCCCCAGTAGGATATCGTCGAAGAGCATGTTCACCACGGAAGCGAGGACTCAGTGGACCCTTCTCAAATGGATAATTGATCTGCATACATAAAATAAAGCTTCAGAATCATACAAATTTCTTTCACTCTTAAGTTTTGAAGACTTGAGAAAGATGTCACTCACAGTAACTTTGGGATCAAAGAAGTACTTGAGGGTCAGTGACAAACCACGGACCATCTCAGTGAGAAATAGGGTGTTTATGCTACGTTCAAAGACTGCACAAATGCAAAATATCAAGAAAACGGCAAGGAAATAAGATGAGAAAAGAGGAACGATAAAAAGGTGTCTAGATCATATAGCTTACCAGTATTCCAGTCCTTGGAGATTTCCTTAGCAAGTTGCTCCTCTTCTTCATCATCTGAATATTACAGATGCAGAATATATAAAAACGGCCAAGACCACAATGTAAATGTTGCCCCATCAACATTACACCCCAAATAAAAAAGAGGAGAAATATATACCTTTCTTGGAGCCATACGAAATACCACGAGACTGCAGTCCAGAGAGATGAGATCCCTGCAAAGCTTGCCCTGACAAAACCTATCGACGAAGGGAAGTAATTAGAGAGGTAACCCATTGTCCCGAGTAAGGAGCCATAAGAAAAGAGACGAAGCCCTCAAGATTAGATCATGATCAAATCTCCCTGCGTGATTCATCGGATCAGCCGAATAAAATTCACTCCCTCACATTCCGTTCTCACTCTACAATCTAGGAACTAAGAAAACCCCGCAAAATCAGACAGTTTCGATTCAGATGCAATTCCGAATCCCGTCGACACGAAACGAAAGCCAGAGAGTGAAATAGAATCATCTTTAGCTCCCAAAACCTCCAGGAGACATTGCAAATTCGAAGTAAACGACACAGAAAACGGAGAAATACAAGGAGCGAGCGAGATTCATACGAGATGTCGAGCACGGAGAGTATTCAGTGACCTGCGAGCCAGTATCGACGCCATTGATGGAGCAACCCAATACCGATTTGGAGTCCTTCCTTCTTCACTGCGATTGACGAGAGAAATGAAATCCTCCGACTAAAATCAATAAAGAGCCCTAAAATCCAATTTCGTTCACGGATTTAACATATTATTACAATTGAGTCCCTGGCACAATAGTTATCGGTTTTCTGAACCGGCGATAAAACCGGATGATCGAATTAACCGAATTATTCCCTTACAACGGATAAAATCAGAACTGGATAAACAGACTACTAGAGTTACAAAGTGCTAAATTTTTTTAGCAGAGAACAGAGTTATTGAATACACATGTTCATCACCACCAGTGATAGAAAATTCTTTACAAAGAAAGATTGTGAAATATATATATATGTCAATTGAAGTTGGTAGATCGGTGATTTGGTGCAATGTAGAAAGAGTTTCCGCAGTTAATGTGAGACTGCATCAAAGGATTCCATCTATCGAAAATGATACGGCCACCACGCCCAATCCTCCCCTGAAACCGGCTCGGAGGTTGACCGGACGATGAATCCGGTGCCGGAGGAACGATCCCTGCAGCTGCCAGTTTATCCGGAACCAGTGGTTTCGTGAACAGCATGACTGGTTCATTAGGATCCTAATGATGTCCAAAAAACAACAACAAAAACCCATTACAGGTTTGCTTAACTAATTAGCAACTAGAGAGAGAGGGAGAGAAGGGTTTTAACCAGTCTGTGAAGCCATCCTTGATGCGAGTGCCGTCTTCTAACTTCTTGTTTGATGCCTCCGGGTTGAGACGCGTTCAGGTTTGAGTTGGGGAAACGAGAAGAAGGGACAACGGAAGGTCTTGTGCGTACACGGGTGCTCGTGTGGTCATCTGAGTCCATGAGCTCGTCGTCGCTTGATCCAAACTTGTAAGATGTTGTAGTAGCGGGTGGAAATCCAGGCATAGCCAAGCTATCTTCCAGGAGCTCTGTTTCATGCTGCAAATCCAAATATGAAGATCAAAAGCGAATCAAAAGACAGTAATGTTATTTCTAACACAAAGAGCTTTTGGAGGAAGAAATAGTAAGTACCCTGTATTGGAGTTGGATTCTCTGAAGGCTAACCTCGCCATCCATGACATCCCTCTTCTTTTCTTCTCTCTAGAGAATGGTAACATCGAATTTAGCGACTTTTGAAAATGCAACCCTTTTGTTAAGATATGTAATTAAAGTTACATACAAGTTATATACAACTCTTAAAACTCTGTCATAAAGAACACCTTAATGAGGGCCTCCAGAATGGTCTTCGCTTGGTCAAGATTGCGTCTAACCTGAATAAGAACATATCCCACAAGATAAAATTCATTAAAAAGTTCTTAACTGATAATCAACAGCCCAGGAAGAAACTAAAAGAAGACCAAGATATTCAGGTGCCTCGCTTACCTGTCGAAGCTTTTCAAATGACTGCACATTGTTTTCTCTCCTCTGCATCTATAGTAGAAGTAAAGCCTCATCAGTGTTTTTTCTTTCTCTAGTTGGATTATAATTTAAACCAGAAAAAAAGTATCACGAAAACAGCCTTACCCTTCTTGTGTGGAGTCTGTGAGCTTTCTCCCTTGGCCTAAACACATTGTAGGGATTGGTGTCATTGACCGGTGGAGGAGGCTGTTCCAATCAAAGAAGCAAAACTTTAATTAAATCATCGAGGTAAGATCCTTTTCAACATGAGAGCCTTGATTGTTTCAACCGTGAATAATGTTACAAACCTGTAAACGCCGCAAGATAGGCTTCTGCCATCTTTTGCGCTATGTCCACATACAAAAAAAAGGGAAACATATGCATTAGTTTTATAAGCCAAACTTGCTCTAGGTGTTTAACTGGCTTGTCATCTGAAAAGTAGCAGTACTCCAATCACAAGGATTATGCGTATGCTTCAAGAACCCAAAGATATGTCAAAACAAGGTTTATCTCAAACTGTCAAAAAAGTTTTTTTCAAAGTATCATTAACCTATTGCAACACAACGTCTGCATCCAGAAAACTCAAAATAATCAAACGACGCCACATGAGGTTTATGCCAAACCTTGTCTTTCCAGTAGTTGAAGATGGCCTGGAAGACTCCATAATTAACGGATAATGACTGCAGCGCCTGTAATAAGATGACAACAAGACACGTTTAAATG
Organism: Thlaspi arvense; assembly: GCA_911865555.2. NCBI lineage: Eukaryota > Viridiplantae > Streptophyta > Magnoliopsida > Brassicales > Brassicaceae > Thlaspi > Thlaspi arvense. The sequence continues at coordinate 54,457,852 of OU466861.1, forward strand.
GCATGTGCTGCTTCTGTATGATTACATGCTACAGGAACAAGAGATATGATAATCCAAAAGACTATGAAACACAAAGAAAGTAAAAGTATACCTCAATAGCAGCATCAAGCTGCAAAAGCACAGGAACTGGAGAACCAAGGGTAGGTGCAATAGCTCCTGCTCTTTCCCGCGTCTTGTGATCCAACACCTCTAGCTTAAAAATAATGCTCTCAAGCCTGTTTCAAACAATTTAGCACGCTTATGAATGATTCTTCTTTCACATTTAGAATAACTCAATCAAATTGAGTATATAGAGCAAAGTGATCCATCTAAGATGAGAACAGTACACAAAATATGATAGTTGGATTAGTTAGTTTACATTTCAGGTGAAAGGTCCTTGGTATCCTTATCAAACTCAGAAAGCCAGTCATCATCCTCATTGTCAAGATCATACTCCACAAACTCTCCAAGCTCAGACCGAGCTGCATAGAAAAAAAGAACAGACTTATAATCTCCATGTAATAAATCAACCAATCTCATCTCAAGAGATACAGATCAAATAAGAGGTATTGGTACCTCCTCTTGCACGTAGATAAGAAGCAGGTTGACCAAAAGTCGCGGAGTAATCCCTTTCGTATGTATCCACAACAACAAATTGAGGTGTTGGTATTTCCGAAGCCAGTTTCTTGCTTGGCACTGGATGCACCTGATAATAGAACCAAATGCATACAAAAGATTTCTTACACTCTAACAATGGTGACTGAAATGAAGCTTGAAGACTTTGAAGTTAGTAGAGAAATTGAAATTCACCTCATTGTCGACCTCCACAGAAGCTATACGCAGCAACTGAGAATTTCTAGTGGTGGAAGTTGGCGTCTCGTCGTCTTCAAAGTCTTTAAACGATTTCAAAATTGGAAGCTTCTTGTGAATGTCCAATGGCCGTGGCCGGAAAGAGAGCCTACTCATTTCACCTCCTTCCCCACAATTCTACTTACAAGTTTATATACAGAGGGACAGAGAGAGAGAGGTGTCTATATTTATTTTAGTTGCTCCAATAAGACAGGAAGAAGCAAAATCTGTAATAGTCCAATAACTAGAAAAGCGTTTACACGAAGGGAAAACAGAACATAGGCAACGGAATTGAATAGGATTCAAACAAACAGTAAAGCAATCGAAACGCGGATTTTAGGGTTAGGGTTTTTTGTTTTGAATCTGGAAGGGACAGGACAAAATCAAATTCAATTCCCAAAATTTCCAAACCTCTCCCTCTCCGTCGTACAATCCCAGTTTCTAGGGCTTTCTTTATTTCGTCTGCCGAGCAAGATTGCGGCGGTGCCAGAAAAGGAAACTCCTCCGTGATTAACCCAGAAGGTCAAAATCGAAGAACAGACAAAAGATTGGGAGAAAACGAAAAAAAAAAACAAATAATAATGGAGGTGGACGTTTTTCGATTCGTCAGTAACATACAAGGAGGGAAAACTTTTGCAAATACGGGTTCGATTTATCAATTTACCCAAAACATATTTAAAAGGGAAAATGTTTTCTTTAAAAAAAAAATCAAAACTTTATAAATTCAAGTGAAATCATTAACATTTCTATTTTGAGCTTCTTCTCAAATGAACTGACTTTTTTTTTTTTTTCCCTCATGAACTGACTTTAAATGCTTGTAAGAAACAAAAATAGCTTCTTTGATTTTTTTTAGCTCAATCGAGTAGTTTACAACAGTGACAAATAAGTAGACAAAATCCACAGCTTCTATTTACAGAGAAAGACGACCCCCAAAAAAAAAATGCTCTTCAAGGGTTTGCATTCACTTGCTGTGAATCCGTTATGGAAGTTTTTGAATCAAGTGGATGTTCTTCGCCATTGTTTCTTGCTTTTCATCTGGCTCAACTTGAAAGGGCTCCAGCTTTTTCTGCGTTTTGAGGTTTCGCAAAAGAGACCAGAAGCAAGAGCTTGTTGAAGCCATAGCTCAAACTCTTCTTCATCCTCATCCATCATCTCCACATCTAGATCCCAAGGGAACCTACTTGAGTTTGATCTCTGTGTTGTCTTCTCTAACCCAACCATGTTCACATGAAAGCTTGGCCTATGTGTGTTTGGTCTACACGCCATTCCCTATTTAACCAAACATCAAAAACATGTTGATGCATCTCAATCATCTTCACAGTCAGGATAATCCTCAAGGGAACCGGTAAGAGAACCGACCTGACAAATGGCCCATTCTGAGACATCAAAGATCTTGCTTTCCGCACAAACAAAAGCACGCGGTATTTCAATCTAAAGGACAGGATAATATGAGCAAACTGAATCAAAACCAGATTCATCATCAAAGCCACAAAGGAAGAAAGCAGCATTTTTTTCAATTTACCTTATGTGCTCTTTCGAAGGGTAATGTCCCTTTGAGTTCAACCCACCCATCTCCATCTTTCGCTTGATGATATTGACCACAATCCTACAGTTAACATATTAGATGACCTGAAATAGAATTGCAAGACGATGATGCTTTTAAGAGTTCGTGAGTTGGTTTGATTCATCACCTGGCACCATCTTGCCTTTGCTTTAGTCCTATTGGTGCATACCCATATGTGTGAATTACCACATTTGGTGCAATGTATCCGCCTCGACTCTTCTGATCGATAATCGGGACCACTCTGCAGAAGAAAAAGAACAAAAATTGGAACACGAGACCACACGACAGAAGATTTCACAGGTAAGTAAAAAAAGACAGTAACTAAACCTGGTGTGAAGAAGCATGAGATGTCTGACAAACACTCCTGGTCCTAGATTCTTCTTTCCGTAATTGCTCATCGTAATCTCTCTTCTTTACGAAATCAGAGAGGACCTGCAAAAGATATTCAAATCTGTCAAAAAATTAACAAATAACATAAACATTTAAAGTTGCCAAGTCAGTGTGTTATACGCCATCCAGTTACCTCGTAAGCACATTGAAGTTTCTTGAATGATTCACTTGCCAACGGACTTCCCATATTTTTATCAGGATGAACCAACATTGCCTAGAACATACCACACATTTCATTAACCTCTTTAGAGAGAAGTTTCATTAACCTAATTCAGCATTGGAAGCATGGACTCACCTTTTTTCTATACTCTTTCTTAAGTTCCGCGGCATCGATCTTTTTATGCCGAGGGAACCCCAATGCTTCATAGTGATTCAAACTTTTCAGTATTCTCTTCATTTCATCAGCTGAACTTGTTTCTATTTGGAGTATCTTAACACTAGTGATCTCCTTCACGCTATTAACAACAGTTGTAGGAGCAGTTGGTTCAGCAGAAGACTTATTCTCATGAACCTTTTTCTCAGTTTCTTCTTCGACAGGGACTGAAGGATACTCAAATTCCCCTGAATAGTCTTCTTCTATGATTGTTTCCTCTGGTTTCTTTGGTTCCTCGGTTTGTGGTTTATCACTTAGATTGTCACACCACTGAAGAAGGCAGTTCAATATATCGTTGGACAGGAAAGCAAGATTCATTGAGAGCAAAAGACCAAGCCATCCAAGTCTGACTTTAACACAGTACATCGCATATAAGGCCGCCATTAGAACCACCACACGGGCATGATTTAAGGAGAATAAATAGCCTGAAATCAAACAAAACTAGAAAATTTAAACACCATGCAAACTAGCAAAGATCAAGCATCAAATAGACTCATTGACCAATAGAGACAGCCCCAGCAAACTAAGCAGAAAAGCATAAGAGCACAGCGAAAAATTGAAACTTGCCTCCGACTATGAACAACGTTCCGGTGATCCAAAAGTTTGCATACATCCATAATACCAAAATTCCAAAGAGTCCTACAATAAAGAGCCCAGGAGTGCAACCCAAGTTCAGAACAACAGCTGCAGCAGCTCCCTGCAATAGTCAATTCAAAACAATAGGTGAAACCCAACTCTATCAACCAAATCTCCAATCTATACTTTACAAATAGGATCTAAGATAAAAGTTTCAGTATCAGTTTGGTGAGTGGAACACATTTCTATTCAAAGATCTAAAATCCATAAGTAAAGAATCTAAAGACAATACCATACTGAGGAGAACATAAACCAAGCAAGATAAGGAAGTCAGGCTGAGGAAGCAACTCCACATTATCAGAAGCAAAGCAGCTGATCCCAATTTGGCGCTGCAACGGAAACCCCTCAAGATACAATCTTTCCAGTAAACAATCGACAGACGAAGCAACCCTAATAGCTTCCCACATCCACTACACACCAATGGCCAGTGACGCTCCACGACCTCTCCTATCTTCTCCCCAAAGCATCGCATCGCAGAACAAGCATCCGAACACATATGTTTCTGAGATTGCATCCATTTCCAGCCTTGTTTAACCAATCCAATATCTTCCATCGCTCAAATCTAACAGCGCAGAGGATGTAATCGCCGAAAAGCCCACCACTTTAGTCCCAAGCTCACGCTCGCGTTAAGCCACAGATTGATTGCTGTGAGAACAGAACCAGAGAGACTCATCTCTTGGCGAGACTAGCTTCTCCACCATGACTTTGATCTTAGGATGCACAAGAACTTATTCAGCAGATTTGCCGCATAAACTTCACAGAGAAGATATATACAAGCAAACACAGTAGCAAGAAGAAAATCCGGTCACGCTTATTCGTTCAACGCAAATCCCTTCACATGCAAGTTTCCCCAAAACAACAGATTAAAGAAAGGCAAAGCAAAGCTCCGCAATATCTGAAACAAACAAAACAAAAGGAATCTCTCCTTTCCCCTTTTTTTTAGAAAAAAAACCGGTCTTTGCTTCATTCAAAGACATTCCCTAAATTACCCATCAAGGTCCCACTTCTAAAACCGATCATCTGATCGGATCCGAGAAAATCTCACTGACCATAGTAATTTTCCGGCGAATAACTAACCTCGTCGGAGACACACCACCACCGACAAGTTTTCCCCGGGAGAGATGGAGAGAGAGAGAGTGTGATAACCAAAAGTAAGAAAATGAGCTTTAGTTAAAGTAGATTGGGAGGGGGGCACTGTAAGATTAAAGCTTCAGAAACCCTAAAGGAGCTCGTGAAAAAGAGAAAAAACAAAACTTGAAAAGTTTCAAAAAGTTCTTCGATGAGAGAGAGACGACAAAGTTTCGCGTATATAGAGAGAGAGAAGATGTAATCCATAGAGAAGAAGGCGAGGTTAAGTCGTTAATTATTAATTAGCCTTGGTTTTTGGCGTATTAATTAGTCTTGGTTTTTGTTAAATGAACTTACTAATAATACTTACTTACTGGAGTAGTATAATCTTATGGGTCCCACTTTACTTCCAAGAGTGTGAAATCTCCTGCGGCTGCTCGTACTAAACAACAATGCTACAACCGGACTTGGTTGGTCCGGTTAAGTTCAGTAAATGTTGAATACGAATAAATAGAACCAACCGAACCGACTCTTTCAAGTCGTTTTTTTACGTTTAAGTTTAACTTTATCAAGCTCTACAAAATTTTGTAAACCATTGTGACACATATTCATTAATCTAGACATAATTCTCATAAGTTTGAAATTTAATCGATTATATAAGAAACAATTAAGTTATACAATCATTGCTGCTCACTTCTTATTTTTGTGATAATTTTGCTGCTCAATTCTTTAATTGACATTATTGATATACCTGTAAAACATTCTCGTAGAATTTGCTTTAAATTAGTTTTGGTATTTGAACATGTGTTTATCTTGTTCCCTGAAGTTATTTTGCAAAGATTGTTTGTTTTCTTTTGACATTATTTAGTTAAGCATGTGTTCTCTATTATCTGTATCCCCATAGGTGTCGTGTGCTTATGTTTTTGGGATTATGTGAATACAACAAAGATACCAAATTAGTATAATTATAAAATTATTCGTCTGTCGATATGCAATAAAAAAAAAGGACATATAGTTTGATTCTATGTGTATCTGTATATAATTTGTCGAGATGAGTTTATCTGAAACAGAATTTGTGATCGGTAAAGTCTATATATTTTCTTAAGAAGAGTTAAATGGTTAATGAAATTGAAAAAGGTTCATTTGACTTTTAAGTTACACAACAGGCTTAGAAAACAAATCATTTATCTGTTGGGTCCACATTCGTTGGAAGCGTTCTCGGGAAAATAAGTTTTATTTAACTTGTGGTGGGTGGATATTTCGATTAAAAATATATAATCGATGGCTTGTAAGTTGTAATGTAACCTTACTCACTCTCATCTCTCATCACAGTTTGATAGTTTTGTATTTTTGTATCTCTTTACGACTAAGACGTATAGCTAACGGAGTATATCGATTGATCAACAGTAGTTATTAATTAAAACGACTTTAATTTGTACTAAATATTCTAAAAGTAAATACCCTAGTTGATCGTTTTTTAATGACTCAAGTCGAAGAATATGCAGAGAATAAGGAAAAAGAATAATAATCCTAAAAAAAAATACTACATACCACAAACATTGACCATATCCAGTTGCATACGGATTTATATAATCTTGGTTGCTTAAGAATTTTTAAAAATTCAGACAGTGGTCAAATTTGCTGATGTTTCCAGTTGTTGAAAAGCCATAGTTAAAGAGCCTTAACGGAGCATTAGACACATTTGTTAACGTCGACCAGAAACGCGGTTTCCAAACGCTGGTCGCTGGAAGCAGTCGTTGTACCAATCTGCGTTTCATTACACCGCTTGGCAATTCACAACGTGCAATGTGCTGACAAGATCTCCAACGTGGAAGACACTGCGAGTCTAAGACTAAGACAAATTAGTGGGGTTGGTTCACGTAAACTACAATTTACAGGGACTAGAAATGAAATTAATTAAAAATCCAACGTGGCAAAACAGATGAAGAATATATAAAGATCGACGGATCTCCATGACCAGTTGAAGATAACGTTAGTAAGGTTAGATATCCAGACGAAGGCCACACAACAGACGCCACGTGTCATGAGCAGAATCACTTATCGCATCTCCTCTCTCTCATATTTGAAGACCACACACACACACACGCAGTGGGTGAGAGAGATAGAGAGAAGAAAAGTTTGATCTCGTGAGAATGGCTGCTTCAGTGATGCTTTCATCGGTGACGTTGAAACCTGCGGGTTTCACGGTGGAGAAGATGTCGGCGAGAGGATTGCCGTCGCTCGCAAGAGCTTCTCCTTCCTCCTTGAGAATCGTCGCGAGTGGCGTCAAGAAGATCAAGACCGACAAGCCATTTGGTCCGTTTAATATACACACAGAGACACTTACGCATACGCATGCTACCGTTAAATTATCTCTGATTCCGTTAAATCGATATGTGTGTAGGAGTTAACGGCAGCATGGACTTGAGGGACGGCGTCGACGCCTCCGGCAGGAAGGGCAAGGTAAATTCCGTTGATCCCGTAAATAAAAACGGTCGTTTGATGTTAATAATTCAGTCGATTCACTATATAAACGATGTCGTTTAATCTCAGGGATACGGTGTTTACAAATTCGTCGACAAGTACGGAGCTAACGTCGATGGATACAGGTGAATTATAATAATATAATAATTATCATAATACCGTGATTTTATAGTATAAGAATCATAAAATGATGTATGTGTTTGATTTTGTTTGGGTTTACAGTCCTATTTACAACGAGGACGAGTGGGCTCCAGGTGGTGACGTGTACAAGGGTGGAGTCACCGGGTTGGCAATTTGGGCGGTGACACTCGCCGGAATTCTCGCCGGAGGAGCACTGCTTGTCTACAACACCAGTGCCTTGGCTCAGTAGATCTTAAGTTGTTAAGACATGTCTCTGTACTCCTGCTTCTATTAATGCTTCTGTTATTATCGTTCCCTTCTTCGTAATGATGTTAAAACTCAGAACATACTTTGAATTTATAAGAATTCTAGTGTTTGTATATATTCATGTTTCGGCGATTTCGGTGCACAAGAACGCACATGAATACAACATATTTTATAGACTGAACCATGCGGAGTTTCATAATGATGATCCTTGATTAAAGAGATGAAAAGTGAGTGTTGTTGATCGGAACATTTTGGTGTAACTCTCTCACTCACTCACTGGAAAAAAAAGATGGATTAGATCCCAAGTCTCGGCCTAAGTTTAGTCATTGGAAATCGTCAAGTGAGGCTTCTTCTTCTTCTTCAGGATGTGAAACCGAGGAGGAGCTCCTGCTAAACAGAGGAGTTGATCGATGCACTTCTCCATCTAACATCAACAATCTCACTTTCTGCAACACCATAACCAAAACGCATAAGGAGAACGAACTGATGGAAAATATTTACATGAATAAATCAGAGATGGGATGATAATGAAAGAAGCGAAACCTTTTCAATTTCGTCTTGGAGAGTAGGGTTTTCTCTCAAGTGCTGCAGTGCTTTCTCTCTTCCTTGCCCGAGTCTGAAACAGAGACACAAAAAGCATATCTCATAATCTGTATTCACTTGTTTCACAACATGTATTGAGTTTTCAATGTAGAATCCCGACCTTTGGTCTTCGTAGCTGTACCAAGAACCCTTCTTGACCACAACCTCCATAATTTCAGCACAATCAAGAACACATCCCTACAGACTTACGTTTTAAGTTAAAAGACAAGGAAAAAAACGTTTTATGTGTTGTCAGAGACTGATGATGCATACCAGTTTACAGACTCCTTCCCCGAACATAATCTCGAACTCTGCTTGCTTATACGGTCTAGAAACCTGCAAAAACAGAAAAGGGATTAGGCAAATTCACTTTTATTATTATAGTAATCTGAGACATGCTTTGCCTTTGATACTATTATACTAACCTTGCTCTTCTGTACTCTTACACGAGCCCGAAGACCAATATCTTCATCCCCTTTGCTCTTTAAATATGTAAATTGGTCATTAAAAATGAGTTCAGTTTCAACACACAGAAAGATAAAAATACAAAATTAGCAGAAGTGATGTTATCCTCACAGATTTGATCTTCCCAGCAGAACGAATTTCTAGGCGGACCGACGCGAAGAACTTCAATGCAATTCCTCCGCTAGTCACCTCTGGATTCCCATAATACACACCAATCTTCATAGCATAAGAGAAATGCACTGTTAGTTCGAGAACACAACGTGCTTCTTCTATAAGAGATTAAAATATCAAAAAATGGAACACATAAAAGGTGAGTGATTTAGTCATCAATTACCTTGTATCTTATTTGGTTTAGGAAAATAAGTGTACAACCAGCTTTAGAGGCGTTTCCTGACATTTTACGAAGAGCTTGACTCATAAGACGAGCTTGCAGCCCCATTTGCTGCATTCCAATCTCACCCTATGCACAACAACAACACGTGATAGTACATAAGTCAAACTCAGAAAAGTTCATACCATGAAGAAAATTACAAGTGGGAAAGAGATGACATCATACTTCAATCTCGGCTCGTGGAGTCAGTGCTGAGACAGAATCAACACAAATAAGGTCAACTGCACCCGAACGGCACATACGGTCTGCAACTGATGAGTTGTAACAATACAAGACCATGTTAGATCACACGCATATACTTAACATGACAAATTAGCCACATCATGATAAAAGATTTTTAGAATGTAGGATTGTACTTTCTAAAGCCATCTCGCCATTATCTGGCTGGCACACTATAAGATTCTCTACATCAACACCTAATGCTTTAGAGTATGATGGATCAAAGGCATGCTCTGCATCAACAAGCATTGCATTGCCTCCAAGCTTCTGCACAGTCAGCAAACTATGTTTCAGAGACACAACCAAGATAATATGAAGATCGAAATATCTGACTGAAGTAGCTCACAAAGAAGCTAACCTGCACTTCAGCAATTGCATGGAGTGCTAGTGTGGTCTTGCCACTACTCTCTGGTCCATATATCTGCAGTATCGAATTACAAACCAACGAAAAAACTTAGAAAAGAGTCGCACTTGCCATGTTTCTATGAACAAAACTGTGCGATATTTTTTTAGCAAACCTCGACTATCCGACCCTTTGGCAGGCCTCCACCTAAGGCAAGATCAAGAGTCAAAATACCACTGGGAAAGGTCTCTCTGCAGCATAGACCAACGTTAGGATTCCAAAATTTAATATCTCATGGTGGAATCAAGATGTATAGTGCCATGCTATTGGATCCATTACAGCTTGAAGAGAGGAAAGTACAAAGAAAGACTATCTACAGAGATTCTCACACTAGTGCTCCACCAGCACTCCCCAATCTTGTTACACTTCCTTTGCCAAAGGAGCTGTTTATGTCATTCATAGCTGCGTCTAAAGCCTTTTGCTGTAAACAAGCCAGGAAATCAAAAGTTAGTGAGACATGGAACAATGCAAGAGAGCAACAAGCAGAGCGAACAAAAATTATGTATCTATTTCCCAAAGAAACAGCTTAACGAGAGAAATGAAACTCCTTTGTTTGGTCCATAGACTAATATAGAGCTCGAGCTTCTACTGATCAAACAAGACAAAGCCTTTTGGAAACGACGATTATACACAACTATCTGTGAGTTACCAGCAGCTAAAGCTCGGCAATTTCAGACACAGTTTCCGGACAAAGCGCGGGATTATGTGACCAGCCTCTAAAAGATTAAGAATTTCAGCTCAAAATGATACCATTAAGGCAATAACGCAGACAATTTCAGTATAAACAGACAATGAACAAACCCAATCACATGAATGGAGACCCAGACCTAATATGGTGTTAATGGGAAACACAGGTTCACAGTAAACCAAACAAAAGAAAAATAAGGGAGGGAAGGAGCAATTACACGATCGAGGAAGCGGGAATCAGAGTCGGGAGAGAAAGCGCCGTTGATTTTGTCATCGAATTCAGAACGGATGCTCTGAGAGGTTTTCTTCGCGGCGTTGACGGTGACAGGTGAACAGAAGCGGCGGGAGTAGCAAGAAGATAGCCGGAGCGGCGGCGAATACGAACACGGCGTGAAAGGATAGAGAGGCGAAAGAGGATTGAAGCAAGGGTTTAGCTTCAGAGACAACACTAGGCATGAATCCATTTTCCTGGGTTTAAGCAGAGAGAGTCGAAAAGACGAAGAAGAAGAAGAAACCCATAAATATTTCCATATTATAAATAAATATTTTTTGTTAATATGTTTTTATAATTTTTAAGTCATCAAACTTCGAAGAAACAAAAAAAGAATCAGAGTAGCATAGCAATCAGCCAATCGCAATATTTGAGTTTCTTTCAGATATTAAACAATTAGGACAAATGAGTTAATATATCTTCTTAAAGCTTTTGAGGACAGGAAAAGGTCTTGCGAGTTATGATGAAATTGGCCTTGTTCTTGGTCAAGCAAGGGACACAATGCTCGGACTTTATCATTTATCTCCTGCACTCTCTTGAATCAAAAGTCCTTTTTTTTGGGAAATGATGTTATTCAGAATCAAATGATGAAAAAAGAATCACAATGCAAACTCAAAAGTTCAGCTATCTTGTCCTAATCTACTCCATCTTTCTGCACATGATGTTATTCAGACTATGTTTAAGCTGAAGTTAAACAATAACCAGAAATTAACCTTTATATCTCTTCAAAACGAGTGTGAAGGTAAAAAAAAGGACATGAAAAACAATTCAGATTCATTGCTAGTAATTAAGAGAATTCATGTTAAAAGCCTACGAGGTTTTGGTTTTAGACAATCCTGATATGACTTTGGTTAGATATTTTCTTGATTAAGACTAGAGATAAATTAGCTAATTCATAATTTCATTACGAGTTGATTTCAACCGTGGTGTGACTTATAAACAATGGTAGATGATAATGCAAACCAATAGCGCATTCACATTGGCTACACCAAAAGTAGAAATCACTGAATCGATATGAATTGCAACTCAGAAAGTGATGAGACAAACAATGTACCTTCATGTTATTCCCTTTAAATTCATGTGGTTGCTTAGAAAAGAAAAAGAAAGAAAAAAAAACACTCTTGATCGGTGTCATGTGCAATCTGCAAACACAAAAAGGACAGTGACTATAACCATGTATTTAGTCTACAGTCCATCCTGAAATGGACACAGCACCAGATAAAGAGAAACACTCACACATTGCACCACTCAATAAGTCAGTATACGTTATACATTATACAGAGAAAGTAAGTAACACGAACACAGAAACAATCCATAACCCGAAGAAGCATTAAAGACAGTGCATATAGAGAGACCCGAGTGTACAAACACCAATTGCTCTCTGTGTGAAAAAACCTTTTTTCCTCTAATCGAAACAGTTAACGTACATCTAGCGAATACAAATGAAAAAAGTGAAGGTAGATCGATCAAATACTAGAAAAGAAAAAAGTCCTAAAAAGTAAAAACCTACTTGTCTATATTCTCCGATCAAACAGAGATTACTCACTCAGTGAATAGTCAATTTTCATCTCTTGCAAGAATACAGTTAATCGCTCTAGCTGTCAATGATTTCTAACAGATTCGTATTTGTCGTTAGATACTCCTATTTTTTTTTTTTTTTTGTCGCGGTTTTTATCTATCTATTGATATTAATAAATTAATAATCAAACGCAGCCCTGATATCACGTGATCTTTTCTTATTAATGATTTCATGCTTTTCCATCCTCTCAACTTTTTGGAAATTTTCAGATAAGATGATAATCGTTTCCATAAAAAAACAAGAGTATTATTAAGATAATCAAAAAGTATAAACAAGTTATATACTATAATCTGTAGATTAGCCGTTATCCGAGAGGCTCCGCCATTGGTTAATCCAACAGATTACCGAAAATACCCTGAGAGTGCGGGTGAGATGCACGCGCCACCTGGCTCGTTTTAATACTGTTGGCAGCGTGGCCCCTACCTTCTAAAACAAACTCGCAACGCTCCAAGAAACCCATTTGTAAATCAAAATCCTCTCTCTCTCTTTCTCTCTCTCTCTCTCTCTCTCTATCTTCTCTTTTACTTTAGATCTGGCCGCTTAAGTCTCCGGGACGACGATAGTTTTTTTTTTTTTTTTTTTTTGCATGAACGCTAGTAATGGCTTCCGCTTGCGTCAACAATGTTGCTCTTTCTCAGGAATTTCCTTCTTACGGATGTTTTAACCCACGAGCTTCCTTCAGCCGTGAAGACTCTCGGAGCTCTGGATCCGCCGCATCGGAGATGCAGAAGCTGAGTCTGTCGAAGGTTTCCGCGGAGGAAGCAGTTGGCGCTGGCGAATTCGAGTTTAGGATCGAGGATCCGGTCGGAATGCTTCCCGCCGACGAGCTTTTTACCGACGGGAAACTCGTGACGAAGCAGCAGTCGTCGGAGACGGTGGAAACCGGCGGAAAATGCAGGAGGATGGAAGTGGAGATGGAAACCTCCGGTGCCGATAGTTTCCCGTTTTCTCCCAAGGCTCCACGGTGCTCGAGTAGGTGGAGGGAGTTGTTAGGTCTCAAGCGGTTCTCCCAAAACAGCAAGGCAGCATCCACGGCGGTTCACTCGAATCCGAGATCGTCTACTTCGTCGTTGAAGCAGTTTTTGCATCGGAGCTCTAGGTCGTCGTCGTCGTCCGGATCCTCCTCTTCGGAGGCTTCGTTACTCAGTCTTCCTCTCCTGAAGGATTCCGACTGTGAGTCTCTCTCCTTATCCTCCTCTCGTATGTCTCTCTCCTCCTCTTCCTCCGGCCACGACCACGAGGACGTCCCGAGGCTATCCCTCGACGCCGAGAGACCTAACCACATCGTTAACCTCAACCATAACCTCACCGCGAATCCTTTTGCTCCCGCTCGGAGCCAGAACCCGAATCCGCCGAGAATGAGGTTAGTTAAGCCACGTGACAGCAACCATTCGGCGGCGGGAAACGGAGGGAGAGTGGGACGCAGCCCGATGCGGCGTTCTGCGGGAGGAGAAGCATCCCAAGCAGCAATGAGCAGAGGACTATCTGTAGACAGTCCAAGGCTAAACTCGTCAGGGAAAATCGTGTTCCAGAGCCTCGAACGGAGCTCAAGCAGCCCGAGCAGCTTCAATGGCGGAACGAGCGGGTATAGACACAGAGGGATGGAGAGATCGTACAGCGCAAACGTGAGGGTGACTCCAGTGCTAAACGTTCCCGTTTGTTCAATCCGAGGTGGTTCAGTGATCTTCGGTCAGTTTTTCTCAGCATCCTCTTCTTCTTCTTCGTCAGCTTCGTCGCAACACAATAGAATTGGGAATGGCTCCAACAACAGAGCGTCGTCACATCACCCGCACGCCGGTATAAATAGAGGTCGTAACTCCACGGATCGAATCTAATCATCATTTACAAACACAATCTTATTGATCAACAGTAGCTAGTAGTAGTACTACTAGTAGTAGTAATCCAATCACTGTTCTTTGGTTTGTTAACTGTACCGACAAATCTTTTTTTAACAGAGTTTATTCTAGATTTTAAAATTTTAGGGTGTGTAAATAAAGTATGTGCCATTTGTTAGTGAAAGGCTAAGGGGTTTTTCTAGGGTTCTTCGACATATCCTGTGAAAAGACATTACACAATGGAATTGGAATCTGCCTTGCTTTGTGGTTTGAGAGTTGGGGAGAAAGAAAGAGAGTGAGGTTGACGCGCTAAAGGGGTGCGCGTGGGTCATAGGAAACAGATTCTTTTTTCTCTCTCTCATATGCTTCTCTCTGTGTGTATTTGCGCTCTCCCCACGTTGAAGCTTATCTAAGCTGTCTCTTTCATGTGATATTTTTTTAATTCTAGATTGTATTAATGTTATTTTGTTTTTCTATTGTTTTATTTTTGTCGTTTTCTGAGTTTCGGAAATGATGCAATTTTTCAGAGACTTTAACACACCCTTTCTCTCTCCTTCTTATTTTAATTTTACTTTTTAGCATTTTGCGGTTTTATTTATTGTTGTTATGTTAATCAAAGAAGGTTCGTTTAAGCATCATGAATGCTGTGGATGTAGTGGTTTGGTGTTTGGAATCACATGTTTAGGTAGGTGTCAGTATTTGCCGAACTTATTATGATAATGGGGGTACGTGAAAGGTACGAAAGTGTGGAAAGATTGTATAGACTATTAAGTCTAGAAAAAAAAAAGATAAGATTGGACCAGCACCAGATTGTTATAAGTACAAGACCCTAAGCCTCTATCAACTGTCTCTATCCTCTGTACTTTGGTTTCTCTCTCTTGTCCCCTTTCTCCACTCACTCGAAAACCCTAACAGCATTTGGTGGGTTTTAGCTTGAGAAAAAAGCGGATACTGTCTTGAAAGTTGTTACATCTATGATTAGTAGAGTATGCTAATGTTGCAAAACTCATGATCATTTGTAAAGCAGCGCCTAAAAGAGGAAAAAAGTAAGCTAGATTTGTGGTTTAAAGACAAAACCTTTGGCGGAATTCCCGAGATTGGTTTAGGTTTGTGTGTTTGTATGGATTTACCACAAACGGACCAATCAAATTTCCGGTCAGAGGCTCGGTCCTCTATACTCTTTTTAACTTGCTATTTTTTTTTTTGCATCATCATTAACTATTATTAACTCCCTCACAAGTTACACCCATCATCATCATCGATAAGTACACATCCATATATATAGTTTAATGAAAATAAAGAGAAACATGGTCGTTATAGAAACAAATGAAGTGATCAACAAAAGAAATTTGTGGCCCATATTATCAAATAATAATTCAGTCTCCTTTCTAGTATGTAGAGTAGAGAGTCCACTTATCTAAAAGCCTACGAGATCCAATTATAGAGGCTTCAACCACGTGATCAGCACAGAAGACACGTGACTCTCTGTTTACACACACAAGTTAATATAGACGGGGTATCTCCCACCGATTTTGTCGTACACCCACGTGAGAAGATTTTGTAAACATAAGATATTAATTTTTGTAAAGCCTTTACCCAACCAATTCGAATTTTTATAATATATATAAACCATAAAATAAACGAGCCGACATTTTCACTTTCAAAATCTGTTTTACATGATTGATTTGATGGACCATGGTTCATCGAACTAGAGAGTTTGGAACAAATACAAAATACTAATGGACCTTTTTTTTCTCCCTTTCGGCTCTATATAATTGTTAAAACAAATACAAAATACTAATGGACTGAGAATTGGGTATTTCAAACTAAAAACGACCCGATTAGATAAAAGCCCGCTAAAAGACGAACACCACAAAACGCTGTCGTTTGGTTTATGAGCAAAAACACTCACACACTTGCAAAACTCTCACCTCTTTGATTTTGCTCCCAAACTCGATGCAGTACCGGAGAGAAAGCGACACTCGTCGTGTTTGGTCATCATGAATGATCATGTAGACTCCGAGGCTGTTTTCTCTGTGTTACGGTCATTAGAAACCATAATCAAATATTGAGAGTATTATTAGGATTTCCATGATTAAACCAAAGAGTTCTGAATTAAACGATTAACCTTGTGTGATGTTGGCTGAGAGCATCTGATCGATGCTATCGATACGGCGTTGTATAGACTTAAGCACCAGATTCAGCGACGAAACTCTTTGTTTGACACTGGATATCCTCGATGCGTGTTGGACTATGAACGGCAATGGAGCGTTTTCCAGCAATTGATCAAGCTCTGTTTCCATCACACAATAACAAAAAAAAACTATTCAAATCTGAGAATCTCTTCATGAATATGATTGATTTTAGCGTATATCGAGATCAATTCGAGCATGTTCTGTAAATGAATCTGAATAATTAGTTAGACCAAATGAAAAATCACGACGGCGAGGAGACTCAATCAGATCAATTGGATTAATTCGATTAACAAAACGGAGACGGAGAATGAGAGAAGGCGACTGCGATTCGATCGATAAAAGACCGATTGAAGGAGAATTTAGAGAGATGAAGAGATAAACAGTACCTTGGACTAAGCGATCGAGCGAACCGGAGAGTTGGTCTTGGCTATTGAGCGTATTAAGGGCTTTGGAGTCGAAGTCCTTTATGACGGACTCTAGCATCGCTGATAAGCCTCGAGCCATAGCTTCTCCACCACCGCCGCCGTGACCATCTACGGCAATGGATGATGACGAAGTAGTCGCGTCAGCTGAATCGCGGCGGTTTGATTCTGATAGCTGCTCCATTCCACGGCGAGGTTCTGGCTTTTTTTTTTTTTAAGGTCTTTATGGTAAAATAATTAGTATCGTCTTGAGAAAGACGGAATTACCCCTGAGAAGTTAACTTATTTTCGAATAGGATTTAGGGTTTTCTACAGGTGAGTGTATATATGTTTAACGAAGCCCACATTTCTCTCTGATTCGATACAGAGCGGCAAGATGAGGGCAAAGGTAAGATTTTTCTCTAATCGCTCGTTCATTAGATCATTTAGTATTCGTTTAGGTTTTAGTATCGAAGATCGAAACCTTGGTTAGGATAGATCGGACCTGAAGATCGAATAGTAATTTGTGTAGGGGAAATGAATGTTGGTTTCACTGAAGCTTGGTTGTTGATTCTGCGATTTGTTTGAAACTATATTCTTTCTGGATTAAAGCAAATGAGTATTGAATTTCATATTATGATATATCTTTGATGATTTGTATGCCTTTCTTATTAGTTTTGAAGCCAATTTCTGCTTCCTAATTGATCATGATTTGGGTTAATAAACTGTTGCTCTGTGTTTTGTGCAGTGGAAGAAGAAGCGCATGAGGAGGCTTAAGAGGAAGAGAAGGAAGATGAGACAGCGATCTAAGTGAGAAGAAGCTCGAAGACATGTTTACGAATAGTGTTCCTGCTTCTCCCTGAGTGGCTCGTATCATTTCTCTTTATCTCGTTCTGTTGAAACATCTTTCAATTTTCAGACTTTTGTTTTGTTCAAGATTTTGATCTAACGAAGAAAATTTTAGACTTTTCCCCTCTTTTATCACCATCCTTCTCTTGTTGAATTTGTTTGTTTCAAACGTATCTCTAATATGTCAAGAAAGACACCAACATCGTGTTTCTTTACTTCTTCTTATTGATCTCTGATCTGGTAAAGAAGTGAAGCTTACATGAATCATCGAACTTACATATCCATTTGTCAAAATGATACAAAACATAAGAGTGAAAAGATTAAAAACGTATAATAAAGTTTTGTAGAAAAGCCTCATGATTTCTTCTTCTTCCTTCCTACAACATCAATCTAAATTGAACTGCATCACAATCCTATCTACTGCATTCTGTCTCACAACCTTGCGCGATCGCAGCTCCTCAAGAACTTCTTTAGCCAGCTCCAGTTCATCCTCATGAGCTATCCCTTCCACTATGATCGCATACGTTGTCTCATTCGGCATCTTCTTCTTCTCAACCATCAACTCAAACACATCCAATGCCAAATCCGTCCTCCTCGTCTTGCAAAACCCTAGAATCATGGCGTTAAAGTTATCCACCGTAGGTCTACAGTACTCGGTCTCCTCCATTATCGACAAAACCTCCATAGCTCCTTGAAACATCCCTTCAAGACACAACCCTCTGATGAGAGCCGAGTAGGTGTGCGAGTCAGGATCGAACCCGCACCGAGTCATCTCGTACAAGAGCTGAAACGCTGCAAAGGTGTTGCCTTTCCTGCACAGGCTTGTGATCACGCTCTTGTAGAAATCGTGCGTGCAGCATTTCTGCTTGTTGCTTAAGCTCTGTATGATGTAAAACGCCTCTTGCACCTTGTTGCTGTGCTCGCACAACGCACCTATCGCGTTGTACGTTCCTTCGTTGGGTTTACACCGCCTGTAAATCATCTCGTCTAGACATTTCACCACAAGATCAACTTTCCCTTCCTTGCACAAACGCGTGATCACCGGGTTAAAGCTCGTGGCGGTGACTCTAAACTGATGGCTTCCTTTACTCATCTCTCTCAAAACCTCCATCGCCTGCTCTGTTCTTCCATGGAAAGCTAACGAATTGATCAGTATGTTGTAGGTAACCACGGAAGGAGATCGATCTCCACCGTCCATCTCAGCCAACAGCGAGTTCGCCTCTTCCCATCTCCCGTCACAGCACAAACACCTCAGCAAAATGTTATAACTCACAACATTCGGCTTAAACCCTTTAGCAGGCAACTCCTTAAACAGCTTCATCGCATCATCTGTTCTCCCTTCTTTACAGAAACCAGTCAAGAGCACATTGTAGCTAACCAAATTGGGCTCGCCGCCTTTCGCAATGATGGCATCTAAGAGCTTCACAGCTTCGTCCGTTCCACGTTCTTTGTAAGCAGCCTCAAGCAAGAAGGAGTAAGTGAAAGCATTCGGAGCTAAACCTTTCTGCATCAACCTCTCAACAAACTGCAAGCTCTGGTTTAAGCTGCCAAGCATACAGAGACCTCGAACCAAGGCATTGTAAGTAACGGTATTTGAAGGAAACCCATGATCCTCCATTTTCTCGACGAGCTGCATCGCGTAACCAACGTTACCTCTCTTGCAAAGCTGATTAACAAGGTAAGTGTAAGCGGATGCATCGGGTATAATCCCGGAGCTAACCATTAGCTCAATCACACGAATCGCTTTTTTCAACCTATTGGCTTTGCAGAGGTCGTACAAGAGCTGAGTAGAATGAGCTACATTGGGTTTATGCCCTTTTGTGACTAGACCTTCGAGATGAGAGAAATTATTGCTCAGGCTCGGCTCGTCGCTTCTCGGGTCATCAGAACCCGATTCGAAATCGGGTTTCCAACTGGATCCGGTAATGGTAAAGGCGGAGTCTTTGGGGGATAACGTTATCTGGGTGGAAGCTAAGACCCTTGCGACACCTTTATTGACAGAGGACAAGTGGAGGAAACCGGTGGGGATGTGGGAGACAAACCCTAGTGCTTTTCTCGGCGGCTCCGGAGATGGATTCGCCGCCATGGATAAGACTGAGTTCAACAGAGTCGACATGGTCTAAAATTGGACAGCAATCGGAAACCGGAAAGGAGAGATGAAATGAAAGTTTTGGACTTTTTACGCAGAACCCAGAAAAGAAAAGGATCATAATGTACTTTCCACTCAAATCTGAAAAAACAAATTGGGTCGAATAATTCTCTCTACTCTTGTGTTGTTTAGATCCGAAAGGTTCCTATTTTCCTCCGCCTCTGTTATCCACGCGTGAAAAACATGCGCGTCCTCACCACGCTCTTTGCACAAACATGCTCGAGCCAAAGCTTGTGAGAAGATGATATGAAGATACAAACGGATTTCATTACCAAAGTATAACTCCAAATGTTTATTGGTAAAACATAGAAAGAAGAAAGAAAACGAGAATCAATGAAAAAGACACAAAAAAAGTTTTAAAAGAAATAACGAAACCACGATGAGATGAACTAAACAGAAGGCAGAAACACACAAATGCCTGAAAACTCTTCGTTTGCTTGCAAAGCTAAAGACTTTTTTTTCTCTGTACAGAGACCAAACTTCTTCTCCGCTGCTTTCTCTCTAGAAGACACAAAAACAGTCTTGTCCATTTGATGCAAAAAAAATTAAAAAAAAAAAAAGAGTCCGAACCCATTCTCTCTACCTTTCTTTGTCTGCAATGATCTTTATGCTTCAAATATTTGACATGACGATAAGGTTTCTTGATTCTATACTTGCATCAACCTCGATACTATCAACTTAAGGCAGGCTCGGCTTTCTGGCTTCCTAGCATAGATCGTTTCAAAAACTCCATTAGGATTCTCTTTTGCTGCTCATCAATGTGTGGGAAACTCGAACGTAGAAGCTCAATGGGCATTTCGCGGACGATGGCTTGAGCCGCAGCATCAGATATCTCAGTAGCCAAATGTGGTGGCATTTGCAAATTCAAACTCTGCATGATACTGTCGTATTTGCTGACGCAATGCTTCATCAGAAGGTTAAAGAACTCGTCAAAGGATGCACGCCATAGAGCCATTCCCGCGTTGTTGAAGTTATTAGCCCGCAGAAGCTCCGAGGCTCGGTCGAGTGTAGCTTTCAGCACCGTGGAAGCTCCGTCTCCGACAGGACTGCCTAAAGGACGGAGCGGGGGCTGCTCAGAAGAACAAGAAACTGCTGCTAGGCATGCGCTGATCGGTCCTAAATCCATGTTGTGAATGCACAAGTTTACAACTTTTGCAAGCTTGATTGTGGTTTTGGTGACATCGGGGTCGGAAGAGAGGACTCCGAACAGTGACCTCAAATGACGGAAGATGGCCATGCAAACTATCCGCATTAGGTCGCTGCCAGGGAAGATAAGCTGAAGATATCTTATAAGTAGTTTCCGACCCTTTGGAAGAGAGATTATCCTCAGAAAGAGAAAATCATCCTGGGACCGGCTTTGCCCATTCTTGGCAAGGGGATCAACGAGCTGCAGTGAAACCGCAAGGCTCTCCAACAAAGCTTGCCGTCTTTGTTTCAACTGGTTTCCTCCATCCTGGAGTTGGTTGAACCCTAAGAAACGATCTATATCATCAACATCAAGGAGGAGATTAAGACCATCCTCAATGTACACTCTAGCTGCAAGCATGGGTTCTTGGTCAAGGGGCTTATCGGTAGCTCTATGCTCCAGATCACCAGATTTGGTTGAGTTCGGAGGGTCCACTTCAAGAAGGGGACGAGGCCTGCGGATCGAAGAGAAAGGAACTCTACCAAGAGCGTCAACCTGAAGAAAAGCATGGGGCTCGTTGTTTGTCCGTGCACGCGGATGGAGGTCCCTCAGATGATTTGGACAGAAATGATGTTTCAGCTTTGCGCCAGCAGATTTCTTGGCAAGACAGGCCTGGTGGTAGTAATCATCAACGTAAGGATCATTGCTGTGTGTAGCAACAAGCTGCATCCTCAGTATATTCTCTATCTCGTCTGCTGACATACATTTAGACCGGAATGGAGGCCTTCCACTATATCTCCTCTGAACCCCACCATCATAGCCTTGTTGATGAAAACGCATGTTCTGCCTGTTGCCTTGAGCAGACCCTGGCCTTGAATCAACAAACCCAAGCATTCCATCATAGCTTCCAGAGGATGATGATCGAGAAAGATGAGGATTAAATAACTGCGGCTGCATTCCTGGCATATGCCCGAGAGGAGGTTGCATCGGATGCTGTAACCTATTCTGAGATCCCTGCATCTGAGGGGGCATCAAACCGTTTTGATGAGGCATCGCGTTATTCATAATCCCAGAATTATCACCAGGATGCATGTTTTGACGATTCATCCATTGAGCCGGAGGGCGACTATTCAAAGGAAGAGCAGGACGAAACTGAGGCATGTTTCCAGTGAGCTGGGGAGATCCATGATGCATGCCAGCCAACTGAGGCTGCAAATTTGGAAACTGAGAAAAGTTTGGTGATCCCACTTGAGGCCCACCAGAATGATATGGTCCATTTGGGTGTCCTAAACGCTGATCTGGTGATATGCTGCCTGGAGGAGGGTATGAAACAAAAGATGACTTCGGGACATGAATCGGTTCACTCGGAAACTGTTGTTGATTGTGGTTTTGATGCAGCTGACGTTGTGGCTCGGGATACGGTGCTGTTCTGTTAGGGTCCAGAGCCGAAAAAGGCTGTGCCGGCCACGCCTTGTCATCTTTGATGGCATCAGAATCCAGTTTCTGCTGGCCATACCAATCTGGCAACTCCTCCCCATGAGTCCACTCAGGTGCCAAAGAATCTGAGGACAAAAAAAAAATATTGTACTGTTAAATTATAAACTGAAGCCTTGCTTGTAAGATAGTTGAAAAACCATGGAAATGCATTTACTCTGTAGAAAAAAAGATATCTCATCGCATACTAATAAGAAAAATGGACAGAAACAACAGCTAATTCTAAATCATAAAGTTAAAAGTAATATAATATATACAGATTTGAGATACAATAACTGTAATCTCTTTGATTCAGTACCCGGAGAGCTAAGTAAAGCTACGATACAAATTATTACAGACAGTGCATGGAATATTAAATCAATATGAATGCATAAAAGATCATGGAGAAGGATTCTGTGACAACATTAGAGCACGTATGAAATGAAACTCACTCTGTCTTGATCGCCTATCGGTGATTGGTCCCGTGTTTCTATATACATCAGGATCCCTATTCAACTGTAGCAGCATAGACAAAATTCATCATGGTCGGTCACAAGTAAAAGAAATAGAAAATAGAAGTGTGTGATGCATGTGTGATCAATTATCACGTGTATTAGATAGCTGACCTTTGAGAAAGTAATAGCAAGATCATCAACGTCAGAGAGAGGTCTTGAATCTTCAACCTGCAAATATTGAGGAGGAACCGTAAGTCACTGAGAATATAAAGCCGAAGCAAAGCTTCATCTCTGCCAAAATATAGAGCTCCTCCTGATTTCTGAAAAGAGATGCTAGCTAGAGAGAAATAAGGTGAGATTAACCTCTTCCTTATCGAATGAGAAGTCATCCCCAATTCCAGTGAAAGACAATATCTCATCTTCCTCTTCCAAACCACCCAGCTCAACTTCCTCCACAACATCGTTCCCAAAAAAGGCGTACTGAGATGCATCAAACACTGAATTACCTGCACCAAAGAAACCTTCGATCAGAAAAGCTCGAAACAGGGACGAAGAACTATAAGACTAGTCTCAGATTTCATTCATAAAGACACACTGGAGAATGTTCAAGTTTGAAATACTAACTACATCTTCCCTAATCTTCTTTTTATTGAGAGTCTAACGAATGCCGAATGAGGTCTAACGAATCAACTAAGGAGCATATTCAAGTTTGGTGTACTTCTCCACAGTTGAACAAGTAAATCAAACTCGATCGAGATTCAAACTACAAAACAAATACCTGGAGAACAACAAACCGAAATCAAAAGAGAAGAAATCCGAGAAAAGAAGAGAAGAAAAACAAACCTGAAGGATTATCTCCAACTTTCTGGAGATTCTCGGTTCCGGGAGCTTGATTTATACTGCTGCCCATTCCAAAAGCCTCCATAATCGGCTACCGTCTCCAAATCTCAAACACTACGGGATCCAATTAGTCTACAAACCCTAAAAACTGCTATTCAAACTGAGAAATCGAGGTGGAATCAGATGGTCAAACAAGCTTTTTCTCGGAGCAAATCGATCCCTAAGCGATACGCTACCTAAATATCACAATTTGAAGAATCCGAAATCCCTAAACGCTTAATGAAAAGGAAATCGATTCGCGATCGAGAAACAATACATATCGGCTACGGCGAGGGAAGCAGAGAAACCGATACGGAGAAGAAGGGAGAGAAGAACTAGAACCCTAGATGACAAGATATACCGATGCCTAATTTTTTTTTATTTATGATTGATGATGCAAAGACTATTATTGCTTTTCCAATTTAAAAAATACAAAAACAAGCAAATCAAAAAATGTCCCAAATATTTTTTTTTATGTTTAAGAGGGAAAAAAAACGGGATAATAAAGAAGAAACGATAAAATCCAGTCAATATTTTTCTTTTGGGCACCAATCAATAATCTTAAAATACAACATATTTCTGGTTACACAAAAAAAATTAATTTTCTCTTCGTTTAAAAATATTTTTCATGGTTTACAGTTTACACACTCATGACCAGCACGTGCGGACTTGTGTGTGTGTGTGTAAAATCCACAGACCAGAGTGAACGAACCGTTAAGGGCCATGGCTAAACCAAGTGGTGGCCGTCGCTGGCCTCTGCTTCGGGCTCAAGTTCAAGTTCCAGATCATCTCGATCCCGCTCAAGTTCGAGTCCTTGGAGGTCTCTTTCGCGCTCCCATTCCCACTCAAGATGGGCGTCGTCTTCTTCTCCCTCGCGCCGTACATGTCATCGGAAAAGGTTATGTTTTTTTTTTCCTATCGAATTTGCCAATTTGGTTTGGGCGCGTAGTTACGGTTCCAATTTGGAAACTTTCCTCCTTCGTTTCGCACGATTATTCGTTTATAGCTTGAATGTAGCTCTTATCTCCATCTAAAGGATGTTCATTTTGTTCTGTAGCCCCAAGGGACCTGCCCAAGCGAGGTCGCTATCCCCAATCTAAACGAACCTCAAGGTCTGTCTCATCCCCCCACACACACAAAAAGATGCATTTTTACATAATCAGCTTCTTAGCTTTATTCATGTTTCTTTTTTGGTTGCAGGAAAGCTTCAGCTTTTCTAGAATCTGTTGTTCTTCATATTGATACCCTGAGCAGGAATGTGAATGAAAGGCCATCTGAAAGAAATACTCGGTATGCTGCTTTCTCTTTCATATGCCCTTGTCTTTATATCCAACATCATCAGTCGAAATTGATCGTATATTGCTCATTTTTTTTATGGATCTTCACTGCATTTTGATTGATGTTGATTGTTTTCTAATTCAAGGCAAGAGCTGATGCCGAGAAAGCACAGCTGTACATGGATGGTGTATATCTCTTTTGCGATTTCAGATGAACTATGTTTTACTATAGGAAAGTTGATGATTGACATCTCCCTTGTTTCATTTTGTTTGATTAATGTAGGCTCAAATTGATGGAAATGTTGTTAGAGCAAAGTTCACGCTAACGCCAGAAAGTATCTCCGCCTCCTGAACCTGATAATGTTGGTGCTGACACTGAGAAAGATTCCACCACGACGGTCGGGAGATTCAGCTCTACCGCGGATTGGAGACTCTAGCCCTTCTCCGTGGAGGTACACCGCCCAGGCGCAGGCCTACTAGAAGACATTCTCCTCTTCCATTTAGGCGACGGTGAGCTAATGTCTTAAGAAGTGCGGTGTAAGTAATTAGTGGATGAGATAAACTTATGTATACCGTATGTAGTTGGGGAAACCAAACCAGTGCTTCAATTTTATTGATGTTCTGCCCACATTGTATTTGTTTTCATTTGATGGCTTACTTCTTGAATGCGCACATGCAGGTTACCTCTAAGGCCATCTTTGCAGCTATCCGAGAAGATCTGCAGTCCGCAGACGTAACCGTACCAATTCGTAGGCCTGCTCGTTCTCGTTCAAGGTCAATACCACGCGGCTGGTATGGTTAAGTCTTGTGAATTTTTCAGTGTTACCTTTAATATCTGTTGAAGACTTATAGTTTCACAGCTACTAGAGTACATAAGACTCCTAGCTCATGACTCACGAGTATGGTCCACGATCCTGCTTTGTTTTATTCTAAGATAGAAGAAACATATGGTGGCATGCCAGTTTCAATAAACGTTAAGCCAAATATGACTAAAAAAGTGGCCTTGGGTATCGAGTTTCCAAGATCTATGTGGGTTCTGTTATTTTAGCTCCTTACATAGTAGTGATTGTCCATTGTAATCGTACTCTGTCATAGCACACACTGTAATCTCCTCTTTGCTTCGAAACAGGGGAAGAGGTCCAGCTGGAAGACGTAGAAGGTCATCTTCCTACTCTAGTTCTAGTTCCCGTAAGGTATGGCTTGTTGCAGACCCGTTTTCAGCTAAATAGATGAATCGCTGAGTTATGTGTTGACGTTCTAGCTTGTGTGAACTTACAGGCTCCTAGGTGGATATCAAGGAGCCGCAGTCCTAGGAGGTATTTATCTTCTTCTTTTTTAATGGTCAGAGCTTGTTTGCTGTGGGAAGAGTTTTTTTTGAAAAAAGGTCCCAGAAGTGTTGGAATGTTTGAGTTTATCCAATTCCTCTGGCTATGCGTCTTTGTTTTCTCAAAAAGCATTCGGTGAGACCTTCACATCAGGACTTGTCTTTTGACTAGATATCTTTATGCAATTGGTTTCATGAGGTGTTTGCCTGGTCCTTAGCTAAATAGATATCACAACTTTTCTATCAGTGGCTAATATGGAAACGCATTATAAAACGTGCTGTCATTCTTATCTTGGATCTGCTAATTCACGAGTTTATGATCAAACAAAAGATTCAAGAAATTGGATCATCATTCCACACAACTAGAAAATCTCCTATCAATCAATGTTTAGCTTTTTTCAAATCTAATAAAAAATAAATAAAGATGTCTTGTGGGATTATGCGTAGGTCTTTGAGAGGAAGAAGAGGGAACAGCAGTAGCAGCACACGGCCACCTCGCAAA
The DNA here is from genome assembly GCA_911865555.2 of Thlaspi arvense. Classification (NCBI taxonomy): domain Eukaryota; kingdom Viridiplantae; phylum Streptophyta; class Magnoliopsida; order Brassicales; family Brassicaceae; genus Thlaspi; species Thlaspi arvense. The sequence goes on from OU466861.1 coordinate 54,484,644, forward strand.
ACCCAAGTATCGTTTCTTCAATCTCCATGAAGAAAGCTTGGAGGGACCAAATGAGAGAGACCTTGCAGGTATCAATCATGTTCTCATTTACTGATTTTGATGGTACGAATGTGACTGATTGGTCTCGTCATGGTAGGGACTTGAAGCAGTAGGCTCACGTAGTGATGGATTTGTGTAAGCTTCTTTTAAGAAGAACGCATAAGCTGTTGTCTAATCTCTACTTTTGATTCAAACTGATTAAACCAATTCTTGATCTGGTGAAAGTGAATCAGTGATCTGACAACAACAACCACCACCTTTGTCTTTGTCTTTTTGGTTGAAGTTAATGTGGTTCATGATCTGATGGTAACAAGTCAGTACATTTCGATGAATAGCTCTCCTCGTATTCATGTACATTTATAAAATAATATATAATATTTTTTAACATTTATGACGTATTTTTTGTCTGAGTGAAATAAAAGTGGTGGTGGGATCATAATGCATTTTTAGCAGAAGATGAGATTGAAAGCAGTAGTGGGAATCATGCAATCTACACATTGGTTCCTTTATTTTATTTTTATTCTATTTAAAATAAAAATATATATTAAAAAAAATGAAGGGACCACTCACTGTCCATAAGCACACAACCACACATGACACCAAGTTAAAGTCTTTTGCAGAACCTCTTCTCTTGTCTCCTAATGGGGCAACGATTTTTTTTTAGAATTAAATAAATAAAAACTCTTAGAAATTTTGTTACAATAATGAAAGTTAAGTTTCGATGATACGGCTAAGTAAGGTATTTTTTGAGGAGCAAGGAAGAGTGATGGCCCAACACATCTTTAATTACGTCGGGACCTCTCAAACCTAACTCTTTTATCTTATGCATCTGTCTTCACAAGTTCTAGATCCGATAATTGGGAGTCACCTTAATTTACGTATGGGCACTTCTTCGAATATTGTAGAGTATATTACATCAACACAGTGTATATTATCCAATGAAAATTGAATGTAAAAATTGTCACTAAAATTCGAAAGTCATCTTAATAATTTTACGGTCTCAAAGTTCGAACGAAGACTTTGTCATTAGTTCTCGAAAACAAGAAATTCTGTAAAAGACTTTAAGATCACGTACAGTTATATTTTTCGATAGTTGTGTATCATCCTTTTCGATTAAGATGTTAGATCGAAAGGTGTCTTGGTGCATTATTGATAAATAATAATATAAATGTCTAAAGATTAATATGTTAGGTCACGAGCTTCTTATGTATGGACCATAGTACATGTGATATGTATGCACTAACAAGCAGCAACAATTAATTCAAACACATGTCTTTAGTGGGAAGCTTTACACATCCAGTGAAGCCTCTTTTGAATTGTTGTAAGATCTAGGTGTGTGATATGATGTCGTTGGAACAAAAGTATAATTAAAGTCACAATTTTCAAAAACTTTGATAGACAGAATAATTATGTATATGAACCGAAAGATATATGAATATGGTATTGGTATTATATTTCACAAAAGCACGAATTCTTTCCTTACAACAAATTAAATTATAGTGGTGCCTTTAAGGAAAGATGAAGTTTCTAGGTAAGGCACCCTTTAAGATTCTTACAATGGTTATGGTTTTTTTTTCTCTTCTTTTGAAATGTTGGTATCACATGAATATCACCAACATCAACTTTAAGTTGAATCAAATGAGAAGAAGAAAAGAAAAACAAAAACAAAGTGATAATCAAAGTTATTTAAAGAGAAAAGAAAGGATACCATACAACAAAGTCAAGGTGCAATGTCACTTGTTCTTCAATCAAAGAGTAAACCACAATTCCAAGTTTTATGTTTCTTTTTGTAAGATAAAATACTTCATATTTTTTTACCGAACAAAAAAAATACTTCATATTTTAAATATTATTTACTTGTAAGTTGTAACAGACAGACACCCATTAGTTAATGTCTCACTATATTTTTGATACTTTGGCAGTCTCGTAATACAATAACCAAACACGTATTTAAGTTGTGCACCATGGGCACTCTTTTACTTTACAAAATTCACTTTTGTAAAATTGGCCTTTGGGAAACGAATTAAGATGGTGGAAACTTGAAAGCTTCTAAAAGCCAAAGGCATATTTTTTCTTCACTTTTAATGTGTGGGAAAGAAAATATAACAAAGCACAAAAAAATGTAAAAGAAGGAGTAGAAAATAAAGGTAAAAGGGACCTAAATCAAAGTAGGAATTAATTCTTGTGTGTTACTTTCTATCTGATATCATCTTCATAAGGATATGTCTCTATCTCTCTTTCTTAACCTCTTGGGTTCTCTGTGTTTTATACTGATTTATACATCAGGATGGATGCTCTATATTTTTAATTGAGTAATGTAAAAACTAAATTCAAGGATAAATAAACCAATGATGGAATTTGAACCTAGATTACTTCAGATTATGAGAAATGTATGAATAATAAATACGCAGTTATTTATCAAAAAATTGAATATAATAACACACTAATTATTTACACCACTATCTGCTTTAAGTAAATACATGTATTAAAAATTTTACAATAAAAATAGTAATGAATTTATTATTAATTGATATATATTTTACTGAACTAAAATGTTTCTATTAATACGTAATTAAAAATTTAACATTTGTTGATGTTGTTAAATAAAAATTGAAAAGAAAAGTCAAAGAAAGGGTCAAACAGAAGTAGCCCGGAGGATTCACCACGTGGCATCACATGGCGCCAAACTCGTACGAAATAGAAATATTACAAAAACGGAAAAAAGTAAGATTTTACCCATTTTAACGGACCGTACAAAAGACAAGTTGTGGGTCCCAGTAAAAAATTGTTCGCCACGCTGGAATGCTTACATGGCAATACGCATGACTCCTTCGTACCTTTATACACGTGTCCATCTCTATTGCATGTGTTTTCCTTCAAAAGTGAATTCCATCGTTTTACGGTGGTAAATGTCCTAAATTACCCCTATACTGCCGCTAAATTCACGGCCCAACCGATCTACTCTATTTATTCGGTACGGTGGTCAAGTTCGAAAAAAAAACAAAAACCGAATTCGAGCGTTACTCTCCTAATAATACCTATGACCCGAAAACATAACCGATTTTTTTTTAATTTAAAAAATAAGATAAAGTTTCCTTCAATTTCGCTTCAACTTACCACTTCAAAAGATATTGTAACCGACAATATGTGTGTTTCAAAATTATCACCATAACCATCCGATACAAAAAAAAATTAACCAAATCTCAAATTATTGAATTCTAACTAAAATCAACAAGATTCAATTCAATCAGAGCATTAGGTAACTATATACCAGAACAGTGCTGGAAAGTTGGAATATATATTGATATTCAGAAAGTGTATTAAAATTGAGAAGTTTATGGAAAAAAAGTTACCTAAAAATAAACATAAAAGTCAAATCCACATATTATCAAACCCTAAGAAAATGGTAGGTTAATTAAATTCAGTATGTACAATAGATTTACATTAACTTTTAAACAAATTAAATAATATGAAATTGATTCTTTTCTAAAATTTGGCATTTGTTATCATCATCTATTCACGTTCGTCGCGTCCATGTGTATAAATAGGAAACAACCATTTGGTTGAGGTTTGTTTCGATTTGGTCTTTCAAAGAAAAAATAAAAATAAAAATAAAAAAAATAAAGAAAAGCAAAGGCTCTCTTCACGCACATCAAAGCACCAAAACAAAAACCGAAACGCATGCATTTCTAATTTTTCTATCTCTTTTAAACTTCTTCCTCTTCCTCCTCCTCCCTATTCTCTCATCATTTCTCTCCTTCCATGGCCGTCGATGCTCACCATCTCCTTCTCTCTCCTTCTCAACTCTTTTCCAACAGGTTTATAGCGCTCTCTCTGCGATCTGATGTTTTTTTTTTTTCTGGGTTTCTTTGTTCTCCTAGATTCTTTTTTGGAGGAGTTTTCTTTGTGGTATTGATGATTCTCAACTGAATTTTTTATTTTATTGTACTGCTTCTGCAGAGTATTGATGATGAATAACAACAGCGCCACCATGGAACCAACTAACGGCGGCTTCTGCGCAAACAATCAAATCGGATACGGAGGCGTTTCACCTTTCTCGGTGACGGACGACTCGCCTTCTTTTCTTCATATGTACGGCGGCTCCTCCACCGCTGATACCATTCCGACAACCGCCGACTCCTTCACTTACTACGCCGACGGTGCTAATGTCGACTGTGATTTGTTCTCTTTACCGACGAGAAAACGCTCCAGAGACTCCAGATCGACTTCTTATCATCATCCTAATCAGAACCTTATTAGATCATCATGCGCTACTGCGACGACAACTCCTTTTTCGTTTCTGGGTCAAGACATCGATATCTCCTCCCACATCAATCAGCAACAGCATGAAATCGATCGATTCGTCTCCCTTCATGTAAGTGATCTCTTTAAGAAACCGATTTCGTTATTGTTCGTACAGTTCAAAAGGATGATTACACGATAGAGTTTCAATCAGATAGGCAAAACTGTTTCGGTGGTAGTGTATAAGCAATGTGCATCAATCAATATAGAAGAAACTGATTGATTTGTTTATGGTGATCAGATGGAGAGAGTGAAATTCGAGATTCAAGAAAAGAGGAAGAGGCAAGCGAGGACGATAATGGAGGCTATAGAGCATGGACTGGTGAAAAGGCTCCGAGTCAAAGAAGAAGAGAGAGAGAGGATCGGGAAGATAAACCACACGCTCGAGGAGCGCGTGAAGTCACTCTCCATCGAGAACCAAATATGGCGGGATCTCGCTCAGACCAACGAAGCCACCGCCAACAACCTCCGCACCAACCTCGAGCAGGTCCTGGCGCAGGTTAAGGACCTACGAAGCGTCCCCGGCGCAGGATTAGATGACGTTAACGCAAACGCCAACGCAAACGCCGAAGACGACGCGCAGTCGTGCTGCGGAAGCAGCTCGGGTGAAGAAACGGTTAGGCGCAGGGTAGCTACGGGGGCGCATGATAAGGCGACGATAGGTAGGATGTGCAGAAACTGTGGGGAGGGGGAATCCTGTGTGTTGCTCTTACCGTGCAGACACTTGTGCTTGTGTGGAGTCTGTGGGTCCAGCGTTCACACGTGTCCCATCTGTAGATCTCCCAAAAACGCTAGCGTTCATGTCAACATGTCACCTTGACCCCCGTTTATGGAAACTATTCTATTCTCTTTTTCTTTTTTTTTTTGTTAATGGAAGTTTTTATTCTTTTTTTCTAAAAACTTGTAAGGAAATTAGTTGAATATTTTTTTAGCTAAGAAATCAAAATCATGAGAAGGAAAACCTTCACTACTAAGAAAGAAAAAATCCCGCACATTTTGATATTTCACATTCTTTCCAAATATCGTTTAGTTTTAATAAGTAAATCCAAGAATATGCTAGTTTTTAAGGCCGAAAGTAAAAAAAAATCTTTAAACCATAGTTGCTTAAATCAAAGATTATCTTATTATCTCTATTCTGCTTTTATAATTGTTTAATTATATGTTTGTAATTATCACGAAAAACAATAATCCCAAAACTACAGGAAAATATTTAAAGTAACAAATACGATAATTGGTGCCTGCATGGGACCCAAGAACAGTTCACTGGTGGGACGTGAAAGCCACGCGCCGGCAAATACGCGTGTGGGAGGGAAGGGGAGGGAAGAGACAGTGGAAGAGGTAAAAAGCTGACACGTCGGACGCGCGCAAATGTCGCTGTTGTTCGTCCTGCGTACTCCTCCTGACACTTTCTCTTTCTTCTTCTTTTAAAAAATTTAATTTTCTCAGTTTTTTTTTTTTTTTTTTTTTTTTCTCGATTCTCCATCTGTTTTCTAGCAAATTTATAAGTATGTGTTTATCGTAATTAAAATAACCACGGGAATCCGAGATTCGATGATATTAGGGATAATTAAAACTGACATGTAATGTATAAACAATTAAGCACTAAACTATTAATAAAGCATACATTACACACAAAAGAAGGTGTACGTAGTGATATTTGATAACTTGTTGGTTCTATTCATGTCACTGTTCTCGTATAATTAAAATCCACTGGTGAGACAAGACTATAGTTAATCTTCAATCAAGTTGGATAACAAAGTTACTTTAACAGATGTTTTTATACATGATTAACCTTCTGAATGCTATGGGAAACTATAAGTATATATTTTTATTGAAAAGATTATTTAGATAATTTCATATATAAAAAGAGAGAGTACACGAGAAAGTGATGTGAATAGATCATGCCAACATTAAAGAGGATATACTCGTCGCACGAATAAAAAAAGTCCTAAAGCCAATTTATCTGGTTTATTTCCTCCTGTTTAGTTATATTTTTTGTGCCTAGAGAAAATCAAAACCTAAAATATTGGATTATATTTATAATTAAATCATACGTTTCTAAGTGGATTTCGGATTTGTATATTAGTAGATTTAGATGTAGACATCTTTGTGCCTTCACATGCGGATCAACCAATGGAGAGGTTCGATATCCTAAATCATGACATTTTGAAACGTTCAATACTATATTACTTGTTTTAATTAATCAGACTTTCCAATTTTTTTTTTTTTAAAAGAAACACGTTAGAATATGCTAATTTTTAAGGCCGAAAGTAAATAAAAACTTTAAACCATAGTTGCTTAAATCATCCACTATATCAAAAATTTACACATAAACGTTGACATGTGATCTAGTGTTTGTATTTGTTACATGCTTCGAAACAGAAATTTAGTAAAATACCATTTTTTTACAGGGACATGCAGAGTTTTTATTTTATAATTAGAAATTCCAAACCTTTGTCCCATAATATCTTTAAATACAGAATATTTTAATAACCTATTAAGACGCCACCGTTCCTCTCCGATAGAGACTTGAACTCAAAATATAGATTCGACTTCCTCCAACAAAAGCTCTTCATTACCTAATTGATATATTAGCATTTGGTTGGAACTTGGAACAAACCATGGTGATCTTCTAAGTTCTAACTTTGTCCAACTTAGAGAGTCGTTTTTAAAAAAATTGTAGTTTTGAAAATGGAGATAAGAGTGTGTGAAGGGAAGGAACCAAACGTCACGTACACACTAAGCAACAAATCAAGCAAAAACAAATTTACAAACAAAAATAAAAAGAGAGAGTGACGCTTGACCGATTGATGTTTTATTTAAATTACTCTATTATATGGAAACTTTTGAAGAATCTAAGGACCATTTCCCTACGGTTATGCTTTTATTTAATAATTTATAATATATAAGCGAAACAAACGAAGCAAAAGTGGAAGACTTGGTGTAAAGTGATGGGATATGCAAATGTTGTGGTGTTAGGGTTTGTGTCATGCAACTTGTCCACTTCTATTTTAGATATTATTTTCTATTTATTTACACCCATTTTTTTTGTCCAATATTTCAGCTTTGGTGGGGTTTCTCTTATTCTTTTTAAACAATTTTTATTTAAATACTACATTGGAGGCTACGATTTTACTATTTTTTTTTTGTTTGGAACTGTGAAAACTGTTTATTAAAAATACTATTTGATTCTCTATATATTCAACCTTTCATTCCATAATTTTTTTCTTTTGGATTTCATATGGGGTAAGCAAAATTAATTTATGGTTGAGTGATGGATAAAAAGCTAAAATGTCATTTTATGTTGATTTAGAGTGAAATCATACGTTTCTATCTTGTGTTTATTTCTTGTAAAACAAATTTCAAACATTTCCTCATATTCTTAAGAAAACTATTCAGCTCAAACGGCAATCCAAATTTTATGCATGTATACAGAAAAAGTCAGCTTAGGAGTTGGAAACGCCAAAATGCTCAAGCTAACTCCGTATTGAACAAAAAATAATAATGGAATATATGAATATCAAACCGTGGAAACATATATTATAATGTGAGTTCAATAATGCATGATATAACTAATTAATTTGCTAGTTATAGATACATGATTAAATCAAACATCAACTTTAGAAGTGCAACATCCACTAAACTAAACGATTTTGATTAGCAATACAAATGTACATAGTGGAATATTATATATATACATGATATGATATAAAAGATTATAGATTACATCAAGATGACTTTGGGAATAATTAAAAGTGGAGATATAGATGTGAGGAGGGGTCATGATGGGGAACACCAAAACTTTATAGATTACCTTGTGAAAGGGGGCACTCATGAAATGGTCCAACCTCACTACCCTATTGATTTTGGTAGCTTTTGCCTTTTTTGTTCTTTGTCCTAAGAAAAAAATATTTAATTAATAAAAATTAATTAGCAATTGTATCTTCTTGTTGGGAATGGGTCCCACTTATCATTTTTCACCCCTAAGCCATCAATTTGATTTGACTACATAACTATGAATGAGCCCAAATGGGAACAAAAACATTTGTCACCCTCTTTTAACCTTTTAACGCTCGTGTCAATAATGTGAATCGGAATCACAATCCCACAGTAAAATTGGAAATTCGAATTTAAAATTGAGAGATCATCACTGGACCAATCCTTTAAGCAAAGGACTATCTCTCAGTGGTTGGTTTTCTACATCGATGGCTAAACATTAGTAGACTTGACGCTAATTGATAGATCACTAAATTGTCCATTAGTTGATTTTTTAAATAAAAATTCCATTGTCAAACGATATACTTTTTAGATTATTAAAGTGTAAACGTTTCCAAAATTATCGCAAATACGACTATTCTAAACCTGAAGAAGAGATAGAATTTGGCTAAGACAAAAAAAACGCAAAGGGATAAATTTAAAACAATATAAAAAAGCAGCAAAGAGCATTTTGTTTTTCCTTTAACGTGCGAATATCAATGACCTACCAATTTACCAATGCCAAAGAAAAATGCCATTTCTCTTTTTTTTTTTTTTCCTCTTTACATTGAGTGGATTTGGTGTGAAGTCTTCTGAAATCACTGCAGAAAAAGCCACAAGACAATTTGTTTATTTCTCATCATTAGTACCATCCAATTTCAAAAGATGAATAATTTAAAGAAAAAATTATATATGGTGTTAACAATCAGTCTTATCCCACTGAACCACACAACACAGCAAAGCTCATGTGAATTAGATTTAGACCTCAAAGAGTTTTCCTTTTTATATTCTTTCTTTACTTTTTCAATTTTCACAACATATATTAATAAATGATTATGATCACGATAGACCTGCACATATGTTCATCTATGCCAGATTCTATAATGTTATTACACATGATAACATAGCTTGGAATTTGATTATGATGATGCAAGAAGAGAGAGATATATAAGAGTGGTAATGTGGTTTATAGACCCATCTGAATACCCTATAGAATCTGGCAAAATCATTACTCTCGCTCTCTCTCTCTCTCTCTCTCTCTCTCTCTCTCTCTCAATCTGATATCCCCACAACTATTAACTGTTCATGGATACTCCTCTTCCCCTCTTGAACAGAGAAAAGTGTCTAGGAAAGTGATTGTAATAGTTCCTTCTTGTCTATATTAGGCACCCAAAGTTTTAAAAAAGAAAATAAATTCTAAAAGAAAAGAAAGCCAACTACCCAAATCATTTATGTAGTTTGGTTGGGGTTAGTGGGCAGATATCATATCCAAGATGGAACAGGTTTATATAAAGTACATGTATATATATATATATACATATGCTGGTTTAATGTTAATGTATACATGAAAGTCCTCTTCTTTTTCATGTGGATAGTTTATTAGGGAAATCAGATTGGACTATGTCAATGGAATAAAAAGATATTTTGTTGGGGAAAAGGTAACGAAAGTGCTGATGTGGGTATCAAGAAACAATGAAAAGATATGAGTATCAAGAGAAAATAAAGCAAAGAAAAGAGAGAATGGAGAAATCAAAAGTTTTGTACAATGTCTATGATTTCCTTTTTGAATATAGCAATGTCCAACAGTAAAAAAACAAAAAACAGAAATGCAAGCTTCAGGCTGAAGATGAAGATGGCATCTTTATTCTTTTAATCAACACCAAGCAGTGACCACAAAGCAATATTAATTAATACATATAATCATAGAATGAGTTGGTATAAGTAGACCAGTATGTATAAGAAGATGCATTAACGTAAAGATCTAATAGCTATACAGAGGAAAGAAGTGGAAATACTTGTGTACTTGATTATTTATTGATCACTGAATTAGATTTGGGGGTTTTGGAAATGGTGAAAACGATTTTTCAAAAGAAAAAAGGAGAGAGAGGAGTCAGATTGGACCAAACAACGAAGGAAAATAGTATTGGGTGATTGCATGATGTGTTCTTCTGTCCAAAACAGTACACAGAAAAATGGTTGGGACTGTAGGACCACTGTACAATAATGGACCATAGAATTTTGTCCCCAAGATATCAAAACCTCCATACATGAAAACGATATCCCTAAAGTTTGATCTTTTATGTGTCAAGTTGTTTTAATATGCAAAAGTATCTAATAGGGGCTCAAAGAAAGCCCACGTCTTTGTCTGTGTACAGACAAGTTTTCCCAGATCAATCAATAGAAACTGCAAATTTTAGGTGGTATTTACAAGTAGGAAATTCAAATATCTGTCATAGTGTGGTTATAAGTCTCTGTCAGTAGTTTTCTAAGTTTTCTGTAATCCAATGCAACATCAGCGTATCGATTCCAATTTGTGGTTGATACGTCGAGATGTTAGCGGATGATCCTTACGTTTGGTCTGTGACTTGGCTTTATCAAGGAAAATGTAGAAAAGGAAACGAGAACCAAGCAAAGAAAATTAAAAAATTCAAAGATGGGTGATTATTATTGATCTTGATGCTTCAATCAACCTCAAGATCTTGGCTTTATGCTTTGAATTGTGTACCCTTCATTTTGGATGAGATGCCAAATGACAAGGACAGGAATCCATTTACTTGTTAAAGTTTCAAGAAAAGAAAAAAAAAAGAATCTGACTTTGGATTTTCTTTTGTGCCAATGGATGGATTTCAAAATTGATAGGTTTCGACTATATATAGGTTAGTTAACATGTTCAAACAAGACACGGAACCTTACTAAGAACAAAAACAGACAACTAACTACGCAGTTTATCACGAGAGACCAAGTGTTTAATTATTATTAGTCTCTATCCGTAAACCAAAATCGATGTTTCAGCAGCCTATTACCATCCAACACCATGAAAAAGAGAGTTTTGTTGTTTATCTTAAAAAAAAAAGTTGCCTTCAATGTAAAAAACAGAAACAGTGCCAGCAGAAAAGAACGAGACAGGACTGGGTTCGTATAATGCACTGTGGATTTTACCATAAAACTGTTAAAAAAGAAAAAGGGCTAATAATGAAAACACTGACCTTTTGTTTCTGAACATGAATGCGACTCAGGTCTAAAAATGGGGATTGTGGAGTGCGACTTAATTGTCCTTCCCTTTGGCTCTTTTCCCATGATGCTCTTCACAAGCCACATGAGTTCTGGACCCCCTTCTCCTGCATTTCAAAATTAAATGTTCCGTCGTGTGTAAACACGAGGAAGATTCCGTTATCGTTTTCTCCACAAAAACAATCAACAGAGTCGTGTACACTGAGAAACAAACAAGTGTATTATAACACCACCTGCATTCACAACCTCCACATGGACCAGATACACACTTCAATATCAACATTCACAGTACTTAGTCACGTCTCTCTTGGTACCATATTAGGTGCCTCCTCAATCAACATTTAGTATTTACTGTTCTGTTTGTTGGCCAAAAGTTAATATCTTAAGCAAGTAGTAGTACTCTTCTTTTCTTCATATGAGAAGACTATGGACTGTAAGAAGAAAGGGTTAAAGCGAAATGCTTCTAATGATCAGAGCCCTGTAAATTCAATCTTATTTTCTGGAACAGAATCAATGTAAGATCAGGAGATGACACTTGAAGACTGCATTTCATTACATAGACTGGCTTGTCTCCGACCACAGAGCGCAACAAATCTATCATGGAACAATAACAACGGGGATTTCTCGATCAAATTAGAACCAGCATAAGCTTCTTTGAGAAAGACTGTACCCCTTGCTCCTTTGTTAGTAATGTAGAAGATCCCTTGATGCTTTATCAAGCAAAGTATTAGTCTAGACGGAAGCAGGTACTCGGAGTGAAATGCTTCCAGTTGAGCGCAAGTCACTCTCTTCTCCATTGTTAAACTGAGCAGCTCATGAAGCACAGCTACAACTCGTTTCCTAGCTTTAGGATCCGCAGCATCGAATCTTCTAGCGTTAAGGTACGGAGATGGAAATTCCATTTTCTGCCACTTCTCAAATTCCTCTAGATAACTTGCGTTAGGCCTAAACCCAGGAGGAAAAGAGATCTTAAACGCATTTCGTCCCAAGAAATTGCCATCCTTTGTGATCCTAACCTTCTTCCTGTTCTCCATAGGCTCAAGGAGTCCTTCACGGGATAACCTATCTTCCCGTGCGGTGATTGCCAGTGAAGAGTCCCAGTTCTCCAAAGCAAGATGAACATTTCCGTTAATAACCTTTAAAGAGAAAAACTCTGGGTACTTTGGGATCAATGTACTCTTAAAATCCTGAGGCAAACCCATTGCAGTCTGAATAAACTCAACCTTCTCCAAAGGCACTCGACAATCAACCGACATCATCAATAGCTTCCTTAGATTGTTAACCAGAAGAGGTTCCATCGACTCTGTAACTTCACCTTCCTCAGCTGCAATCTCTTTAGCTTTCTCAGTAAGCATAACAAAAGGAGGCTCTCTGTTTCCACCTCCAACGTAAAATATCGAAGGGTACTTCTCAATGGCAGCCATCAAATTCCACTTATGAACAAACCCAACATGCTTCTCGAGGTCTCTAAGAAGAATGCTTCCACGTTTCTGCGCCTGAATGATGGATTTCAGCTCAAGTATCAGAGTTGGCTTCTTCTTCGAATCTATGGCTTTATCAAGCTCATGAACTCTATGGTATACTTTCTTCTTCGGTCTCCATCCTCCACCGGACTTGTGTCTCACCTGAACAAACGTCCCCTGCGATCTACTAGATGATTGTCCACCAAAAGACTCCAAATTTTCAATTTCTCTAAACATATTCTTCTCTAGGATTTGGACCAGACCGAAAGAGATCGAACGTTTTCTGTATAATAACGGTTTAGACATTCTATCAAACACCTTCTGTGCACAATCTTCACCAAGTACAATGCAACACAAAATCCTTCTCACTTCAACCTTCCCTATGAAAGATTAGACGACAGAATATTAAATAAGAAGAATCGAAACCAAAAAAAAAACAAATTCTCCGAGGAAGATTAGCTCCGCGATTTTTCCCCAGTATGAGTGAGGAGTGTCATTTTCGCGGCCATTCTATAAACTGGTAAACAGAGACAAACCTCTTTTCTGGGCTTCTAGATATTCAAGGCCCAATGGGCCAAGCTATATGTATCTAAATAGTTTTTTTTAAAACTTGGCGGCAAACTCAGAATCATTATTAGAAGAAAGACCAAACATATAAAATCAGAGACTCCAAAGAGATTCAGGATCTGAATTTGCAGGAACCAAATTTTTGTCTTTCAGCTGTTGGTAAAAGAAAAGGGTAGCCATTCTGATTATCTTTCTCTCATTACTACAAATATAAAATCTTCTTGTGTTTACAAGATCGAAACATCATTTGTATTTTAGTTTCGGATCCAAGACCCATCATATCTTTCATGCCAAGTTTATTTGGTCTTAATTAGGTCTTGTTCTTGGTAACAAGTCCTTGGAAAGACAAGTAAAGATCTTTGTTCTCTGCCCCCAATAACTCACCCGCTCTCCTCAGAGTTTCCTAACAAATTCAGAACATTCTTTTTTTAATGCGTATGCACTTTCAAACACGGATTGACATATAAAGTAAACAGAAACTGCTTTTGTTGGCTTACCTCTCGGGTTTGCTTGTGAGCATTCAGTTCTTTGATGTTAGCCAAGAAGGCTCTGAATTGTTCATATGATAATCGGCTCCTGGATGATGATGATGATAAACATAAAAATAAAATGTTTGCTTCAAAGGTTAAGTCTGAATTGTGAAAAAAAAAAAGGATAAAGAGCTAACCTGGCTTGACGGAAAAACTCCTTGCCATCAATCCGAGCTGCATAAGTTTCAGTACAATCAGAGAATGTGAACATAGTTAGAGACAGATGAACTGAAAACCTAACCTGAGAGTGGGAAGGCACGAGGAGGAGAATTTGAAGCTGATGATTGCTGGCTTGATGGGCACCAGAGAATTGTATTTTCTCTTTCACCAGAAGTTCTCCTGGGAGATCCTGCAGCATAATTGCTTCGAGGAGAGATTATAGTTGGCGTAACCCATGGAGAGATGTATGGAGTTACAGACAATCTGGGCCCTGTGTACTCTGAAGCTGCCAAGTACAAAAAACACAAGCATAAGTTGAGTACAAAATCATATAAGTATTACAGTATAAGTTGAGTACACAAACATAAGCAAAAGTCATTCAGATGATCATAGTAATTCCAAGCAGTACAGTACCATTGACTGGAGTAAACCACCGAGGAACCGACTGGTCACATGTCCTGATATCAGCAGGTTCTGTTTCCTGTGGAAGTAAACAGTTAACTAAGAAGCAATTTTGTAGTAAGAGAAGCTGGTAAAACTAAAGTATCCTACTTACATTCACAGAAACATTCTCATTACTCAAGGATTGAATTAATTGCCTCTTGAATGTCTCCAGCTGAAAATAAAACCCTTTACTAAACAAAATAAAAGTAAACATAGAGAAATCACAAAAGCAGCAATATATAAAACAAGAAGACAAAGTATACTAGCTTCACCTTAGCGACATCACATCTCAGTTTATTTGCTGTCGCCTCAAGTGAATCACGTTCCTTTCTCAGGTTCATCTTCCCCATAAAAGAAAGACGGTATATATATATATGCAATCAAAGCCATAAGCTTCTTGATACAGAATAAAAGAAAGCAGGGAGATATAGAAAGCGATATCTCACGTTTTCATGGAGGGACATCTTCAACATTGAATCGGCTTCTCGGAAGTCTCTTTCCAGGCGAGACGCCTTCCACTCAAGCTCGTGAATACCGACTTCCCTCTCATGGAGTTTCTGCTTCATTTCGATAACCTCGGCCTCCAAATTTGACACCTTGGAAGCAATCGCCATGGAGGTGATCTTCTTAGCGAGATCTAGTTGCTCGAAAGGATCCGTCGGAATAACCGATAGAATCTCATCAGGAAGCTCGAAATCCGATCGGCCTCCTCTAACTCCACCAGCGATCTCCGACATCTCCTCGAAATTTCCGGTGTTGCAGAGGAATCCAAGAGTCTTTCTCAATATATATGATCACTCGTCTTCTCGTAAATTTGGCCGCTCCTTCTCTCTCTCTCTCTCTTGTGTCCCACTTTGTTTTCAAAAAAACACTTTAGATTACTTTTTCCCTCCCAAAAAGAGTAAAGATGTAGTCAAAGGCGACGATCAACTGCCTTAAATCATATTTATGTGTTTTATAATTAAGACTTGTCTAATAAATACATTTTAGACTTTTTTATTTATTTTTATTTTACTGTCATTGGAATATAGTGATGAAGACATAGAGCTATTGAGGATTTGACCGAAAAACTATCATAGAAGGCTATAGAATCAAATCCTTACAGCCAAAAGAAAAAAAAAAGAAACTTGGCAATTCAATAGTAATCTGACCAAGTAATTTATGAGGAAATGACAGAAATTTTATTTAAAAAAGGAAAAAATAGCTTAGGAAATTCATCCAAATCTAGAGATCATATCTCATTTTGTATAATCAAAATAAGGTTATATTTAATACCTTTTCTTTCCTCTCAAGTTACAGAAAAATGAATGGATGTGTCCTACACCTCTCACCAATCAAGTATCGCCTCTTGTGTGTGTATAAATTCCAACATCGCATTCTTTCTCCGTTTTGCCCTTTGAATAATTTTACTCTTTTCATGTGTGGAAAAAGGTGACAGTTTTGGAAATTGACGTTCACTGCATACTGATAAGTCACTAAATTACAGAATAGGATCATTAGTAGTATCAACTTCGCCTTCAGTCACTAACTACGCGACATAGGCAAAACTGGAATAAACTCCTGCAATGGCCGATGACGCAACTCCGGCCACGGCGCCGAGATCCCTCGACGACACCATTGAGCATTGTATCGGAGACTTTGGGTGGGCCCAGTTCATGCAAGCCACACTGGTCTCGCTCTCCGGTGTTTTCGACGCTCAACAAACCTTCCTCACGGTCTTCACCGACTCGGAACCCACGTGGCACTGCACCGAGTCAGGCTCGATCTGCCGTCCAGACGTATCCAACATCTGTAACCTCCCCGACAAAGCATGGTCGTGGGATCTGTCTCCCAACGCGTCTGTAATATCGGAATGGAGTCTCCAATGCAGCGGATCCTTCGTCAAGGGCTTGCCTGGGAGCTCGTTTTTCCTTGGATGTCTAGTTGGTGGTCTGCTTCTCTCCACACTCGCCGACTCAACTCTCGGTCGGAAGAAGATGCTCTGTCTTTCATGTCTCGTGATGTCCATCTCAACGTTTCTAGCCGTCTTCTCCCCGAACGTGTGGGTATACGCTCTACTCCGGTTCATGAACGGGTTTGGTCGGTCTACTATCGGTACTTGTGCCCTTGTGCTTTCCACTGAACTGGTCGGGAAGAAGTGGCGAGGACGAGTAGGTGTCATGAGCTTCTTCGGCTTCATGATCGGGTTTCTCTCGCTTCCCGTCATGGCCTACCTAAACCGCGGAAAATCCTGGAGAAACCTCTGCCTCTGGACTTCGATTCCAACACTTGTCTATTGTGGCGTGGTACAGCTCTTTGTCCTCGAGTCCCCGAGGTGGCTTCTCGTTAGGGGTCGTCGAGAAAAGGCCATCTCGGTTCTCGAAAGTGTATCTTCGAAACCTCTGAATAGCGCAGAAATGGCCATGAGGTTCTCGAGTTTAGCATTTGATGCGTTGCCTAACGTCAGCATCTACGTGGCCTTGAGGGTGTTGGTGCAGAAACAATGGGCGATTAAGAGATTATCGGCAGTAATGGCGATTGCGTTTGGGATCGGTTTCGTCTACTATGGAATGCCGTTAGCCTTACCGACTCTTAGCTTCAACATATATCTAAGTGCAGGCTTTAATGCGCTGATGGATCTGCCTGCGAATCTTGTCACACTATTACTTGTCGACAAACTCAGCAGGAGAAGCGCGATTCTCGGTTTCACAGCGTTAGGCGGTATCTCGAGTTTCCTCATTTTCGTCTTACAGAGGATCGGTAACCGCATCGGGGCGTTATACTTAGCGCTAGAGCTTGTGGCATATTTTAGCGCATGCTCTTGTTTTAACATGGAGATGATATATACTATTGAGCTGTTCCCGACGTGTGTTAGGAACACAGCCATCGCTATGGCGAGACAAGCTTTGGTTTTTGCTGGTGTTTTCAGTCCTATCCTGGTGGCTGCTGGTCGCGAGAATGGATTGTGGTCGTTTGGTCTATTCGGTGTGACAATTGGGATGTTGGGGTTGTTTGCAATCACGTTGCCGGAAACTAGAGGCACCGTTATATGTGATACGATGGAGGAGGAAGAGAACAAGAGTGTTCGTACTTAGAATGCATTTCAGCGAGTGATGTAAGTTTTAAGCTCAATAGTTTTACGATTAAGACTTTGGAGTTAGTTTGTTTTTGTTCATTAAAGAAGTTTCCCGTAGAATGAGGATCAAAACATGTATGTTGTCATGGATTCAGAAAATAGTTTGATATGAAGCACAAAATATATAATAGATTAGATTCTATGTACAAGTGAAATTTGTTATTTAATAATACTTTTACGGTTCGTAAGAAAATATAAAAATAATAAGATCATTAATAATTTGTTAACAATTTGCTTAATTTATAACTTGATTAAAATTTTTTTTTACATTATTCATTTTCATTTTGTTCATCCCTCTTTTTATTTCTATTGTTTAAGAGCAAACGGCTTTTACTAATTTTTTGATAAATATATTAAATTGAAATATAATCATGTAATCCCAAAAGGCTGTGTACTTTTTTATGAATTTTTTTTTGATAAATACACTACCTATTTTATCAAATTCGTCTGTTTCATTCCACACATACATATGGTCAAAGGCTACAGAACTAATCCTCACAGTTTTTTTTTTAAAAAAGCTTTATTGTTTGCAATTCAAAGTTTTAAAATTGGTAACCACTATTTGTAGTAGTAATCTGACCAAAGATTCATGAGGAAATGACAGAAAGTTTATTAAAAAAGGGAGAACAAAATATGCATAGCATAGGAAATTCAACCAAATCTAGAGAATAGCTCATTTTTGTATAATCAAAATAAGGTAGTTGTTCTATTGTTAAGTTTGACCAGGTATATATTTGCCTATGAAACAAAAATTTAATACCTTTCGTGTCCTCTCAAATCAAATAATACTTTGTATATAAAAAAATGAATGGATGTGTTCCCACCTCACCCAATCAAGTACCGTCTCTGTGTGTGCTACTACTCTCTCTTCTCTGCCCTCGTATATATAATTACATTCCAACATTGCCTTCTTTGTTCTTTCTCCGTTTTTTCTCTCTAGAACAGTCAAAAATCAGAGACGACATGAAGCCGCTGATTCGCCGCCTCTCACAAATCGCTGACTCGTCCGCCGAATCTTCTCGATGCAACCAAATTCGCCGCGGCGATGTGCATCAGCCGTCGTCGTCGTCAGTGTTCTTGGTCAAGCGAGCAAACGTGGCGTCGGCTGTGCCGTCCGGCCATGTCCCAGTCAACGTCGGGAACGAGATGGAGAGGTTCGTGGTGAGTGCGAAACTGCTGAACCACCCTGTTTTCGTTGGGCTGCTCAATCGATCTGCTCAGGAGTACGGTTACGCTCAGAAAGGAGTTCTTCATATCCCGTGTAACGTCTTCGTCTTCGAGCAAGTCGTCGAGATTCTCCGATCTGGAATCGACGAGTCTCGTGATATACCGGAGCTCGTCGCGTCGTTATCCGGCGACGACTTGTCTCTGTGGTTACCTGGAACTACAGAGTAGATGATTCTCTCTGTGTTCTCCATCTCGATTTTCGTTTTTTTTTTTTGGAATTTCGAATTTCATGGGATATACACAGCAATTGTTCTTCGATCTTGTCCTTTTTTCTGACTGATCGGAGAAATTGTTCTTGACGATTGTTACTGATGATGGAGAATGAGTTTTTTTTTTTCTCGTCTTTATCTCCGAATTTTTAGTGTTTTGTTTCTTGTTTATCTTCAATTAAATTATGAGAAAGAAAATACAAGTCACACCATGCAAGTTATTTACTATTTTTCAGGGAATGTTCGGGGTAATCATTTAGTTGATCAAAATGCAAGTTTATAATTGCAACTGTTACATCTAAATCACTTTAAATTACAAGTATTAAGGAATTAATAATTGAATAAGATGTTATTGATACTTCCATGATATCGTCCCACCACTTTAACAAAAACAATCCTCAAAATTTAAATGATGCATTACATAACCTAAGCAAAGTATATCGCATTACATGGAAAATGAATGCTTTTCAAATTTTCTTCTTAGATTTAGGGTTCTTAAGTTTCTTCTTCACCACGTTATTCAGTTTCTTCCTTGGTTTTTTCTTCTCCAATTCCATTCTCACTCTCTCGTCCTCTTTTATACCTCGAAGAATAGTAAAATTCTCTTTCAATTTCTTGTTGAGCTCAACCATGTCGAACTCCGGATCATCCTTGGCTTCTTCACCACCACTCTCTCGTTTCCGTTTGCTGTTTAATTTCCGAGACTCGCTCTTAGGCTCAAACGATTCCTTTTCAAGAGAATAATCTGCAAACGCCTGTTGTGGGGTGACTGCAGAGAGAAACGTTTGGTTTTGAGAAGTGTTCATGTTGGAAATTGTAGTAGCCATCGTTGAGATCGCCGGATGGTAGTGTTTGGTCAACAGATTGAGTTCCCAGAGCACTGTTGCGAATGCCCCGCTTAAGTTAGGATCGGTGGCGTACGGCTGATATTTCTGCAATCGAGATTTTGCGATTAACGACTATTATAAACTAAATTTGTATACGAGAGTTAAGATTTGTGACTTACCGCGATTGAACCGGAAACAGAGCCGCCTCCAGCATCGTTCTCTAGAAGGTTTCTGCATTTGACGTTCCTCTGGAGGAGAATTTTCAAGGTGACGAGCGCTGTTACAGATAGCAGGATGAGAGTTAGCTTGAGATCAAGTATTATGTGAATGAGTAAACCAAAGTGTTGGTAATGTCTGTTACCTGACATAGACTCGGCACAGCCGAAGCATAGTGCGTATGTGGCTAAACGTTTTACAAAAGCGGCAGTCTTTTGCATGTCTTGATGCCTGTCGTCGCACAGCATTATCTTCAATGACTCGGCCAACACTTCGCCTGAATCTCTGTTTCGCATCACAAGTTGATTCAGCTTATGTCGCGGTTAAAAGAGGAAAAATATGTATAACAAACCTTCCAGGGCGGTACTCGAGAAGGAGGTTGTAAAGCTGGACAAAGAAGTCTTGCAAGTCAACGTTCAAGGCATTTAAGTTGCTCCTCATGACTTTGAAGGCGACAAGGCAACACCTCAGGCGTTCAGATACTGTCAACTGTTTTGACTTCTTCTGCTTTGTGTTGTTGGACGCGCTATTGCTAGAGGCAAGCTTCTTTAGATAGTTCATGAGATCTCCGATGTACGACACATCCAATCGTTGGGTGAATTTTGCCAACCCATCCAAGCATGGAGCAAGCAAAGGGTGCGATCCAAAGGCACCAGGATTCAAACTTGTGTCTACTTCCGTGCTGCAATTAGTCCAAATGACGTCAACAAAAACAACATTGACAAAGCTATATAACCAGAGCGTAAAGCCAATGAGAATTCACAGGAACGATTTTACTAGAACTGATTCTGTAAATGGATAATAGTATCTTTTGGATTTCATTAGAACAAAAGCATTCTTTCTCGACAACTGGAAAACACAAACAATACCTTTCGCTAGTTGAATACATTGTATTTCTCAGGATGCGGAAATAGGTCTCAAAAACAGCAGAAAGTGTCTCTGTCTGCATCTTTCGCCGTTCCATAGCATCCGGTTCGTAGGTCTTGTAATCAGCAGTAACCTAAAAATTGTCATCAAGAGAGATATCACTTTAGATCAAACTAACAAAAAGAACGGAACCCATTTTAGATGTTAAGGTCATATAAATGATTGTCAGCATGAGGGAAACCAACATCAAATTTCCCACCAACAAATATATTGCACAAATGAAAAGTAAATTACCTCGTCTCTGATCTTAGACATCATTTCTCGCTTGGATTTCTTCCTCTCGTTCTCCTGTGCCTCATTTTGCTCCTCTTGCTTATCTCTTTTATTATTTTTCTTATTTTTCTTCTTATTCTCATCCTCTTTTTCACGCTTTCCAATATCCTCGTCAAAGCGTATGGACATGAACACCTAAGGACAGATATAAAAAATGGAACCAAGGGGAAATGACATCAGAGCCAAAGAGATAAGGATATTTAACCAGATTGTTCTTGGAGAATACTTCCCAAATCACTACGCTATGTTTTTAAATGAAAATGTTAACTTCGTGATCTAGTTTTTCCCATCAAGAGCCGTTTTCACAGTTTTAGCCAGCGAAGTGGTGCATTAATGTGTAGTTCTCAAAATGTTGAAATAAGAGCAATAGATACCTCAATAGAGTTAGGATGAAGTTGGCAATTTTGAGATTTGACTTGATCAGCAATCAAGCGTACAGCTTTCACGGTTAGCTCACCGCCATGTTTCCCTTCATTGGAGAAAAGAGACCTAATAGTAGAGCAACAGAGTCTCCTGCAAACACAAACAGGCGCAACAAGTGAGTTAGATAGGGACGAATTAGATGCAATTGCAGCAAAATGACATGACTATGACAAAAGGGATATAAGCACTTCTACAATGGGTTAGATTCTATGATATATCAGTTGAACATTATTCGTATTCTCTGAAAAAGGGTCAAAATAACCAGGACCTTACGACTTCGTCCGGGGAGCTAATGTTTCCGACAACAGAAATTAACAGGTTATCACGGTAGTTGAAGTGAGGAACAGCTTCCAGCAAAATACAAATGCACCGAGTGGCAACTTGCTTATATACTGACTGATTTTCAAATGCAATCAACTTCTGCAAATATGACTGCCAAGGACACCAGCAGGAAAAGAAATGTTTTATAATTATTTCCAGAGGAATCGAGAATCAAATATAATTGACATGCATACCTTGTACGCTTTTAATAAAGTTGACTCATAGAACCGGGTTTTCTTTACTTCCTTCGAGACCTTCATCTCGAGCTCCTTTTCTGTAGGAAGTCTAATCCGATAGCTGGCACCACCAACAAAATCAAATGTGTAAATTCCAATATCATAAAGGGGAAGAATTAGGAGACTGGATAGCAAATCAAATGAGGAAAGAATGTGGGAAAGATATTAGTATAATTACCCAGGAATAATATCTTTGAATACGGCCAACACCGATAACAAGCCAAGTTTCACTATCTTTGTATTCTCATCTTTGGTGATATCTAACATTTCCTTTAATGATTTGATGTTTGCCTCCGGATCAGAATGTAGTTGCATTCCCAATTCCGCGAGTCTGTTTTTTTTATTTTCAAATGTCTCTTCAGCAGATAGTTCTTGTTTCACTTCTGCCTGACAAGTGACAAAAGAAGAAAAGCATTCACATGTTAACAAAACAGAATCATATAAAAAACACTGACAAGGCTCAGAGTCACAAAACACCCAATTCTCAGCATAATCAACTCCAAACAGCGATTTCCGTTTATCTTGATGGAAAGGTATTATTAGCAAGGTGAAGATGCAGAAAGATATCAGATATGATGTTCATTAAAAAAAATGTATGTCAGAAGAATGAAAAATTCAAACTTTTAGCAACTTATATAATGGGAAAAAAAAAAAAAAAAAAGAAGAAGAAGAGCTTAAAACAGGCATCACCAGAACAGCTGCTTGGGGTGTTTCTTCTTCCTCTTGTAAGATCTCTTCAGGCAATTCCTTCTCTTGTTTCTTTGCCTCTTTTTTACTCTTTTTAGCTTTTGCTCTCCTCTGAGATTTGTTTAAAGTATGTTCATCCTCAAGATCGTCCTCTTCTGCTTCATCAGCGACGCCTTCAGCTAGTTTTGACGTCTTTGACACTGAACCATTTCAAAACACAAGCAATAGACACAAATCAGAAAGACCACAGATAATAATCCTTAAATCGTGCCATTAAACAACAAAATTTATAGTTTTCGTTGATTACCCGTTCGATAATGGAGTTTTCCATCTAAAGTCTTAATAGGGAGCACATCAACAGGATCCACTAGGATCTCGTTACTCACGTTCTCTTCTTGATGTGCCTTCCTCTTTGATCGTTCTTCCTCATACCTATCCTCCACTGTCTTTGCTTTACCACTGCATTGCCTGGCATCAGCAGAAATGATACATCATCAATAAAGAGATTGAAGATGACCACTTGTGAAGACCTCTTTTTCATTCTAACAATCTGACCAGATAGGATAATCGCTAATAGCTTCCGAATATTGAATATTAAACCTAATCGCTAACTCAAAGTATGAATCTGACATTAGACCAGCGAATAAGTACGAGAAGCTTCAAGCTCGACCCGGATATAGCAAGTACTGATTTTGGTATATCGCACGCTTGTACAATCAAACATAATCAACCAAAACTACTCAAAATCACCAGAATGAAGAAAAATTCACAAACAAACAAAAAATCGATTATCGAAAGAAATAAACGCACCTGTTGATAGCACCGGTGTCAATTTGCGAGACGAATCGGGCGTAATCAGTGTTCTCTTCGACGAATTTCAAATCCTCGTCGGAAAACTCAATATCCTCATCGGGTACATCCGGCGGAAGCTGCGGTGGGGGTATAACCTTCTGTTGACGCCGACTTTTCCCCATTATCCCGACTAGTTAAGCAGCAACTGATAAGAGGAACTAATGTAATTGAAAAATGAAAACTGACTGCACAAAATCGATGAACCTAAATTTAGGGTTTAGTAAGGTTTTGGTGACGGGAACGAAGGAAGGTATAGTAATATACTTCATTTTAAAGATAACAGTCCCCAAGAAGGGCCAGGCCCATTATTATGCAACGCTAACTTTAATGGGTCTCTACGTGGATTAGTAATATGCAACGCTAATTAAAAAAAATTAATGGGTCTCTACGTGGATTAGTTTCAATGTGAGTAAACGACGTCGGACAGGAAAATGATTTATATTTTTTTTATTTCATAATGGAAACTTGGACGGGGGGGGTTTTTTTCGAAGGGCTAATTATTATTTTAAATTTTCACATTTTCGAAGGTTGACGTACCACTGAAAAAAAAGAAATGAAAGTTGTTACGTTACATTTTGTTACGATACAGGAGGAGTGGTTTTTTTGGTGTTTACCTGAAAAGCAAAGATGAAATAATAATAAGCCAAAATCAATTAATGAAGGAAGCATTAAGTTGACACGTGGATTTTAAATGTTTTCCTAAGGAACAACCAAAATTCATAAATGTATGCAGGAGCATTGATTACAATTAAATAGACGTCACAATCCAATTAATTGAATTCGTTTCCATTAGGATGACTTGCTCAGTTTCTCTTATTTCTTTCTCATTTTTTTAATCCATAGTACTAATACTATATATATAACTGAAATCCACGAAATAGAACTTTAAATTGTTATTTTAGTTGGTTCTTACATGAAATTAGGTAGTTATATATATTCCCAAATTTTCAGTGAAGATGACACCTATTTAGAATTGTGTTGATCATATATCACCATAGACGTAAACCTAATTTTGTAACTGTACACGTAGGAAAAATATATGGTAGATTTTTTATTTTTTGGATAAAGATGAATATGAAACCATATATTATACGTATCCGGTGTGTGTTTAAATGCCACACACACAGAAATATGTTAAATGCCAAAAACTATGCTACCTACGAATTATTATTATTTCTGGTCCCACCCTTGTTTAATTTATATAAATTCTATCATAAATTCAACTCATCTACTCGTCGACCGTAATAAAAAAAATCGGGAAAGTTATATAGTGCATGCATATTTGTTCGTGAATATTGGCATTTCTACTTTTCCTTACGTCGTTGACATAAATCAAAAGGTTTGCATATTGGATTTTAATATTTTTATAAGCACTTATTTGCGATTACGTTAGCTGCAGTTATTCATACATATGAATATGTGTGCACTGTTGACCTAAGCAGTTAAAGTTTGGTCAGCAAAACTTTGAATGACCCTTTTGATAAAATTAAATACCTCCGTACTTAACCACACAGAAACTTAACAGTTGTCCCATTTAATTAGGTTTTTTAATACAACTTTTTTTTAAAGAGAGCTTGCAGAAATTTTATCTGTTTTAGGGTTTGTTGAAGGCATCATGCATGCAAACCACATCATCAAATTTCTAAATCTTCGTTCTCATTACTTTTTCTAGAAAATAAAAACAACTTAGATACTCAGTTCGAACTTCCAAGTTTAGGAGTATATATATCACGAACACAATTGTAAAAATAAAATAAAAAGGTGGGTTGTTTTACAAAAGACAATGAAATTAGATGAACATATACAATGAATGTAAACTACCTTCCAACCAACCTTGGACTTTGGGCTATTCAAAGTAGAAAATACGAGTATGACGACGAGCCAGGATTGAATTAAAACATCCATAATAATCGTAATACAATTAAATAATCGGTAAATTCCATTTTTCTTTCTAAATAAATTCTACCGAGTAATTTTTCATGCTGTTCGATCAATAACGACGAATTTACAAAAAAACAAAAAACAAAAATACCCTTAAAAAATCCTTACGGTGCCCCATAATTTTTTTTTTTGTTCTTTCATTTCGGTTTTACCAAATAAACCCCTGATTTTATCTATCATTTACAACGTCAAAGACCCCAAACCAAAAATTTAAAAATGTTCTAATTAAGTTTCAGATTGATATGTTGAGATCAATCTTAGGCTTCTTCATGGAGTTTGTAGGCAAAGGAACAATGGTGTCGCATCTCGGACATCTCGGGTTGTTGTTCATAACCAAAACGTAAGACAAACAGCCGGGACATCCAGCCGCCACCGGTGACGCAACCTCCGTCGTCCGATGATGATCGGAGACCGTATCGTCCGGCGATTGCCGTTTCTTGAAATTACCCGGATCCCTCTCCGCTCTCTCCAGAGCTGATTTCACCTTGTCCAGCGTGCAAACGCTTTGGAAATTATTACGGTTCGGTGACATGGAGAGAGGACGAGAGCGAGACGACGGGAGAAGTTTCAGCTCCGGCGTGGTGTCGTCGAAGAGGTTTAGCAAAGGCTTCGCCTGAGAATTGCTGGGATTCGGAGGAAAATTCAAATCCTGAAACGTCGGGACTGTTTGATTCGATTGCTCCGCGTTAGTTATGGACGACGACGAGCTCGTGGAATTGCATCGTTGCAAATAAACTTTACCTGACTGTTCAACAAAATAATTAGCCACACAAAAAAAAAAAATCGATCAATCCATCTGAATTCCCAATAATCTCGAAAAAAATTGAAATTCATCTCTCTCTCTGTTCGTTTCGATTCGCCTTAAGAAAGAAAAAAATCAATCGGAGAAGAAACTACATAAAATCAAAAACGAACCTTCAAATCGAGACGTTTTTCCCATCCGGAGGGGACTTGAAGGTCAAGGTCAAGCTCCAGTGACCGATCGCCTCCTCCTCTGCCGATTCCAAGGAGATCGCGAGTCATCAGCGCCGCCGTAGATTTCGTTCCGGCGGATTCTTTCACCGCCGCTCGATCATCCTTGTAACCGCTTAGTAACCGTACGAGGGAGCTGACGTCAGCAGCCATACCAGAATTCGGAGAGGGAGAGAGAGAGAGAGAGTTAATGGGCTGTGTAAAAAAGGCAGAGTGAGAGTTTATATAATAGACGGAGCCAATATTAAGAGCCGAAATGTAGAAATAGAGTGTGGGGCGTAATTTAATGCGGCACGTTATATAATTAAAAATTTCAATTAATTGCTTATAATTTATTATTCAATATTTTTACTATTTAATGTTTTTGTTCGGATTTCTCTCTTTTTTAATTCTTTCAAAATTGATTTACTTTGCTTTCTCTGGTGTACAAGCTAATATTAATGAGGGGTTACATTTATCGTTGTACCATTATTGACTAGCATTTAAAATTTAATGAATTTAATGTGTGTTCTCATCTCTAACCCTTTTTTTTCTTTCTTTCCCTACTTCACGCTCTACACGTTTTCTCACTATTCGATTTCTTCTTATATAAATACCCCCTTACCATATTTTTCTCACATTTATATTCAACTGTTACATTAAATTCTCTTTAACGTCCAGTTTCTTACAAATAAAAAAACTTATACTCGAACAAAAAACCATTTTAACCAAATGCATTTCCGAAAATAGACGAGTAGTATTTTTTATTTCTGGTAGTAATTTGTTACAAGAGGAATCGTCGAATGGAGGAGAGGAATTATAAGACAAAGAGCCAAAGTGTATTTATTAAATGCGATAGAGAGAGAAAATGAGACGCATTAAATGCTAAGCGTCTCTCTCATAGTTATTACTTTTCAAACCTCACCTTAGTACTTCAATTAGTGATTAATGACTCTTTTGACGTACAGATTTATGACTAATTTCCTTCTTTTTCGTCAAACCGTGATCAATTAATAATGACAAATTCTGTAATTCATTAGGCAAATAAAATCGAAGATTTTTTTTTAAAAAAATGTTCATTCAATTGCCGTTTCGAACTTTCTTTTCAATGTTGTTGACTTTCAAAACACATTAGCAAAATTGCTCATTTACAATCACGAGCAAAACTATACCGACATTATTTTCCGTTTTTTTAATTTTATTTTGCTGTCAACATTTGGAAAAGTATTTAAGATTAGTAGCAAAAAAAGAGATGGCAATATTAATTGATTGGCTTTTTAGGAAATAGGAAGGTGTATGCATTTAAGAACAGATCTAAAGAGCTTTGAATAATTTTTTTTGTAATTTTCCATAGGCTCTTAGGATGACGAAGTGATGATGCTCACGAACGATATATTCTTAATAACACATAACAGCCTTTATCAAACTTATACACACACATACACAAATACTCACGTATGTGTGGGAAACACATTTGACGTTACTTTATCGGGATTGAGATCAATCGACGCCAAAAAAATAGTTAAATAGTTCACCAAATTAAAAACTTTTTGGAGGGTTTTTTGTTGTTGTTATTGTATTTTTTTTTTTTTTTGCTGAATGTTGTTGTTATTGTTGTAAGGAACTAAGGATGCTTACTCATAAAAAAAACCGATGGCCCAAAATGTGTAACCGCACCAATATAGAAATGCAGTGTAAATTAAATTAAATTTAAATGGCAGTGAGACTGGTCTTGGGATTTCAATGCATTTAAATGGGTGATTGGTGGGGTTATTAAATTGGAAATTAAATGATAAATATTAAATTTATTTGAATGCATATAATAAACCTTAAATTCCCAGGCCATTTACTCATTCTGCAGTCTATTAAGTATTAAGATGTGAATTCTCCATTTTTTCTTTTTAAAAATAAAGTTGGAATGGATATGCTATAAACTTATAATGCATGTTTTTTATTATTAAAAACGTAAATCAAAATATCATCCATTTATTTAGTTGTGGATATCTGCTCTGAATCTTACACAAACATTCTAATTTTGGACATTCAGAATTAAATTGATCGGCACAACAGTAAAATACGGTAGTAAAATACTCACAAAGGGCCATCGTGATATGTATCAAACGGTTTTCAAATATACAGGCCCATTTAAAGTGTATTGAGCTCATCATTCTTAAAATCCGGCCCGAGTATATCCTCTCGCATGTTATCATTCCTTTTGACCTTAAAGTCCGTTTCGAAAATAAGGAATGATAATAATATGGAGTGTAATGATTACTGGCTGTTACTAAATCAAATGGGTTAATTACTTTAAAAAATATAAAATATTAAACAGTTTGTTTATGATGGAATAGATTTATTCCCATACGAATCCATGTGCGTCATGCATGCGTAATCATTTTTTTTCTACAAACCTTTTCTTATAGTGTATGCGTAAATTGTTAGGCGTCATTGTGCTTTGGACCTACTTAGTGATTAGTTAGGTGATCAGGAAAAAAAACATCACTGCTAGTAGTAGTACTAAGCAAATTTCTTACCAACCCAAGGATGGATAATATTATTTATTGTTTGAGATCTCATGTTTTTCAAGATTAGGTGTCCGTTTTGTTTGGTAACTTTAGTCCAACGTTAGCTTATACTTGAAAAACTCTTATTTAGGTGCCTATTAGATAATTTTAGTTCTGAATTTTCCTTGTGTTTCTCTTTTAAATCTACTTATTTAACCTCATATCTATTGATACAATTAAATTTTAACACATTTTATGTGAAATATTATAAGTTATTTGAACTGGCCCATATGAGTTATCTATATATCGAGAATTTGGTTTTATCAATTAAGACATCGTTTTTTCATCTAAAATATTCTAGACCGAATGTTGTTAACATATGAAACTTGTAGAAAATCATTTTTATCATTTACAACATTTACGGGATATCATAATATATAGCTTACTCATAGGATTGAAGTATATAAATACTATACAAGACAGACACAGAGCCTTATTTCCATTAGCTCAAATCTGAACTTTAAAGTCAGTACACTCAAAACTGAGTTTGACGTCTGTATTACTAATAGCAACACACGTGCTTTCATCATAATTTTTACAGAAACTTCATTTTAGAAAATCTTTTATGCCACTTTCCATCGTTTCGATAAGGTTCATACTCCATAGGGACGTTGAAAATTTTATTTTTATTTTTGTCCACTTATAGTTCTAATTTTTATTTTAATTTGCAGTAAAGCTTTTCCACTCATAGTTTGTTCACCAACCTTTTGATTACCAAGAGTCGCATAAAAAAGCAAAACCTATAAACCGCCTTTTTTTTTTACCGAGCCAGACTTTTATTTATATAATTTTTGAATTAAACATTTTTAACCTAGTATATTCTACATTATATTGTTTTTAGTACATATACATTATATCGATTTTAGTTCAAATTAGTTGACAATGACTAGACTAGACTATATATGTACCATTGTTTTAGGTCTCTTATATATAACTTCACTTTGAGTGTGAGACTATAATACCATGTTCTTGTTTGGTATTGATATAAAATATAAACTGTAGTGTAGATTGATTTTGGGGTTTACTTTTGCCATAAGATATTTTTCTGTTTAAAATTGATATTAAGTAAATTTTACTAACGTCACGAAGTTGTTTCGTTTATGACTTCGGCTTCGCTTCAATTATCGCTGACGCTGATAATAATACTCTTAAGATGTTTGCACTATATAAAAGTGAGTATATCGCAGGTAGTACTTGGAATAGTTTTTGGATGGATACAGAGAAATTAAAAAAGTAATGAAGGTTTGGTGATATTAAGTAATTAACGTAGCCAAGTGCCAACAACAACACCAAACCCACCAAACATTAAAGAAGTCAAAAAAGACGTAAGTCTCTGACCTTTTCCACTCTCTTTAGTCTTTAGTTTGGTGAGTTCGTGCACTATGCTCACACACACTCCTTCGATGTTTGAAGTTTTCGGATGTGATTTGATATTGCTTTCTAATTTTTCTATATCATTTTCCTTTTTTCTTCTAACTCCTTTTTGACGTCATTTTTTTATGATTACAAATATCTAATATATATATATATATATTTCATGGCATGACATGAGTGACGACGCCTTATAAAAATTAAGCAGCATTGTTCATGATAGTTAATTTCTTAATCCTTGTGTTGGAACTACATGATTACGGGATATATCTATATTCAAAAGTTGGTGATTATGCATGGAGTCACATTGCTTATGTGACTTAAGACAAGACTAGCTGACAAAAATTAATACTATCATATCTCATTGCATACCTTAAGATAATTTCTTAATTAACAAGTTGTAGCTGTACATTCTTAATTAGTTAAAAACACTACCTAATAAGAAACAAATTGGTATTGTATATGAAATTTAATTTTGCCACTATCTAAACTATTATTGCTCCACAGTATCCACCTGTGATTCTATTATTTTCATTAAAAATACGTTGCTCTTTTTCTTTTTTAAGGTTTGAAGAATCACAGCAGCTGTAATATAAAAAAGATAAAATGAGCACTTGTCGATATACAGTTTTTACATGTGCAAAACTACCTAAGACAGTTTGGGGAATATATGTTAAATTTGATAATTAACTATAAAAATAATACTATATACTGTATGAATTTTCTTCTAAAACAAATGTGAAATATAGAATGCATCGCTGTTAAAAGACAAGAAGATAAGTTGCATGCATCATGTGGATGCCAAATCAAGTAAAGATGAGAAAATGGAATCATACCAAATAATCAACCATAACATAGGCAACCTTTTCCCACTCAACAAATCTGATTTGACATTTATCAATCCCTTTGTTTACTTTCATCTTTCTCATGTCAAGATCACACTCTTACCTCTCATTTATATAAACAACAGAGATCCAATTCTATTTGGTAAAAAGTGAATCTCAAACTTGAGTGTATATATTATATATATAATCATATACATATAGAGAGAGAGGAGCGTGAGAAAGAGAGAGAGAGAGAATGGGGAAGGGAAGAGCACCTTGTTGTGACAAGACCAAAGTGAAGAGAGGTCCATGGAGCCCAGAAGAGGACTTGAAACTCATCTCTTTCATTCAAAAGTTTGGTCATGAGAACTGGAGATCTCTCCCCAAACAATCTGGTATGTTTGTAGCTTTTTGTGTTCATTCAATGGATCATGATCATAGCAAAGCCTCTTTAATGGTTTTTCTCCATGATTCTGTATGAAGGGCTTTTGAGGTGTGGGAAGAGTTGTCGTCTAAGGTGGATTAACTACCTCAGGCCAGATGTGAAGCGAGGCAACTTCAGTGTAGAGGAGGAAGAAACGATCATTAAGCTTCACCAAAACTATGGGAACAAGTAAACCACTCTCTCTCTATATATATATATATCTTGCTTGAGGTGGATCAAGAAGTGATTTGATATTGACATTAGTAGTTATCTCTCTCTGCATTTTTGATCAGGTGGTCGAAAATCGCTTCTCAACTTCCAGGGCGAACAGATAACGAGATCAAGAATGTGTGGCATACCCATCTAAAGAAAAGACTGGTTCAGATCTCAGGAACTGATTCTACTGCATATGAACCGGCCTCTCCTTGTTCGAGTGATTCTGTTTCTCGTGGGAAAGAGGCCAAGTCTCAAGCAGATGGTTCTTTCAACAGAAGGACCTCTCAGGAGTCTACTACTTCAGTGTCTTCTGGTGGTTCCAACAAGCCAAACCAGGAGGAAGATGATCCAAACATAGGCTTCATGTTTGAGTACAGCGAACTTAATGATATTATTCAAGAAGTAGACAAACCCAATCTCCTGGAGATCCCTTTTGATTCAGATCCTGACATCTGGAGCTTCTTGGATGGTTCGAACTCGTTTCAGCAAACCTCTGCAAACGAGAACAGCTCAGCTTCAAGAGCAGAAGAAGAGTCTGATGAGGATGAAGTTAAGAAATGGCTCAAGCACCTGGAAAGCGAACTCGGGTTAGAAGAAGATGAGAACCAACAGCATAAACAAGGAAAACAAGACCAAAAAGAAGAAGAAGAGTCATCATCACTCTTGAAGACCTACGAGCTCATGATACATTAACAAATCCAATATCTGATTTTACCTTATAAGAAAAGATATATTACTTGCAATTTAAGGAAAAGGTAGAAAACAGAGAAAATGTATTGCATAGTTAATTTCTTGGCATTTTTAGTGTATAAAGGGGAAGAAAACTCAGTAGCCGATAGATAATAAATACATAGCTCGTTTTGAGATATATATTATTATACTAAAGGCCTGAGACTAACCGTCTGAGAAGATTCTTTCTCTATTCTAAAGAATCTTGAAGAACAAAATGATTGATACTGAAACACACTTTTTGGTTTTTGCTTTGGAGAAGAATATTAGGTAGGTATTAGTTTGAATAATCTAACAACCATCCGAAGCTGGAAATCGACAAACAACAAGACCAGTTGCTGCTGTCTGGAAATAGATTCATCAACAAGTGACTGAGCTTTAATCAATGAATCAAGTAAAGTCCTTTTCCCCATATCTAACTGAAAATTCAATGGAGATAGATCAAAGAAAATGGCTTCTTAGAAATCTTAGTTTCTCTTGAAATAGATGAAAAATTGATTTAGTGAAGATACACATACAGTACATTGAAGATGTTAAATTGTAAATATTCAAGTTCAAGGCCTCTATCACAGATTTTAGGTTTATTTTGGAATTGTGCATAGATATCATGTCTATTTTGACATTATATAAAATATAGATATATTTTGCAATTATGTATAATTGTGGGTTTATTTTGAAATAATGTATAAATATCATGTTTATTTTGAAATTATGTATAATTGCAGGCTTATTTGGAAATTCTGTATAAATCACAGGTCAATAGCATTGGGTCGGGTCAAATAGTATCGGGCCGGGTCAATTTTTTTTGTTGCAGGGCTAGTCACCACTGTTTTCTGCTGAATTGACTTCAATTTCGCGGTTCCATCTCTCTCTCTCTCTCTCTTCTCTGAGATTGATCGGACCGAATGGAGAAGTCCGTCGTAGTCCGCCGCGAAACCAATGGAGACGACGTTGAGGGAGAAGCGGAACGAGAAGCCCTCTTTGCACAGCTCAAAGTTCTCTGCTTGGAGCTTCTGAGCCTATCGCAAAACCCTCAAAAGGACCCGACCACGATCCCTGCGCTGCTCCACCTCCTCCGCCGTGCTCCTCCGTCCTATCTCCAGTCCTTCTTCCAGTAAACATTCCCCCATAGCCGCAAATCCCAGCTTTTTGCTTTCGGCAATCATAAACCCAAGTGAGAACTGTTTTTTTCTTCTTATGTTCGTTTCAGCTACACTTTGTTCCCGTTGCTTCTTCTGTTGGATGCCGCAGTAGCTTGCAGAAGTCACGGGAATAATCAGCCGGAGAGTTTCCCCAAAAAACCATACAGAGTGAGTGATAAAGTAGCAGAAGGTGTTATCTCTTGTCTTGAGGAACTTCTCAAGAAATGCCACATTGGATCCGTAGATCAGGTGAATTGATTTTGAATTCCCACTTTACATTAGTTTTACTCGTCGTTATTGAATTCTCAGCTAAGTTATTGGAATTTGTATGTTTGCAAAATTTCTGCTTTCAGATGGTTGTGATTATGAAGAAGTTAACTAGTGGTGCTATATTAACGCCATCTGAGGCTGCTGAAGAGTTTCGCGAAGGCATCGTCAAATGTTTCAGGGCGATGGTCTCTGGTCTGCTTCCATGCTCTGATGATTCTTGCTCGTGTAAGCGCACTCTTGGCTGGCCTCAACTCTCACATAGAAGAGATTATCAAACTCAAGTTTCAGAGTCATTTAAGTATGATTCAGAAACCCGAGAATGCTTGCTTGCGTTTCTTCAGTCTCACTCTGCTTTGGCTGCTGTGGGTCATTGGCTCTCCATCCTTCTCAAAGTAACACCCTTTCTCTCGCTGTGCTTTCCTGTTTTCGTTCATATGGAGTCATGTATAGTTGCGTGAATTCTAAAGTAAATCGTTTTTGATCACACTGCATCTAGGTGGCTGATGATGAGGCTTCTCGAGGACATCGAGGAAGTGCAAACCTTCGTGTCCAAGCCTTTCTGGCCTTACGCGTACTTGTCGCTAAGGTGACTATAAGTTTTTCTTACATGTATTGATCAGGAAAAAACTATCTTTTGGGCCATTTCTGACACGTATGGGTCCTAATAAGAATATGATTTGTCATTGTAGATTGGTACTGCTGATGTGTTGGCGTTTTTTCTACCCGGTGTTGTTAGCCAAATTGCCAAAGTGTTGCATGTTTCTAGAGCAATGATAAGTGGAGCTGCAGGAAGTGTTGACGCGTTGGACCAAGCAATTAGATGTTTGGCCGAGTTTCTTATGATTGTCCTGGAGGATGAGGCTAATTCATCGGCCCTCGACATTTGTGATGATGATTCCAAGTCTCAGATGCATGAATCTGCACACTCAATTTTGAACGAACTTCGTTCTTTGACTACCAAATCACAAGTGCAGAGTTATGAGCTCACAGAGACTACAAACCAAGAGATTGTTGAAACCATCAATGGACACGAAAAATCCAGTCTGAATCTGAGTCGTGACTCCTTTCATGTTCAACGTACAAAGGAATGGTTAGAGAGCACTACATCTCACGTGAATAAGCTGTTTTGTGAGACATTTCCTCATGTATGCTTTTAAAGTCTTTCTCCTGTGCCCCATTCATCACTTTCTATCCCAAATCCTTTAGGAGCTGAAAAGTGAATCTTCATTTGTTTCAGATTCTTATTCACCCAGCTGGAAAAGTTAGATTGGGATTTCTAGCAGCAATACGTGGATTGCTATCCAAGAGCCCTCGTTCGTTAAAGGGTGCCAGATTGGTGATGCTGGTAGGTTCATAACCAACAACAACACATGATCTTTGATATTTCCATTCCAAGGATTTTGCCACTGGATGAATTTTATTCTATTTTTGATGCAGGAATGCGTATGTACTCTGGTTGTTGATGACTCTGATGAAGTTTCTGCTGGAGCCCAGGAATTTCTCGACCATCTATTCTCTGAAGGTGCAAAATATCACGTAGAGAGTGATATAAACAAGATCTTTAGCAGGTATTGTCCTTCCAAGCTCAGTGTTCATGTCTATTAACATATGTATGTGTGTTTTATTCTCCTTCTGTTGCGTGTTATAATGGCAACAGACTACTTGAGAGGCTTCCAAAAGTGGTTTTAGGGAATGAGGAATTGCCTGCACTTTCGGTGGTGAAGCAGTTACTTGTAGTCACTTATTATTCTGGTCCTCGATTTTTGGCGGATCATCTTCAGTCTCCCGTATGTATTCTCTTCCCTGACACGCTCATAGGTTTGGTTACTTCTTTCTTTTATCAGCGAGAATCCAGTTCCTTGATCTAGTAATGGCTTCTGATATATGATTGGTGCTTCTTGGCACTCGTTTGTGTAGATAACAGCTAGCAGATTCCTTGATATATTTTCCCTCTGTCTGAGCCATAATTCAGCATTCACTGGTTCTCTTGAGAAACTCATCGCAGAAAGGCCTTCATCATCGTCGACAGGTTACCTTCCTTCCATCACAGAGTTAAAAGTGGGGTTCCGGGAGAGCAGTTACAGTCAAGCCGTTCCAAATAACACCGAATCAGATGGAGGAAAATTGGAGATATCATCGGCCACTAGCTATATCTTACCTCGCATGCCTCCTTGGTTCTCTCATGTTGGTAGCCAGAAGCTCTACGAAATGCTCGCTGGAATCCTTAGACTTGTAGGTTTATCCTTAATGACAGGTCATTTCAATTTCCCTCTGAAACTATTTTCTGAAATTATTCTGCATTATACTTATAGACCACAGTACTGATAGTAAATATAATCTCGTTGTGTTTGCCAGGATTTGAAAATGAAGGGCGTTTAGCAGTCATCTTGGATATTCCTCTGGGGTTCTTTCGTAAACTGGTTTCAGATGTTCGTGGAAAAGAGTATAACGGAGAAGACTGGGAAGCTTGGTGTAATCGAACTGGTTCAGGACAGTCAGTTCGCCAGGCGGCAACCGCTTCTTGTATCTTGAACGAGATGATTTTTGGTCTATCAGATCAAGCGACGAATGATCTCTCAAGACTGCTTCAGAAGTCGAGAAAGGGAAGAGACAAACTTTCCTGGGAAATCTCATGGAACAAACGTGCAAAAACTCATCTGATTGATTGTGTTGGCAAAATCTTGCACGAATACCAATCTTCTGAAGTGTGGGATCTCCCCGTGGACCAAAAGGCAATTCCTGCACAAACCGATACCGACGTTCAACATATTAATCTGCATTTCCTAAGGGACACTGCAATGCTACACCAAGTCATTATAGAAGGAGTAGGAGTGTTTTCCTTGTGCCTTGGGGAAGATTTTGCTTCAAGTGGATTTCTTCACTCTTCGCTTTACCTTCTGCTTGAGAGCCTTACTTGCTCTAGCTTCCAAGTTAGAAATGCTTCAGATGCTGTCTTACGTCTTCTTGCTGCAACCTCAGGCCATCCAACAGTGAGATTTTACGATATTGCAAGTGGATTCAAGCACATCACAAGACCTTGAATTAAAAATCTTAAGCTTATTGTTTGTTTGTTTTGCAGGTAGGGCATCTGGTTGTAGCAAATGCGGATTATGTAGTTGACTCTATTTGTCGTCAGTTGCGCCACCTGGATCTTAATCCTCATGTCCCAAATGTTCTTGCTGCTATGCTTTCTTATATTGGAGTTGCCCATGAAATATTGCCTTTGTTGGAGGAACCGGTACGGCCATTTGCACTGAATTGTTTATTTTTTCATGAAATATTATTGCCTTTGTTGGATCATAATCAGTGCGTTAAGAAGTTTTTCCTTTTTTTCGTTTCGGGGGATCTGCAGATGCGATTGGTTTCCCAAGAACTAGAAATTGTTGGTAGACAACAGCATCCGAATCTAACGTTACCCTTCTTAAAGGTAAATTCATTCTTCTTCTGCAGTTTTTTCTTGGTTTGAGAATACATGATAACCTTTTTGTGGTGCATTTGGTAGGCTGTTGCTGAGATTGTAAAAGCATCAAAGAACGAGGCTTGTCTATTACCAGACCGAGCCAAGTCATATAGTGACCATGTCAAGAGCAAAGCATCCGTTGCGATAACATCATGGCAAGAGAAAGGCTCAGATTCTGACAAAGCTAAGGACGAGGAAGAATGGGAAAACATACTGCTTGAACTGAATCGTTCCAAACGATACAGACGCACAGTTGGATCGATCGCATCTTCATGTTTAATTGCAGCCACGCCTCTCCTTGCATCATCAAGTCAAGCCTCATGCTTGGTTTCCCTCGATATAATCGAGGTACATTCCCCTCCATTGGAACAGTTTTCGTGAGCTCACTCGAGGAACTAAATCCGTAACTTTCCAATTATACAGGAAGGTGTAGTGGCGCTGGCTAAAGTGGAAGAAGCTTATCGAGCTGAGACAGAAACCAAAGAAACGATGGAAGAAGTCATTGAGTTTGCTTCACTCTATCAGCTTAAAGACTACATGAATGCTACCGACGATGGAGCAGACGAAAACCGGCTTTTACCCGCTATCAACAAAATCTGGCCTTTCTTTGTTGCTTGCATTCGAAACAAAAACCCTGTGGTACGTACGATCTCTCTCTTTCTCTTGCGGTTTATCTCTTTACTAGAAGGAATTAAATCTCAGCTGTATTTTCCACAGGCTGTGCGGAGATGCTTAACCGTGATAACCCGAGTCATTCAAACATCCGGAGGAGATTTCTTCACGCGCCGTTTCCGCAGCGACGGCCCGGACTTCTGGAAGCTTTTAACAACATCTCCGTTCTACACCATGACCCCCAAAAACCTCCGGGAAGAGAACAAACCAGTTCTCCGGCTCCCTTACAGAACCATGTCTGTATCTCCCGAGTCTTCTTCTTCGATTGCTGAAGTTTCCAGCATGAAAGTGCAGGCCGCACTTCTCGATATGATCGCCGAGCTCTCCAGAGACAAACGCAGCGCTTCAGCGTTGGATGCAGTCTTGAAAAAAGTTGCAGGGTTGGTCGTTGGGATCGCGTGCAGCGGCATAACTGGCTTAAGAGAAGCGGCTTTGAATGCGCTGAGAGGTCTGGCTTGCATTGATCCTGATCTCATATGGATTCTCTTAGCCGATGTGTACTATTCTCTCAAGAAGGAGAAACACGTGCCTTCGCCACCATCTCCGGAGTTTCCTGAGATCTCTAAGGTTTTGCCTTCACCAGCACAAGATTCTCCGGCGAGATATTTATATGTGGAGTACGGTGGTCGGAGCTATGGTTTTGAGCTGGAGTTCAGCTCCGTTGAGACCATCTTCAAGAAAATGCAGACTCTCGTCTTTGTAGACCAAACGCTTTGTTAATACCTTTTTTTTAATCAAAGTTTTGAACAAGACAAAAATACATTCGTTAACTAATCAGCATTTAGTTAGCCACTAATCGTAATTAAAAATAGGTGAAGTTAAAAGGGTGTTAAATTGTACTGGGTAAAACAATGGGGTGATATGAGAAATATGTAATAGTTTGGAGTTTTAGATGAAATATCGGCTTCGGCGACCCGACCCGGGAAACCTGAATCCTAATCTCGGGGCCTAAATAAAAATCCCTTGTCTGTTCTTTTTAGTTTTTAGTCAGTCGGAAAAAACCATGGGAAGCGAACGAAGCCCGAAGGAGAAGAAGAGAAGCAGAGCACGGAGCGAAGATTCTTCGTCTTCCGAGTGTATGTTCTTCTTCTCCTATATGTTTAATATACTTTCTCTTCCGTCTCACGAGAAAATCTGTTGCAATCGCTTTGTTGGTTTGGGATTTTACAGTCTTATAGCGACCTATTCTGTTCCCAGTTTTGATTTGGTTGTTCGAATCAGATGGAAGCTTGAAATTGCAACTTGTTAATGATTTGTATGTTATTGAATCGTGATTTATAAAATGGGCAGACGAAGATAAAGTTAAGAGGCATCGAGGAACAGAGAAAGATGATGAAAGGAGAAGTAGGAGAAGTGAGAAGAAGAAGGAAAGTAAATCTCACAAGCACCACCGATCGAGTTCATGTATGATATCGTATAATCTCAACTCGTTTCCTGTTTCTGATTTGATAATTGATATGCGGTAGCAATAGAGCATGTGAGCAGTTAAGGTTGTAAGATGTTACTTTGTGTTGTTGCTGATATTGCAGTGCCGTGTTCATAGTTTTATCCATGTATGCCATTAACGAAGCATCAATGAGATCTTGTCCTCCTAATTGTGTTAGTTGAAACCTGTGAGTTAAGGGATTATAGGCAGCAAGAAAGTATTCTTTTTGTTCTGTTTGATCTTGTCACTGACAAAAGACTTGTTTCAGCAAAGAAGTCCAAGGATGATAAGCACAAAAAGAAACACGCAGAAGGCGACCAACAGCTAGTGAGCTCTCTCTCTCACCCTTTTCTATATTCACTCTTTAAGTAGATTGCTTTGGAGACTCTTTAGGTCTATTCAGTTGTCTAGTCGTAGTTTGAAGTCTTGTAGGCTCTAAATTTACTATTAGGATTCTGAATAGAATGTGTTGTTTTGTGTTTCTTCTTCTTCCAGAAAGAGGGGATCCCAGAGCTATCGAGTGAGGACTACTTCTCCAAGAACATGGAGTTCGCGACATGGCTGAAAGAAAAAAAGCGCACTTACTTTAACGACCTCACGACCGAAGCTGCACGGGAGCTGTTTGCTCGCTTTGTCAAGGCATGGAACAGAGGGAAACTCGAGCCCCGATACTACGAGGGAATCTCCACTGCCCCGCGAACAGCTCACAACTGGAAGATCAAGCACAGGTGAAAAAAACAAAGTTTGCTGGTTGATGATACAAGAAACAACTTCTACGTACAACTCTTGTTGCAGAACTTGTTAGATAGATAGTAGTTGTTAAGAGACGTGTTTGTAGTCGGTTTTCAGGCGGGAGATGAAATAAATTGCTCAAGAACTATCGCATATTCAGGTTAACCGATATTAGTTCCCTTTTCTGGTTATTGCACTAGGCAAGAACAGAGTTATATTATCCTATATTCATTAGTGAACTTTAGATTCAAGTTTTGGCCCAACATGAATTCTGGTTGTGAGCATTTCTAAATGAGTGAAAAGAAAACAGATTCTTCAGGAAAAACAAAAGACAGCATTGAGATTCAAATCCAGGTTTGTTGCGTGGCCAAGTGAAAAAGTTTAGTCGTCGATCTACTAGGGCGTGATAATTTCAGGCATTACTTGCTCATTTTTGCCGACGATACTAAGGCGTGACGTTCTCAAATCCACGCTTCTTCTGATTCTAGCTCTGTACTTGCGAAACCGACCATCGCCCAAGTCCTGCTCGTATTCAATGTAGATGAGTGCATTTCTGGCTCCCTTGAGCTTCTCATTCGGCGGATTCACAGTTTGCTCGGTTTCCACCACTGCCTCCACAATCCTTAAATCGGATAGCTTGTGCTGCAAGCACAAACATTTCAAGAAAAGACAGACTTTATATATACCCTGTCCACACAAAAGTAGTGCTCTATCTCATTGTTATGCAAACAAAGAAAAAAAACATACATTTACTAGTCTGAAAAGTTACAAGGGATCCGGTAGAGGGATCCTTCGCAACCAAAGTTATATAATACGAGGAAGGGATTGGTTCAGCGTCTCTATTGTATTTCTCTATGTGATGAAGCTGGAGGTTTGTTCCCTGACAGTACACAACACAGCAACAAAAACAAGTTAATATGGGACAAGAAAAACAAAAGACAACAAGACTAAAGATGTACGTACCTGCAGCATATTGTATCGATGAAGCCCCGTCTTAGCATAAAGCTGGAGTAAAACGGAATAATCATCAGGTTCACACTTGAATATTCGCATTCCACTACGGCCTAGTCCACCCTTCAGATGATCAATATCGAAGCCCTAGTTAAGACGCAATTAGCAAATTAGCAAATAAGACTATTTTAAAAATTGAGGGTTTGTGCTACAATCAAAAAAACATCAGTAGCCATATATACATACATACATCGGACTCCCACACTCGACGCCAATACTCGGCCTCTTTTTTACGACGAGCCTCCGCATACTTCTCCGCCAGCCTTGGTGAACGACGTCTCGTCTCCCTTCTCACAACTCCCATCCCACCAAATTTCTCTAACTGCTTTCGTAATTTTTTATTCAGCCCTAAGTTATGCCGGTCGTTAGTTTTACTTTAAAACAAAATATTATAGGGTAGTAGTCTATTATTGATAGATTGTGTTCAATCATACAAGATAATAAATACATATATATATATATAGTGATTAAGATTAACATATTACTAACACCATATAATGTAAACTTTACTAATTAATCTAAATCTAACATATGTAATATAATGTCTTGCACTTCAAGTTCCATTTACGGAAAGTCAGCAAGATACACATTTTCAATTAATTAATGTTCAGCAAGATAAAGTTTTTTGAAAAAAGTAAAAATGAACAATGATGTTTTTACTTCTCTTCTAAATATTTGTTATATATTTATTGAGTCCATTCAAGTTTGTAAGCTGTTAACGAAGCATCAATGAGCTTTGTCCTAACTGTGTTCTCCTGGAGATAGTAGAAACCTGTTGTTTAAGCAGCAAGAAAGTATTTGTTTGTAACTGTTTTGGTTACAGCTAAAACGAATAATCATAGATTCGATCCTTATGAAAAAACCAAAAATTGGTTCAGGTTAACCGATTTTAGTTCCCTTTTTCTTGTTATTCGATGTTCCTACCGGCATTTGCAACACAGCATATAGCTTTAGATTCGAGTTTTGGCCCAAGATGGATTCTGATAGTGGAGTTTCACAGAAGAAGACATTTTTGAACATTTCTAAATGAGTGAAAAGAAAACAGATTCTAAACCGGGTCTCGAATCATAACAAGTTCCAAAAGTTCTAACGAAGCATGAACCTTCAACTTTGTGCAACCGGCCATAGAAACAAAAGACAGCATTGAGATTCAAATCCAAGGTGAATGTGAAAGTTTACTCGACTTCAGCCAAGTAGTCGTCGATTTCTGCCGGTGTGAGCACCCTGCATGCATGTAACATCCTCTTTTTAGTCATTGGTGGCCATTACAAAGATTCTTGATTATATATTAGTTTCGAGTCTTGTACGTTTATTTACCTAAACACTTTGTCAGCACCAATTTTGCCAATCTCAATGTTTTTGCTTGAGATTTCACCCTCGAAACTGTGAAATACGCAAAGGGATGTGTTAGGCTTTGTAAGAATGCTAAAACATATAAAGAACATAAATAAGAGTTTCGTATAAAAATTCTCACCCTTCCTTCAATGTCAATATCGCAGTGTGAATGGCGTCATCAAGTTCCATGTCTTCTGTGTACCTGATAAGAGACTATGATGTCATGACATGCTTCCAAGATCAGATACTTAATATCACAAATAGTAAAATCATATCACCTCTTCTCAAGAAACGTCTTTGCATTCGAAACATTCTTTCCCATTGCCGAAGCTTTCCATGAGAAATAAGAGCCAGAGGGATCCACCTAAGGAAAAATGAGATTCTGAAATAAGATACTTTTAACATACGCAACAATGGTTATATTTCTCTAATGTTCTACATACCTGATATAGTTGTGGTCCCTTGTCATCATACCCAGCCACTAGTAGAGAAACCCCAAACGGCCTAACCCCACTATTAACAGGACAAGGAAACAGAAATTTGAAGCAAGATTCATTAGTTATGGATACGGCAAATCAATCTTCAATCTATGAAGCTAGTCAGTAACCCTGTGTTGAGCGTATGGGAGGAAGTAACAGTTTAGATTTTGAATGTTACTTACCCCGATTGAGTGAACTCTTGCATCACCGTAGCAGTCTCCCTTACAAGCTGGGTAACGGGAATGGGTTCCTGCAACAATAAAAAAACCCTTAGAAGTTGAGTTATATAAATGAGAACCAATATATATCAACTAGATTCACTAATCCAAAGTTTATGCGAACCAGCAAGAATTGAAGATTAAACAAACACTCATTACGAATCATTCCAAGAAAAGTAGATCAAAATAGAGATCTTTAGGATTACTTTGTACAATCGGAGATACTGCTCAGCCTGCTTCCTACTCTTTCGCACAAGAACACGGAAGTCGGGGCCCATACCACTTCATAGAAAGAAACACCAAAGTTAGAGTTAAACTGATGAAGGCACGATAAGGAAAAAACAGCTTCTGAGAGACACTAAGTACCCAAATCCAATTTTCAAGCTACAAAACCAAATCATTAATTAAACAAGAGCTACAGATAGCTGAGGGGAAGAACCTGTATACAACTCCAATGTTAGGAGTCAAATGCTGAATCTTTTGAACCTGAAATTTACATTATATTAACATTAGTTTCATAGCAGTTGCTATAACTATAGCACCTAAGAAATTTCCATAAGCAGGGGTAGAAGGAAAACGAGCTAATTGCACCTACGAAAGTTCCACAAAACATGTTGACCAAAAGAAAAAGATTATCACAACTTACCGA
Organism: Thlaspi arvense; assembly: GCA_911865555.2. Taxonomy (NCBI): domain Eukaryota; kingdom Viridiplantae; phylum Streptophyta; class Magnoliopsida; order Brassicales; family Brassicaceae; genus Thlaspi; species Thlaspi arvense. Next base: position 54,528,862 of record OU466861.1, read on the forward strand.
CGCTTCATCAACCAGAATAGAGGGAAGTTTCTTTTCTGTTGCAATGACAACTCCGTTTGAAGCTGCATAAATAAACCCAAGAGTCATATGATTATATAAAAACAAGTATGCTCCATAAAGTCTCTTTTAGATAGCATGATTTTAAACAACAAGAGTCATGATGACAAACCTTTGATTCCCAATGATGTTTGGCCTGATCCAACAGCTGTTAGGGCATGTTCTATCTGAACCAGCTTCCCTGATGGGCTGTTTCCATAACCACAGCACAAATTAAACCCCGAGGAAAACAGATCCAAGTGCTCGAAATGAGATGTACTTGTATATGATAGCTTAAGCAAGCCCATACCTGAACGTAGTGAGAGAAAACGAGTACTGACTGTCCCCCATTGCACCTTAAGCAAGCTGATAAATCTGTAAAAAAAAAAGGTGCAAATTCGTTTTTAATCTTCTAACAAATCCGCTGGAATCTGCTAAACATAGAACCACAGACATCAAACGAGCCACAGGCTGATTTTCATCATCGATGCCTCAAACTAAACCCAATTAGCAGAACAACTTAGCAAGCGAAAAGCTACGTCTGAGCAAAGTCGATTGAATCTGACTAAAAGCTTAGATGAAAAATAGAAAGAGCCTCAATGGAGAAACAAGATAACAAAATCCGAGCTAAAGAATTATAAGGGAATCAAATCAAACAACGACGATCAAACCCTAAGCTCAAATCGGAGACACAAATTGACAACTTTGTAAAACCCATAAAATCAAATTTCAGATTTCAATTAATGTTCAACAAACGAAACACATTCCATGAAGCTAGATATGATAGCATACCTTTGATCGAGCAACGAACAATGGAAGAAGGAGAGAGATTAACGAAGTGAAGAAATAAGCTCTGGGTTTCTTGCAGAAAAGGTTGCAGTGAGAGTCTTCCCGATTTCTTTTTTGCAAGTAAAATGAAACCAGAATTGGGATATAATAAAGTAAAATGAGACACGACGACGTTTACAAGAGATCTATTCGATACCGTTTTATATGAAGCCCATTACAATTCTATATGAAGCCCAAAAGAAAAAGAAAAACAAATTCAGTCCATTTATAAAAATAAGTTGAACTTAACATACTTACTAGATGTTTTAACAAGATTCTTCGACCAACAAAAAATGTTTTAACAAGATTCACATTTATTTTACTTATTAAAAAACATAGTAAATATGTTGAGTTCAACTAATCTAAATGGACTAACTTATTTGGTATCGGAGACCCGACCCGGTATCGGGGCCCAACATGAATTCTGATTGTCGCACGAAGAGACTTTTTGAATGATTGAAAAGAAAACAAGTTCAAAAAGTTATAAAGAAGCATGAACCCATCAAAATTGTACAACCAGCCAGAAAAACGAAAGACAGCATTGAGATTCAAATCCAGGTTTGGTTGGCCAAGTGAAAATTCACTAGTCGATCTCCGCCGGTGCAAGTAACATACTCTCTTCAGACAGTACTTGCTCATTTTTGCCGACGAGACTGAGGCGTGACGTTCTCAAATCAACGGTTCTTCTGATTCTAGCTCTGTACTTACGAAACAAACCATCGCCCAAGTCCTGCTCATATTCAATGTAGATGAGTGCATTTCTGGCTCCCTTGAGTTTCTCATTCGGCGGATCCACAGTTTGCTCGGTTTCTATCACTGCCTCCACAATCTTTAAATCGGATAGCTTGTGCTGCAAGCACAAACATTTCAATAAAAAAAACCGACTTTATAAATACCCTATCCGTAAAACCGGTTTTTATCAGCCAAAGCATCATCAGAGGGCCATTGATCAGGCGCGGTATAATTGAGGAACTGGGGTGCGGTTTCGTCATCCCAAAGCCTACACTTGGTCTCTGTACAGATAAATTTTAATTAGCAAGCAACTCGATCAAGAGACTGATATATAAGATGATGGAGAGGGGCTTGAGAAACATCTCACTTTTACTTTTAGGTCTAGCAACATAACACCCGACATCAAACGCATTAAATGATGATTCGTGAATACTAGTCTGAAAAGTCACAAGGGGGCGCTTAGATGGATCCTTTGCAACCAAAGTTATATAATACGAGGAAGGTACTGTTTCATCGTCTCTATTGTATTTCTTTATGTGATGAAGCTGGAGGTTTGTCCCCTGTCAGTACACAACACAGCGACAAAAACAAGTTAATAAGGGACAAGAAAAACAAAAGACAACAAGACTAAAGATGTACGTACATACCTGCAGCATATTGTATCGATGAAGCCCCGTCTTTGCATAAAGACGGAGTAAAACGGAGTAATCATCAGGTTTACACTTGAAAATTACCATTCCACTACGGCCTAGTCCACCCTTCAGATGATCAATATCGAAGCCCTAGCTAAGACACAAATTAGCAAATAAGAATATTTTAGAAAGGGTTTGTGCTACAAAGAAAAAAACATCACTAGCCATATAAACATACATCGGACTCCCACACTCGACGCCAATACTCCTCCACCTTTTTACGACGAGCCTCCCAATACTTCTCCGCCAGCCTTGGTGAACGACGTCTCGTCTCCCTTCTCACAACTCCCATTCTGAATCTGCTAAAATCTAAAACCACAGACTAAACCTAATTAGCAGAACAACTTATCGGTGACACAACTTTGTAAACCCAAAAATCATATTTCAGTTTTCAATTACTGTTAAACAAAAGAAACCCATTCCATGAAGCTAGCTAGATATGATTTACCTTTGATCGAACAACGAATAATGAATAATGGAAGAAAGGAGAGAGACGAACGAAGTGAAGAAATAATAAGCTTTAGGTTTCTTGCAGAAAACGTCTTCTCGGTTAATTTTTTTGGAAGTAAAAAAAAAAAAAAAGATGAAACAAAAATTGTGAAAATATAAAATAAAGCCTCAAACGACGACGTTTAGTAGAGATCTCGATTTGTAAACTTCAAACTTATTGTAAATTACAAAATACTCTAACATTTATGTCTCATTTTCAGTTTTGACTCGGAGTATCGGGAACCCGATCCGTATCGCCCGATCAGTCTCCATCGCTTCATCCTTCTCCGATTCTTCTCATCGGCGGGAGTGTGTTCATCACAAGCTTCGTGAATTGCCTGAAATTTCATGGTGGTAAATGTGGTAAATATCGCAAATTTTCTAGCTACTTTTGTTCCTTTTGGAAATCGAATGGGAAGAAGGCATCTGAATAAGCCTGTAGATGCCGCTACTGCTTGGTGAAATTTTGCTTCTCCAGATTTCACAATCGAGATTACGAGCTTGAAATGCATTCAACGGGGAAGAGAAATATGAACATCTTAGCCGTTATCAGATTAGTGTTTACTAGTTCGAGCTTGATCAGAAAAGTGGGCTTCAGAAATCCCTTATTGGCCTCAGCAACCATAAGGTATTCGACGTTATGCCTGAACGAAGTTGAAGACTGCATTGGCGGCTCTGAGCCGTCATCGGTTGTATCCTCTAGGAGATTGAATGAAGAAGAGAAACTGAGGCTGATTCTTAGTCCTATGGAAGCTCTACGGAAATGGGGTTGTAACGATGATGAAATATCAAAGCTTTTTACTCGTAGGCCGGCTTTGCGTACAGCCAATGTTGCTCAGCTAGAGTTGAAGTTAAGCCTTCTTACACCACTGGGCATCACATCATCAGACCTTGTGAAGATTGTTGATTGTCGTCCGAGGTTCTTTAGCCGCCGTATTCACCTCGTCCTTGGTGAAAGGATCAACTATTTCGTGGAGCTTTTGGGGTCAAAAGACGTGTTGCGCAAACTCATTATCCGGAATCCGTCTCTCATGTTGTATGACCTCGACGCAAAGATCAAACCCGCGATAGAGTTCTACAGAGAGCTGGGGTTCAGCCAACAGGATCTTGTCGCAATGTTGATATCCCGACCCACCTTGATTCCAAGAACGAGCTTGAACAGGGAGAAGTTTGAGTACATCCAGAAAACGGGGGTCACCAGAGACTCCAAGATGTTCAAATACGTTGCAGCCATCATCGGGGTTTCGAGGATGGAGACGATCCAAGAGAAAGTTGCAAACTTGGAAAAGTTCGGCTTCTCAGAGGAAGAGATTTGGCATCTGTGTGGGAAATGCCCCATCCTTCTCACTTTATCAGTTGAGAAAGTTCAGAGAAACATGACTTTCGTCATAGCATCGATGAAGCTTCCAGCTCATTCCGTGCTTAAACACCCTTCCTTGCTTCTCTCCAACCTCGAGACTCATATAAGGCCTCGTGTGGATCTCGTGAAGAGAGTCTTTGAAATGGGTCTAAAGCCGCTGGTAGAAGAAGTGAACATTGCCACAGCGCTAAGGATGAGCCAAAAACGGTTCTTGAAGGTTTATGTAATGTGTCATCCACATGATGTTGCAGCCGAGTTGATGCACCTATACGAGAAATCCAAAAACATGAAACGTTTGGCTGTGGAATCCAAGAAATATGTGCTTAAAGGATTCCCCTTTTGAATCCAATAAATATGTCCTTCTCTGTTTTTTGTAGTCAGTCGGAAAAAACCATGGGAAGCGAACGAAGCCCCGAAGGAGAAGAAGAGAAGCAGAGCACGGAGCGAAGATTCTTCGTCTTCCGAGTGTATGTTCTTCTTCTCCTATATGGTTAATATACTTTCTCTTCTGTATCACGAGAAAATCTGGTGGGGCAGTGGGAACTTCAGTTTGTTTTGTCTGGTTTCTTTGCAATCGCTTTGTTGGTTTGGGATTTCAGTCTTATAGTGACTTATCTATTCCTGTAAGTTACGAGCATCAAAGACTATTCTGTTCCCACTTCCCAGTTTTGATTTTGACGTTCGAATCAGATCGAAGCTTGAAATTTTGTAACTTGTTAATGATTCTATGTTATTACATAAATTGTGATATATAATATCTGATAGTATGGTCATCTACATTAGGATTGTAATAGAATGTGTTTGTTTTTCTTCTTCCAGAAAGAGGGGATCCCAGAGCTATCAAGTGAGCACCACTTCTCTAAGAACAACGAGTCTGCCACGTTGCTGTAAGAAGAAAAGAAAAAGCGACCGAAGCTGCACGGGAGCTGTTTGCTCGCTTTGTCCGAACTAAGAAATTTAAGGGAATCAATTCAAACGACGATCAAAGTTGACAACTTTGCAAACCCCAAAAAATCATATTTCAGTTTTTGATTAATGTTCGACAAAAGAAACGCATTCCATTAAGTTAGGTATAAAAGTTTTTTGAAAAGTAAAAATCAAAAATGATGTTTTTAAAATATTGAACTCCCCCATGTTCTAGAAAAAATGATTTTCGTCGGTTCGTCTTTTGGTTACGGTTTGCTCTTACTCTTATCTTATCAATGAAAACCCGAATTAATTAGTTAAACCGGATTAGTTTGTATCTTGTTATTGTCAAAACGGCGTTTTGGGTAGCGAAACGCGCCCTAGTCGTGGCTTCTCTTCCTGACCAGCTCGTGGCGGCAGCAGTGATAATTTCATCCGTATTAAAAAATATAAATCGCTTGGAATCTGACAAATAAAAAATTTGGCGTCTTTTCAAATCAACCCATAATTAGTTGCATTGCAAAGGTGAAATGGCTTCGACGCTTTTCTCCAGAAGGTTTTTGGCTACAAGTCACCGCTTGATTACTCCTTCTCTTCTTCCTCAAAACACCCCTAATCTCGCCGCCTTTCTGAGTGTAAGTCGTAATCGAATTTGATTCTCGATCTATTCTCAACTGGGTATTCGTTTGATCGCTGCCTTTGTTTCTGGGTTCTGGATTTTTCATTTCGTGTTTTGGATTGTTTGTATAATTGGACACTGCTTCTAGTGTGCTTTCGAGCTTTCGAAAAATGTTTTAAATTGGGAATTAGGATGTGTAATTGTTGAGGAGGTCTGTGTCACTCAATTGAAACTGGACTTTATGAGTTTACACTGGAAATTGCTTACGTTTCGTTCTCTGATTATAAATTTGACTCCTTGGCTGGTCTTCTCTTTCTTGTGTGTGGTGATGATAATTGCAGAACAGAGCATTTCACTCTCAGTTAGGCTCTGCTTCTACAGCCTGCAAATCAACTACATGGGCTCGTGGAGCCATGGCTTCTGCTGGAGTTGGGGCAAAAGCAGGCTACTCGACTTCATCCGTATCAACCAATGAACCTGTTGTCTCTGTTGATTGGCTCCATTCTAATCTTAGAGAGCCTGATTTGAAGGTAATTGTGCCACTTGAATTCTTCTTGTCTGCCATACTCAAACTTACCTGTTTCTGTTCTGCTCAGGTCTTGGATGCTTCATGGTACATGCCAGAAGAGCAGAGGAATCCGATCCAAGAATATCAGGTGAGAGTATGAGCAGTTAGATTATTGATATTCTCTTGATTCCACGATTGTTTGTGTTATATTCGTTCTAGGTGAGATATAGTACATAAACAAAATCTTTTACTGGAGTTCGTACATTACCTGATGCTGATGGACTTTGTTCTCTCCTACAGGTTGCTCATATTCCTGGTGCTCTCTTCTTTGATTTGGATGGAATATCAGATCGAACAACAAGTGTAAGTATCACTATGTTCCCCTTTTACGGAAGATGTAACCGTGTTGTTAACTTTTAAGTTCTCGACTTCACATTGATATCGCTTTTATGAATAAGTGAAATCTTATCGATATTTAGTATCTTCTTGTGCTGCCATTTTCAGGATAATTCAAACTAAAATTAGGGAGTATGTAGCTGTTCATTCTATGAGATTGATGGAATAAATCTTGACTCTTTGCTCCTTAACATCATGTTATCCTAAATTTCCTATTGCACTTTTGTAACTTCTTGCTTGTGAATTTCTTTGTTTGCTATAAAGGCGGCCATCGAATATGATATATCAATTTCTTGTAACAGTTGCCACATATGTTGCCGACTGAGGAAGCTTTTGCTGCTGGTTGTTCTGCTCTTGGAATTGAGAACAAAGATGGAGTGGTTGTTTATGATGCAAAGGGGATCTTTAGTGCAGCCCGTGTATGGTGGTGAGTTATAACTCTCGTTTATACTCTTTTGCTTTGTTCTGTGCCTTTTCTCAGGTCTTGTTTAAATTCTCTAAACAGGATGTTCCGAGTTTTTGGACATAACAAAGTATGGGTGCTCGATGGAGGTTTACCAAGATGGCGTGCTTCAGGTTATGATGTTGAATCTAGTGCATCAGGTGATGCTATTTTGAAAGCCAGTGCCGCAAGTGAGGCTATAGAGAAAATATATCAAGGACAAACCGTAAGTCAGGTTTTACGGAAATGGTTTATTTTGTCTTTCCATGGTGAGATTTTAGGAGTGAAGATGTGCTTCTTCGTTTTTTCCACATATCAATTTTGTCTCTTGTGGTTCCGCAGGTCAGTCCAATAACCTTTCAGACGAAGTTTCAGCCACATCTAGTGTGGGCACTTGATCAGGTTGGCATTTGCTCAACGGTTTTGTCTTGGTATTGATGTTATATAGTTTTAATTGTTTCCACGGTCATTCTTGTCTATTGAACCACAAATTCAAATCTTTGTATGAGAGTCGTAAAGTTCACCCAATTTCATGTTCCTTAACTTGTCTATATATCCTGTTTGTGGATGAAGACCCAATTTTCAAAATTGTTAATCGTGAAAATGTAATTTCTGCTATATAACTCAGTATCTTTATACTGGTTTGGTCAATTCACAGGTCAAGAATAATATGGAGGATCAGACATATCAACACATAGACGCTCGTTCCAAAGCCAGGTACTCTGATCTGCAAAGCTATCACTGATGAAATGCTTTCGCTAGGGTTCCGTCATTAGAAAACGATACTCATTGTACCGTGTGATATAGTGCTCATTGTACCGTGTGATATAGTGGATTTACTCTTTTTGCACAGGTTTGATGGTACTGCTCCAGAACCCAGGAAGGGAATAAGAAGCGGTCATATACCTGGAAGCAAGTGTGTCCCTTTTCCTCAGGTAGACCTGAATGGGCTGTTATCATAAATTCTAGAGAATCTGTTTCCTTCCTTCACTTGCTCTGCTGCATCTTGTTGAGCAGCTAATGTGATAATTTTCTTCTTTCTGCAGATGTTTGATTCTTCTTCTCAAACACTGTTACCAGCAGAAGAGTTGAAGAAACGATTTGAACAAGAAGGTAAACTATTTCATCTCCACTTGCAGAATGAGTTTCACTATCTTATCTCTATAAAGCAGTGTTAAGATTTCATGGCTTTTTTTGGTGCAGACATCTCACTGGACAAGCCTATTATGGCCTCGTGTGGCACTGGCGTAACAGCTTGCATCCTGGCAATGGTAAGTTACTCCATCCACCATTTTCTATTTGAGATTTCTGTATAAACGGTGGAGAGGAGTCTGACTCTGGTTGCTTGCTCTGTTAGGGGCTTCACCGGCTGGGAAAAACCGATGTGCCAGTTTACGATGGCTCGTGGACCGAATGGGCAACAGAACCAGACTTGCCCATGGAAGGTGATGAATCTTCCTCATAAAAATTCCCAAGGGAAAAGCTAGCAACAAGATTACAAGCCATATACACAGATATAATAATGATGTTCAACTTGAGAAATTGGCAAGTAATCAAAATCCAGTTGCTGGTTTAAAGTAAAAGAGAATTGTATCTATGTTGGTTTTTTTTCATCTTCTTCTGATGACAAAAGGTTATTCTCTGTTTTCTTTCGAATAAAATCAACAAACAGAAAATTGTTTATGATTCGGAAGCAAATATCTTGAAACAGTCATGATCACATCATAAGTGACATTTGTAGGTAGAGTATGGAAAACCCGATATGTTAAATATAAGTAATGTAACAGATAAGTTTTGGCAAAGATGACCGCGTGGCCTAATGGATAAGGCGCTCGCCTCCGGAGCGGGAGATTGTGGGTTCGAGTCCCACCGTGGTCGTTCGTTATTTTTTTTTTAAAACAATTTCCACTTTCAGTCATGTACATATCGATAAGTTGACTGTGTGTGACACATTCCACTATCATGTCCGTCCGGTAACAGATTTGATTTGTGTTAAGTTGAGAGTCTAGAGGCATATTAGTTAAGTATATACTTTATTGATATTTTTGTTTTTGGTTTATTCTTAAACAAACATTACAAGACCAGAAAGCACCGTATATTAAAACAGAGATGTAGCAGCTAGCCGGTGCCTGTAACACCAAGATCCTGCTTCTTGTCGTCTTTACCAGCGCCAAAGACAGGACCGCCTAGACCAGCAGCATCAGAGACCTTGTCCTGAAGCTTATCAACTTGAATTCCACCTTCGTCTTCCTTTGACCTTATATCAAGCTTCGTCTTGTTCTGTCCTCCTTCTACCGACTCGTAAGTCGTTGCCGTCTTTGACCCCATCGGCTCTGCTCCTTGCGCTCCTGACATTCTTCTTGTTACACTTGCACCAATCTCTCTCTCTCTCTCACTCATCTTTTCCCTTTGCCCCCACCAAAACTCATTTATACCCTCTATCCTTGCCACCTGGCCCGAGGAAATGTTATACGTGGAAGTCATTCTTCAGGAGTCACGTGTCCTAATGGTGATCCTTATCTAGTATTTGATCCTTATCATCTGTTGGATTTACGTTTCTTGATGTGTTCACGAACATTCTTCATGAAGAAGCGTCTAATGACAGGTACTTCACACCGAGGAGGCTCCTCGTTCTTGGAGTCAACCAATTGATTTGTTATCGATGTTCCATGTAAATCCAACGCTTTCATTGTGCTGGTCCCAGCGAGCTCAGGAGGCTCTGTGACGTTGGTGCAACCACTAAGATACAAGTACTTAAGCTGTACCAGTTTCCTCAGCGTTGGAGGAAGGTTCACGAGCTTGTCACAGCCAGACAAGTTGAGGTAATGAAGCTCTGATATCTCTCCGATTGTTGAAGGCACTGCTTCTATGGCTGTACTGTTCAGATTCAACCATCTTATGTTAGTCCCCACTTCTGGGAATGATGTTACGTTGGGACAGTTAGCGAGACCGAGATCTATGAGCGACTTGAGGTTCTTGATGCTGTCTGGGAGATTTATCAGCTTCTTGCAGCCTGAGAGACGTAGCTCCTTGAGACGAGAGAGGCGTTCGATTGATGGTGGTACTTTTTGAATACTTGTCTCGTTCAGTAACAGCTTCTCGATGGTCTCTGAGATAAGTGGAAACTCTTCCAGGCTAGAGCATCCATCTAGATGGAGAAACCTGAGAGATTTTAAGTTGATGTTGTTTGGGAGGCTCCGTAGTTTCTGGCAGTTGCTCAGTTTTAGGTGGACGAGTTTGTTGAGTTGACTAAGAGAAGAGCCAGGGATCTCCACCAAGTTTTCACAATTGGAGAGTTTCAGTGTCTCAAGATTAGTCGCCTTCGAAAGGTCAGGAAACTCGGTGAGGTGCTTGCAGCCTGTGAGGTTTAGGTTCAGTAAGTTTGCGAGGTCCTGCTGCACCATAATAACGTAGAGAAGAAGAAAAAAAGATATCAGCAAGATTCATTCCAGAGGAGAACATGAGAGAGGGTATTTACTTTATCTAAAGGGTACCTGAGCTCCATTCCAAACTGTTTCTATTGAGCTGTGAGAGAGGTTGAGTTCAACAAGAAAGCTAGTGCAGAACCGAGATGGTAAGGATTTCAGATTATAAGCATCCCAGCGAAGATATCGCAGCCTAGGGAGGAAGTCAAGACCATCTAACATCCTTGTCCTGCTCTCTCCATTGCTGGAATTGGCATAAAACTTAAGCAGTTTGAGATTTGGCATCCTCTCAAAGATTCCAGGGGTTATGTTAAGCACATCTCCTCTAGACATGTCCAGCAATATGCTCTCCACCTCAATTGCTTCATCTCCCTAGTGATAAATAAAAGTCACATTTTCATATGTCTAGATGCAAGAATGAGAGATGTAACATAACAGTGAGGTTACTTACCAGATTGGTGGAGAATACGTGATTGATATCCTCAAAATCCCAAAGCATTAAACGTTTCCATGGCTTCTCGTCTTTGCCTTCACATATAATGTCCTCGGCCATGTCCTGGAGAAAGTCATGAACCCATAACCGTTTTGTCTTCGACAGACTAATCATACACTTCTCCATCAGAGCTACAATGCTCGGTCTGGTGGGAAACGCTCTGCGCCTGGATGACACGAAAAACAAGTCTAGTACTTTTCTTACTCTTTCCATATACACTCCATTGAAACAAACCGCAATGTAAAGAAAGATCTTCTTTTCTAGCTCATCCAATGCCTCGTAACTTACTCTCAATGCCTTCAACAGAGTATTATCGCTATTACTTCTCAGTAAATCCAGTCTGTCTTCCCAGAACTCTAGATCCCGACGATAGAGAGATCCCCCAACGACTTGGAGAGCCAACGGAAGGCCACCAAGCTGCTCCACGACATCGATAGAGAGCTCTCTGTAATCTTCACATGGACGAGGCTGCTTGAAGGCATGCTTGCTAAAGAGCTGAAGTGCTTGCGTAGTCCTCAAAGGCTTAACTTCATAGATACGTTCCACATCATGCTGATCAAGAACACGCCTGTCTCGACTGGTTATAACGATTCTGCTTCCTGGTCCAAACCACTGAGGGCTTCCAGCCAGTTCTTGTAGCTGTTGTATCTCGTCAACATCGTCGAGGACAAGAAGAATCTTCTTGCCGCGTAATCGTTGCTTCATCACATCGGAATCTCTGTTCCACGTGTTCATGTCTTTCTTGCGAAAGATTTCGGACAGAATCTTATCGCGTAAATGCGATGGACCATTTCGTCTAAACTCTCTTTTCACGTTCTCTAGTAAGCAAGCACCGTCGAACTTGCTCAAGAAGCCTTTGTAAACGTATTTTGCGATGGTGGTTTTACCAATGCCTCCCATTCCCCAGATTCCGATCATTCGGACATCATTAGGGTCTTTGCACATCAAAGGATATACACTTCTCATGTGTGTACTCATTCCAACCCATTCGCCACTATCAGTTGATGACACCGGTGAGAACAATCTGTCTGAGAGATCTTGAACAAGCTCTCCTATGAGCTTCGACTCCTCGTTCCTGTGTCTCAAAAGTAGACATTTCTCAAACAATGAAATTTGATTGTGTTTCGAGGACTTGATAATTCACAGTAAAGAAAATTTGCTCACCAGTTTCTTGAATCCCAGCCGGAGATCAATCCCACTTGGGCCATAGCTTTTCTCCATGACTCCACCGTCTCGGTATCAGGTAGCTTTTGGTGTTCGGCAAAGACCCTTGCGAAGTTTCCAGATTGTTTCTTCACATGGGAAGGATCAACGCCGAAGAAGACGGGGATCAATTCGAGGTGTTTCTTCTCGGCGCATTTTGTGATATGCGCAAGCTCTTGTAAACACCAGCGAGAGGTGGCGTAGTTCTCGGAGAGCACGACGACGGCGAATCTCGACTGCTGGATCGCTTCCAAGAGCGCAGGGCTGATGAAGTTCCCACGCTGGAGCTCCGTGTCGTCGCGGAAAGTATGGAACCCGTTGTCGGTGAGGGCTTTGTAGAGGTGGCTGAGGAATCCTTTGCGTACATCTGTCCCCCTGAAACTGAGGAACACATCGTACTTCCACAGCGGCCGGGACGAGTATGGTGTGAGTGACGGCTGCGGAGAAGCTCCTCTGAAAGTTGCAGGACGCGGAATCTGCGTTGCATATTTTCTACTATCACGGAAGTGACGGAGACGCCGTAGTCCCAAGAAGACGACAATGAAGGAGAAAACAGCCAAGAGGAGAAGCAGAGCCATACGAAGACGATAAGATTAAGATTAGTAGTTGCTCGTGTGTCACTCATTAAGTAACAGTTTAGGAAATGTGTGGATTTCATTCATATAGGGATTTTGTATTACAAGGTGGATGGGGTCCACGCGGTGCCTTTTCTTCCCAATAGTTGTTGACTTGTTGTTGACCTGGTCGGTTGAATTTTTAGCCGACACTGATCAATTAGTGGGACGTTAAAAGTTTAAAAAAAAATTAACCTGATTAGCTTAAAGAAAAACCTGAGACATACTGTGGCTTTGTTCAACGCTTTTTCCAAATCCAGACAGATCCAAAAGGAAAACTCATGTTTATTATTAAGACCTGTCATTAAAAGACATCTCTTATTCTGTATACTTCTCTATCTTAACAATTACAGATGTGAAGGTAATTGATGTTACTGCAACTATCATCCAAGTGTTTCAAAGCCGCACACGTACATGGTCCATGTCATCAATAGAGGACACCTCTATGCGTATCAAAACTTCAACCCCAACGTGTATGCTCGAATATGTGATAACAACTGCGACAAGCCATTGCAAAGCAAAACAAAAGATGAGGAAACATTACTTCTCCCTCTCTACTAGCCAAAAGGTAGGTATAAGTACTTGCATGCAAGCCAGCCCAAGGAAGAGAGGAACTAGCATTCGAACCTTGCTTTAAAATCCCCCTAGCAAAGAGGTCATGTCGCAAAAAGAACCCACGAGTTCGAACCTTGCTTTAAATCCCTAGCAAACAATAACAAAAACAATCCGACTCCATTCCATTATGTATCCACCACTATTACAGAGAGAAACCCCACAAGATGGATTGAATTTTGCCCATACACGCCCCAAAATTTCGAAGATTCATTTCCGACTCAATTCTGAAAATGGCGGAAAATCAGATGCCGTGCTAACATCAACCAGAACCTGCAAAAATAACTTATACGTGCCTCACTCTTGTCGTTTTAAAAGGAGCAACAACAACAAAAAAGACGCAATAGATGAAACCTTGAAAATTGAACCCATGCAGTGTACAACAAAAGAACATCATCTCCAGAGCTTAAATCTTCCACAACCAAATACGAACACAGATAGATTATATAATAAAGGTGACATGATATATATATGTAACTGCAAACCGAGGATCATCGAAGGAGGACAAAAGACACAATCTTCTTGGTGAACAACAGCTACCGTATCTGAGCTTCAATACAAAAGAAGAGCGCCCAAAGCAAACCGTTTTCGTAAGAGAAAGGAAGGAGCGAATCACACAAGACCATTCAATGTTACCTTGCCTCTCGATTCAGACCCAAAAATCCATATATTGCATCGTCGAAATCTAAACCATATACATATTTAACCAAAAAGCCGTGTCACCGAAATCAACAAAACAAACCCCGAAAACTCATAAAATCAGAGACGAGGAAAGATAGGATCGGAGAAACCAGGGAGAAGGCTAATTATGTAACCAGACTCTGCGTTGGGAAACCAGTGAGGAACACACAAATTACGTCTCTTGAAGCCAACAAAGCACCCGACCACACTGTAGAAAAGTGTCCAAAGCGAAACGTTTCCATAACAAAAAGGAAGCGCAAAACTCAGAGGAACTTCAACGTTACCTTTGTCTCACTGGAGAAGAAAAACTAAAATCCATATATTGGATCCTCTCGAAATATACAGCAGATATATATTAACCTACAGTGAACAGCAAAAGACGTGTTGCCAATATCAATAATCAACGTATTAACCCTCCCCCAAAAAGAAGAAACGAGGAAAGAGGCCGAGAAAACCGTCAACTGAACTAAACCATTCCATGTAGCAAGCAGTGAGGAACCAACAGCTTACTTCCCTTAAGGCCAACAAATCACCAGACTATACTGTAGAAGAGTGTCCAAAGCAAAACGTTTTCCATAACAAAACAGGAAGAGCAAACACAGAAGAACTTGATCGTTACCTTGTCTCACTGGAGATATACACTAACCCAAAAATCCATATATTTGATCACCAAAACCTATAGCGAATAGATGTTAACCTTCAGTGAGTAACAAGAGACGTGTTAACAAAAACAAAAACCAAATTTAAACGAATGAAGCCCGGAAAGAAGTAGCCTTGTAAAATAAAATAAAATAAAAAGGGAAGGGGATCTTAAGCCTTGTGTATCAGAGATTCAGAGGAGCTCTGACTAAACATTCCACTGAAACAGATCATAATGAAACCTCCTATCTGGAGGAAGACGAAGAGACCCGAGTAAAATAAAACTTTTTACAGAATCACAAACTTGTCGTCTGAACAGTTCAAAGCTTACTTCAAAAAAAAACCATGCTACTGGAAAATAGGATAAAGAATAAGCGCAAACCCATTTATAAATAACCATGTCACCTAAATGGATGTACTTTGCAGTGGACAAATCTGGAAACGACAAAAAAACACAGGGAGAGAAATCATATTTTCCCAAAAATAGCCATTCAGCAAAAATGAATCTGTAGGAGGCAATATGATGTGTAGTTGTGTACAGGTGCGAAGTAATCAGAAACCTGACTATAAGCAGACCGTTCTTCCCTACGCAGTAATATTTCGTCTTCAAAGCTCTACAATCTAAAACAAAAATTTCTTCTCCCGCATGCTACTGGAAAAGGTCTGTAGAATACTTGGAGGAAATCAATGCAAAACTTCGCTGCTATACAAATCGAACTAGGAAAGTAATTACCAAACCCATCAAGAGCCAAAGTATCTGAGCTTCAACCAACCCGGCCAACCTATCACCAGAGACTACACAAAAGAGCTGTCCAAAACAAAACGTTTCCACATAGAAAAGGAGGAGCAACACTCTGAAGAAACTTCAACGTTACCTTGGATCCTTGAATAAAGCTTATAAGGCCATATACCTTCAGTGACCCCAACAAGAAACATGCCAACAAAACCAACAACATAAACCCGGAGAGAGAAGCAGCCTTATGAAATTAAAAATAAGGAAAGATTCAACCATTGAGGAGCTCGGAGATAACTTCACTTGAATACCCAATATTCTACAGCGATCAATAGTAATTCTGCAATCAAAAGAGATGCACACAACCACAAGCCCAAAAGAATCTAAGAATCAAAACCCAGGTAGAAAGAAACTCATGCCACCTGATCCATTGAAGACTGGAAGATTCAAATTCATCACTGACGAAACCACTCCGAATGAATCGATACAGGGGACTATAAACAAACAGGTCGAAACAGGAAAAAGGGATCATATCTCCAGGTAATTAAGTTGTAAACCAAAACAGGGAAAAGAAGAAACCACCAAAGAAGTCACAGAGAAGAAGACTGTAGATGAAAAGCCATCCATCGATGAAAAGCCTCCTTCAATCCTCATCTTACATACAGCAAAAAGAAAGTAAAAGCATATGTGTCGTTCAAAATAGGCATACAAAATCTAGCGTGAGATAAACTGCACAAAAACAAATAAACCATACAGAGACCAAGTAGTAGCCCAATGCTTTTCTCTTTTGGAATCTCAACCATCTATATAACAAAAAGAAAGACAAGAGTTTTAGTCTCCCCACCAAGAATCCCTACACATCAACATGGAGAATGTAAAAAACAACAGATTTGAGACACATCTCACAAGGAAAGAGGAACGAAAAACCTTAAAGAACCACTTGTGGAGCCATCTTAAAAGAAGAGTTGAAGAGACGTTCAATAGGAAACTACGTTAATAGATAACTTGAAGTAAATCCAACATAAACATAAGAGAACAAACCCATCTCGAAAGAATTTATGATTTATCTTCCATCTTGAATGTGAGTAAACCGCAGAGGAGCAGAGAGAAGTAATAGGTGAAACAGATCTGGAAAACACAATAAGACAGGGACACAAAAACAACATAGAAATTTCTAGGTTCGCGTTCTATAACGAAGGAAAGTAATTCAGAGGGAAAACAAACTGTAGCACGAGAAATCAGAAAAACCTAAAACGGGGAAAGAAGATTTTCAGAGCCATCCCGATGGTATTCTCTCTTGGAGCCTCCATGTTCTATATCAAAACGAGAAACATGTTTCGCTTATAATAGGGAAAAAATCAGCTTATGTAATAATGGAAATTAAAAGTTAGAACTTTGGGGACGAAAAACAAAAAACAGAGAAACACCAATCAACCACCATAAGAGGAAACGCGTGAAAACGATCAACCAAAGCCATCATCGACCAAAGCAAGGATCCTCCACAATCTAACACAACAAAACGACAACAAGTAATTAACATGGAACATAAAAGGCCACCGATGCAATCTAGAGACCAAACCTATTAAAACATATTTAACCCGTGAACAGTGAAAAATTCAGATGCGTCGACGATGATCGGATCAAAATTCCCTTGCGAAATAAATAATCCACACAAGACGAGGAAGCGTGAGGAAGGAAACAAAAAGTCAGAGATGCGTTCAGAGGAGAAACACCAACGAGAATTGAAGACGTAGCGCAGAGGAAACGTGTGACGACAAAGATCAATATAATTCCATCACCAATCGATCAAAGCATCCTCCAGAACCTAGATTTCAAAAACCATAAGCAGATTTCAAGAACAGAAAACGCCATCGATAGGATTTAAAATAGAAATATTAATCCGTGAAAAGTGAAGGAATGATGATCGGTTCAAAATTCGATTTGGGAACCCATGTGAGATCAAGGGAGAGATCAAAAAGACGTAAGGTCAGAGATGCGTTCAGAAGAGTATCTATATCACACGCCAACGCGGAAACGACTCGAGAGGTAACGGAGAGAATGAGGAAGATGATGATAGGATGAGATTTGTGAAAGAGGAGACCAGTATTTATAGTCGAGGTGTAAAAGCAATTGACGGTCAAGATATTGATCATGTAAATTTCAGCGGTCGTGATTCAAAAATCAAAGTCGGTAGTCAAACATCTCTGACGATGATCCAGCTGTCGTTCGATGACTTTAATTGGTCAATGTGAACCGTTAGATGCATCTAGCTGTGATTTCTTATTTCTTATTTCCTTTTTTTTTCTATTTCCTTTTTCTCGTTTCAATTTCTCTAACCACTGTCGAGCTTTTATGGCCGGCCCAACTTTATATACTATTTTCCCTCCACACGTTTTTACATTGGTCACATCCGCACACCAACTTGTTTATTCCTCCTAGTTGGGTTTTGTATTTTTAAAATTATTTTTTTTGTTAATTGGAAAATCTTATCATCATTCCGTTTATTAAAAGTTTAACTAGTTAATAATTATAAGCATGATGCTTATGAAACTGTAAATTTTTGTGTTGTATAGATAACTAGGTGTTTTTCCGCACATTGTGCGGAGGTTGATTAATTTTTTTAAAAAGTATTAACTTTAGTTTATTTATAGATAAAAAAATCAGATTTTATAATTATTTGAAACCAAAACTAATATATTTAAAAAAATACAATTTTCATGAGTATATTGTTTTTTTGTGATAAAGCAAAATATATTATTTATATTTTATTTTTTAATATTTTTTATATTATCTAATATAAAGTTATATGTTTGCTTTGTTGTTTTGTTGCATTTATCAAACATGATAAATAATTCTCTTCTTTTGGTGTAAATTGGCAGATTAAGATTAATGAAATTTAAAGTTTGCATAAAAAATTACATAGGAATCCAAAATGACCAAAACCAAAGGATCCTTGTTTCATATCAACATAACATTAATCAAAAATGATAAATAATTTTCTTCTTTTAGTGTAAATTGGCAGATTAAGATTAATGAAATTTAAAGTTTGCATAAAAAAATAACATAGAAATCCAAAATGACCAAAACCAAATGATCCTTGTTCATATCAACATAACATTAATTAATATATATACAGTTTTAAAAAAAATTAAAAGATTTATAGTTTTACTTTTGGTCGCATAAATTAAGTAGGTTAGTCAAAAATATTAGTAGGTTAAACAATCAAATTAAAATTAATTTTTAAAAGATTTATGTTAGTTACCTTTTTTAGTAAACTGAATATTTTTATGATATAAACTCGAATTTGGAAATTTAACTTAAAAAAATGAAAATCAATTGAAAATTATATTATATTAATTTGTTAATTTCATTAAGGGTAAATAAAGTATTTTTATATAAGAGGTAAATAGTAATCAACCAACTTGTTTGTCAATTAATAATATAATTATTATTATTCTTCGTTATGAATAACAAAACTATCAAAAAAATTTATTGTAGAATGAATTACAAGAAACAAAAGAGAATTACCTCATTTGATTTTCGATTTCAAATTTAAAATAAATGTTTTCAATTTTATATGTACAAAATTACAGTTAGCGGAATGAAAATCATATTTTATAAAAGAATTTTCCCTCGAATTATACAACTTCGTAATGGACTCTAATGAATAATAAGGTTGGATTAAAAAAACAATTATCATACAAAATATATATATTTAGAAATGTGCAGACAACAGAAAAGGGTATGTGTCTGGAAGAAGTATAGTCATAGCTAAAAGTATTCGAAATCAATGTAATCAGGATCATGGCAACTAGGGTTACTACCGCCGTTAATTTTGTTATCACCACCACCGCCGGTACTGTAACAACCCCCGACTCCGTTGTTACTCTTCTTTCCGCCGTCGGCAACCGTCATAGTCTCTTTATCCTTGCTCGCGAAACACGAGAAATCCACGGGTTCCGGAATGTGCGGCGGCGTTGCGCTCCGGATCAGCGCCCAATTGACACCTTCGAAGAAAGGATGCTGTTTGATCTCCGTCGCGCCTCGTTTGTAAGCGATCCGTTTTTGTGGTTCCTTAACCAGTAGGCCCTTGATGAGATCTCTCGCCGCCGAGCTCACATGAGGTAGCTCCGGGAATCTCAGCGCTTGTCCGATCACGTTGTGCAGCGTCGCGCGGTTTCCTTGTCCTTTAAACGGCGTCGATCCGTAGAGGAGCTCGTAGATGAAGATTCCGAAGGTCCACCAATCTACGGCGCTTCCGTGTCCTTCTCCGCGGATGATCTCCGGTGCTAGATACTCGTGTGTCCCGACGAAGGACATCGACTTAACGTTTGTTGGCTCCGCCATGAGCTCCGGCATGGATCCGTTGACGAAAAGCCCGAAATCTGATTTCGCCTTTCGGTTCTTCTTCGAGGACTGCAGGATCCGCGGGAAGAAGGTGGACGGCTGGGCACAGCCTTGGACCGCCGATTCTTCGTCGATGAGCCCGACAGGCCGGCTGGTTCCGCTGCCGCCGCCGTGAACGGAGGAAGATTTGACGAGAGTTGGGCTGACGGAGCATCGGAGGGATAAATCGAAATCGGAGAGCATAATGTGTCCGTCGTCTCTGACCAGAACATTCTCCGGCTTCAAATCACGGTACACGATTCCGAGCATGTGCAAATACTCCAATGCCAATAACACTTCAGAGGCAAAGAATCTGTAAGAAGAAGAAAACAAAACTCTAGTTATGGATTGAATTGCTTTCGTCGTCCTGCAATCAGGTTTTTGATACTAACCTCGCTGCGTCTTCGGTGAAACACTTGTTGGGTTGCTTCTGTCTCAAGGAATAGAGATTGCCACCGCTGCAAAACTCCATGACCAAGCAGTAGAATTTATCGGTCTCGAAGTGAGAGTATAGTGTGGGCAAGAACGGGTGATCAAGCTGAGACAAGATCTCTCTCTCTGTTTGAGCTCGCAAGAGCTTGTTCCTGCTAGCCAAGGAAGCCCTGTCCATGACTTTCATGGCGAAATAGGTGTTGGTTCCTCTGAGCTCGACCAGGTAAACGCTCCCAATGTCTCCATTGCCGAGCCGTTTCAGAAGCCGGAAATCGCTGATCCCGAGCTGGACTCCTCTGGAGGTCAACATATTCACAGCGTCCCACCTTATGTCACCACCCGTGTGTGGCTTGGAAGGATTAGAGGAAGTGCTCTCAATGCTGTTGCTTCTTGAGCTCATGTTGCTATTGCTGTTACTGTTTGGTTTGGTGTTGGGGTGTGATGTATTGACCGGTTGTGACTCGGTCATGTTGGAACCAGGTGATGATGGGATTCTCGGACTGGGGCTAGGGCGGTGGTGATTGCTGAACCCAACCGGTTCTGGTTTTATAAGATTCTCCATCTTCTTGGGATCGAACGACGGCTTCTGCATCTCTCTGCGTGGTTGTGGAGGTTGATGAACGATATCTAACGGTGGATAATTTGTGTGATTAGCTGATTCTTTTGGCCCCAAGGACGAGACATGATGACTTGGCTGCACAAGAAACGAAAAAGAAAACATCTCAAACTGCTAAATAGAAATGCAAATTACGATCGTTATAGTTAGGGCAGCCTTCGCGAGTACCTACCTCGGAGGAGTCAAGCTTTTTTCCGTGCTTCGATAACATTGCCAGCGAGAAAGCACGGCGAGTCTTGCAGATCAGAGAAACCTGTGTCAATGTAAGAAAAATTAAAGCTTTTTGTTTTTTTTTTTAAAGTTCAATTTGGGTTGAGTTCCTTTATCATCCAAATGCGGACATTACTTGGTGCAGGGCACGAATGTGAACGCCTCCTCCTCGTGTCTTGTTGAATAGAGAATCTAGCTAAAGGATTGGTCTGCACGTCGTGGTACGTATACTTTTTTTTATTGTTATTTTTTTTTATTATTTGCAGGAAAACTAAAGAAGTGGAGCTAGAAAAGATTGCAACGTTTACCTTTCATGTCTATAGTTTGGGGAAACCATGAAGGGATTTTACAGGAAAACTAAATCTTCTTTTTACCAATGATGATTCGGTAGTTTTAAGAAAAGAAGGTGGAAATTAGGGAGAGTGGTTAATTAAGAAAAGAGAGGAAGGAAAAGAAATGGATGGAGAAAAAGTATTTTCTGTGTTCCAAAGAAAGTGGAGAAGCGGAGGGAGGAAAAGGTCTGTCCCTTGACGACAAAGGAAATTGTGTTCTCCCCTTCATTATCTCTCTCTTTTATTTTCTGTATAGATTTTTCTCCAACCATGATCATTTGTCATTTCTTCTCATTCTCTATCAGTTTGTCACCTTCGTATATATTAATAATAATAGATACTTTTCTAACAATAATATTACAGAATTCCATTTCATTAACGTTACGGGGGCCTACGGCAAACATTAATGTTAGCATAAGTTTAAACAACAACAAAAAAAAAACATTAACATATAAGGCTAAGCGTCAATTAATTAGGTTGGGAAGTTTTAACAAAAAGAAACATTAATGGGTTGACTGCCGTCAGTCCCTAAAC
Source organism: Thlaspi arvense (assembly GCA_911865555.2). Classification (NCBI taxonomy): domain Eukaryota; kingdom Viridiplantae; phylum Streptophyta; class Magnoliopsida; order Brassicales; family Brassicaceae; genus Thlaspi; species Thlaspi arvense. The sequence continues at coordinate 54,550,780 of OU466861.1, forward strand.
TATATATTGTCTATTTAAAACCCCTCAAACTACCGATCTTTGCATATTCCCAATTGTTCTGCCTATTTCCCCAAATTCAATTAGAAATTAAAATCGCCATCAATTTACGAAATCGCGTTTTGGTTAGATTGCGTTTTGAGGGGAAATATGCAGAAAACAAATTGTTTGGGTGGGAATATATGGAAGTGTAGTCTATGAGAGAATATGCAGAATTTATTAAGCTCAGGGGGCTGAGCGCAGTCAATTTAATTTTTAGGTTTTCTCAAAATATTTAATACATTATTAGCTTAATTATATCCATAATATATATTTGTATAATAACACTTCTTTCTACTAGCACTTCAAATAAAATATGTGTAAAGTAAACCAATTGTGTATAATAAAGTAAATTTAAAAAAATAGTTTCTCTTATTAACACTTCAAATATACGTGAAACAATAGGATAATAAACTTATATTAATTAAATCGTACCATATCAAATAAATAAGTTGTGTAATGTTAAGTAAATCTCAAAATATATTTCATGCAATCCTCTTATTAGCAATTTAAATAAAAATACTCGAACCATGAATGGTGTAGAAGAGGTTTCAACTTTTTGTCTAACCACTCACTACTCATATGTATTAATTTAAGCACAAGAGATACATATATCTAAGTCTGAAGTCTCTAACCTATATGTGTTATGAGTTATTAATGGCCTGATTTAACAACACATTCGTTTATTTCAGGGATTTATAATGAAAATACTCGAAACATTAGAATGATAAACTTGCATTAGTTAAGATTTTTAATGTCAAGTAAATAAGTCCTATGATATCGAGTATATCCAAAAAAATAGTTTCTCTATTAGTATTTCAAATCAAAATTTTAAAACAATTAAATAATATGTTTATGTATGTATAATAACTAATGTTAGTTTTGTTTTTTAATTGTGCTGTTATATTACTATCACTTTTAATAAAAATATACATTTATTTTATTACACAAATATATATTCTGGATATAATTAAGCTAATCATGTGTTAAATATTTTGAAAAACTTAAAAACTAAATTGATTGCGCTCAGCCCTCTGAACTTAATAAATTATGTGTATTCCCCTCTAAACTACACTTTTGCATATTCCTATCCAAAAAGTTTGTTTTCTGTATATTTCCCTCAAAATGCAATCTACCTAAAATGTGATTTTGTAAATTGATTGCGATTTTAATTTTTAATTGAATTTGGGGGAATAGGCAGAAAAAAAATTATTTGAGTGGAAATATGTAGAGGTCAATAATTTAGGGGATTTTAAGTAGACAGTGTATAGTTTGGGGGCTGAGTCAACCCAACATTAATTAGATCCGTCAATATACATTTCGTTTTGGGCCAGTCTAAAGCCTACTCACTCTTATTGGGCATGCTTTAGCAGATTGGTTAAAAAAAAAGAAACGCGCACGCGCAATTTACACGCGTAAGATCCACGCTCCACTTTTCGTTGACTACTCTACACTTGTCCAGGGGAAAAGATGATGTTTCTCCCGAAAGTTGAAAATTTTGGGGATCAGATGGAAGAACGCGAAAATCGACGGCCAATACCTACAGAAGCGCCGCCGCTACACCCGTTCGTCGCGCCGTTATCTTATCTCTTGGGAACGTGGAGAGGGAAAGGCGAAGGTCATTATCCAACCATACCTTCCTTCCGCTACGGCGAAGAGCTCCGTTTCTCACATTCCGGCAAGGTAACAATTAACTCCCTCGTTTCCTGGATTCGATTTTGCCCTAAATATGCTTACCCCACCGATCGAATTCGAAGCTAATTTTGACTTTGCCTACTATCTTCTTCCCAACTGTGTGTTGTCTCTGCTCTAGCCGGTGATTGCGTATACGCAGAAGACATGGAAGTTGGAATCAGGAGAGCCGATGCACGCAGAGAGCGGCTTCTTTCGGCCGAAGCCGGACGGTACCATTGAAGTCGTCATAGCTCAGAGCACAGGTCTCGTCGAGGTCCAGGTAACTCCTAATTTCCCTTCTAGATTCTATAACCAACTCTGCAAAAAACACAATCAAAAATCACAACTTGATGTTTTTCTGGTTCTGATTAAACTCCATCTCAGAACGGAACGTACAATATAGATGAGCGATCGATCACACTCAAAAGTGAGCTTGTGGGAAACGCATCCAAGGTTTAAAAAGACTTGCGATAAGTTTTCATAGTTACCACTTAACCAATTCCTCTCTCTCTGCACACAACTTTTCGTTTCTGATTCGGATTTTCTTTTTTGGTTCTTGTCTTCTCCAATACACAGGTGGAGGAGATAAGCAGAGCGTTTGCATTGGCTAATGGAAAACTAGTGTACGTGCTTCATATGAGTACAACCACAAACCCTCTTCAACCACATCTTAAAGCCATACTCGAGAAGCTTTGAAACCTGCAATTCTCACTACCGATGAAGCGATGAACACTTCTCCTGTGCAAACCCGCTGTTTAATAACATTTTGATACTCTTTGTAAGCGATTTCGTTGGGTCACCAACGTACCTTGTAACCAGAATCAAGAAGGAGAAGCTGATAATTTGATTTGAGGGAGTTAAAATGGGCCTTTCAATAACAAAGTCAAAATACCCATTTTGATGTCCGTCTTATATGTGAAGGCCCAAAGTGATTTGAGTCCATTTGGGTCAAGATTAACATCTGCAGATTTCACAGAATTAGCCCTTTAATTGTTTTCTCTTACACTATTGTATCCTTCATTTTGGAAATTATAATATGCACACCAACTCTTATTGTGTTATGTTGATGCAAAAGTCAACAAAATTAAGTAAGACTAAATCGATATATATATATATATGCATTATAGACTAAATCGATATATATATATATGCATTATATATGTTAAATAAATACTTGTAGCCTTTAAAATTGCTATTTACTTATGCTCTTATAAACTAAATTCTTGTACATATACGTAATCACATATAACAACAGCACTTAAATACATAAAAAAAAAAAAAAAAAGACGGAAAGAAAACTGAAAACCAAAAAAAATCATATAGATGTGAAGCAGACACGTTTAGGCCACGGCAAAGACAAAACGTGGCACCTTGTAATTCTCTTGCGCTCCATAAATTTGGATTATTGTATTAAATAGTTTCATATGATTTTTTGGGGGTTATTTGGCTTCTTCGGCGATGTTGACAAATATACTTGATCCCAAAGCAATATCTGCTTTGGATATATAATACTAATATTGGAAAGGTGATGCAAAAATTACTTAGTCGCGATCTAATAAAGAGAAATTTTTCCTAGAGTTCATTTTCTAGGATAGTTAAACTTGTAGACTTTTAATATCACCTATTTTATGGAACAATTTTAAAATGATAATTATGAATTGGATCTGGATTTTGGTGGGAAGCGTAGATAGATACAATTATATATACGAATGGGCCACTTGACACCTAATGATACAGATTTTTTAAAAGAAAACTCAGATTGCAATAATGGAAGCATATCAGCAAACATGAGATCTCAATCTACAATCTTAAATAACATTTTAATATATATCCAAACAACTACTGTAGCGTATAGAAATTGTTCATCTCTTTTCATCAAACTATATATATTGAAATTTGTTTACATTCAAGAATAAATAGGTGTGTAGATGTTTAAATAAAAAGAATAAATATGTGTGCCTATGTGTGTGGTTTAGAAAAAATACTGGAGTAAAACAAAATGCTAAAACTCATAGATTATATCATTTTTAATGGAAAAAAGGAAGCATTTTCTATGGTTTTTTCTCATATGTGGCATTGCTCGGATTGAAGAATACATGGAGAGAGAGAGAGATAGGGTCAAATCTATAAAATTCCAACTATCTAATAATATATTATATTCTTTTTATTGTTTGCCAGACCATGAGAATTGGTCCTAACTTTCATTTTTTTCATAGAATATATATATTCATATGGAAAATAATCTCTAGAATTAATTGTGTTAGCTAATGCGAAATTAAGATTCTCTTTTTTTATAACTTTTAATTACCTTTTGAAGGCACATTGAAGAGAGTTGTGTAAGAATAGATTCCAGATGGAAAAGTTGGCAAGAAAAGATGTTTCATTTTCGTCTTAAGCCTAATCCATCGGTTCACATTCATTCATGCCACGATTCCATGACGTGGACTATTCTATACCCTCCATCTGTACCTCTTCCCGACCTCCTTTTTAATTTCTCTTTTTTCTTTATTTTGCAACTATAATAAATAAATTAGTTAATATATAAGAATAAGAAGGAAAACAAAAATAAGAGAAAAAAAAATCCTCTCTGTTCTTCTTTCTTCTTCATCAGCCATTACCGTCTTCTCTCTCATCTCTCTGTTTTCTCTGTTCCGTATCTCTACTTTGTTCTCAGGTAAAAAGGATATCTTTTGCTGATGTCTTCTTCGTGATGAAGAGATTTCTTTAATTTTTTAAAAATAATTTATGCTCTATATAGAAAAAAACCCTCTGTAAAACTGAAAATTCCATTTTGGTTTCTTCTGTGTTTTGAATTTTATCTTAGTTTGAAAAGTTTAAAATTTTCCTCCGTTTTCTTCAATCAATTACATAATATTAATCCCTATGATATCTTCTGGTACTTCTTCGTCGATGACTTCTCATGTTCCAAAACATCCTCGTAAATGTACTCTCTCTTTTTCGCACGCACGTACGCACACACACACGTGTGTAGTCTATGTTGTTCTTATGAGTCTTTAACTTTTTCGCTTCACCTTTATGTGAATTCTTTGTTTGTATACAACTATACATACATATATATGGGTGTATATGTGTGCTTAGTGCTCTGTTTCTTGTGATTAGACGCAAAAGTCTTATCTTTAAAAAGAAAAAAGAAAATAATATAAAGATATCATTCATTCACGCTTAGTTGTTAGTTTTTATCGGTACGACTAAATATTCAGACATCAGTTCACGTTTCAAAACTGTCTTCTTACATCGAAAAGAAATTTAAGATGTTTGTGTCTCTTCTATACATATGCATATATATCTGTGTATTGATTGGTTTCTTGGTGGATTTCTGAATCTGATTCTCTTAGGGGAACGTTTGTTTTATGTTTCAGCCATTTGAAGATATGGTGAAGAACCTTAAAGTTGATCCTCTTGCTAAGGTCACTGCCTCCACCACTTCCATGGTAAACCTTCACTTTCTTTTGCATAATTTCTCTGAGAACATTCTCTCTTCTCTGTTAATTTAAGATGATTGCGTTTTTAACATTATGTGTCTTTGATTTGGTCTCTGGGGTTTAGAAGAATAAGTCAGAGCCATATTATGAAACTCTTGAGACATATCAAGGCCTGCCTTGTCCTTATGGTGGTTACTATGGATTCTACTATCCAGGTTTTGCTTTCTTTTTAAAACACTGATAATTGGAATAATTAAAGTTTGTTTTTTTGGATGTTCGTATTCTGAATTAGTGTGTGCTTTTTTTTACAGGTCTTGATGGTTCAGTTGGAGAAGCAAAGGATACTAATGGATACTATGGTTATGGAACAGAGGTTCAGTACCCGGTAATCAAAACTTCCTTGTGAATAAAGGAATCAATAACTTCTTGATGAATCGAGATTTTACTTGACTCTTTTTTTCTTGATCTTGATTTTGAAGGTAATGCAAGGGGAAAATGGATCTTTGATCTACTTGATGCCAGGGTTTCATCAATCTTATGATGCTAGTCCCACTTACATGCCTATAAGCCCGGTTGGTGTATCGAGTCACGCGCTTCATTCACCTATGTACGCAGCTCAAGGATATTATCAGAACCAATATGGTTATGGAGATGTTTCGTCGCCCACCTATTTATGGGACCCTACTGGAGACAAGTATGCGTATGGTGTTGCTTCAAATAGCCAGCCTTTGAAACAGAACATATCTTCTTCAAGTCATAACCATAGCAATTATTACTCAAAGAGCAAGACTTCTTTCACGGGTCATGGCATGGGAGAACGGCCTAGAACACCGCGAAAAGTAACAACCTTTCTTTCCTTTGTTTCTTCTCTCTTTCACGTTTATTGGAGAAGATTTGAGTCATCTTTTTATGCATTACAGAACAACTATGCTCCCCTCGCACTGAACAACAATCAAGAAAGAGGTGGAATCGCGTACCATATGGACCCGTTAAGGAAAAAGTCTGGAGCTTTAAACCGAGATGAAACAGAGAAGTCGAAAGCGAGAAACAAAGAAAATGGTAATAGCATGACTGCAAATGTTCAAGATCATGTTACCGATGGGGAATGTGAGTCCTGTTCGTTGGATGTTGAAGAGAATGGAAGAAGCAACGGTGTAGGTTCGGTGATCAGAAGGGATCAATATAACCTCTCTAGCTTTCAGACCAAATACGAGGAAGCAGTCTTCTTCGTGATCAAATCTTATAGCGAAGACGACATCCACAAGAGCATCAAGTACAATGTCTGGTCAAGTACTCTCAATGGGAACAAGAAGTTAGACAGTGCATATCAAGAATCTCAAAAGAAGATGGCAGAGAACGGTGGAAACTGCCCGGTTTTCCTTTTCTTCTCGGTAATGCAGTATGATTTTGGAGATATCAGTTATCTTTTTTGTGACACCCTTGTGGAATCTGATCGGTTTTGGTTGGATTCAGGTTAATGCAAGTGGCCAATTCTGCGGTGTAGCTGAGATGACTGGGAGAGTGGATTATGAGAAAAGCATGGAGTTTTGGCAGCAAGATAAGTGGACCGGCTATTTTCCGGTCAAGTGGCACATCATCAAAGATGTTCCAAATCCGCAGTTACGACATATAATACTAGAGAACAATGAGAACAAGCCTGTAACCAATAGCAGAGACACACAAGAGGTAAAAAAATAGTTTTTTTTTAAAAGAGGCTCAAGAAAGTGAATCATCGTCAAGAAGAACTCATCTTATACTGTTTAAACATTTTCCTTCATATATATAGGTGAGGTTGCCACAAGGGAATGAAGTGTTGAACATCTTCAAGAACTATGCAGCAAAGACATCTATATTGGATGATTTCGATTTTTATGAAAACAGAGAGAAGGTTATGGTACAGAAGAAGCTAAGGTTCTCTCATGTATTAAAGGTCCTGAGTTTCTCCTCTTTAGTTCTCACAAACATTATCCTCTTTTTGTTCTATATATTGTATGCTAACGATGGGCTCTTTCTCTCTTATGTCTAACAGAAGAAAGAGGAAGACTTGGTTGCTGATTTTCAAACAATGGAGATCTCAAATACAGTCAAAGAGGAAAAGCCAGACTTAACTGGAACTCTGGACTAACTAGAAGAAGCTGTAGTGTTTTGGTTTGGGTTTTAAGGGTCAACATAAAACGTCCGATTGTTTCGGATTGCTTTGATTTTATAACAAGCGAGTTGCTTCTTGTTTGATTGTTTTGTTGTATGATGTAATGTTGAGTTTTATTTTTTTCGTGGATTTGTGTTTACCATGTTTTGCAATTTGTAATCTTTGGCAATGATAGGAATTGGTTTTATAGTGAAATCTGAAAATCGGAGGACAAAAACGTAGAAATGGTTTAATCATGAAAATGAGTTCTCTACCGTCATAAAGAGCCTGCCTGCCTAACTCTTGTAGGGCTTAACCGGTGGAAAAATGATGAAACGGACCCATTACAAATCACGGCTGGCTCGGGGGTTGTCCACGTCCACCACGCGGTGGGACTCGGCCACCACGATTAGGAGGAAGTCGAACGCCTCCTCGAATGTTTAAAACTCGACCACGACCTCTGGGAGTTAGAAAAGCAGTTCGGGTTCCTCCTTGAGTGGCTGCTCCGGCTCCTCCCATAGTGGTTGCTGCGGCTTGTCTTATAGCTGCTCTCTCCTTTGCTCTCGTAGTTATGTCAATTGTCCCACTTGGTGACGGTGCTCTTTTGGTTTCTTCTGTTTCTGGAGTTTCGCTTGGAGTAGAGGAAGTAGGTGGAGTGGCAGCTACAGAGGAGGTTGTAGCTACTGTGGTCTCTGGCCTGAGATCGGTTTCTGCTGCTTGCTGATCGTTACCATTGTTGGGTTTATCAGAGGCTTCTTCAGTAGCTACATCGTTTCCTTCATCGTTCTTAACATCTTCTAGTAGTGGTTCAATGGTGGTTTCCGCTTCCTCCATTGTTGTTTCCACCCTACTTGGTGACTGTGTGGGTGTAGCTAGCGTCTCAGGCTGTGCTTCTTCTTTCTCTGGACTCCTCACCATGCTAGCTACATCCGTAGTCTCGTCGAGATCTTCCAGTGTATCTAGATCGAGCTCTCCATCTTCTTTATCAAATTCCACGTCTGTCAGAAGATCTTGATTCTCTTGTTCGGTCTGATCCCTAAACTCTTCTTCGGTAGGGATGGTTTCTGTCTCAGTTAGATTTTCTTCTACTGGTTCATCAGCTTTATCCTGCCCTACAGCTTCACTTTCTTGTTGTGCTTCCACAGGTTCCTCGGTTTCCTCCTCTGCGGTCTCGGCTTCTGTTTCTTCATTGTCACCATCGACAGCAGCAGTAGCATCCATGGATTCATCCACATCTGCCTCTTTAGAGAGGTTTTCAACTTCGGCAGTATCCGGTTGTGACTCAGAACCTTTCGGCTTCTTCGACGCAGGTGGGGCAGTCTCGGAACTGGTTTCCCCTTGAGTCCCTGGCTGTGGCTCAGAAGCCAACGAATCAGCCTGGCGTTTACGGATATGTGTTTGAACAGGTGGTACAATTGTAGTTCCTTGGCGCTCTGTTACAAGGGAGGAAGGCTGTTTTCCTTCATTACCAGCTCCCTCAGCTTCTGGCATCTCAACATCACCTTGCGGAGGTTCCTCTGGTTTGCCAAATTGGGGACGAATAATCCTCCTACTCGGTCTGCGGACCTCACCGATTGGTTTGTGTAAAGTCAATCTCTTCATTTTGTTCATGTCTGATGATGCTTTGGGTGGCTGCTGGGTAGTTGCCACCTGAGCTTTTGAAGGAGAGGCTCTGGTAATGGCTGAAGGTTCAACTGTAGCAGAGGAAGGTTCAGTCACCATATCAGTAGATTTTGTGCTGCCTTGAGAATTGAGGACAATAGTACGAGCCATGCGTTCAAAATAGTCTACAGCTGATACGTAGGCGGCGGCTTGGTCATTCAATATGCTTCCAGAGAGAACCTGGAGAGCTGAAGTACCCTATTGAAAAACGATAGTCGAACATTCTTAGTAAATTAAATGAAATTACTCTAAAACCATATATAAATCCAAAAGATTAATAACTTATTTACCTCGGGAAGATTTCCATCCGCTTGCTTCAATTTGTTCAATTCTTCAGAGAGCTGAGCCAGAGCCGTCTGATACTTTTCTAGCTTAACAAGCTCTTCTTCCACTTTTGTTTTCTCCTGAGACACAGATAGGGAGCATATGAGCTATAAGGTACTGGGTGAGAATTATCAAAGTGGAGATTTTGGAAGAACTAAATTTCTAACAATGCCCTGCGAGATGTGACTGACAAGAGAGACACAAGTGAGGCTGGAGAGAAGCAAACCTTTTTAACTTTGGTCAAGTAGTCTCCAACTACCTTCTCAGCAGACTTGCGTTCCGTTTTCTCTTTAGTTAATTCGTCATCCTTCTTCTTCAGGTCATCTTTCAATGTATGAACAAACTTATCCAAAATCTGCAGCAAGAGGTCATTCATATGTGCCGTTTAAGAACACACAGAAACACATTTAAGCAGAAATCAGGGAGCCAGAAACAAATACGATTGATTTTGATACCTGAATCTTTTGTTCTTTTTCATCTCTCTCTTTCACGGCCTGCTCCACCACAGCATCAGTTGTTGTTTTCTTTCCAGCTTTTGACAGCAATAAAAATCATGAGCAAACACCAATAGAAACTTATCCAACCGGATTTGAAAATAATAATTACCCTCTTTGGCTTCCTCTAACTGTTTAGAGAGTGACTGGTTCTCTTTGCTCAAATCCTCCTTTTCTTTCTCGTACTTTTTCTTCAAGTTAAAATAGGCTCTCTTGTACCTCTCCAAATCGTCTTTCTGCTTAGAGAACTCTGCTTTTAGCTTCTCAGTCTCTGACTGCATAGTCGCCTACAAAAAGTACAGAGATAGGGTTTAACAGATCTAGATGGGGCACTTCTACATGTAACCGCTAAATTTCTCATTCTACCTGAGCTTGCTGAGCAGCGTCCAACCTCTTCTCCCTCTCACTCAGTTCTTTTTGGCAGTTTGTTAGCTCCTTCTCTAGTTGCGATATCTTATTCTGCCTCTCTAACATAAGCTTCTTGAAATCTTCATTATGAGCATCTTTCGCTTTCAGCTTGTCCTAAAAGGTCACATCGTGGCGTCAAAAAGGATATGATGACGAAATGGAAAAAGCAGAGCTTAAACAGTGGGGCTCCCAAAAATTCAAATTCAACTTCAACACATTTTATAGCATCCGCAATATTCAGAAAACCTCATCAGCCAAAAAGACAATGATCCTACACTAGAATTATATATGCGTTCGATGATCGATATGCCATTGTGTAGATCAGCGTCAAAGGTAAAACAAAAGACAAAGATGCCTCCCAGACGTTTCATTGACCAGGAAATTCGATGCTAAGTACTGTCTAGATATACAGTCTTTTACTAACCACCTTCAGCAGACAATGGTACCATATCATGTATTGACATTGTAACTTGTTGCAAAACAACAAATCTAGTTAACTTATAGAGATATTAGCACCATACACACCCATGGAAAAAACATGACTACTGCGGAAATTTCAACTATGTCACATTATCTTTACAAGCATACCTCCAGTTGCCGCACTTCATCTTTGAGGCGATTGTAGTCAGCAACATCAATGTTTCTATACGTCTCCCGCAACTTCACAAAACGAAAAGTAAAGTGTTTTTGTCAAAAAAAAATAACGTAACTAAGAATGAGAAAATAAATATATATGGCGCAAGATGTTCGAAGGGCTTGCCTCATCAACCCTCGTTTTTTGAAGATCCGTCTCCTTCCTTAGCCTTTCCATCTCTTTCATACACAATTCTAACTCGGTTTGCTTTTGCTTCAATAAATTTTCCAAATTATCGGATTCCGTCCTAGCTTTTTGAGCTACCTCACGCAATCTCTGAAGTGTCAAACAAGTTTTATCAGCTTTCTCTAAGATAGTTAACAGAATCAGGTGTGACAATGGACTTTAGTCACTCAAGCGAAATAAAGCAGAAGAAATATTCCTGAAAGTTCCAGTACGGACCTGGCACTCCTCAAAATTGTGTTTGTTTTCCTCCCTGAGTTGCATGTTGCTTTCACGGAGCAAGCTCATCTCACTAACCTGCAAATAGTTTCAGTCCAACCTTAGTTAAAAAATCCAAAAGATAAACTCCAAGCAGAGAGTACTGAATTTGGCAATACAGAAAACTCAATTAAAAAGAACTGAAGCAGCAAGACAATCTGTTCATGTGTCATCAGATATCGAATCATCATTCAACTTTACCTGAAGCTGGAGAGATTTAATTTCATCATCACTCAATAATGAGGCCCTGGTACTGGCCCGCTCAGCATTGAGTGATCCCTGGGCAGACTCTGCCATCTTCACAGCACTCTCAAGCTAGACAATAACAAGTTGCAAGAAAATTCAAAATGCAGCCAAAACTCTTAAAATAATAGTGGAATTTACTCTTAGCATGTGTACGTGTATTGAGAAGAGGTGATGCTTAAAAAGGAATGCGGTAGCTAAGGTAAATGATAGAAGACAACAACTCACTTGTGATTGCAACCGTAATTTTTCCTGTCTCAACAGTGATATCTCTGTTTCAGCCTGTCAAAAAACATGCACAAAACTTAAGTAACCAACCAGTACGCAGACGGGGAACAAAGAAAGAGAAAGCAATCCGACAAAGGAACTTCTCTTACTATTTCATTTGATCTGCGTAAATAGTTAACTACACTTTGCAAACCAGAATCTCCAAGTTGATCCGAGTCAGTGCTCCCAGATGATATTTTTCCAGAACGGCTATCTTTCTCAGCCGAGTAAAGATGCATAGCCTCAAGTCGGCTATGAAGTAATTTGTTCTGATGCAGAGACCAATTAAGATTAGTGAATATTCGTAACACGATCATGAATTAAAACTCTACACAAATTCACATGCAGGATAAAGCCTTATGGACCCCCAAAAAGAACAGGAAAAGACTAGCATCATCATGTATGATAAGAATAGAACACACTAATGTGCCAAGTTCGTATTGCTTATGTCATATGCATGGAAAACAATAAGATAGCCAAAGAAGGTAAAGATCAGAGAGCAGTGGCCACCTGTTCATTGAGTTCATGATATTTCTTCTCCGCTATATTCTTTTGCTGTTCTAGCATACATTTCTCTTCGCTCCACTTGGAGTTAAGCTCGGACTGAAAAACATATAGAACATTGAGAAGTGTCAGGAATCAGCACTCAAGTTTATGTTTCTCAACAGTTAGCGAATCTGAACAGCAATAATTGCGGGAAATAAAATTATAGTGAAGTTTTGAATGAGTGGAAGTTACATTTTCCGTTCCCCTTGCATCTGCCAATTTACGTAGTTCAGATGCCTCCTCTTGAAGGGCAGCCAAAGCCTGTGATGTTTTCGTCAGCTCTTGAATAGTTTCAGACTGCAAAATAACCTGGTTTCCAAAAAGTAAAAAAACAAAAAGAGAGGTCGTTGAGATTTCGTTGGAGCAAAGGAGAACAAATATGAAATAGAGTTTTCAGAAGACCACAGTTTCATGAAATGGAGCAACAGGATGGGTAGTGAAATCATGTCAGTTTCTAGATTCAATAAAAACCAGTATTACAGCCAACAACGTGAATATGCATGATGATCACAATGTTTATTAAAATAGAGAGAGCCTTAACAAACCTGTCTTTCATAATTTCTCTGAGCAACACGCCATTTCTCATGTTCCGTCTCCAGGTCATTCTTCAAAGTGGACATTTGGATATTCATTGCTTCGATTTGGGAACTGCAATAAATTACAATATGTAAATTTAAGGACGAGCATGTGTATGTATGCCCACGCATAAAAAGATACATTTGCCACGTAACAGAACATTTACCTTTTAACTAAGCTTTCATCTCTCAGCCTTGCAATTTCAGCTGATGCTGATACAAGAGCACCTTCTTTTCCTGCAGCAGCAGTCGCAATTTGCTCGGATTTCTGAATACAGTCGTTTTCAAGTTCTGACACCCTCTCCCTCAAAGAAACACACTCGGCTTCCAACGACTTTTGTCTCTTTTCAGCCTAAATATAGCCATCAGATTTTAAATTAAAACTTACAACAGATCTAATTCTATCACAATGGACATAGCGAGATGAGAATAATTGTTTCAACCGAACATAATAACCGATACCTCAAGTCTGAAGTTCTCATGGGCAGATTCCATCTGCTTTAGCGCAGTTTCATTCACTTGAGCTATACTCTTGTACTGCAAGATGGTCCACAAGGTCAGTTCCTAGTGGTGATGAAATCAAAAGTAATTAAAGACAATTCAGGAAATACCTGAAGCATATGGCTTTTGCTAGATTCTACTTCTCCCCTCAATTTTTCCATTTCCTCCTCAGCATTACGCAGTTCTGCGGATATCTAGAGTAAATAACAACAACAGCCAAAAGAGATCATCAAACAATTTTATATTTGATTGCTATATAGCAACAAGTAAACATCATTTACAATAATAAACCTTTGCAGTCTCAAAAAATATTGCAACCAAGAAATCTGAACAAATTTAAATCCCATTTTAGAATTTAAATTTAATAAATATCGCTGAAGAACTACACTGACCTCATTATCAGAAAGAGAGAGAACTCCACCACTGCTCAGATCAAGAGCCTAAAAGTGTGAAAATGAAATCATTACAAGAACAAATTAGTAATTGCAAATTCCACCGAGGACTCTGCCGTTTGAAATCAAGTCTACAATTCAGTTATTAGAAAAAGGGAAAAATATTTACCTTAGGATCCGAAGATCTTAACTTCTTCTCCAAATCAGAAAGTCTAGCCTAATTTTGCACATTTACAGAAATAATAATTATTATAACAGCCAAAAATGATCAAGCCAAATCACAAACAAAGGCTCAGAAAAAAGGAAATGTAGTAATCTTGTGGCAATCAGGCGTGTTCAGAAGCAGTGAAGCCAATTCGCACAAACCAAATAACATGCAAAGACTCACTTCACAAAAGTAGCAACCAAAAAAAACAATCTAGGAAAGGTCAACGTAGAATAGCTAAAGTATGCAACCTAGGAGCTGGCCATACTAAACGCTGTCGGGTGCTGGTGATGTGCAACACCTCGATGCACTATGGGATTGGTCCATGTGTTCATGAAACTACGTTATTAAAGGAAGGTGAAATAGACTTGAAACAGTACCTCAGCCACAGAAGCCCTGGACTCTGCTGCCGAGACAGCCTTCAAGGCATTAGCCAATTCTTTCCCCATTTCTTCTACCTGCATTACAGCATTGTTCAAAGTTTGGTTGCGATCTGAAGTGCTATTCCGCGCATTGCTCCTTTCTTCTTGCAATTCTTTTTTAGCTTCAGCCCATTCTTTCTGAGAAAATCCCGTCCAAAAAATCGCTTAATATTCACTCTTCTACATAATAATCTTAAAGAAAGTTAATGAATGTGCCAACAAAAAGGTAATATTAAATCTGATATAGACCTCAAGTAGCTTGATATGCTCCTCTTGCTTCCTTCTCTCAGCAGCTCTTGCTTCCTGAGTTTTTTTGGCAAGGATATTAATTTTTGATCCTCACAGTATAGAATTAGTAAACTAAAATCCAAGGTAGTTTTGTTACCTCGCGAACTTCCTCCGTACTCTGTATAGTATCCAAGGTAGCCTGCATCACATGAGGTTAGCCAAAAGACAAAAAATATGCATAACTTAAGATAGTATTTGCGCAACTCTCATGTTTCAACCTGAAGACGATAAACTCTCTGAGATAGCGCAGAAACTTCATCATAAGCTCTTTTTTCAGCATTTGATAACACTTCTTTTTCTTGTTTTAGAACAGAGACCTATAGCACAGATGACTGTTAGTATTAAATCATACAGACCTATAGCTGATAGTATTACAGAAAATCAAGTGTGATTGATATACTACCTCCATAGATAACTTTCTAGCAATCTCTTCTGCTGCATGCAGAGACTCGGAACTCTCACGTAACTTCCGTTGGTGGTCAATGATCAGCTGCGAGAACTCAATGTTTCTTGCCAAAACACTGTTCATTTCTTCTCTCTGATATAAAGACATAAAATGAAAACTTAGTAGAAAGCACAATCCACACAAGCAGTTAATGACATGAATTTGTGACAGATCACCTTGCGTTCAGATTCTTTCATGATGCCCTCTAGTTTTTCCCTAGAAAAATTTGCCTCCATGGCCAACTTATCCCGTTCAGACCTTATCGCAATTATCTCACTCCTAAAATCCAAAGAAGAAACTCAGTTAATAAAAGTTTGATTTAGCTAGCAACCAAAATGTACAGGAAAAATGACAAAAATTATTAGCTACACTTTGTGCATACCATTCAGACTTCTTTCACGTATGTAATAAAAATATATGAAGATGTATGATTATACTTCATGTAACTTCTCTAGGAAAACTACATAAGTATTGCAAACGCATAAGCTTAAAAGAGTGTTTACAGCAATCTACTGGCATGTGCAAACACGTTTCTTACTAAACTTCTGAGCCACTACACTTCCCATACTTTATTACCTTCGCTAATACAGTCTAGGTCTTAACTTCACAATACACCCAGAAAATATGTTACATATTCCGCAGTACCCTTGTTGACCATACAAACTTTCTTGCACAAATAAAAAAACATACCTAGCCTTCGCTAAATCCTCTTCGAGACTTCGGATGCGTTCAAAAGCTTTTTCTTGGGCTCTTTTAGTAGCATCCTGGAGCAAGTAATCCAGTCAAGGTGAGTGACGCGCCAAAAGAGACGACAAGAAAGAAGGGAACGAAAGATTTAGCAATCTGTCATACCTGTGAATCCTCAAGCATATGCAAGAAGTTATTCCTCCCTGGCACTACAGCTAACAAAATACATCTCTGTCAAGCCATTTTCAAACTAATGTACCACTGAAACTATGTATTTCAAATAATGAGCAAAGCATGCAACAGCCTGCGAACACTTTATGTATGTTACATATTCCGCAGTACCCTTGTCATTCATAACTTAAAAATCCAGATGCTTCCTAACCTAATTTTTAATTTGAAGTAAAACACACATACAAACACAACGAGTAAACTTTTTTGTTTGAATTTGAGATTTGCATCAACTATAGTCAAGATTTCTTGCATCACCACTCAGCCTTAATGAAATTTGGAGTAAAAATATGGAAAGGGTTATAATTCAAAGACAAAACTGAAACCTCATTTAATTAAACTTAACCGATGAAGTCTATGATTGAGGGTATGCAAGAACACATGGTCACTAAACTCATACTGATGTATAGAGCTCGAACCTGGAGGCAAATCTGAAGAGCGAGAATAAGATGAATGAAGTTTCTGTTCCTCTTCATATAGTCGTTTATACATTGCAACCTGAAAAGAATGAAATGTGCAGGATAAATAATCAAATTAAAATCCAAGCGCAATTGAGCAAGTATTCCAATCAAGAAGAGATTGAAGGGTGGAAAGACTTACAGATGTGTGCAGTGATTCAATCATTTGACCCTGCTCTTCAGCTCTTTTAAGCACAATAGCTACCTTGGAAGAAGTTTCATCAGTCTTTTTCTTCAGCTCAATTTCAAACTTTTCCTGAAATTCCAAAAATTATTTTAAGACTTCACACTCTACCAAAGCAAAAACTGATTAAAATCCTTCATACCTTCAGCTCCATTTCCCTACTTTCAATCTGCTCTGAGAGACTGCGAACAAGATTCCTGAGCTTAACATTCTGCTCAACTAGTCCATTTATATCTTTAAACTTAAGCTGAAATTCATCCCAACAAGAGGACATGCATTAGTCATCCACAATTTATTTCACAAGTAAAATCTAACACACAACATGACGTCAAGAAACAGACTCAAACTTACAAGATGCTCTGAAATGATTTTATCAGCTTCAGATTCCATATCCATCTCAACATCAGAAAACTGATGATCATCCTCGTCATCATCCCTGGCAGCTCCACAGCGAAGTTGGACATCACGACACTCCTTCAGTAGTAGTGTAACCTAAATCGTGTATACACAAACAAAGTCGCAATTGATTAGGCAACCAACTACGAATATATCTGTGAGCTAAAGCCTGAACTACTAATAATATTGCAAATCATGTTAGTCTAGAAACTGAAGACCACAACAAATATGGAGATAAAATCATAACATGGTGAACAAAGGAGAATAGATTGTCAAGTTACCTGCTTCTGTAGGTCAGATATATCTTTCTGAGATAGAATATTTTCACGTTCATGTCTCCTCAAGTCAGCCTGTGATCAAATAAAAGGATAAGAATAGAACAAATATACATCTTAAAAAGCCAGTACGATAATACCAATTACCTTTAGCTCCAAGATGAATTTCTCCATATTTGATTGTTCAGATACAGAATCCTGAAGTTTCTGACTAACTAGAGAATAAGCTTCAACCATCCGTTCATACTCACCTGGGAACAAACAAAAAAAAAACAGATTGCACCAAATATAGGTTTAATCATGCTGCTCCAGTCTCCAACAAGATTAAGAAAATTATGTACAGGTGAAATAAACCTTCGGGAGCACAAATTGGATCATACCTCTTTCCTCTTGGATGAACCCCGCTTTCTCTTCTAGTTCGGATAAAACCTAAAAAGCAAGATTCAAGGCCAAAATTCTAGTTTAAAGATAAAATCCAGAGACATAGCTTTAACAAGAAGCAGGAAACCTTAAATGTTTTGATCAGGCATTGACACATCAAAATAAAGTGTCTCACTTAAGTTAGCAGGAAAAGAAAAATGTTATGCTAATGTGATTAGTGAACTGCAGTTGGAAAAAATAATAGCGAAGCTTAGACAAAAAGAGACAAAACAAAAGTAGATAACATTAACATTTAAACTCAAAAGTTCAAATAGTCCATACCCGTTGTAGTATCAACTCAGCTTCCTTTCGACCTAATTGCTCGTGCCTCAAGGCATCAACAGCCTCTTGATACTTCTCATAAATTTTGGCCAGCTACATAAAAAGGAAGAATGATATATACACAACCAATAGAGTTGAGACGCTGGTAAACTGACTTATATATACTAAGACTGAAACTCACACTCCATCCATCACGTAAAAGTGAAGCTGCTAGCGCCGTTCCTGACACACCAGCAGGAACCTTAGAAATTATTTCCTGGCTTTCCTCTATCATGTTGCTAGTCCCAGAATCGTCAACCACTCTGCCTCTGGAACAAAGTAAGAAAACATGTGAGAATTTTATCGTTCCCTGAACACTAGGTCAATTAAACCATTAATTATATACCACTAATATCTCTTTCCGTGGATCAAACACTCTTAACAAAATCACTTCACTGTAAACCCCTACAAGTCTTAAAACTTTTGTAATTTAGCAACAGCTAGGAGGTTTACAAAAAACTTAGTGGCCTATATAGTAAGAGAAGATATAGGTGGGGACTATCGAATCTGTAGGGAAGTGAATCTCTTGAAGCAACCAATATTACTAAACCCCAACTTTTACTTGTTTTTGGCTCCATTTTATAACTAGATGTGTAGCAAGTATGAGTGGCAAGTATACAAAAAAAATGCATATATAGCATTTCTTCGCGTGGCTATAAAATGGTTTGAGAGAAATGAACAACTTCTTGTCAGAAAAATGAGTCATACCTTGTGAAACTGCTGAAAGGTATAAGCTTTAGCTCATCTGTTTTCCTAATTTTCTCAATTTCTGCTTCACACTTCTCCAGTTTTTGTTTAAGGTCTTCATTTTCCTGAAGTTGGAGATGTCAAAAATTAATCTCTCTAGCAAATAAATTAAAAGAAACTTGTAGATCCGAAAGTATAACATGTACCGAAACAATTTCCCACACATAAATACTAAAAATAAGAACTTCGTAGAAAACATACAGAAATAATATATTTTAGAAAACAATCAAAGTATATCTAAAGTGTCATATCTCATTATAAGGTTGAGTACAGCAATTTTGCCTGCATGCAGCAGCCTCAATATAAGTTGAAATGGATGCCATCTAACTGGTTAACCGAGCTAAGCAACATATGTTTAATAAAGCAATGGAAATCAAGGGTCTCATTACCTTCTCTAACTGCTGGTTAATAGACACTTCTTTCTCAAGTCTGTCTTTGTTACCACTCTCGACCTGGCTCAACCGTGCCTGCTTTGTCATAATTTGAACTTTACAGAGGAACATATAAACACAAAAAGACATAATCCATTTCCTCTGATTCGTGACATCAAGTTTACCTCTAAGGCCTTAATGACACCCTCAAGTTCGCCAGCCTTTCTAGACCATTCCTCCGAACTTTCCTTGTACAGCTCAACAAGCTTGTTCGCCTATGTCAACAGCCAAGTAATGGATTAGATTGAACTAAACAACAAATAGGGAGATCTACTTTCTAAAAATATGAAATTCCTCAACAAGATCTATAAGATACTTAGCTCTCCAGTCACCTAAGAGAGACGAAATCAGGTTCAATGTTTAAAAACACAAGTACTTGAAAACTTACCGTGAAAAGTTCAGCATTGTATTGCTCTTCAGTGGTCGTTGCTGCATTTTTGCACGAGCTGAGTTCCTTTTAATACGAAGGAAAACAAGTAAATCTCCTAGTGCACAAATTAATAGAAACAAAGAGGGTAATTGTTTTACGCCATGCATACCTCTTGTAACGAAGTATTCTTTGTTTCGAGCTCTCTCAGTCTTTCCTTATGCCAGTTTAACGTGCTAGAACACTCATTATAGTTTTTCTCAAGCTGGAAGAGAAAGGAAATGTTACTGAAGTAAGTGAACAGCATTTTAGAAAAGTAAAAAAAATGAAACAAAGAGAATAAGCCACGAAATTATACATCCACAAGCTTGGCTGACATTTCCGCCTCAAGATCAGAATGCCTTCTACGGAGTTCAGCATAACTGTCAACTTTGGATGTTAACTCCTCATCAAGCCATTTGGTATGCCTTTCCATGAGCTCTTTCTCCTGATTTCATCAACCCATATGTCATAAACAATTGTTGTAAGAACACTAACATATACTATTATTACATCAAAGTTATACAGTGCAATTAGTAATCTGACCTGAGATAGACGACTGCACATGGCTTGGGAGCGTGCCAACTCTGCGCCGGCTTCAGCAACTCTGGATTCCTTTTCCGAATTAGAGTCAGTCAGCTTAACCTGAGAAAGCAATTAGAACAAGAAATTAGGGTTGAGAATACATGTCGCTCGAGCCCATTGTTAGTAACAAAATAGAAAGCGGCTCACAATTTTATCCAAGTAGCTCTTAATGGTGGAATTCTTCTCGCTAATCTCGGCATCTTTCTGCTCCAGCAACTCCATGAGTTGCCTCTTAGACTTATGCAGCTCCGACATCTCCATCGTCATCCTCTCTACCTCTCCATCCTTCTCAATCTGCATCAGAACAACCGGAAACTCGGTAAGCTATTGGGAATTTCTCAACAAATGAAAAACACACACAAAAAAAAAAAACACTCACCGATTGCAAATGGAGCTGGTGCTTCTGTGCCTGAGACTCTGCGAGTTCAGCTAAACGATTGTCCAAATCGGACTGAAGTTGTGCATTCTGAGATTCAAGGGAAGAGAAATCCTGAGAGAGCGAGAGGTACTTCTGCTCGAGAAGCGAGCACGTCTGCTCCGCCGTGATGGAAGCAGCATCAGCCTTCGCACGTACACTATCTAACTCAGCGTACAACTTCCGTATGTACTCGTCGGCTCTCTCAGCAACCACCGACGCGGCATCGCTAGATAGCCGCGCCAGCTCTTCGTCTGGCATAAACAAGGGCATCGTTTCGTGCCCTAATTTCTAAAACCAACCGTGATAATATATCTAACGTTGGATTTCTCCGACCAATTAGAGATTACGCTTTGAACCCTTTCTCCTCCGGTGATTTTGAGAGAGAACCCAACGGGGAAGATGAAAAGCGCTAGGGAAGAGCGAAGAATGATGCAAATGTTCGACAAAACCTCAGGCGTGTTATATAAACGGCGTCGCTTAGAGTTGGGCCATACTTTAATCAGCTGCCTTGTTTTTTAGTTGGATTAAGGTAAACACTACGCATCTTGTTGGGCCTAAAAGATACCCGCCTACGTCTGGGTCTTCAAAGTTTATTACGGCATACTAACTGCTCAGCCGTCTTAGCTCAGTGGTAGAGCGCGTGACTTTTAATCCCGTGGCCGTGGGTTCGATCCCCACAGACGGCGAAAGGGTAATTTTTTAATTAGTCAGTCTCACTCACAATATCCACATGTCAAGCTAAGTACTATATTTTATCTTCTTTTTTAATTACTCAAAATAACTTGCTAATGATGCTAGTGCATTTTATTTAATCACCGCCAAAAAAGTCTAGTGAATCAAATAATTTATAGAAATACTTTAGTATATTTAAAATTAAAAAGAAAACGAATAAAAGACACGCTATATATTATAAAATGGGAAAATACAAAGTCCACTAACAACACCCAATAATATTAGTTTACACTATAATCTTGATCTCAAAAACCAATGAAAAATCATTATATCTAGTCAAAAAGTTTTCTCCGACAGTTGTTGAAGGTAGCGACAATGGCGAAGAAAGCGGTGTTGATTGGGATCAACTACCCCGGAAGCAAGGTAGAGCTAAAAGGATGCGTCAACGACGTCCATCGGATGCACAAGTGCCTCCTTGACCGGTTCGGATTCACCAAGGAAGACATCACGGTGCTTATCGACACCGACGAATCGTACACTCAACCCACCGGCAAAAACATCCGTCAGGCGTTGTCGGAACTCATAAAGCCAGCAAAGCCCGGTGATGTTCTGTTCGTGCATTATAGTGGACATGGTACGAGGGTCCCACCGGAAACAGGGGAAGAGGATGCCACCGGTTTTGATGAATGTATCGTTCCTTGTGACATGAATCCGATCCCTGGTAAGCGGCTCAAAACTGGAAATTTCTCTTTCTGGATTCGAACAATAAGGTTTTTTTCTTAAAAACAGAGTGCTCTGTTTAGAAACAGGGTAAACAGAGAGTACTCTGTTTTTTCAGCGATATGCCTCTTCCGGGGAGTTACTGAGTTCGGAACTTAAATCAATTAATACTATGTTCCCTTCATAATCCTAGGTTTGAAAGATGCTAATATAGACATTAGCAAGAATGTTAGAATTATTTCCCCTCTTAAGTCTTAATCCTAGGTTTATCGTCTTGTGTGTTGCATTGCAGATGATGATTTCAGGGATTTAGTGGAACAGGTTCCTGAGGGATGTCAGATAACGATCGTATCAGACTCTTGTCACAGCGGCGGACTCATCGATGAAGCCAAGGAGCAGATCGGAGAGAGCACCACGAAGAAACCAAACTCAGAACCTCAAGTTTATTCTTTGGAATTCGATATCGGGAACTGTTTTCGTAGCGTCTTTGTAAAGCTGCTTGCGTTTTTCGGAATCAGGAGATTTCAGGAAGAACCGAGCGGGATCAAAACTAGAGATATCGTCGAAGAAGGAGAGAGAGATGATGTTGCCAAATCAAGGTATCTACCGTTAGAGAGCTTCATCAGTATTCTCAAACAGAAAACTGGCAAAGACAACATCGATATTGGTAAAATCAGACCGACCCTTTTCGATGTGTTTGGTGAAGATTCGAGCCCCAAGGTGAAGAACTTCATAAAAGTGATGATCACCGAGCTAAAGGAAAGAAATGATCAAAGTGAGTCAGTTGGTAAGGTCGAAGAGAGTGCTCGAGAGTATATAGAAATGAAGCTGAACGATGAAGACTACGTGAAACCTGCGATGCAGACAAAACTAAAGAGTGATCGTGAGATCTACGAAGGAGGATCAAGCAACGGATTGTTTCCAGACAGAGGGATTCTGTTGAGTGGATGTCAGACGGATGAGACATCAGCAGATGTGAAAAAGAGCGGAGAAGCGTATGGAGCGTTTAGTAACGCGATTCAGATGGTTCTGTCTGAGACTGGGAAAGAAGATAAGATCACGAACAAGGAATTGGTTTTGAAGGCAAGAGAGATTCTGAAGAAACAGATGTTTACTCAGAGACCAGGATTGTATTGTAATGACCGTTTTGTGAATGCTCCATTTATATGCTAACTATGGTCTATGGTGTTGACTGGGTAGAGACTCTTGTATTCAAGACTGCTCTGTTGTTATTAATGTTTGTGAACTTTAGAATTTTGTGTACATGTTAAAAATGAACGTAATTTTATGAGGTAATAAATTAATTTATTGAAGTTGATTTGAAAAAAAAAAAAAACTATGTTTATTTGGAATAGTTCTCCATCATCTACCTCAATTATTAATCATCACCAACATGATTTATGTGGCTGTCATTGACAATTTTATAATAACCCTTAATGGATTATGTAAACTTTAATATTAAATTCAAGAATGTTGTTTGTTTTTTCGTTATGCAAGTGTGAACAATGTTATGAATAATTACTTTTATCAGCAAGTGGTGTTTAAATATTATTTTTATATAGAGAATGTATGACTAAGTTCTTCTATTGACTTCTGATACAAGGAATCAGAGACCTGTACAGTGGAGACCTAGCCCCATATAGAAGGAATAAAACCATAACAATATTTGGCTTAGCAAAAGCGACGTGCCTATAACGTGAGATTGTTTGCACTCTCACGAAAGGGATTAAACTATAAATAATAAAAATTGTCCTTTTCTTTAGCATTTTTAAAATAATTAGTTCGAAAGAATTATAAAAAAGAAGAAGTAATTAGACCACTTCCTATAAGCTATGGGTTTGAATACGATGCAGTTTTTTTACGTTTTCACGTTTTGGAAATTTGATTTTGTTATTTTTTATCATTCATGTTATTCATCACGTTTTCACGTTTTTTTATGTTTTTGAAACGTGATTCCGCTAGCATGTTAAAAATATAATTAAAAAAAAACAAAACGTGATTAATCTACTAAAAGTAGCTTTTCAGCGTTTCACAATTATTCAGCTAAAATATTATTCAGTTCAGTTCATTCCGCTAATAATTTTTTAGTTATTCCGCTATTTTATTATTCATCTGACATACCAGTCAGACGCTATATAAATTTTGCACGTTTTAAGAAATTAAGTTACAGTATGTGACAATTAGCTTACTCACAAAGAATTGACTCTACTTGACGGAAAAAGAAAAACAAATCCTAGTTTTTCGTACACACATTATAGTTCAAAATAGATTTTTGATATATGGTATTTTTCTAACTTATGTTTTTGTATATCTTTGTTTTACATTTTATATGTAGACGCGAAATGCGATCAAGATGAATATAGATTATTTACATTATAAACACCATTTGTAATTGTTTTTTGTATTAACGAAATTGCAACTATAAATTTAAAGAAAAAGATTGATAAAATAAGAGCTTATAATTTTATAATCTCCTCAGAATATTTTTTTTTATCTAAAGTTATACAAAAATCTGACATAGAAAAAGGTCCGGCATAAATAAATAAAACAATAAGTTTCATTAGTTTAATAAAATTAAGATGGTTATAAAATCATCAAGGATGAATGATTACAGGATCAAAATAATTGTTCAGAAATGGCAAAGAAAGCGTTACTGATTGGGATCAACTACGTGGGAACGAAGGCGGAGCTACGAGGCTGCGTCAACGACGTCCGTCGGATGCATATAAGCCTCGTAGAACGGTACGGATTCTCCGAGAAGAACATCAAACTGTTGATCGACACAGATAACTCTACGATCAAACCGACCGGCAAGAACATCCGACAGGCGTTGTTGGATCTCGTTGAACCGGCGAAACCGGGTGATGTTCTCTTCGTCCATTACAGTGGACACGGGACGAGGTTGCCCGCCGAAACTGGGGAAGACGATGATACTGGCTACGATGAGTGTATTGTTCCTTCCGACATGAATCTCATCACAGGTAAGTGAACAAAAATTTATTTGTTAACTGTAAACCTAAACTCCAATTGCAAACGAAAGAAATTTCCATTAGGTGTTTGCGTTTGTACTTTACAAAGATAATTTGTGAATAGAAAATCTTAAATTAAAATTTAAACTATGATATGTTTGTTTTCTTACTATTTTTCTCATGTCAACAGAGAAAAGCAGAAATTACCGCTTGAAACATGAAGCTTATATGTTAAAAAAACTGCTGGATTATGTAGAAATTTTTAGGGTTATTGTGTTTTTCTGTGTGTTAGGGTTTTGAATTAAGATCATATAGAGAATTTTTTTTGTATCATGAGATGCTAATGGAGATAATTGGATGGCTTGATGTTGTTGATATCTGAATTTTCTTATGTTCTGACTCTGTTTACAGATGATGATTTTAGGGATCTTGTGGATATGGTGCCAAAGGATTGCCCCATTACAATCATCTCAGACTCTTGTCACAGTGGTGGCCTCATCGATGAAGCCAAAGAGCAGATTGGAGAGAGCACAAAGAAGAAAAAGAAGGAAGACTCTGGAGACTCCTCAAGGGTCAGCAAGGAGACAGAAGAAGAAGCAGAGACCAAGGAGGTTAATGAAATGGGGAACAGATCTCTGCCACTAGAGACTTTGATCGACATGCTGAAGCAAGAAACAGGGAACGATGATATCGAAGTAGGGAAAATCAGAACTACTCTTTTCGATATGTTTGGAGAAGATTCAAGTCCCAAGGTGAAAAAATTCATGAATGTCATCCTAAGCAACCTACAAGAGACTGCTACTGGTCAAACCAGTCAAGGTGAGATATTGGAGACAATTGGGAAACTGACTCAGGAGTTTCTTGAGCAGAAGCTAAACGATGATGTGAAACCGGTGATCCAAGAGGTCTACGCAGGTGCAATCAATGGTGCACTTCCGGATAACGGTATACTGATCAGTGGTTGCCAAACTGATCAAACTTCTGCTGATGCGAGCCCACCGGGTCACCCGGAATTGGCTTATGGAGCACTAACCAATGCTATACAGATCATAATTAAGGAGACAAACGGTAAGATTAGTAACAAAGACCTTGTTTTGAAGGTTAAGAAACTTCTGAAGAAACAGGGGTTTGAACAACGACCGGGGCTGTACTGCAACGATGGTTACGTGAATGCTCAGTTTATATGTTAAATGAAGTTGGAGGGCTTTGTTGTTTGTTGATTTGCTTTCGTGTGGAATAAGTTTTGTGATTTGGGTAGTGTCTTGTCTTTTGTAAAGTTTTAATTTGAATAATGCCTGAGTGTGTGTTTCGCTCATTGGTTTGGTAAGACATTTTATTGTTTGGTAATGGACGTTTCTTATATTATACCGTTTTCAAGTTCTTGGTTTATTATCGGTCTTATGGTCTTATCCCTATTTTTGTTTCCCGAATGTTATTATAACCTATCTTGTGGGACAAGAAACATAATACTTAAAAAAAAAAAATGATATGGAATCCGTTGGTTACTTGGTTTGACGAATAAGAAGCGACGTGTTGACAGACGATGATAATAATTGATCTATAATAGAAAATGGGATTGTCTGCGCCTGCAAGAGAGTGAGAAGGTGTACACAATAACAAGACACATTTGCGTAATTATTAGTTGGTTATAGATTGCTTAAAGTTATTTCCTTACTTATTTCTCACAATCTATACATGTTTTGTACGTTTTAGCTTTTGTTTGGAAGGAAGAACAAGCCATAGATTTTTTAACTGTAACTGTTAAACCAATAATATAAGGAATGGAAATTATGATGATGAATAAAGTTTTATTTAATCAAATATTTCATATCTTTCTCTTTTTGGTTAGGATTTTTTTTTGGTAACGTTATTAAAGGCTCCTTTGAATTCAATTAACGTGTAAGTGTATAAAAGCATGAACAAGGATGAAATGTAACAGCTCACGATCAAAATCAAAAAAAAAAAAAAAAAAAAAAAAAAAATTGTAAAGCGGATCTTTTGAGGAATCAATCATAAATGGCGAAGAAAGCGGTATTGATAGGAATCAATTACCCTGGAACCAAGGCGGAGCTACGGGGCTGCGTCAACGATGTCCGTCGGATGCACAAATGCCTCGTCGATCGGTTCGGATTCTCCGAGAGAAACATCACTGAGCTGATCGATACCGACGACTCTTCCACCAAACCCACCGGGAAAAACATCAGACGGGCGTTGTTGGATCTAGTCGAGTCGGCTGAATCGGGCGATGTTCTCGTCGTTCATTACAGTGGACACGGGACGAGATTGCCGGCAGAGACTGGGGAAGACGACGACACTGGTTACGATGAGTGTATTGTTCCTTGCGATATGAATCTTATCACCGGTAAGTAAAAAAACTAAAGTGAAAATTATAACTTTGAATTTTCCCTGCTTTGGTGAGAAGCTGAACCTTTTTTTTTGTTTATCAGTTGGATCGATGATTATATGTAGAAAATAGTTAAGATTCAGGAGAATTTAGATTAGGGTTTAGGGGATTTAGATTCATTGCCGAAAGAAATTAAACCCTAAACTCATTGACTTGTTGACATTGAATTGATACTGGCCTGTGTCTCTGTTTCAAGGATCAACAATGTTGATTTACTAGTAAGCAAACGAAAATTGATAAAAGGAATAGACTGTGTATTCATTCTCACGACGGAATCATCGTTGGATGTTTTTTCATTTGGACAAAATTTAATGAAATTTCTCATAAACTGCTCCTTCATTTCAGGAAAATTGTTGTTTTCTTATAGATTCAGTCAGATTCGCTCTTTTTCATCTGATCTTATTACATTTTTGTTCTCAGATGATGAATTCAGGGAACTTGTGGAGAAGGTGCCAAAAGACGCACGCATTACAATCATCTCAGACTCTTGTCACAGTGGCGGTCTCATCGACGAAGCCAAAGAGCAGATAGGAGAGAGCACCAAGAAGAAGCCAAAGAAAGACACTGGAGGATCCTCTGGGTTTGGAATCAAAGGCCTCGTGCTTGAAGCTGTGGAAGAAGCCTTGGAATCTCGAGGGATCCACATTCCTCACCACAAAGATGGGAATGAAGAAACCAAGATTAAAGAGATTGAACTAGAGAACGGGGAAAAAGTCCATGTCGGAAACAAGTCTCTGCCTCTACAAACTCTAATCGACATCCTCAAACACGACACAGGCAACGACGACATCCAAGTGGGGAAAATCAGACCGACCCTTTTCAATGTGTTTGGGGAAGACGCATCGCCAAAGGTGAAGAAGTTCATGAAAGTGATTCTAACGAAGCTGAAACTAGGTCAAAGTGAAGGCGGGATATTGGGAATGATCGGGAAACTAGCTCAGGAGTTTCTTGAGCAAAAGCTGAACGATGATGAAGAGTATGTGAAACCTGCGATGCAGACGCATGTCGGGAACAAGCAAGAGGTCTATGCAGGTGCAAGCAATGGATCTCTCGCGGATAACGGTATTTTGATAAGTGGTTGCCAAACTGATCAAACTTCTGCTGACGCAAGTCCTCCGGGTAAACCTGAGATGGCTTATGGAGCATTCACCAATGCTGTACAGATCATTCTCGAGGAGACAAAGGGTAAGATCACATACAAAGAGCTTGTTTTGAAGACAAGAAAGCTTCTTAAGAAACAGGGCTTTACTCAACGACCAGGGCTCTACTGCAGCGATAGCTATGTGAATGCTCCTTTTATCTGTTAGAGGATTTTATTGTGTTCGTAGAATCGTAGTTGCCTCAAAAGTATTTGGAGTTCCGTGTTGAATAAGTTATGTGATTTGTATGTTCTTTTGCTGTTGTAACTTTTATTGAATTTCAAGTGTTCTTTGTCCATCGCCAAGTGTTGGTTGTTTATTGGCTCTGGTTTTATCAAACCTTTTCCAGTTGTTGACTTGTTCACCTTTTGTTCGGATACGTTACAAAAACATTTCAATCCTTAATATTTTAGCTAATAAACAGTAATAAGTATATGTAACTATACCAATTATTACTGGATTTAATGCCATTGAAGACGTGGTTGACAACTTGACTACATGAAAGAGAAAGAAGAAGATAACGAAAACAAAATGTGCAATGGACAAAAATTTTAAGAATACCTTCAATTACATGTTAAAAAAAAACTAAGACTAGTATTTCACTAAAATTCTCAAAATTTAAGAACTTAGAAAAGTGGCTTTCGTCTATTATTTAAAAGATAAGGCTCATAAAGCATTTTGTGTGATTTTCTAACAACTACGGTCGTGTAATAAATAACAAGAAAAAGAAATCCGATGCCACGTCAGATCGTACATTCCAATTCGTGGAAACGCGCATACATATCAATCAATCAACGAATAAAGAAATAAGTAATTAAATAATTTGTATATAAAATAACGTTTTGTCGGACTCAGTCTCTCCCCAATAGATTAAGCTCTTCGATCGCCGGCAAGGAGAAGACAGATTACCGATCAGATTCAGAGTTTATCCATCAGATCTTCGTCGATGGCGAAAAAGGCGGTGCTTATTGGGATCAATTACCCAGGAACCAAGGCGGAATTGCGTGGTTGCGTCAACGATGTTCGTCGGATGTACAAATGTCTCGTCGAACGCTACGGCTTCGCCGAGGAGGACATCACGGTGCTGATCGACACCGATGAATCCTCTACCCAACCCACGGGCAAGAACATCCGCAAGGCTCTCGCGGATCTCGTCGGCTCGGCGGATTCCGGCGACTTTCTCGTCGTGCATTACAGTGGGCACGGTACGAGGCTACCGGCGGAGACAGGGGAGGACGATGACACTGGCTACGACGAGTGTATTGTTCCTTGCGACATGAATCTGATTACAGGTGAGTCTCATTAAGCATAGGATTTGAACCTTTTTATCCTCTCTTTTGCCATTTTACCGTGTAGGATCTGTTTAGATTATAGTATTTGAATTTTTGATCTCGGATCCGATCCGTTAATAAAGTAGAAGACTTTTTTTTGTAATCCTGAAAATTTTGGTGAAAATGTTAGGATTTGTTGATCGTGTATTTGGGATTGGTCTCTTATCCTAACTTTCAATTCATACTTTTTTATTCTAGATTAAAAGAATATTCGAATGAGCATAGATTCAAAACGAAAAGAATACCTTGTCTAAGTTTCCATGATTGACTCTGGAATTGTCCAAAGAGCTTTGTCTGATGTAATGTTTGGTCGTTTCCAGATGATGACTTCAGGGATCTTGTGGACCGAGTCCCGCAAGGTTGCAGAATGACGATGATTTCAGACTCTTGTCACAGTGGTGGCCTGATCGATGAAGCCAAGGAGCAGATCGGTGAGAGCACTAAGAAAGACGAGGAGGAGGAGGAAGAGAAAGAATCTTCTTCGAGATTCGGGTTCAGGAAATTCTTGCGCAGCAAGGTGGAAGGCGCGATTGAATCTAGAGGATTCCACATTAGAGGGGACAAGAAGGAAGAAGATGAGGCGGAAGAAATCGAGACCAAGGAGATGGAGCTAGAAGACGGAGAAAGGATCATTGCCAAAGCCAAGTCTCTGCCTCTGCAGACCCTAATCGACATCCTCAAGGAGCAAACAGGGAACGATGACATCGAAGTCGGGAAAATCAGGCCAAGCCTTTTCGACGCGTTTGGTGATGACTCGAGCCCGAAAGTGAAGAAGTTCATGAAAGTGATCTTGGGTAAGCTTCAGGCAGGAGACGGTGAAGGAGGCGGGCTAATGGGAATGCTTGGGAAGTTAGCTTCAGGGTTTCTCGAGGGGAAGCTAAACGACGAAGACTACGTGAAACCGGCGATGCAGACAGAAGTTGGGAGGAAAGAGGAGGTTTATGCCGGTGGATCCAGAGGATCGGTTCCTCTTTCAGACAGCGGGATATTGATCAGCGGCTGTCAGACTGACCAGACCTCTGCGGATGCGACTCCGCCGGGGAAACCAGCAGAGGCCTATGGAGCCATGAGTAACGCGATACAGAAGATATTGGAGGATACAGAAGGTGAGATATCAAACAGGGAAATGGTTACGAGGGCAAGGAAGATTCTGAAGAAGCAAGGATTTACTCAGCAGCCAGGTTTGTATTGCCATGATGGTTATGCAGATGCTCCTTTCATCTGTTAAAAACAGAGGTTTCATTGATTGTTTGCGTTTTTGCAACGGCCTTTGTTTGATGATGATTCTCTCCGGTCGAGAAATAAGCCTTGTTTTCTTTTTTTACTGTTTGAGGGCATTTGTGTATTTTATATGTCAGGTGTGTTGTGTTCTGGTTTGTGAAACAACAGATTATTCTTGTTTTATTGAGAAATTGCAATGTGTTATATTTTTTTCTTATTAAATCTGGCATCATCATCCATCCACAAACGAATACATTTAACCAAAACAGAGGAAGGAATCTTGTTAGATAATAATATTACATCTATGTATCTTCCTTGCCAATTTGCCATGTGATATACACAAAAATGAAAGTCTCAAGTGGATTGTTTTTTCCTTGTTTAAAAAATTAAGAAAATACGAATAAGCACGGGAACTTGGTTGAGAGAGTCTTTCTTCTTACAAAATAATGTCGTCTCAATCTTCGATCTCTTGAACCCATGCTAAATCTGCCAAAAGCATGCAAAACGACACGTATTAACGTAATCATTCTAATTTCGAAAAGATGGTGTGTCGAAAAGCATGTACTGTAATACCTTGTAATACAGTTTCTACAGCGGCATTGGGGATAGAGAGGCCCACTATTCGCTGATTGTCCGTCGTAGTCTCTATGCGTACAACTCGAATTCTCTTGTGGCTTTGACGGGACT
The DNA here is from genome assembly GCA_911865555.2 of Thlaspi arvense. Taxonomy (NCBI): domain Eukaryota; kingdom Viridiplantae; phylum Streptophyta; class Magnoliopsida; order Brassicales; family Brassicaceae; genus Thlaspi; species Thlaspi arvense. The sequence goes on from OU466861.1 coordinate 54,582,607, forward strand.
ACAAAAGAACCGAATACATTGTAAGTAGCTTTCCTCGGTGCCATCACCAAACTAAGAGAGCTGAGAGAAGAAAACGTTATTACTTGTTTGGAGAGAGCTTTCTCAATGGTTCCCCAGATGGGAAGAATGAGGCCACCCACAACGTTTACTTCCTGTATCCTTCTTCCAACCGTGCAATACTCGCCCAGCTTACACTTGGGTCCGTGCATACACTGTACTCAGATAGAAAACTCATATAAATGGTGATGACCCACGAGGCTTGAACTTACAAACACACCACGAGGATTCTGTGCTAAACTATTTTTCTGCCTGAAGAAGAGCCGTTCTATATATTCCAGACTCTATATTTTATTTTCATCGAGGAAGCATACCTGTTTAGATGAAACTTCGTACTCGTCTTCCCAGCCGCTACGAGCCTTCTCCAGCGATGAGAGTCTTCGGTATTTAGTTTTCAACTCTGAAAGAGACATCTCCCTGGAATGTGTAGACTCAGTTTTCCAGTTTTCCTATTCAGCATATATATGAAATGTGTAGGTTCTGGCTTTAGTGTAGATACCTGATCGACTCTCCTACCGCAGGACGGACTATCTTATACAACCCAGAGGCCGCACTGGAAATCCAAGGAAAACGCAGCAACGAGATTAATTATTTTATTGGTCTTTTAATAGCTGTTAAGGACCACCCACATATAGACGCAAAAATATATCTAATGATTAGAGAAGATGACGATTCACCTCTCAAATGCTAATATGAAGTGCCGTCTTCCCAACCATTCCCTTTTAGATTCATAAAAGCCATCACTAGCCGAACCAAGCCCATCCCTTTTCTTCCCCTCTAGCATTGAACTCGCAGACTGGGACACACAACGAATCAAGTTTTTGATTTATTGTATAGTGAAATACAACTAATTTACCAAGAGTATAAGATATTCAAGTACCTCCCATGTAATTCCACGATCTAGAGTAAAAGTAAAGAGCATAGTTGAAGCCCCAGACATTTGATCCACATGAACGGTCTGAAAATTCCATATATTAGTAGCACAAATACACAAAGAACCAATAATCAAACAAGAGATATCCACCTTTGGAGTGCTCAGCAGCTCAACGCTATTAGCTTTCATATCCACAATTCCCGAATCAAAACTTCCTTCAATCCGAGCATTATGTATAAGAACATCTAATATACTAGTAAACAATTCAAACAGCCTGCACGGCAAAGGAGATTAAAGCATTAAACCGAATGGAAACAACTTCTAAAAAAAAAAGTAGGTCAAGTAGTTCAAAGCGTAATCCATTTGACGCATAATACCTATTCTGAATATCAGGTGGCAATCCCAAGAGGCGATTCAGAAATCGTCCAACATCATGCATGTCAGAGTCAATAATTCGTCCAGAAAACTTTCCAACATCTTTCCCATTCGCTGTATCATCATCAATGAGGTAAAGTGGGGAAGAAGTTTACTACAAATAGAATTTAAATTCAGAACGGAAAAAAATGAAATAACGAGCAAAGCTTACCCAGAACACTGTCCCTAACAATTCCAACCGCAACAAGAGCAGCCTTTGCCTTGGTCAAAAACTCTTTAATTGTTTCTGGTTCATCAGTGGAGCACCCAGGAGGAACAACGGGTAGTTTCTCCTGAAAAGTAAGCCATACTATATCTCACGCTTTATCCATTATCATCGTTCCTAAAAATGAAGACGCAAAACTAAAGAGTTTAAATAGGCCACAGGTGAGGAAGACCTGCTCCATTATTCCTCTATACATCACCATCAAGGATTTTTTACCAAAGTTACTATCATAATTATAGGCACTCAAAGAGGGGCCGGCCCTGCAATACACCACAACATATTTTGAGACAATTTTTTTGGCTAGGTTTAAGTAACAACAAGCCAAAGGAAAAAAAAAAGACTGGGGAGTGGTTTAGAGAGGTGCATGACTTTCCTGCGATCTCCCTGTGTTAAAGCACCAAGAGTTTCTAGTCTCTTTGCAACAATAGAGGCAAAGCGGCGTTCCCCACCGAGATTTGTGAAAAGTAGCCTGACAGGGCCAAAAACAAAGTATTTATCAACGTCAGCAACTGATATCAAACCTTGCATATTGAAAAGACAGCAAGTACTTTTGCAATTCGACAGATACAAAATCAAACACACAAACGTTGTCATGTCAACCTATATTCAGGTGCAGATGTTTGATTCGACCGATGAGTTCTTCCGAATTGCTGAATTGCACGATCAGCACTCCAGGGAAGCTCTAAAGTCAAGTGAACCCTTCTTCTCTACATACAAATATGATAAAGGAAATTTCAAATTAAGTAATACCCAAAAGCTGAGACGTGAAGTACTTTGAGGCCATCTTTCATAGCGTAATTATGATGGATATGCGAAAAGACAAAAATATATATATAATAGTAGGAGAACCTATAAACTCGACACACCTGATTTACTGCCCTTCTATCTGCTTGCAAGGAAACACCAGCTGAACCAGCTTCAGAAATAATGGCAACAAACTTTTTACCATCCATAAATAGTTGTTTCTCGTGCATGTTAACCATTTCCATTGTTATATCCTTTCTAGAGCCAAGAAATCCAAGAATGGAAAGTAAATTAATAGTACGTAATAAATAAAGTACGAAAAAATAAGTAGAGGCATTAAAGAGAAAAAAGAGGAGGGAGAGAGAGAGAGAGAGAGAGAGAGAGAGAGAAGAGTTTTACAACTTACGTGTTTCTCGCTTGATATGTAACACCTTTCCCATTAGACGCTCTTACAAGCATACCTCGCCTGCCTGTTATTTCTGCAACTTTGTCAGGGCCTCCAAGCTGCATTAAAACAGCAGCAGCAATTTAGTAACATTCTTAAGTTTCCAGAAATTAAATTTAATCACACAATTAAGCCTTCGGATACGACAAAGTCTACAATCAACACACCCTAAATGCAATAACTTGGAATCAAGTATTCATAGATACCACTCAACATCATCCACACAAAGCATTATTCCATAAAAAGAAAGGAGACTCATGTATAACCACAAGCTGCTTCATACCTAAGAAAAACAGAGACGCATATGATTCATGATAGTTACCTGATCGACAATATCATCTAAAGGATTATTTGGAAGATTTAGAGAACGGATGATCTCTAAAATCTTTAATTTTCGTTCCAAGGCTGCTTCATACCTAAGAAGAAACAAAATGGATAACCATTCTTAGAAAAAAAATATTTTACTTGGCTTCGATTATACGAGCAGGAAGAAATCAAAACACATGTTGTTATTCCAGTGTACATACCTTTTCTGCAATTCCGCAATGTAGAGACGCCTTGCTTCAATGTACTCCTCTGTCTTTTCCTTGCAAGAATAGCATATCCACGCTTCAGATGGTAAGTCTGTAACTGGGGGAACTACACAGTCCGGATGAAAAAGCTTGTCACATTCAGAACAATGGAGCAACTTCTTCCTTTCCTAGTTTCATGACAAGACAGGTTATTAACATCTCGTAACCTCAACAGAAATGAAGCTATCCAAGTTAAAGTAAAGTACATCTTCCCCACTGCATATCTGACATATCTGGAACTCATCATCAGAATCATTAGAATCATCAGCAGAGTCAGCTGCATTGAAAACACCACTGATTAGAAGAATGTACAGGCCTTGAGGATTTAAGAATTGATTAACTGAAGAAACCGAGCAAAACGATGCAAATACAAAGACTAGGAGATCTAAGAACAATACATGTATCATAAAAAAACAAGGTCATAATCTTCCTATATCGTAGATCTACAGGAATACATAGGGGAATAAACTTATTAGACGTAGATTTCGTGTTAAATAGTTAACGTTTTGCAGTCCTAAGAGATGTATAATTAAACTACTAATCTTGTCCTTCTGTCCCTACAGCCTAAGCATCGAGATTGTGTCTGTTCAGTAGGTGCCCAGAAGATATGTTTTCACCCCAAAACCTACCTTCAGACTCCAAATCACTTTCATCATCACTAGCTGGTTTCCACTTTGCCATCTTTCTTACTCTCCCTCTAATTGAAACACCAGGTGAAGCTGAATGCCTCTTCCTATGAAGTTCTTTAACACTATCATCCTCTGTAAAAGTCCAAAACAAGCAAACTATGAACACAATATAAATTCCACCAGTGATTCAAAAGCAAAAACTCTGACAGATAGCATTACGTTACCTGAGAGAGGTTCAGGCTGCTCCGGCAGGGGATAATTCTCTTCCACGAATTTCAACAAGAGCTCTCGAGGTCCCGAGACAAAATCATCAAGCTCAACACCCTATTGCAAGAAAAAAGGGGGACAACATCATCAATCATGTAGAAATTAGTTAGATGGAATCGTAAAGGGGTACTTAATATTTTTGTAAAAGCAGTATGAGGAGAAACGCACATATTTAGTTACAGCCTCTTCAGTTCGAGCCTCTCCGGTACTCTGAAGGCCTATAACCACACACTTGTTTGCTGATAAGGCTTTCTTAGCTAACCTCACAGTTACAGGAACTTTAGCTGACATACACAAGTGTCTAAAGAAACGCTGCAGTAACATAAAATAAACAGATCGATCAACCTCTACTATTAAGATGGCCATCATCAACAACTGTAATAACACTACTGTTGCTTCAGATTAAGGTTATACCTGGTGACTTGACCAGTATAGTCTCCACAACTGACTTGAATTTGGTTTCTCGTTAGGGAGAAAAGCACTTGCTGACAACAACTCTATCCGTAGCTCTGCCCAAAATTCTGCAGATTTGTTGTACATTGCCTACAGAAGCAAGCAAGTAATACAACACAAAAAAACCCTGCTAATTAATTTATTGACAGATTCTCTGAAACTAAAAACATGGGATCACTAGGAATGATGACCATGCTTGCCAAATAGTATCAAAGGGCCATTCAGATATCAATTTAAGACCCCCGGATTGAAAATTTCATAAGCAAAAATAAAGCGGGCTGAAATATTTGTAAGAGTTTGGTTCAAGCTTCCTCGGAGACGGCCTACTCTTTATATTACATGGCATTTATTTGATGATAGAGCTAGATAATCGATTAAGTGTGTGCAGCTTTCAAACAAAATGATATTAAAAAGGGACGATTTACCTCCATTCCTGCTTCTAAACGAGCTTCAACAATCTCAAACTCAGCCCCTTTGTAGCTCAGGGTACGGCATACATACATTCCCCTATTACAAAGAAGGGATGTTAGAATGTATACGAGAATGCGAATGGCTATTGAAGTATGAAACAGGCTTATAAAACCTTGCTTTCATGTCCATAGCAACCAATTCCAAAGCTCCTACCCCACCTTTATCAAGCGCACCTGCACAAAGGTTCTGTTAAAGTTTCATTCCGAGGTATGCAATGCATATATCAGAGTAAGAGAAGATATGTAAGTATAAGAATTAAGTGAGCAGAGCCAATCCTACTAAAAGTCATTTTATGGAATATTTTCATATGTTCTAGACAGAAGTTCAAACCTGACACTTATTCTTTTTTATCCAAATTCAACTTTAAGATAAGCTTTTTTTTTTTCTAAAAGGCAAGTAAGATAGAAAATACTAATCGAAATGCTACCAAATTATATTCAAAAGGATATAGAATAGAAAACAAACCTAGAAATTTGTTAAAATCACTGAAACTTGTTCCGGCTCCCCAAAGACCAAGCCTGACCATATAACCCATGTTTCGTGGTTCAGATGCACCAGTAGCAGAGCAATAAAGAACACGTGCTTGGGGGATCTTATCCTGCTTTTCCAAAATTCATAATCTAGAGTCAGCTAGACGAACCTACCATTATGCGTCCCATACTAGAACATAAACTACATTATCTGCAACGGAGAATAAGTACATCCAAAACAAAACCAAATGAGAGTATCTATTATCACTTTAGAGCCAAAAAAAACAATATTAAAAGCAACATTGATAAAAACAGGGTAGTCAGCATTCAGATTCAGTTTCAAGTAGTAGACCTGTATGTCAACAACTGCCTGCCCTATGCGTGTCGGCTGACTTCCTGCTTCGGGTACCAAATTTTTCGCTTTATGGCACTGCATAAAAGGAAGAAAAAAACTATTAGCTGAAGCTGCATATTGTACTAATGGTTTCTGCTCAAAAATGATAAAATCAGTGATCAATTTACCACGACAGAGGTATACTAAGAGCATTTTTAACGCAAAAGAATTTAATATACATCATTCATGGATTTGCTACCTCATCAAAGATCAAGAGACCATCGAATTCTGGTCCACACCATTGAACAAGCTGCTGCAAACGAGAACGGCCCTTCTCAGAGGAAGCAATAAGGCTATTGTATGTCAAGAATACTACTCCGTCTTTAACACCGACATTCTTTGAGTCAAGCTTAGAATAAGGTAGCTTGTTCAAAGGATTCACTGCACGTAAAACATATTGCTGTTTAGTTGCAGACAAAACACAGCAATGATAATCAGACTGGACACTCAAATGTTCACTTGACTGATTGCAAAAGATCAGAAAACTTATTCACCAACATCGCTGCCATGATCTGTCATATTTTTCCCTCTCTTAATATTTTGAAAATAATTCCAGGCTCACTAGACTAAGAATCACAAATCAGAATACATATACAAACATCAGCTATCCATAACATTCTCTAGGCGTGATGACACCATAAACGGAGGCAGTAAAGAGTATTAAGTCCTTTATAATAACCCTGAAGTAGTAAATTTACTCTACATCATCAGCCAGAACAAGTATCTAGAATAAGTTTTCTGCATAACATACGAAGTATTATGGAACCAAAAAATAAGTGAATTACAAACTCGATTAACAGCCAAAATCAAGATAATACCTCCAACGCATGTGGCACCCACATCGTCCAAGTCCCTTCTTGCATCATACTTCAAGTCTGAGCCAACAGAAATCCACCTATGTAGATCATGGAGAAAAATGAGTAAAAAGAATTAGAACTCGTCTCATCCTACTTTGAGTTATCTAAGAGACCAAACAAAGGCACGCTGTAGGCACAACTGTGCATATATAGTTTAATCATAAGCCAGATTGAATTGAGTTATCGACATCTTATCAATGAAGTCCTACAAGACTTACAAAGCTTTTCTCCTTCCATGTTTCCAATTCTCCCAAATCAACCCAGCAATTGTTCGCCCTTTCCCTACACCAGCACCATCTCCAACAAAAAAGCCCGCTCTGGTACCATCATCAAGGTGCTGGAGATGCCTCTATAATAAAAAAAATTAAACAATGTCATACAGGAACGAGACACGTTTGAGGCCATTAACCAAACTTTCTGCCATTAAAAAGCAACCTGACAAGCGTAAACTAATGTCTCAATCTGCAAGCACGATAAAGCCTTCGACCTTTCGAGCTCTTCCTTGATTCTTAGATCATAAGTGGGTTCTGGGGGCTGCACTGCAGATAGAGATGATGTTTCCACAATTGGATCAGGATGAGGAGGCCCAATTGAAAGTTTCGGAGGACGCTGCAAATATAAATAAACTAATGTCGTAAACACACATTGAACTGGCGAGAAGATAAACCAAAAAACAAAAAAATTGTGAAGATTGGAAGCACTCACATAATCCATGAACGTTTCTCCCGCCGTTCCACCTTCATCTTCTTCTCTCTCCACATCGATAGCTTCCTAGTTTCGGGGCAAAGATACAGCGAGGCTAATTCAGAAACATGTATAACATACAAATATGATCCGAACATGACAAGGTTGAACAAGGAAGTTATGAAACCACCACTACTCTTGGGCATACAAATCCCAGTCTCAACATTTCTAAACACACATAATTCGAGAATTGTGCAACACATAACGATGAGATTTGGGATGAATTGAGAAATAAGATGAAGATAAAACCTCGTTGACTTCTTCGGGAGGAGGCGGAGACGGACCCGGCGGCGCGGAAGCAGGAGTAGATTGAGGAGCAGTTAGAGATCGATTGAGCTTGGAGACATCGACAGCGAGCTCGACATGGCACTGAGGACAAGAGAACCGTGTGAGTCCGTGTGGCACATTGAGGATTGCCTGACAGTTAGCGCAAGGCAATTGCATCTTCGTCGGATCGATTCCATGTGCCGGCACGGGAGGCCTAGGCTGCAAATTCATAGGTTTCATCTGCGGTTGAAGCGGCGGTGGAAGCGTCTGAATCGGCGGTGGTTGCTGTTGTTGTTGTTGTTGCTGTTGAGACTGCGGGAACTGCGGCCGTGCCCTAGAAAGAAGCTCCGGCGGCAACATTTGGGGAAGTTGACAAGTCGGACACGAGAACTCCACAACGCCGGTCTTCACCCTCAGAATCACGCGACATCCCGCGCACCTCACCTGTACATCGCCTCTTAAGACACCTCCGCCGCTGGAATGCGGCGGAGCGGGAAGCGGCGGAGGCGGTTGAACCGGCGACTGCGTCATGAGCCGCGACACTTGATCAATCCTAAGGATCCAGTGGGGGGAAACGCGATGAGGAGAGGGAGAGATTGAGAGAGGGAAGACAAGTATATCAGTGAAATAATGAATTTCGTCAGAGCGCGAAAGGTTCTTCGTCTCCTTTTTGCCTTCCCTTCTCGTTTTTGGTTTCAGATTTTCCCCTTTTTTTTTTCTTTTTCTTTTTTTTTCTAATAATTTTTTGGACTTTGGTTTATTATCACTACCCGAGAGTTGAACTGCTGAATGAAGAAGGTCAGTAACAAGAAAGAAAACCACCTTCTCCGTACCGGTTGGGTAATGGCAAGTGAGAGTGAGGGGGTCGATTGAGCACGTCCTATCACGTGACCTGCCAGCTCATCGTTGGCCTTGATCTCTTGGGTTGGGTTTATAAACCTTATTGGGCTTAAAAGAAATTTTCAAGAGACGGGTTGGGTTTATAAATCTTATTGGGCTTGATCTCTTGGGTTGAGTTTATAAATCTTATTGGGTTGGTAAAATCATGCACCAGTCTTCTGGGCCCGAAGTTTCATCACATAGAAATTATTTAATTTTCTCTTTTACCAAAATAAAACATTATTTCCAAAACAATTCAACCAATAGAAATATAATATACAAAATTTAAACAATTAAAACAATTATTTTTTGCATTGATTTTTAAAAACATCATCTAATTATAAACAAATTTTTTTTCTAAAACATCTTATAAAAGAAAATGAAGGGAGTATAATTTTGTTGGTTTTTAAATTTGTGACCAAGAAAAGAGTGATTAGTTTTGTGGGAAAATCCATCAAAGCGTTACAAACCGCACTTAAATAGATATTGTTGAAGTTGAGCATCTTACTTTCAAACATAAAACATTATCGACGTGGCTCCATAATCAATAATGTTGGATGAAGATCGTGTTGAGAATGTTGCTTCTATCTCTTTTCTTTCCACCATGTCTCTTTTGTTTGACTCTTTCATAACGTGCATGCTCTTTTGTTTTCGTTTTTGTTTTGTTGCTATTGGAGACTCTTGGTTGTTTTTATATGACAAGAATTTATTCTTTAAGAACAAATGATTGGCTATGTATCTACAGATAACGTATTCGTGAATGACACTGTTTATGCAATTTTCTTATTGTACAAATCCTTGTCATCCGTATCGTCTCATTAGCAGTTCCATTGTGTATGAGTGATCCTTTGATCCTCATCCTAAGAGAAACTTTTCGAATAGCCAAAACAACAAAATATGCCGCAAGTCTTAAACGTAGTATTAATACCATATGGGATAAGTAATAAATCTACACTGAGTCACATGATACACATGCATTTTAAAATTTCCACAATCATATTAGGCAATCACACTATTGATGATGTTGTTGTTACTCCGCAGATCTTTGCACTCTTCCTCGTCCATAGTGTCGCATAGATCACTCCCTCTTGTCTCTGGCAATCCGACAGCAAACAATCCCAACAAACCTATAGCAAGACCGAACAGCCCAAAGGACCAGAACCCGTTTTTCCGACCAGCCGCTACCATAATAGGGCTGAACACCCCACCAAGCACCAACGCCTGTCTAGTCAATGCAATCGCCGAGTTCCTCACGCATGTCGGAAACAACTCGATTGTGTATATCATCTCCATGTTAAAAGCCGAACAGGCGCTAAAGTAAGAAATTAGCTCTAATGTCAACTGTAACGCCCCGTGGTTCCCGATCCTCATATTCTGTAACGCGAATATGAGAACGCTAGAGACTCCGCCTAAAGCTGTGAACGCGATAAGCGCGTTTCTCCTGCTGAGTTTATCGACGAGAAAAAGCGTGATGAGGTTCGCAGGCAAATCCATCAACGCGTTGAACGCTGCACTTAAATAGACATTGAAATCGAGATTGGATAACGCTAAAGGCATCCCGTAATAGACCAAACCGATCCCAAACGCAACCGCCATTACCGCGGATAGTCTCTTAAGTGCCCATCTCTTTTCCACCAATACCTTCATGGCTGCGTAGACATTATTAACACTAGGCTTCTCGTCTTTCTCTTCCTCCTCCTGAAACGGTAAGCTCGAAAAGCTCATGGAGATTGCACCGCCATTTGAAGCAACCCTTTTGAGAATCGAAATGGCTTCTTCTCTACGGCCTCTAACGAAAAGCCACCTTGGAGACTCGCAAACGAAAAAACGAACCAGGACGCAGTAGATTATGGTCGGAACCGAAGTCCAGATGTAGAGAATCCTCCACGAGTTTCCTCGATTGATGTAAGCCATGACGGGAAGAGACAAAAACCCGAGCATGAACCCGAAGAAGCTCATGATTCCGACTCGCCCGCGCCATTTCTTCCCGACCAGCTCCGTCGAGAGCACGAGCGCACACGTCCCAATCGTCGCTCGGCCGAAACCGTTAACGAACCGAAGAAGAGCGTAAACCCAAATGTTGGGCGAGAAAACCGTTAGCATCGTTGATATCGACATCAGGAGACACGAGAGAAACAGCATGTTCTTACGACCCAGCGAAGAATCGGCTAAGGTTGAGAGGATCAAACCGCCGATTAGACACCCGACGAAGAAGGAGCTCTCCGGCAAGCCCTTGACGAACGAGCCGGCGCATTGGAGGCCCCATTCGGAAATGACGGAGACGTGAGGAGAGTAATCCCAGGACCAGGCGGTTTTGGGGAGGATACAGATGTTGGAGACGGACTGGTGGCAGAACGAGTCCGACTCGGTGCAGTGCCACGTGGGTTCGAAGTCCGTGAAGACGGAGATGAAAGTCTGCTGAGCGTCGAATACGCCGGAGAATGAGACCAATGTGGCTTGGAGAAACTGGGCCCAACCAAAGCTTCCAATGTATCTTTCTATCGTGTCGTCGAGGGATCTCGGCGGTGGCGAGTTCGAATCGGTCAGAAGCGGCCGAGTTGATTCAGCCATGTTGCACGAGTTTTTCTTTTTTTTTTAATTTTTTTTTATTAATCCTTAGAAGCTTTTGAGGCGGCTAGTCTTTCGTCCTGCTTTTATAAATAACCACATGGTAATAAAGATTGTCTTTGACTTTTCCACATGGTAGTAACTCTATGTCTTGTACACGTATGCAGTATTTCTGGAGTAAAAAAACTGTTTCGTGTCTCCATTAGTCAATTCGTAAGCTTCAAAATACTGTAGTTTCGTTTTTGAAAGAACTAATCATTAAAGTATTTTGTTTATTTACATTGGTCTAGTTATTGCGCTTTAATAATAATATAGGACAAATGCAATTTCGTTCTTTTTTACACCAAATCAAATAAAACCTTTATTCTTTTGTTTATTTTAAACTACAGATGTTTTAGCCGACATGCTATGTTCGACTTTTTTCCATATGTTTTGCGGTTAATCAGTGATGACGTTGCTGTTATTTTATGTGGGTTATATTATAATATATATATATATATATGTGTGTATGCCGTTTAAAAAAATTAATTGTTTTTCTGTGGACTTTGAAATAATGAAATTGTTAGCACGTTTTTGAAACTAATCAAATTAAATTTTGATATCTTCTTATTTTTTTTGGGGCCAACCAAATTAAGCCTTCTCTTGCAAATGGTGGGATGAATCATGCAAAACATTTGAAAATCCAACAAAATAAGAAAGTGTATCATGTAACAGCTCTTTTTGGCTAAAATTTTTAAGACATTAAACTTTTGAATATTGACTATATATTACGTGTGTAGTCATTTGTTGGAGCTCTACCATATAAATAAATAAAGGGGATATATAATATTGACTATATTTTTCTGCTACGTGTCCTATATTAAAATCAAAATATTTATACTTTGCTGAATCTCAAATCTACACAATCTGTTCAAACCAAATCTAGTATTTTGACTAAAGCCCGTTTTGTTGATGTGAAATAAAAACCCCTTATCATCTGGCCATTAAATAGTAAGCTTACAAGCACGATCGTCCCACGGAAATATACGATTTAGAATATTCTCTTGTTTTTGTACTTAACCCCGTTTGATCTAATTATAATATACATAAAATCAAAATCGGAAGCTCATGTTCCCATGTATAGACTAATCTTTGTACATTTCAAATATACTCGTGGGCCAACATGAGATCACAATCGTAAGCTGGTAACGTGGGCAGACAAGTCATTAAATACTCACTTTGATCGAGGCGGAGACTCGACATGCAATGCAAGACCATTAAAAACATAGTACGAAAAAGGAGTAATTAAGAACAACGATTCTGCTGAACTAATTACGAATATACGATAACCCGAGTTGGTTAGTCCAGTAAGTTTGCAAACGTTGTTATTGCTTCAGTTAACGTTCGAACAAATTTTATAGACTTAATACTTTTTGGGCCATGATGAGATTTGTGGGCCCAAAACCAAGTTCAATTGCGTTAGCACCTTTTAAAACCGAGGAACAATATTAGATTGGGCCTTTGATTTAGGTTATGGGCTATTGGGTTTTTCATTTCGGTAAAGTAAGCTTAAAGAAACGCGTGGAGTGCAAAAATGGAGAAATTAAACTTGGCCGTTGAGATAGCACAAGAGCATCTAATTCCATCTTCATCACAAAGTCATTCTTTTTTCTAATTCCATCTTCATCACAAAGTCATTCTTCTTTATATATATATAGTTCGAATTTTTCTAGGTTTCCGTATCATTTGGGTTAGTAAATATGAAGTCTTATCTGGCCGCGAAAAATAAAGAACAATTTTAATGGCTGACAAAAAAAGAAGAAGATAAATAGAGAACAAGTGCCGCGTTGGAGAAAAATAATAAATTAATGAAGAACAGTGAAGCAAGAAATAGTTTATTGGCGTCTTGAAGAGTAGCCTTCATAAATATTCCAGCAATGAAGAAGGAAAACAAAAAATCTATCCCCATCAAAGTTCTCGGTAACAAGAAAGTCCTTATCCAAATTCCAATTTGAAGAAGAAGAAAAGAGATGTCAATGGGGAATTTCTTTAAGAAATTGGGAAGTGGAAAAAGCAAAAGCAGTCGAAGTTTTAGAGACAGAACGACGTCGTCTCTTTCTAATGAACCATCACCGTCGGATTCTTCAATCTCCGTTTCCGACAAGATCAACGCCGCCAAGAAGAAGTACGCTCTGATCCCTGATCGCTTCTCTTCACTTGATCAGGTTCGTTTTTCCTCCCTCAATAACTGGTGTTGGCTTGACTTTTACTTCCATGTACTTTGAGTTCTTCAAAGTCTAATAATTTAAGAATGATTATTTTACTTTTTCCTCTCCTCAATTTCGTTGACATTTCGATATAAAAGGATTTGATAACTTTTCTGACAAACAAAAAAAAGAAGTAAAAATGTCTGAAAAAGGGTTTGTTCACTTTGTTCTTGAGCTATCTCGATGGTGTTTTTAAAAAGGTATCAAAAGCTCTAAGAGAAGCTGGTCTTGAATCATCCAACCTCATTCTCGGAATTGATTTCACAAAGAGCAACGAATGGACTGGTAAGTATAAATACAACTTACTGTAATTATTCGCAGACAGTTATTTGAATGTAACAGAGTATCGTTCTGTTGTCAGGGAAAACTTCTTTCCAAGGAAAATGTCTGCACGAGCTCGGTGATACTCCGAATCCATATGAAAAGGCGATTTTTGTTATCGGCCAAACATTGGCCCCTTTCGACGAAGACAATCTCATCCCTTGTTTCGGTTTTGGCGATTGTAAGATTTTTATATATTAACCAAAAATCTCATCTTCAATCCTTGTTTCTAAGACTGTGTGTTTCTTGTATCATCCAGCAACGACGCATGACGAGGAAGTGTTCGGTTTCCACAGCGACAATTCTCCATGTCACGGCTTCGAAGAGGTCTTAGCATGTTACAGGAGAATCGCACCTGACTTGCGTCTATCAGGTCTTTCATTTTTTTAACTTCATACCTCTTTAGTAAAATCTCTACTGCCTCCTCCATTGCCATTTTAGCAAAATCTGTTGTTCAAAAGGGCCGACTTCGTATGGACCTCTCATCGATGCTGCTGTCGACATTGTCGAGAAGAACAAAGGACAATTTCATGTTCTGGTGATTGTAGCTGATGGGCAGGTAAAGTTTAGAGCTTTTTAAAAAGAAAATAAAACCATGAACACTAAAACCATGTAAGGCCACCTTCTGAACGTGAAGGTAACGAGAGGTTTGGATATGGCCGAGGGAGAACTCAGCCAACAAGAGAAAACAACCATCGACGCGATTGTAAACGCGAGGTGAAATAATAACATGCAAATCGGTTTTTCTTTCATTTCCGCAACTCTGTTTTCCAGAACCTAACCGGTATCTTTTAACCTTGCAGCTCGTATGCTTTGTCGATTATTTTAATCGGTGTTGGAGATGGGCCATGGGAAGACATGAGGAAGTTTGATGACAAGATCCCTAAGCGTGAATTCGACAACTTTCAGGTATCATCTCAGTTCCATATTCTTCTCCATCTATTATTATTCCCTTTCTTCGAGTTTCTTCTTGATCTTGATCTGCTCTCTTGCAAAGTTTGTGAATTTCACAGAGATTATGAAGAGAGATTCACCAGCGTCCGCCAAAGAAACTGCCTTTGCTCTTGCTGCTCTGATGGAGATTCCCTTTCAATATCAAGCAGCAATCGAGCTCAGCTTACTCGGGTACTTCCATAATTAACTTCTCTTTTTGATATCCTCCAAGAATACAGAACAGAGCTCTGTCTAACTGCTTCTGCTGCTCTTAAGGAAATCGACGGGCTTAGCCAAGAAAATAAACCCGAGGCCACCACCGATTCCTTACACGCCTCCAATAAGTACTGATCTACCATCATCTGCATCAGACGAACAAGCCCAGGCAAGTCCCAGAAATTGCTTACTCTGTTGATGCCTTCTCTAATCAAATCTCATCTCATATTGTTTTTTTTCCGTTGAAACAGAGTTGCCCAATTTGTCTGACTAACCGGAAAGACGTGGCTTTCGGCTGTGGTCACATGGTTTGTTTCACTCACAAATTCTTTTCCTATCTATTACGAACAAAACCAGTTTCTTGACCTTTGCAAGTTTATTTTTCTTTGTTTCTTGCAGACATGTGGAGATTGCGGATCCAGGATATCAAACTGCCCCATCTGCAGAGTACTGATCACTAGCCGGCTACGGCTTTACACGTGATCGATGCTGACAAACTCTTGTCTGCACATAACAAAACGTTTGCACATATTGTCTTTCTCCAGTTTTTAGAATCTACTGTTTCGTTTACCAAGTGTCTCTCACAATGTAACAGAATCAGCTTGTATCCTATGTACTATAAACGTTAACTTGCAAACAAGAATGAAGAAGCAATGTACAGAAACATGGGTTTTACATTTTTATTCACCATCACAAAACGTTTGTAGTGACTGAAGGTTGTACCAGTTTGAAAACCACAAAGTATGACATATTAAAGAAAAAAGAAGTAGGGCCAAGAAACATGCCATCTTTACATCGACGAAAGGTTCGAGAGTGAGAGGCTTAGAAATCATCATTACTGAGGTTTGGTTGTCACCGTGTCATTTGGCTTTGGCACTGGTTGAATTCTTTGGTAAGGCTTCCTGGTAAGAGTCTCTCCTCTTAGAGCAGCAACGTATCTGTCGTTTGTATCCTGCTTCTGCTTCAACTCTCCCAGATATTCAGCTAGCCTCTCCTGGTTCACTTTACCCATCATCTGCCCATCAGGCAAATGTTGTTCATCAGCACAATATAATACACACAAAAAAAAAGTTTGAAGAGCACTATGACGAGCTAGAATCAACGTCAATGAGGATTTAACATGGTTTCATGTTTAACAAGTCCAACCTTAGATTACTAACATAGGGATATGTTTCCGATTAGCATCAACAGGAGACAAATGACTTGTTACTATCACACAACAGTTATCATAAACACTAAATGAAGAACTTGCACAGACTACCAATTACTTATGGAATTTTGAACCAGCGAAACCGTGCTACTTTACATCCGACTAATGTCTAGTTCTGTAGTAAAAAAAACATATTTTTAGATCCGATGATTCACGGACAAATTTTCTGAGTAGAAATGCAGGAAACGTTACACAGGAGAGATAGGAGCGATACATACGACAGTTTCGGGTCGGGCGGATTGTCGGAGACGGGCCTCAAGCTCCGGGTTTGTGGAATTGGTGACCTGCATAACCCCATACCCAATTATTCCCGGAATGACACCGCAGAAGGTAGCGAACGTGAAGAAGAAAGATCTAGAATCTCGCGTCTTCCTCACTAGCCATCTCCACGAATCGCTCTTCTCATACAAGAACGACATCTCTCTCTCTCTCTTTCTCCTTCTCTCTCTCTCTCTTTCTCCTTCTCTATCCCCCTGAGTCACCGTTTTTTTCACCGGGGGTTTCTAGGGTTCTTGATTTCGAGTTTCAGTTACAGGTTCACACTTTAGCGTAATTGCAAGGAACTCATAATTTTCTATATATTTATCTATTCTCCCAATTGTTCTTAAGTTTCAGTTTTTGCCCCTAACAGTTCATAAATTATATTTTACCACCTATAGTTTGTTTCATGACAACAACGGTATACATAGTTTGTTTTCGGTCAGGAACACCCCCTATAATGTCATTTTGACAACAGGAGGAATAATAATAATAATATAATTATAATAATAATGTAGATAGAAGAAAAGTGGAAGAGAAAAAGAAAAGGAATTTTGTAGTCATGGTGTATTGTGAATCTCTTGATTGACCAGATAATAACCAATTCTTTCGTAACTTTTTGACGTAAATTTTCTGATTTTAGTCTACTTAATCCGATTGCCAAGGAAAAAAATAGAGGCGTCGAGTAATTGAAGGATGGTCAAGTAATTGTAAATCCCTAATCAACTCCAACCAAAATAAACTAATTAGTTTTATTTATAATTTACCTCGGAAAATATAAATTCTTGGTTTAGACAACAATTTCAATTTCTTTCCCTCAACATAACGTTTTTTTGTGTGTGTGTGTGATCTTATTCCCATCGCAACGCTTGAAGAATGCTCATGATCATCGAATCAAGAAAAAGATGGATCCAAAGCTGTTGTTTTGTTTGCCACAGGGAGATGAATTGTTTAATCCCCTTAACACCATGTTTATTCAAATGGCCTGCATTCTCGTCTTCTCTCAATTGTTTTATCTCCTTCTTAAACCCTGTGGCCAAGCTGGTCCCGTTGCCCAGATTCTTGTAAGCAAATTTTCTTCCTTGCGTCACACGAAACATCCGGTTTTTAGGGCTTTCAGAACTTTCTAACTTTTTTTTTTGTTTTAATTGGATTTTTCAGGCTGGGATTGTGCTGAGTCCGGTTCTGCTCTCAAGAATCCCAAAAGTTAAAGAATTCTTTCTCCAGAAAAACGCAGCAGCTTATTACTCTTTCTTCTCATTCGTTTTACGAACATCTTTCATGTTTTTGATTGGTCTTGAAGTCGATCTACATTTCATGAAAAGAAATTTCAAAAAAGCCGCCACGATAGCGTTTAGCTCATTGGTAGCTTGCGGTCTCCTCAGCCTCGCCTCCTTACTGATATTCATCCCTTTGTTTCATATCAAAGAAGATCGCTTTACGTTTTTCTTGGTTCTTCTCATAACATTGTGCAACGCGGCATCTCCCGTCGTCCTCCGTTCAATCGCTGACTGGAAACTCAACACATCTGAGATCGGACGGCTCACAATGTCCTGTGCATTGTTCATCGAAATAACGAACGTCGTCATCTACACTGTAGTCATCGCGATCATCTCTGGATCTATGATAGGTGATCTCGTCCTATTTATTTTCGCTACTGGAGCCCTAGTCTTGCTCAACAGGTTTCTAGCTCCATGGCTCCCAAAGAGGAACCCTAAAGAGAAATACCTCTCAAAGGCTGAAACTTTAGTCTTCTTCATCTTCCTTCTCATCATCGCCATAACAATCGAATCCTACGATGTCAATTCAGCGGTTTCGGTTTTCGCCATTGGAATACTGTTTCCAAGACAAGGAAAGACTCACAGAACGTTGATTCAACGGCTTAGTTACCCGATCTACGAATTTGTTCTTCCGGTTTATTTTGGTTACATCGGATTCAGATTCAGCATCACCGCATTAACCCAACGCTATTACCTCGGTCTCGTTATTATAGTGATTCTAAGCTTAGCTGGGAAACTTATTGGTGTTATAAGCGCTTGTATATACCTGAAGATCCCCAAGAAATATTGGCTTTTCTTACCAACCATCCTCTCTGTTAAAGGCCATGTGGGTCTTCTTATTCTCGACGCAAACTTCACCGAAAAGGTATGTTCCTCATTTATATAATCTTCACAGTAAATCTCATTTTAGGGTGTGTTATCACTAATAGATTTAAGATAGAAAAAGGGTTTTCACAATCGACGACAAAAAAATAAGGTTACACGTTTTAGCTAGGGTTTTCATTTTGTTAAGAACAGTTAAGATAGAAAAAGAGTTTTGATATAAAATATCAAAGATAACCTACAATGTTATTTGGTATTATTGAACTTGTTATTCTTGGTAACATTCATCAAGTTTTCAAGAATAATCTGGCTATATAGTTGAGTATTATTATACTCGTGTTTTTTTTTTGTCACATTCTTTGTGTGAATCTGTATGTAGAAATGGTGGACCACAACTATTCATGATATGATGGTGGCTGCTTTGGTGGTCTCGACGCTGGTAAGCGGTGTCCTTGCGTCCTTCTTGCTCAAAGCAAGAGAGAAAGACTTCGCTCACCAGAAAACTTCGCTTGAATCTCACGACACGAACGAGGAATTACGCGTTTTATCATGCGTTTACGGAGTCCGCACCGCTCGTGGTTCGATCTCTCTTATCTCGGCCCTGAGCGGATCTCGTGGAGCCTCTAAGCCGTTCACGCCTTTGCTTATGCACCTCGTACCACTCCCGAAGAAACGGAAATCGGAATTGTTGTATCACGAGCACGATGAAGATGGAGGAAATGTGAACGGAGACGATGAATTCGGGACCAATGAAGGTTTAGAAATTAACGATTCGATTGATTCGTTTGCTAAAGACAGTAAGATCTTGATCCAGCAGGTGAAACTCGTGACGCAGATGCTTAACATGCACGAAGAGATCTGTAACGCAACAGAAGATCTCCGAGTTTCGATTGTGTTTCTTCCGTTCCATAAACACCAAAGGATCGATGGGAAGACTACAAACGATGGGGAAACTTTCCGGCAGATGAACCGGAATGTTCTAAGGCACGCTCCGTGTTCGATCGGTATATTTGTGGACCGAAACATAACCGGATTTCAACAGCCGCACGGGTTTGATTCGGTACAACACGTGGCGGCGTTGTTCTTTGGTGGTCCGGATGATCGTGAGGCTCTAGCTCTGTGCAAGTGGCTCGCCAACAACACTCTGATTCACCTCACAATCATACAGTTCATCTCCGAGGATTCAGAGGCAGAGACTCCAATTGGGAACGCGACAACAAGAGATAATAACGAGGTTTTTATCGAGGTTCTGGGAAGAGATCAAACTGAACATGAAACAGATCGGAGTTTCTTAGAAGAATTCTATAACAGGTACCTTTACCTAATACTTTGATTCTAAATACTCTGTTTTTTTTCTTCCATTACTCTGTTTTTTTCTTTCATTACTCTGTTTAGCCATGCTCCGTTTTATGTACATACTCTGCTTTTTTCTCTGCTTTTTTTGTCTCTTGTCTGAGCTAAAAATATCATTCTTTGATTTCTTGATTTTGATTTTGAAATAGATTTGTGACAACGGGACAAGTGGCGTTCATAGAGAAGCGTGTGAGCAGCGGACCGCATACGCTAACGATTCTAAGAGAGATTGGAGAGATGTACTCACTGTTTGTGGTCGGCAAGAGCAGAGGAGACTGCCCAATGACAGTGAGAATGAAAGACTGGGAAGAATGTCCGGAGCTCGGAACTGTCGGTGACTTCTTGGC